>CM053593.1:97752273-97790982 GCA_028646575.1 Pseudocheirus occidentalis | reverse complement strand
TTTCCCCTGGAATAATATGCTCAATTTTGCTGGATAGTTGATTCTTGGTTTTAATCCCAGTTTCCTTAATCTTCGAAATACCATATTCCAGGCCCTTCAATCCCTCAGTGTAGAAGCTGCCAGATCTTGGGTTATCCTGATATTCCGCAGTACCCCATATACTTTCTTGAACAGACCTACCCCTCCTTCCATGTGTCCTCCTATCTGACACCTGCACCTCAAATCAAACATCAAGGGGCAAATTCCTTCTTGCCAGCTATTTCCCCTTCAGATCAGTTGCAACCTACCACACCAAGTCAATTCAACCAACACCCACAAATCACCACTACTTGTTTGACTGCTTGTTTGGTATTGTGGGAAAAGAGCCCAAAAGTGAATTTGAAAGCAACAAGTCCTATATTTCTTTTTAAATTGTTTTTATTTATTTCAGTAAGTATTTCCTAATTATATGTAAAAATTTTTAGCAATCTTTTTTTTAAATTTTGAGTTCCAAAATTCTCTTCCTTTCTCCTGCCCCTCCCTTCTCCTTGAGAAGGCAAGCATTTTGATTTTGATTATACATGTGAGGTCATGCCATATTCATCATGTTGCAAAAGAAAACAAACAAAATAAAGGTAAATATAAATAAAAATGAAGAAAGATTTTAAAAAAGTATGCTTCAGTCTGCTTTCGGAGTTCAAAAGCTCTCTCTCGGTAGATGATATTTTTCATCATGGGTTCTTTGGAATTTTCTTGGTTGGTTGATAAGTAAGTGTTTCACAATCAATTGTCCTTATTTGCTATTGCTATGCACAGGATTCTCCTGGTTCTGTTTACTTCACTTTACATGAGTTCATACAAGTAGTCTTCCCAGGTTTCTATGAAACTATTCTGCTTGTCATTTCTTACAGCATAATAGTATTTCATCACAATCATACCACAACTTGTTCAGCCGTCCCGCAATTGATGGGCATCCTCTCGATTTCCGATTCTTCGCCACAATGAAAAGAGCTGGTCTAAATACTTTTGTATAAACAGGTTATTTTCTCTTTTCTTTGATCTCTCTGGGATACAGACCTAGTAGTATTATTGCTGAGTCACAGGGCACGCACAGTTTTGTAGCCCTTTCAGCACATTTCCAAATAGTCCAGAATGGTTGAACTAATTCACAACTCCACCAACAGAGCATTGGTGTCTGTTTTTCCACATTCTCTTCTTATTTGTTATTTTCCTTATCATGTCAGCCAATCTGATAAACGAGAGGTAGTATTTTTAAATTTCATTTTATAGCCTGCAACTTTGCTAACTTTGTTAGTTTTTTCAACTAATTTTTTCAGTTGATTCTCTAGGGTTCCTAAGTATACCATTATATTATCTGCAGTGTGATACTTTTGTTTCCTCATAGCCCATTTTTATTGCTACAACTACTTTTTCTTGCCTTATTGCTATAGCCAGCAATTCTTGTACAATAGTGAATAATAGTGGTGATAATGGGCATCCTTGCTTCACTCTTGATCTTATTGGGAAGATTAGATAATTAGATAATACTTGCTGATGGTTTTAGATAGATACTATTTATTTTAAGAAAGGTTCCATTGGTTTTTATGCTTTCTAGTGTTTTTCATAGGAATAGATGTAGTTTGGCAAAGGCTTTTTTTCTGCATCTATTGATATAATCATATGATTTTTATTGTTATTGATATAGTCAAGTATGCTGATATTTTCCTAATATTGAACCAGTCCTGCTTTTCTGGTAAATATCACCTTGTCATAGTATATAATCTTTATGATATGTTGCTGTAATTAATCTCCTTGCTAGTATTGTATTTAAAATTTTTGCAGATATTCATTTAGGAAATTGGCCTATAGTTTTATTTTTCTGTTTTTGTTCTTCCTAGTTTAGGTATCAAAACAACAGTTGCTCATAAAAAAATTTTGTAGGATTCCCTATTTTTAAAAATAGTTTATATAATATGAGGATTAATTTTTTTAATGTTTGGTAGAATTCACTTGTGAATTCGTTTTGTCATGGGGGATTTTTTTCTTAGGGGCTTCATTGATGGCTTGTTCAATTTCTTTTTCTTTTTTTTCCAATTTCTTTTTCTAAGGTAAGGTTATTGAAATATTTTATTTCTTCTGTTAATCTGGGCAATTAATATTTTTGTCAAGTCAATTCATTTTTATGTAGATTGTTAGTTTTACTAGCATATAATTGGGCAAAATAATTCCCAATAATTGTCTTAATTTCATCTTTATTGGTAGTACATTCACCCCTTTCTTTTTGACACTAGTAATTTTATTTTCTTTCTTTTTAAAATCAAATTAACCAAAGGTTTTATCTATTTTATTGTTTTTTAAAAAATAAAACCAGCTCCTATTTTTATTTATTCAGTTTTTTAAAACTTTCAATTTAATTAATCTCTCTTTTGATATTTAGGATTTTCATTTTTGGTGTTTGGGATTTTTAAATTTGTCTTTTTCTAGTTTTTACAAATTGAATGCCCAATTCATTGATTTGTTCTTTTTTATCTTTTATTGAAGTAAGCATTTAGAGATAGAAAATTTCCATTAAGTATTGCTTTGGCTGTATCCCACAAATTTTGTAATGTTAGCTCATTGTTGTCATTCTCTTTAATTAAACTATTGATTGTTTTCTATGTTTTATTCTTTGTCCCACTCATTCTTTAGGATTGGACTACTTTGTTTCCAATTAGCTTTTAGTCTATGCTTCCATAGCACTCTATTAAATGTAATTTTATGGCATTATGGTCTGAAAAGTGTGCAGTTAATATTTCTGCTTTTCTGCATTTGATTGTGAGGTTTTTGCAACCTGATACATAATCAGTTTTTGTGAAGGTGTCATATACTGCTGAGAAAATGTATGCTTCTTTCTATTTCCATTCAGTTTTCTCCAGAGATCTATCATGTCTAACTTGATTCTTTTTATCTCCTTGATTTCTTTCTTGTTCATTGTATTAGATTTATCTAGCTCTTAGAGGAGTAGGTGGAGGTCCTTCTCTAGTATAGTTTTAGTGTCTATTACCTCCTGTGATTCATTTAACTTTTTCTTTATGGTTTTGGGTGCTATATCATTTGGTGCATATATGCTTAGTATTGATATCACTTCATTGTCCACAGTTCCTTTTAGCAAGATGCAGTTTCCCTGCTTATCTCTTTAATTTGGTCTGTTTTTGCTTTTACATTTTTTGAGACCATGATTTCCACCCTTTCTTTTTTTACTTTGGCTGAAGAATAATAGATTCTGCTCTTGTCCCTTATTTTTTTTTAACTTTGTGAGGGGGTCTATATGTTTCAAGTGTGTTTCTTGTAAACAACATATTTTGGGGTTCTTGTTTCTTATGCATTCTGTGATCTGCTTCAATTTTATGGATGGGTTTATCTCATTCACATTCAGTTGTGATATCTAACTGTTCATTTCCTTCCATTCTATTTTCTTCTGTTTACCTTTCTGTCTCTCTTTATTCTTTTCCTTTTCTAAAGTTTGTTTTGCTTCTGACCACTACCTTCTTTTATCTGCCCTCCCTTGTTTATCATCCTTCTTTTATCTTATCCCCTTTTCTTCCTACTTCACTGTTGGTTCAGGTATATTTCTATTAATGAGTGTGCATACATATATATGTATATATGTATATATGTACACACATTATACACACACATATATACATATGTAATTCCCTTTTTGAACCAGTTTAGATGTGAGTGAAGTTCAAGAGTTGCCTTCCCCGCCATTTTCCCTTCCATGAGAAAGTTCTT
The DNA here is from genome assembly GCA_028646575.1 of Pseudocheirus occidentalis. Lineage (NCBI taxonomy): Eukaryota > Metazoa > Chordata > Mammalia > Diprotodontia > Pseudocheiridae > Pseudocheirus > Pseudocheirus occidentalis. The sequence continues at coordinate 97,787,229 of CM053593.1, read as the reverse complement.
CATTGTGTACCTCTTTTATGTAAAAATATTTTCCTCTATTCTTTCCTTTCTGTCTTCTCCCAGGACATCCCTCTATTTTTGCCTATCCATTTTTTTTACATCAACCCAACATAATGAACTCATTCACACACCCTCTTCTTGTGTAGACTCTAACTACCCTATTAATGAAAAAGTTCTTAGAAGATATATGAATCATCTTCCCATATAGAAAGATACATAATTTAACCTTATTGAGTCCCTTATGATTTATCTTTCATGTTTACCTGTCTATGTCCTCTTGAGTCTTGTATTTGAAAGTCAAACTTTCTATTCAGCTCTGGTCTTTTCATCAGAAATTCTTGAAAGTCCTGTATTTCATTAAATATTCATCCTTTTCCCCTCCTCCCTGTCCCCTCAAAGATTATACTCAGTTTTGCTTTGTAGGTTATTCTTGGTAGAAAGCCCAGTTCTTTTGCTTTCAAGAATATGATATTACAATTCCTCCATTCCTTTGAGATGGTAGCTACTAAATCTTGTGTGTTCCTGACTGTGACTCCATGGTATTTGAATGGTATTCTTGCTGACTGCTTGAAGTATTTTCTCTTTGACCTGAAGACTTTGGAATTTGGCTGTAATATTCCTGGAAGTTTTCATTTTGGTATTTCTTTCAGGTGGTGATCAGTGTATTCTTTCAATTTCTATTTTACCCTCTGGTTCTAGGATATTGGGATATTTTTCCTTGATAATTTCTTGACATAAGATTTTTTGGTTCTTTCTTTGATCATCACTTTCAGATAATCCAATAATTCTTAAATTATCTTTCCTTGATCTGTTTTCCAGGTCAGTTGTTTTTCCAATGAGATATTTTTATTTTTTTTCTGTTTCTTTTCATTCTTTTAACTTTATTGTTTCTTGATGTTCCATGGAGCAATTAGCTTCCATTTTCCCAACTCTAACTTTTAAGGAATTATTTTCTTCAGTGGCTTTTTGTGCCTCTCTTTACCATTTGGCCAATTTTTTAAGGTGTTATTTTCTTTAGTATTTTTGTGCCTTTTAAAAAACCAAGTTATTAATTGTCTTTTCATGAATTTTCTTCCTTTGCTTTCATTTTTCTTAATTTTTCTTCTTTCACTCTTAAAATAATTTTTTCAACTCTTTGAGGAATTCTTAATGTGTATAATTTACATTTTTTCTTTGAGGTTTTGTTTTTACTTCTTTTGACTTCATTGTCTTCTGAGATTGTGTCTTGATCTTCCTTGTCACCACAGGAGCTTTTTATGGTCACTTTCCTTTTTTGTTGTTTTTGCTATTTTCTCAGCCTATTTCTTGATTTGGAACTTGATGCTAATGTTGTGTTCTGTTCCTTTTGTGGGATATGGGGGTGGGGAGAGGAGCTCTATCACAAGTTTTAGGCTTTTTTGTAGTGCTAGTTTCAGAGCTAGTTCTAGAGTTTTAACAGTTTTAGGTGCTTCCAAGTTGATGTTCTGGGATCAGGACTGGTCTTTTGTTTTGCACTCTGTTCCTTACCCAGGATGGGTCCCTGATTCTTTGGGACTCTAATTGATGCTATTCACTGGGGGCCCTCTTTCCTTGGTGTCAGAAGTGGAAGTAATACTGCCCTCTGGACTTCCACTCCCTCTGGACCAGAAGAGCTCTTCTCTGCCCTTGAAATATGATCCAGAAATGGTAATAGGCAATGGAGTTTCCAAACAGCTTCTTGTCCCATGTCCAGTGCTAGCACAGGGGTACCCTATAATCTCTTTCTGAATTGTTTCCAGGTCCCTTTACTATCTCTGACTTGAGAGCCCCTGAAGCTGCTGATGTTTCTGTCACTTCCACTTAGTCCCTCCACTGGTGTTTTGCCCTTGTGTGCTCCATGCCAGCCTCTTCCCCCACGTCACAGATCTCTCTTTCTGACCTTCTAAGTTTTCTAGGCAGGAAGAATGTTTCACTCTGACCTTTTGTTGGCTCTGCTGCTCCACAATTTGATTTGAGGCATTATCTTAAAGTTGTTTGGAGGGGAATGTTAGGAGAACTTTGTCAAATGCTTTTCTACTCTGCCATCTTGGTTCTGTCCCCTACTTCTAATTTTCAGAGCAAATCAATACATGCTGCTGAATGAATTCAGTAGAAATATAACATTGCTAGCGCCTATAAAGGTACTGGAGACAGGAAGACTTCTTTTCCTGCATTCAAATCTGGCCTCAAGACACTTACTAGATGAATGACCCTGGGCAAGTCACTGAACCCTGTTTGCCTCAGTTTCCTCATCTATAAAATAAGCTAGAGAAGGAAAGCATAAAGTATCTTTGCCGAGGGAAAACTCAAATGGGGTCACAAAGAGTCAAACATAACTGAAAAGATTGAACAACAACAGAGTTTAGCTCCCTTCATAAGGAATTTTTATTTTTCTTCTTTTGGGAAATATACCCCACCAGACTTCCTTCAATTCTCATATGGAGAACGTAAAGGGCAAAGTGTAATCAGGCAGAAAAGTCCTATCCATCATAATTTATTGTTGAAATATTTCTGCATGGAATAGTGGAGCTCATTACTTAATATTCCATCATTCCCCCTAGGAAATCATACAATCAACTCTAAAGAAATGACATTGAATTACACCAAAGAGACAAAATATTATCTCTTAGTAAGTCTTATAGTTCTTGGAAAGAATTGTGAAGTAGGTAAAGTTAGAGTCTGCTGCCCCACCCTTTGATATCCTCATACTTTCTCCATTCAGTCCTGTCTTCCCTTGCCGGAATCCTTCATACCAGGTATTTCCTAATTGTGTTCTTTTATTCCACCAAAAGTTACCTGTCTGGTGTACTATTTCCTCTGAGCTATGCTCTTCAGTTCCTAACACGAGAGGTAGCACAACTGTCAAACTAATAGGTACTGATGTGATCATGGAGGTTACTATATTAGTAGGTGATACCAACCAGACTCTTCATCCTCACCCCCCCCCCCCAAACTCAAGCAATAAGAGAATATTAGCTAAAGACAATGTGTTTGTTCTCTAAGCCAGAGGAATTACTTTAATGGGGGGTTATTTGAGTTGAGGTCAGAAGGCTGGGTAGTGCCATGACAAATGTAGGTTAATCTTCATGGTGTCCCTCAGATCCTACTTAATCTACATGGGATATCTGGGGTCCTTACTTGATACAGCATATATTTGGACTGAGCAGTTACTAACCAATCATGAAGACCCAATGTCCCCTGTAGATTTTCTTCTGTGTATGACCTCTCTTCCCATTTATGTTGCCGTTATATTTGAACCTGTAGGCTATTCTCCAGATTATTTGAACTATTTCAGTACCTAGCTTTTCTGTCTTTGATATCAGACTCTGAGGTTTTTGCCTTTCCTTGTATCTCCAGTACTTAGCACAGTTCTTCACACATAGTAGGTATGTAATAAATGCTTATTAACTTACGGACTTACTCGCCATAGTGTCAAATGATATTCACAGTGCCTACAGTGGGTATGAATATGCTGGCATAATTCTGAATCACAAATATAACAGACTCACCACATGGAAGACAGAAGAACCAAAACATTTATTCAAACACCAGGAAGTTGAATCCCAACACCAGAAAGTAAAATCCACCATAGTAACAAAAACAAATATACACAATAACACTGCAGGAGGCACCACCGTCCCCAAGCCTTCCCCCTGCTAGGGCCTTCACACAAACAAACACTCTCTCACTTATAGCTCACTGTCCGCTTCCTTTCTCTCCCTCATCTCTAACTATTCTGAACAACTTCCTCTGGGCTCTGGCTCCACCCTTTCTGCTCTACCTGTTCAGCAAGCTCCTCCCATCATGGACTCATGTGACTCAGGCTTCCATGTGACTCAAGAGGGTCACATAGGTCTATTAATGGATGGGAAAGATCTTCCCATTAAGCAAAAATACATTAACAATGCACTCACCATCAGTAACAGCAGCATATAATATTGATTGAGAGAGGCAGAAAAACAGAGTGGATAGAAAACCAGGCTTAGAATTAGGAAAAATTTGATTTGTGTCCCAACTCTAACACTTATCCCTATGTGACCTTGGACAAGTCTCCTATTCACTTTCAGTTTCCTCATCTGAAAAATGAAGGTGGTTGGATTATGTCACTTCTGAGGTCCCTGCTAGCCCTATATTAATGATCTATTGATCTCAGGGAACTGTTTAAGACTTCAAGTCCTAGAGCAGGTGCCATTCTGCATTGGTAGAGGGAGTTTCCTCATTTGGAGTTCTCTGACAAGTGAAATCACAGGTCTGGTTAAAAAATGAAACAAGATAAATAAAAATGTAAATAAATGATCATTAAAGTCTATTGTGTTTGATGTTGTAGGGGCTACAGAAGGGTATAGAAAACACTATCCTGGTTCTCAAAGAACTTATTGTCTAAAGGAAACTATGTAGAAAAGATGGATACAAACCCAGATATAGACAAATTCAAATGAAACTCTCCACATAACAAAGCTATACCCCAATTCTAATTTATGACCCATGTAAAGCTCTCCCAATAAGATTAAATTCTAGAACAATCAGAGAAGCTACACAGTCCCTTGGAATTTAGCAAAGCAGATGCTTTGCCTAGAGAGTTAGTAAAATAAATAAATAAATAAAATAAAAAATCCCCAGAATACTAGCGACATGGATCATCAAATGTAAGAATAAACAGACATTCTAAAGCTTAGTTCAACTAATTTTTGGATTATTACATGGCAGGGGGATTGGAGGCTGGACCTATGATTTCATTTGTATAGGGAACTCCCTATACCAAAGCAGGTCAGAACTTTCTCTGAAACTTAGTCTTAGAAAACTGCTTGGAGAAATGAGAGGGAAAGTGATTTGTCCAGGGTGGGACATTGTATGTCAAAGGTAGGACACAAACCTGGATAACCCTAGCTTCAAAGTTCACTCTCTTTACACTAGGCCAAGCTACCCCTCATGAATATGATCATCCCTATTTTCCTAATAAGTGACATAATTGTATGACAAATATATAAGCATGGACACATCTTCAGGGAGATACTCCCATTCTAAGGCTCACAGACCCCCAAACCAAGAACAAAAGCCACTATTACTTAAACACTTAATAGCAGATTGCCAGTTTGGATCTTTGATTGCTAATGCTGTGGTAAAGTAATGCTTTCTCAACACTGAGTTGATAGGATCTTCTAAACCAACTAGAAATACTTTGATCCACCATTAAACATTTAGAACAGCTTATATGTACTGTAGCTCTGTAAAAAGAAGTTATAGCGGCTTATGTTTATTGTAGCTCTGTCAAGTCGAGGAACCACTTTACTATAGTATTTCATCTGATCCTCACTTCTAATTTCAGATAAGTAATGTCTATATCATTGTTATGAATTTATAGATGAGGAAACTGAGGTTATAGAGGTCATATAAGCTAAAACTGAAGGACAGAGTCCAGAATCAGTAATTTGGCCCCATCTTCAATGTTTTCTCCACTATACTGTGCTGTTGAATGGAATTCATACTTGCAATAAGATATTGATAAAAACTAAATAAATACTCTTATCCTGAAATACATTTCTAATGTATTTCCTATTTTTGGCATTCTACTGAGGTTATAACTATGGATCAGATAATTTACAGCAATATACATACATACATATATATACAGTGTATGTATATATAATATATAATATCCACATATGTCTGTATATATACATATGGGTGTGTATATATGTATGTGTATATATATATATATATATATATACACATACATACGGTAAGATGACTGAACTTTGTCATTTCTATTCTATTGCTAGCATTTTTGTAGCATTGTTTACTCTATTTGGACCAACTATCTAATACAAAGTGACCTCAATATCCCATGAAAACATTAAATCTTTTGGAAGAAAGGTGGAAAATACACCGTATGTGGTAAGCAGTCATTGACCTGATTACCTGAGAGTGTTGTGGTCAGAAGTCAAATATAGTCAGATCTCTGGTGAGATCTTACACTTCGTTAAAAATCATTTGGTCCTGCATGCCAGTCAAGGGAGACATGGCTGAATGAACAGGCATTGATTGGGTAGAGTTTGCTCCTAAGATTGCTTATAAAATTCCCCATGGCATCTTCACAGCTGAGGCAAATGATTGGATTATTATTTTTATGGAAGAATCTTGACTTAGGAAACAGGGAGTGATGTTTTATTGTATAACAAATGCCTCTCCACCGTCATGACTCATTCCTTCCCAAATTGCACTATTTTCTCATGTCATAAATGGCTAGATTAAGGTTTTTCATTCTTTTTTTCATTGTATCAAGCATTGTCTGGTGGAACTATTTAATTGTCATCATCACTGTAGCACTGTTCTAGGTTCTATAAAAAGCAAATTAAGATGGAATGTTAACCATCAGTTTGTTTAAAACAAACTTAGATTGAGGAACAAGTACTATCATAGGTATCAACTATTAATATTTCATGGAATTTCACTAGAATTTGGACTTTTGATGATTTTACTTGGCTAAAAGCCAAGCTGGTTAATATGAACATTATCTGGTCATTATCAACATTATCTGGTCAATGTTAATATTAATCAGAAAAAAGACTGGCTTATGTTCAACATTTGAGAGTCAAGAAGACATTAGTAATATTGTTATTATAAATTAACACCTTCAAGTACCAGTAATTATTAGCATTTCAATTTTGTGTGTGAAAAATAGAGAGATAAGTGGGCAGATAGGCAGAGAGAAAAGTGGGGGAGAAAGTGAGAGAGATCCCAGTAAAGACCCCTTTAAATCATAGTTGTTTATGACCCATGAGCATTAATTTTTTTTGCTTCAAAAGCAGACATACCCAATTCAAATTTTACTGAAACAATTTCCCATGCCACGATTTTTTGTCTTGTTGTCTTCCTGAAATTTGCCCCTGGCATACTGGTTGCCTTGACCTGGGCTATGCAGGATACCCTTGGACTTTCAGCCCTCTGGTAATATATCCGTTCCTGCCTTTGATCTCTGACTCTCTGAACCAATGATTCATGAATATTTCCTAATGCTAAGATTTCAATGTCTTCCCCACAACATCTTCAGAAAGTGTTAAATTGGTCATGTTTCTTTCAAGACATTCCTGCCCTGTTCTTGAGCAGCATGTTGTAATGAGAAGGACACTGGATCCGGAGTCCAAGGATTTGTGTTTGAATCTCAGCTCGCCTACTTTCTGTGTGACCTCATGCATCTCTTTTTATCTTTCTGAGCTTCTATTCCTCATTAGTAAAATGAAGGGGTTGGACTAGATGTTCTAAGACCCTTTCTGGCTTGGAATCCCATATGCTAGGAAACCAGTCCTCACTATAACTAGTTCCTTGGCCCATAGGAGTCATCTAGGACATTATCCATCCTGATAGCTTTTACTTTGTAAAAAGGCACAGCCTTGTGCCTCTCCTTGATTCTCAGCCACCTTTAGAGGCACTCCCCTCTTGCTCCCATTTTCCCATTTTGCTCTAGATTTACATTTTATTTTCTGAAAATTATCCTCAAGTGGCAATGTAAATGCCATTCATTAACTTTGTTAATGAGCAAATCTTCTTATTATATCATCAAGGGAACCTCTATGTTACCAGTTTTACCTCTGGGAAGGAGAAAAGGGACCAAAGCAATGGAGGGGAAGGGTGATGTGGGAGAAAATGGAAGATCTTAGGGATTAGTCCCAAGAGACAGAATTCCTTGTCTCTTACACTAGGGTTTCTTCTGAGTCATTGTTTGTGATCTGTTTTCAGTGCCATATATCCTCTGGCCTTAGCCTTCCAAATATCCTCTGCATTACAATGTGACCAGTGAAAAGAAGGAGCCCATCTCCATGGGATACCTGTTTCTTTTGCAGCTAATAAAGGGTAAGGTGGCCTCATGTGAAATATCTGCTTTGGGTCCTGTATTTGAACTTGTGCCACTGATCTCACTTCATTTGCCAGTAATTGCCTAACTTGAGTTTGGACTCTATAAAGTTATTCAAATTAGGAATGCTGGTATTTGAGCCTGCACTGGCTTGCTGGGTTCTACACAGTTGCTGCTCTTGTTCTTTTTTTGTATACATTACATTTTTATCCTTCACTGGTACCATTTTCCAAAATCCTCTTTCCCTTAACTGGGGTGGATGCTGGATTTGAAACCATGATATTCACTTCCTTTCCCTGATTCTCAACTTATTATCAGATTTTTCTCTCCTTTTCCTTAACAGGAGGCTCTGGGGAGGGGATTGTTTTGGCTGGAATTTGACAAGGCACAGGTGGTTTTACCAGCTGCAAGTTCTTTAGTTCTTGTTGGCTGCCCACCAACTCGTGGTCTTTTCACAGTTCTTTCCATGGTGGCGAAGGAGAGGAGGGGCAGGAAGGGACAGTAGGTCCTTGATGTTGTTGTTGAACATCTGCAGCTGTCTCAGGTTGGCATTCAGTCCTGAGGCAGTTCTTCAGGAGGTGTTTTGGTCCAATGGTTTTCCCATGTGATTAGAGAGGGTTTAAGGGAATAGCAGCAAAGATGGCAGAAGTTTTCTCTGTCTGAGTTAGGCTTGACTGGGGAGGAGGGAGAGGGGGGATCTTGATGGGGACTAAGAACAGCACCCTGTTCCCTTTGGTGTTTCCTTGCTCACATCGTGCTCTCTCCCTCTCTCAGCTTGCCACTTTGCAGTCATTCTGAAATTCAGGTTCAAACTCAACTGCTTGCCTCTTTCCTCCCTGGCTGGTTGGAGTCCAATGCCACCAGCAATGTCTCCCAAAATAGACGGAGATGAACCTCAGCTCAGCCTCTCAAACACCTCATTTTTGAAGGAAGAAAAAAGGAACTTAAAACTTGAAAGGAAAAGGGTTTTTTCCTTCTCCCTTTTCTTTCCGAGCATCTTTTTGATAACAACAATAAAACACTAGAATGCACTGTTTGACCTCCGATGCCACCCCCCTTCTCCATTCTCTTCTAAGCTCTTTTTTATTTTGGAAAAAAAAATTAATTTGACCCCCTTCCTTAGTCTAGTTTCAGGCCTCTGCTCAGCCTTTTGCAAACTTTACTTCCTGTGATGCTTTCTGTTAAGATGTTTGATTTTGTTCTCTCCTTGATGTGTTTGGACACTTACCTCTCCCATTAATTTGAACACACACAGGAAGGGAAACTGAATTTACCCTTTACTGCTTCATTCACCACCTCATTTCTCTTCCTTCTTATTTCCTCTGACCCTCCTGGCTTGTTTCTTCTTTTCCCTCCTTCTCCCAAATCTCCTCATTCCTCTGCATTTTACAAACACTGGGATCTTAATATCAGCCTTGGCTAATGGTTAAAATGAGGGCAGGAATGGATGACCTCCACAAAGCAGTCTGCATGAATCCCTGGGTTGCCAAACCACTAGGTAGGGATTCCAGGGGTTCTGGCAATTACTGCTTCCTCCCTCTCTCCCTCCCTTTTAGAAGAAAAAAAATGCTCTTACTCTCCTGGCCGTCAGCTGAACTAACTTTACTGCTCTCTAGGGTACTTCCTACCCTCTTTACACTCCCTGTAAATCAATGAGTATCTTTGAATATTAGATTTTCATTAGTCATATTATTAGCCTATTTCCTTTCCAGTTAGGAGTTGTGAAATGAAACTACTAAGAGGTTGATCTCTGACCCCATGGTGAACATAATTATGGTCTGATTTTTCCAACACATCCTTACCTCCTGAGGAGTTAAGGAAAGCAAAACCTTACTTTGCTTAATGATCCTCTCTTGGCATAGAATTGTATGCCTGCATGGGTTTATAGATTAAGAACTAGAAGGGTATCAAAGGTCATCTAGCCCAGCTCCTTCATTTTATAGAGGTCGTTCAAGTAATGTGAGGCCGTCAGAATTCAAACCCACGTTCTGTGACTCCAAGTCCAGATTTCTTCCTCTTTCCATGGCACCATTGTGATTATTGAGAACCATGCCATATCACAGTTGGAAGAAACTTTGTTAGTCACCTGGTCCAACTTATGTCTGAAAAAGAATACCCACTATAAGCCACCCTACAAGTGACCCTTCAACCTCTGTTTGAAAGCCTCCAATGAGGGTGAGCCCACTGTCTCACAAAGCAACCCATTTCATTTTGAATAGCTCGAGTTGTTAGGAAGTTTTTCACCATATCATTCTGCTTCTTCACTGTTTTGTATTATCTGAACCTCTGTTCTCTTCCATTAGCATGAATAATTAAGACTTGATTATATTTGATTTTGTTAGCACTGACATTTTTCTTATTCTGGTTTTGGTTTTTATGTTTCCTCAAAGTATTCATCTTACTTAGGGACTGCTCGATACACTTGTCAGTTCCATTCTATGCCCTACCCCCCCATTCCCTTTTTCTTTTCCTCTCTTTCTGTTTCAAGAGCTAGCAATACTAATCTTTAGAATATTCTGCATCCCAGTAAGAACTCATATTCAATCTGAATGCTAAATAATGTTGTCATGGGGTTGCATGGGCACTGGTTGAGATCTATGCCCAAACTATAATGAATCTCTTTTCTACATAACTGTTTTTGTGGCCAAAATTGGTGAGTAGCCCATCCTCAGGGGACTAAGGGGAGGAGACTGGAATATTGTGTTGGATTCTGTCCTGGACATATCTTCGGCTAGACTCATGGAACAGTTTAAATTGAGGGCTCCACTGCACAGGACCAAATGGATGATGAATGACAGGTTTATGGAAGAAGTCCTAATTAGATCATGGTAATTTGCTATCCAGCAGCACCTTTTTCCTAGGATCTCAAAGCACATTTATATTTTGATTGGGAAAGAAAATAAAAAATCCAGAAATATCAATGGATATTCTCACAATAAACCTCAACAGATTGGGATAATGATGTTCATGCCTTGCCTTTATATGGTGCTTTATAATTTTCAAAACACATTAACTTACATGATCTCATTTGACCCCTCAAAAAAATCCTTTGGTGAGGACAAGTGCTATTTTTTCTATTCTACATGATCTCTGCTGTCATTTGAAGTTCGATAACTCATTATGACATGGAGATGTGCATATATATATACATACACACATACATATGTATATATCCATGTATATGACTGTACAACATAAGCTAATATAGGTCCTACCCAACTGCCAAGGCTCCAATTCAAGTAAGGGCTTAAAGATGTACTAGGACCTGCTAAGATAAGTTCAGAGGTATTCAGTACTAGAAAGGCAGTCTTGGAATAAGGGGGTTTTTTGTTTGCTATTTGGCCACAATTCATGAAGACCATATCTACTAAGTGAAGAAGTATAAATCTGTGTCAGGATGAGGAATGTCTACAATGCTAATTAATAATAGTAATAATAATAATTTATTTTTACATTACATTTTGAGGTTTACAAATTATTTTCTTCACAAAGACTCTGAGAAATAAGCCATGCAAGTATAATTATTATCATTTTGTAGATGATGAAGCAGAGGCTATGAAAACTGATATGACTCATCCATTTTCACATAATTTTAAAACAACCAAAAATATGGGGAAATTGAGCTGTGGATCAGAAAGAAAGAAAATTGGGGTGGTTAGGTGGCACAGTGAATGGAGCAACGACCTTAGTAGAGTCAGGAGGACCTGAGTTCAAATTCGACCTCAGACACTTAATACTTACTAGCCATGTGACCTTGGATAAGTCATTTAACCCCAATTGCCCTGCCCTTCCCCTCCAAAAAGCAAAAAAGGAAAAAAACCAAAGAAAATGTTGACAATTAATGAGAGTACTAGCCTCTCTCCCCATCTAAAGTTACCTGTGGCTAGTCTATAAAGAGAAAAGTTAACCTACATTCCTGGGCTAGTCTTTTTAAACTAGTTATTACATTGATGTGAGGAGGGATAGCAAAAGAATCTGGTGAGACCATTGGTGGCAGAGTGTTTTATCTCTGGTTAATTTTATTACCTTCCCTTTGTACTGGTAATAGTGTTCTCCTATGATATGGATACCCCTAGGAAGAATTTCATATGTTGAACTATACTGAAAGTTGCTAGGAATTTTAAGACAGAATACACCAAAGGGTTTGGTTAGCACTAAGACTGTGTCAAGTTCAGTGACAGCTGTGTCCTTGACAATTCCTTCTGAACTCTCTCTTCCCTTCCCCTATGACTTTGCCAAAGGTTATAGTACTATGGCAGCTAGAGGCAAAAGGACCCTGACATTTTGCTAGTATATTTGAGTCTGTATTTGAACCCAGGTCTCTCGACTCTTAGTCAAGGACTCTGGGTCACGCTGCCTCTCAAATACAGATAGTGAAGCTAAAATAAAGGAACACAAAGGGCTCTCTCACAAGGCTACACAATTAGTAAAAGGTGGAACTGGTCTTAGAATCCAGTTTTCCTAAGCCTTATTGCATTGCTCTTTACATTATACCATATTTACTTCTTATCAGCTGCTGCAAAGAAGCAGGTAAATACAAACAAGAACAGCAGAAATAAAGTATAAAAGTGTCTCTAGAGAAAATGTTGTTTCAAAAGACGTGCTTTAGCTAGGGATGGTGTGGAAAGGCAACAGCAGACAAGACAGCCTGAGTATTCAATGGATCTCCAGCTGATCACAAACCCATGTTCGAGAGGCACCAAAGATCTGGGCTCTGAGTGTTGCAGTTGGTACAGACTAAAGAGTATATGGAGGGTAGAAGGGACTTAGCATGATGACCCATCTTTTCATCCGTAACTACACATATGGAGAGTGATATATTCCTTTTTACACTTTGATTCCCCCACAGCACTGAGCCTAGTAGCCACTCAACAAACGATTGTTGATTGTATATATGATTGATAGTAGAAGGTGAGGTGAGTTTCTCTTGTAGTTTAGCCAGAGAGTTTACAGAGAAAGATAATTAGAACATAGCTAGAAAGGACCTCAGAGATCATTTAACCCAACCTCTTCTTTTTATAGATGAAGAAACTGAGGCCCAGGGAAGAAAATGAACTTGACCAAGGTCACAATGAAAGGAAACAGTGGAGACAGGATTTGGACCTAGGGTTTCTTTGTGTCTGTTTCTCTCTCTCTCTCTCTCTCTCTCTCTCTCTCTCTCTCTCTCTCTCTCTCTCTCTCTCTCTCTCTCTCTCTCTCCCTCCTTCCCTCCCTCTCTCTCTCTGTCTCTGTCTCTCTCTCTCTGTCTCCCTCCCTCACTCCCTGCTTCCCTCTCATCTCTGTCTCTGTTTCTGTCTCTCTGTCTCTCCCTCTCTCTGTGTCTTTCTGCATTGCTGCCTCTTTGTAAACAGATCACTCCTCAATAAAGTTAAATTTCTTCCTCTTTTTATAACACTGGAGGTGGCAGCTAAATGCTAACTGTTTACAATGACCCATCAGGATTCCAAGCCCTGGCAGCAAAGTGGAGAAGATCTATTTTCTAATCCTTCAAAAGCTCACGTTTCCAGTCTTGTTATAGGAAGCATTTGCCACAGTTACTGACATCTTAGCAAATTCAAATGTCTCCTCCAGGGAACAAATAGGAGAAAAACAGCTTCCCTTTACCAGGGAAGCAAAATTGTAGAATTCTCAGTTCATAGTGGTGGGTCTTCTCAGATTCAGTCAGAAGAAGGAGGCAATGTAACTCTGAGAACCTGGAGACCCTTGGGAGGGACGTGACGCTTATTAAGTACCTGCATCACACAGTAATCACTAAGGCCTTTTCTAGCCCTCGTGTTTGCTGGTCCTTTCTGTGATTATGACAAAACTGGGAATTGCTGATTTGGTAAATTCTCCAGAAGGAGGAGGGGAAGGTGATAGCTCTCCCCAAAGTCAGAGAAGGGACAGGTATTGAATAAATCAAAACAAATATGTAATAGGTCTTGAGAATCCCATGAAAAATTAAAGACAAGAAAAAGTAAGGCAAGCTTCTCAGATGACTAGGCTGTTGGAAAGGTGGGGGAGGCCAGAAGGCTGGGGATTGGGAGGGGGAGGAGATGAGAGGGCAGGGAAGGATTGAGCACTATGATATATGAGAGGGAAATCTCTTCTGCTGTGCAGAAACTGAGAGCTGACATATTTCCTCAGTCCAGATGGCATATCTTTAGAGTTTCAGTTGTGTTTTTAGATTGGCCCAGGATTATTAGAATGTATTAAAACTCAGGATTCTCCTCCCCTATCTTTACTCTGCAGGGAAGTCTATTCAGGTGAGAAAAAACCCCCAGAATATCTACTTCCTTTCTGATAGCATGAAGGAGGGAAAATCCCATAACAGAAGGATCAATGGTACATTTTTCTCAATTTTCAAATAAGTCTGGAGCCAACAGAGGTGAGATTGACAGGGTAAAGCAGGGATAGTGACAGTCATTAACATTCATGTAGTGTCAGCAAGGTAGGTGGAAAGGGGGGTTGGTTTTGGAGTCAGAGGACCAGGGTTCAAATTCTGATTCTACCACTTACTACCTGTGTGCCTTTGGGCAAGTTAATTCACCCTCTGGGACGAATTTTCTTCATCAGTCAAATAAGGGAGTTAAACTAAATGACCTTCTGGCTCTAAATCTATGGGCATCTCTGGAGTGGAGCTGAGCACACTGAAATATGTCCAAAATTGAAGGGAGGGAGGAGAATGGACAAGAAGACAATGACGAATTGAAAATAAGGATAATGAGATTTCCTTCTGATTGGTCTCCCTGAACCTTAAATCTCTCCCAATTCCTCCCTGTTATTATTCAGCTATCAAAAATGATCTCCCTAAAGCCGGGATCTGGCCATGCTGCTTTCCCATTCAATAATTTCCAGTGGCTCCCTATTAACTACCAATTCCACTATTTGGCTTTTAAGTCTCATCATAATCTGGCCCCTTCCTATTTTTTCTGGCTTCATACACCTTATTCCCCTCCTCATACTCTGAAATACAATGATGCTGGTCTCCTTGCTATTCCATATAGAAGATCCTCCCTTTCTTGGCTCAGGGAATTTTTACTTCCCTTATGCCTAGAATTCTCTCCCTCCTTGTCATCAATTTCTATCTTCTTTCAAGTCTCAGCTAAGATCCCACCTTCTTCAATAAATTTTTCCTGATTTTACTTAATTTACTTAATGCTGATGTCTTCCTCTGCGATTATTTCCAGTTTATCTGTATGTATCTTGTTTGTATATAGTTGTTTGTATGCCTCTCCTCATTAGACCTCTCAAGGTCCCTTGAGAGCAGGGTCGGGTCTGTCTTTTGGTTTTTCTTTGTATTCTCAGTGTTAACAAAGTCCTGACACATAGCAGGCACTTAATTTAAAAAATTGCTAATCTTATTGACTTTCCTTATGGGACTTATGTTATAAATGCTAATCTTCACCAAGGAAATACATATAAATGTTCTTTGCTTTAAGAGAGCCTGACACAAGGACATCCCAACTTATAAACCAACTAAATTACACCTTAGTTATTCTCATTACAAGAGAAGTCTTCATTTTACAGAAGCATTTAGCACAGTTTGTTTAGAGATCATTTGCTATCTTATCAAGGAACTCAAGAATCTCATAAATTATCTCAGAACTTAATGGGAAAACAGAATTTGATTTGCAAGTAAATAATTTACATGCATCATCAAGATACATGTCCATTGGGCAAGTCAAGGCAAAGCTATGTCAAGAAAGAAATATCTTCCCCTAGGATCTCATCTTATATTTCCCAGGTTTACCCTTACATCTGATCCTTGGTAAAAGGAGAGAGAAAAGAAAAATTCTATACTTTATGTTATTTGTAAATGCAAAACTCCTAGGACCATGCTTTCAATTTTGCTATTCAAGCCTAGACAATAATGAGAGAATTCAGAGAATGTTTGGCCTAAAATGACTTCAGAAGAAAGCTTTGTAGCTGAATGCATTCCGATCCAATGGCAGCTGCTCCAGCTGAGTCTGGTTATAGAGCATCTTTGGTGGCAAACTCAGACAATGAAGACTTGGGATTCTGTCCCCAGAGCATCCTGGATGGCAGATTCCATCGCTCTCTAGAATGGGAAAATCATATATAATAATGGATTTAGAGATAGAAAAGTTTCCTTAGAGGACATTCATTTCATTCTCCCATTTCACAGATAAGAAAATTGGGCACAAAGATGTTAGGTGAATGTCTAAAGCAGAATTTACTGTGTGATTGGAAAGAAAAAAATTCCTGAGCTAAGCTACCTTTAGGCAGATGAGACAATATGCTATTGATGGAATACTCTGCATTCTGTTGGGGGTAGGGAGGGAGGGCACTTTGATTTTGTTTCAGGGTCCCTACAATGGTGTCTACTGAGACACTGCTGATGAACATATGAATCATTCAAAGAACTCCCATGGCTTAGTGTGATAACAAACTTAACAACTTAATATAAGAAATGTTGGATATAAGTGTTGCCCATAAGTACTTAGGCCTTCTCTCTTTCAAATCTGTGCTAGAGTAATCAAAGTCTGCTCTACTGAAGATGGCTACCACAATGGTGAAGGGACTTAAACCAATGTGATACGAGGAGTGGTTGAAGTAACTGCAGGTGCTTAGCCTTTACATATTTGAAAGGCTTTTTGGTAGAAGAGGGATTAGTTTTATTCAACTTAGCCTCACAAGACCCAACCAATGGGACAAAGTGATATGAGGCATATTATGGTTCAATGTAATGAAGAACTTTTTAATGATTAGATCTGAGCTCACATGGATTGATTTCTTCACATAGTAGCAAATTCCCCCTTATTGTAGATGTGAAAATAGAGGCCGGGCAACTATTTATTGAGGTTTTGGTTGAAGAGATTCGTGCTTAGTGGCATACTAGATAACTGCTCCTTAGTGGACATTTCATGTCTAATTCTGAGATTCTATGATTCAATGTCCGATTCTATTATTACATTTAAAAAGATGGTTGTATTCTTCCAAAAACAAGGGCACTTGCTTTAATGTTGTCCACTAGAATAGTCTATTCTTGTTTTTGTCAACATCATCATCGTCATCCTCATCACAATGAATTCACTGAATTGAATTCACGTCATGGAGTCACTGAATATCTCTGTACCAGGTGCTATGGGAAATATACAGTAAATAATAATGAAAGCTGGCATTTATATAGTCCTTTAAGGTTACAACATGCTTTACATGATTTAATCTAACCTTCATAACAACCTAGTGAACCTATTATTACCCAAATTTTACAGGCAAGGAAATGGAGACCAAGAGTGCCTTGCCCAGGGTAATGCAGTAAATAAGAGATAAGATTCATGCTCAGGTCTTCTGAATTCCAGGGTCCTTACCCATCTTTACTTCCTCCCCTAACAGGTTTACAATCTAATTATATTAGTGTAAAGACTATTGTCTTTTGTTTAGATGTGCTGGACCACCAATGAAGTTAGGGCCTTAGGTAGTCTTCCAGGAGACTATAGTCCAGGTACATTTTGATGATGGAGGTAGAGCTTCTGGGCAAAGTCATTCTGTACCCTAGAGGATCCCTGTGGTTCCCTGGGCCATTAACTTGAAACTCTACCCTCAATGGAAAGCCAAGACAGTTGGAGATTCTGCAGAATCCTTTCTCACCTTGACACTGGAATCCAAGAAAAACCTTTCTAGAGTTGATGGGCTAGTAAGACTGAAGATAGCAGGAGATGACAGGGGGGTAGAGAACTGAGGGGTATATATGTGTATATATAAATGCATACACATACATATATAAATCATACCTCTACTATAGGAGAGTATATGTGTGTGTGTGTGTGTGTGTGTGTGTGTTATACTGTCCTATAGTGGAGATACGATTTTTTTTCTTAGCACTTTGCTCCCCACACCCGCTACATTCAGGTTTTAATGCATCCCCCAGGTTCCTTGTTCAGAAATGTCAGCCTGTTAGTCCCTCCTGGTTTCAATTGTCATTACCTATTTTTAGTCATGGTCAAATGTGACCTCATCCATCAGGTTTTGCTAACTCAGCAAAGGGAAGCTAGGTTAGCTTGGGCAAAGGAGATCTCCTGAGTAAGACTCCAGATGCTGTAGCATATAGTGTCAGCCAATGCTAGTTTTTCCTCTGGTGCCTCATCCTCATCCCTTTTTCAGCAGAACATTCTGGATAGTCAGCTTTTTGGTGTAGCCATCTTAGGGCCAACATACTTTGGTATCTTATCTACTCAGCTGCTGTTTTAGGTAAGACTAGTGCTATAGAGTTGTACTTGGTTCCCTAATCCAGTCCTTGTCACTTCCAAAGTCTTCTATAACTACCTTGGGCATTCTTAAAAAAAATGGTATTGCATTTCCCTCTAAGCTTACTTTGTATCTACTCTCTATTTATCTTATAGGGGCTTATTAGGTATTGTCTCCCTCACCTGAGGGCAAGGATTGTTTTTACTTTTTCTTTGTAGCACTTTAGCACAGTTGTTGTCTTGTTTTTACACAATTGCTATTTTCCCTTTTCTTTCCTTTCTGAATGGCTCCCTGAACCATTCCTTATACCAAAAATATTAGAACAAAAACGCAATAAATCCTGTTTGCAAATTTACCCTACCCTCAATGTCTCAGTTGTGACTTCCTTCTATAAAAGTAGAAGAAGTGTTTCCTTATTAGGTCTCCAGGACAAAGAGTATTCATTATATTTTATTAGAGTCCAGTTGCTTTTGAGCATCAATTTCACTTACATTATCGTAGTTGTTGTGTATAATGTTTGCTTTGAATGGCACAATAATATTCCATTTTATTCATCTATCAAAAAAACAAACAATTTTTTTCTGACAAACATAGGTAGATGTTTTAGTTCCAAATTTCCTGGAGTTCTTGGCTCTTACACTAAAAAATGCTTTTATTGATAGAGCAAGACAGGACTCTAACCATTGTCCAGGTTCCTATGTGAACTTTTTTTTGAGAGAGAGAAGGGATATAGGAACTCTTTCATATTCATCAAAAGGGCTTTATTAACTGAGTTTTTGTTTCTAAACAAGGCTAAGCCAATCATTCTACTCAGTCAGTTCAACAGGAAAAAAAATCACACTAGTTTTTTGATTTTATGGTGGAATGATGGACTAATTAATTGGTCTTTTCAGCCCCCAAAATTGAATATATAGTTCTGGGTATAGTCAGAAGTAGACCCTTAAACATTCCAATCTCCCAGTTCCTTAATCTATTCTACTCTTGAGAGTCAGGAAGACTCGAGTTCAAAACTGGCCTCAAACACTAGTTGTGTGACCCTGGGCAAGTCACTTAACCTCTCTCAGCCTGAGTCTCCTAATTCGTAAAATGGGGATGATAACAGCATCACCTCCATAGTTCTGAGTATGAGCGAATATTATAAATGTTTAGCACACCTTAACTGGTCATGTAAATACTAACTTCTTATTGTACTTTATCCTCACTTGACTTATAATTCTTCCACCTCCTCATTTCCACCCCTGCTTACGCTAGAACTACTACAAAATTATGTTATCTAATTTCAACTGAACCTCGACTGTTTCAATTCAATCCTTTTATTTTTTTCCTAATTATTGATTGTCTATCCTACTCACCACATTAGCTGTTTCAAATCTCTTCTCAAGTTTTTTTTTTATTTTGAGGCAATTGGGGTTAAGTGACTTGACTGGAGTCCCACAATGAGTGTCTGAGGCCAGATTTGAGCTCGGGAAGAGTCTTTCTGCCTCCAACTCTGGCACTCTATGCAACAACAGTCGCCCCATTTATATATCTTGCCTTAGTCTACCTTCTTGACTCCAGACCTATGTCATAAACTGCCAATTAGATATTCCAGAATGGATATCTTTTAAGCATCTCAAGCTTAACTTGTCCACATACGTCTCATTATGTATCCTCTATAACCCACCCCTCTTCTGAAATCTCCTGTTACTGACAAAGGCACCACCATATTTCTAGTTATCCAAGTGTACAATTCAATGTCACCTTTGACTCAGTTTCACTCACTCTTCTTATCTAGCCACTGCCAGACTTTGCCATTTCTATCTCTACGGCATCTGTCTAATTCATTCCTCTCCATTTACAATCACCACCCTAGTTCAGGTTCTCATTGTCTCTCTCCTATACAATTACTATGACCTCATAATTGGCTGCCTTGCTTTAACTCTATCTGCATCTCAATTCGTCCTCACAGCTGCCAAACTGATTTTCCTAAACTTAGCGTGGGTCTGACCACGTCACCCCATTTCCCCCCCCCCCCAACTCAACATAGTCCAATGAATTCCTATCAACTCTAGGATAAAATATGAGCTCCTTGGTTTAGCACAGAAAACTCTTTGTAACTTGGCCCCCTCCTACGTTTCTAATTTTATTACATGGTATTCACTTCCATTCTGTCTACAGTTGGGCAAAGCCAGCCTTCATTCTCCTCCTCTCACATGCCACTTCATCCTCCCCTCCGCTCACCTTTGTACTGACTCTTCCCCATGTCCTCCTGACATCCATTTTATGGACTCCTTGCTTTCAAGACTCAGCTCAAAAGCCATATCCAAGAAGCCTTCCCTAGGCCCTTCTTGTCCTAGTCTTTCCCCCACCAAGATTGCCTCGTGTCTATTTGCATGTGTTTTGTATAACTCTCTCTATAATTTTCCCTATTAGAATATAAAGCTCCTGAATGCAGAGACTGTATCATTCTATTATCGTATCCCCGATGCCTAGCACATTTGCTGGCACATAGTAGGTGTTATAGGGACCGATGAAGTATGATACCAGGCCCTGGACAAAGAGGGTTGCATAGTTACAGTCTTTGCCCTCCAAGAACTTAAGCAAGTACACTAACCATTACATCATAATTGAGAGGATATAAAGAGCATCCATATCTAAGGATAGAATATGGATATTCTTTACACAAACTTGGCACCCTAAAGAATGTATTAGTTTTAATTCTGTCCCTATAACAAAAGGTAAGTCAGAATGGAACCTGCTTCTAGGGTTTGTGTTTGAATCATGGTCTTTCTGAATTGAGTTCAGAGGAAAAAAATGAAAAAGAAAAACTGGAAAGGGGAGGAAGAGAGACAGAGAGAGATGATGGAGAAAGAAGAAGAGAGCAGAGAGAGGAAAAGAGAGAGGAAGAGAAAGAGAGATGGAGAAAGAAGAAGAGAGCAGAGAGAGGAAAAGAGAGAGGAAGAGAAAGAGAGATGGAGAAAGAAGAAGAGAGCAGAGAGAGAAAAAGAGGAGAGAGGAAGAGAAAGAGAGATGGAAAAAGAAGAAGAGAGCAGAGAGAGAAAAAGAGGAGAGAGGAAGAGAAAGAGAGAGATGGAGAAAGAGAGCAGAGAGAGAAAAAGAGGAGAGAGGAAGAAAAAGAGAGAGATGGAGAAAGAAAAAGAGAGCAGAGAGAGAAAAAGAGGAGAGAGGAAGAGAAAGAGAGAGATGGAAAAAGAAGAAGAAAGCAGAGAGAGAAAAAGAGGAGAGAGGAAGAGAAAGAGAGAGAGATGGAGAAAGAAGAAGAGAGCAGAGAGAAAAAGAGAGAGGAAGAGAAAGAGAGAGATGGAGAAAGAAAAAGAGAGCAGAGAGAGAAAAAGAGGAGAGAGGAAGAGAAAGAGAAAGATGGAGACAGAAGAAGAAAAAGAAAGGGGAGAAAGAGAGAAAGTAATGATGCAGTAAGGAAACAACTACCACAACACAAATGTAGAAATTATTGTCCCCTTCCTCTCCCTCTCCCCAAGAAATACAACAAAAATAATAACTCACATTTATATATTGTTTTTTGAGGTTTGGAAAGATTACCATAGATTGGTCAGAGGCTCTGTTCCCATGTGATTTAGAAACATTTTTCTGAAGATAGGCATTGGAAACTATTTAGCATAGTGACCAAGCAATTCACTTGGAGGAAAGAAGACCTGAGTCCTTCTTTAGATTTCTGTGGGTCTGAGCAAGTTACTTAACCACTCTGTGTCTTAGTATTCCTCAACTTTAATGAGAATAATAATAGCACTTTTGGTACTTCCCATTGTAGTCATGAGGATCATATGAGTCAATATATTAAATTCTTTGCACACTTTAAATAGCTACATAAATGTTAGTTATAATTATTATTACTTGATTCTCACAACAACTTTGGAATAAGTTCTAACAGCAATAGACAACAATTATGCCCATTTTGCATATAAGGAACTGGATGCTGGGTAAAGTTGAAATGCTTGTTCAGTGTCACAAAACTAGCAAATGTCTTTAGGTGAGACTGCTCCTCTTGACTGTCCCCCTCCCTGGCCCTGCTTTCCATCTACTCTACCAGGCTGCTGTCATCTCTCCTGCCCAGCAAAACGTCCAGCATCTTCCCTGACTTTAAACTTGGTCATTATAATAACAAGTTAAGTCAGCAACCATTAGTTAAGTGCCTACTATGTGTATGCCAGACACTGGGCTTTTACAATGAAATGGGCTTTTACAAAAAAATGAAATCTACACTCACAATGTGTATACAGTTCCATAGACTGTGATTAGACATTGGCATGCTTTACCATACCTCTGACAAAAAAAATGGATTTCTCATGGAAAGACTAACAAACCTTTAATAGCAGACTTGTTTGCTAATGTTTTTACCCTACAAAGGGAAAAATGTTTTGGAAACACGTTCCACAATGAGCAATAATGGTATCTTAACACTTTCCACTGTACCCTCATTGATTTAATGCTCCTAATAGTTTCTTCTGCCTTCTACCTAATAAATAAAAAATTGGAATTCTTGTTCTTACCTCTTTCATTTTTCCTTTCCATAAACCCTCCTCCCCTTTAACAAAAGACAAATACAGACACTAGGGACAAACATAAAAACAATGCTTTCAATTCTTTATCACTGAACTCTTGTTAAAGGGGCACCCATGTTTTGAATTAGTCACAGCATATGTTTAATCCAAGGCTAACTACCTCTTTGCAACTACCTCTCTATTAGTCAATAAGTACTAAGGAAATTCAAATTTGTTTTCATAATAACCTAAACATAACTAGAAAAGTTAAGTCTCTCAGAAGAAAAGAAAGCAATCAATCCAACTTGATTAAGTCTGAAAGCATTTGTTGTCTACTGTTGCTAGATGTCTTGTTATACGCTGGGGACAAATCGACAAAACCAAGATAGTCCCTGTCCTCAAAGAGCTTATATTCTATTATGGGGCTATAGCGTATGTTCAAGTAAATAATACATATAAACACATTTATTTATTTAATGTAAAATATAATTTATATATTAATATATTACATATTTAATATTATATAATACAAGATGTATAATGTTATTTATATATAATATATTTTATAAAAGTATATAATCTTATATAAATACATATGTATACATACACACACATATATATGTATATATATACATATATATACATGACATACAAGGTAGTTTCAAGAAGGAAAATGGGTAGCTAGGTCACACAGTGAATATGATAATGGAACTGGAGACAAGAAGACCTAGGTTCAATCCAGTCTCATATACTTCCTAGCAATGTGACCCTGGGCAAGTCACTTAACCTCTGTTAACCTCAGTTTCCTTAGTTGTAAAATGGGGATAATAAAAGTCCCTACTCCACAGGGTTGTCCTTTAGATTATAAACTCCTTGAAGGCAGGGGCTATCTTTCATATCTTTTTGTATCTCCAGTGTTTGGCACAGTGCCTAGCACATAGTAGGCACTGAATAAATATTTGTAAATTGATTATTGTTAGGATTGTGAAGACCAAATGAGATAGTATTTTTGGAGTACTTAGCACAATGCTTGGCACATATTGGATACTCCATGAACGGTTCTCTCCTCCCTTCTCCTCTCTCCACCTCAGTGACTAGGGGATAAGGAAAGGCTACATGTTGGAAACAATAACATAAACAAGTCTTATAATGCATTCTTTGGTTAAATAGAAATGAAGTTTATATTTTAGACTGACTTAGATTATTTGTGCCTCTGGGGCTTTACTATTGTGAATGGCTAAGGGTTATCTAGCTGTGGGCATTCCTGTAGAGTCATATTCTCTTGGAACAACAAACTTTCAACATTTAAAATCAGGAGGCTGATAGACAGGGAAGGAGAAGGGAGGAGCTATCAGGCAGAGGAAGCCACATTTTGTTCCTGCAACAAAATTAGACCAAATGACTTCCTGGTACTGTCCTAAAAAACGACTTGGAAATACGAAGTGTTTTCTTTTATTTTGACTGCATCTACTGGATTTTCAAATACCCAACCCCTCTAGCTGGGTTCAGTCAGACAACAGTTTGGTAACTAATTCTACCATTTGTTTACAATACGAGCTTTTGTTCGATGGTGTTTGAGGCAGTTAGATGGCACAGTTGATAGAGTGCTAGATTTGGAGTCAGATAGACTTGACCTCAGATACTTAATAGTTAGTTGTCTGATGCTGGACAAGTCACGTAACCTCTATCTGCCTCAGTTCATCTGAAGAGTGCTTTTAAATAATGGTACCTACCTCCTCATGGTGGTTGTGAGGACAAGATGAACTAATATTTGTAAAGCGTATGTAAACCATAAAGCATTATAGAATCGGTAGTTATTGTTGTTATTTGTGTTGTTAATGTAGCATGGTAGGAAGAGCACTAGACTTGAGGTTGGACAATTGAGGTTAAAATCCTGATTTTGCTGCCTTCCATTGTGGTGCAGTTTAAGGTTGAATCTATAATCTCCAACTTGTAGTCCTGAGATCTGAGTTCAAATTCTAACTCCTCTACTCACTGCCTGAGTGATCTTGAGTGAATCTAACCTTTCAGGGCATCAGTTTTCTTATTAGTAAAATAAGGGGTTGGGTTAGATCTTCTCAGATCTCTTTTAAGATCTCAATTGATGATCCTATGACCCTTGAGTAAGTCATTTCAATTGCTTTAGTCTATTTCCTATTCCTCCTCTAGTGAGGATAAGCATGATTACATTTGTTAATTATCAGGGTTGTAGAAAATTAAAAGATTAAAAAAATTTAAATTCTTATCTAAATGTGAACTAACATTGACTGTTTTAATTAATTTCTCTTAGGATGATGTATGCCAGTAGGGATTGTGTCTTCTGAAAGTTTTCAGTAAAGCCTACCATTGAATCCACATTAGAATTGAAAGCTGTGATCTTTAAGAGCCAGCATGGGTTCATAAGGGCAGCTAGATGGCACAGTGGATAGAGCACTGGGCTGGGGATCAGGAAAACTAATCTTCAGGAGTTCAAATCTGACCTCAGATGCTTATTAATTGTGTGACCCTGGGCAAGTAAAATAACCCTGTTTGTCTCAGTTTCTTACCTCTAAAATGAACTGGAGAAGGAAATGGCAAACCACTCTAGTATCTATGCTCAGAAATCCCCAAATAAGGTCACGAAAAGTCAGACGTGACTGAAACAACTGAGCAACCATAACAAAAATGTGCTCATAAAAAAGATCATGCCAGAACAAACTCATTTTCTTTTTGGGGATGGTTACTAGACTTCTAGATGAGGTGGATATTTTAGACATGGTATGCCTAGATTTCTGATTAGCATTTGACAAAAATCTTATGTAATATTTTGGTGGACAAGATAAAAAGATGAAAGCAAAATGGTATTAGGATTTTGTGGATTTAAAACTGGTTTGAATGGTTGGAACCAAAGAGTATAACTTTTATCAGACTAGAAGGAAGTCTTAAATGGAGTAGCCCAAAGATCTATCCTTGGTCATGTTCTATTTCCCATTTCTTTTAAACTTACATGAAAATACTCAAATGTATGTCTGATTTCATTTAGTTTAAAAATTTCCTCCAATCATGTGAATCACAACCTATGCATCCTGTGTGACCCTTGACCATATTATTCTTTCATAAGTTCACTCCTCAGACTCACCCGATGTGTGTGGGACTTTCTGAGCCTTCTCCTGATGATTTGAAGCTACTTGTGGACCAAATTTAATTTAATCCACTTGCATTTCTCATCTTTGTCCTCTTCCGTGGGATTTCTATGAACACATCTGGGACTGTGAAGTTAGGTTCCAGGAATTGTAGTTCCACTATCCTGGATGCTGGAAACAGTTTGTTATACAGTAGTCTGTGTAAACCTTTCCTACTTTTCTTATATTTGTTGTAATTCCATATGAGTTCTTAAGAGTCCTTGGAATGACTTTGCTTGCTTGGATCAGTTGCCAAGTTTGCTTTAAATTGATTTACCCTGTACTAATTCTTTTTGGTTCACAAGATAGTTCATTATCATAATAATCCATCATCCTTCTTCTTAAGATTTTGCAAGTGAGTATATGATCTACTAGTGTTACCTTTGGCAACTGCTCTCTGTCTAGACAAGTAAGTCAATTGTTTGCTGAATAAAATTCTTTCTCATGAAAGTCAATGTATTAAATTCATAGGTAACAGAAAGGAGATGGAGAGGAATTTGTTGGATGATAGAATTAGGATATATAAAGATATCAATGGGATGGAGAGAGAGAAATTTTTAAAAATAAAATTGAATAGGAATAAGGAGAATGTTCTACACTTTGATTAAGAAGAATCAATTGCATAACTATAGGCATAGGGAAGGAATGGCTAGATAACCATGATCCAACAAGATCCAGCAAGCTCAATGTGAATCACTAGTGTGATATGGCAGTCATATTGCTATATTGATATTAAACATGGTATCCAGAAGAAAGGAAATGATCAGACTGCATTTTAAGTAATTTGCTCAATTCTAGACATGACAATTGGAAAAGTATTGACAAAATGGTTTTGCATCCAGAGGAATGACATTAGAATGGTAAGAAGAATGGTGACTAGATCATAGAAGTGTCTGTCTCTTGGAGGAGAGAAGACTTAGTGGTGATATAATAGTATTCTTTAAGTATTATCTTAAGGTTATGTGGGAAAATTAGACTTCTTCTATTTGTCTATAGATTGGAGTGCTGTGAGCAATGGGTGGAAGTTTCAGAGAGGAAGATTCCAGTTTGCAATAAGGAAAAATTTCCCAATCATTAGAGCTGTACAAAAGTAGAATGAAATGCCTGGGTAAGCAATGAATTCCTTCTCTGTTGGAGGTCCAGCAGGAACCAGATAACTGCTTATCAAGGAGAAGATTCTTGTTTAGGTATAACTGAGTTAATTGGTCTAAGGTATCATGTGGGCTAAAACAGATTAAAATGTAATTGCAAATATGTAACAAAAAATAGAAATACAACAAAACGCTAAAATCTTGTTTTCTAAGTCAATGTGTAGCATTGGATCTTTATGTATAATTTACTTGAATTTCTAGATGATGTTGGACGTCTCTTACAACTCTGATACACTACAGCTCAGCTACACTTCTGTAGCTGTTTAACATCTTTCTCATAAGATAAACATGTTCATATTTTTAGTCATATGGGCCCATTTGCTTCTATAGACATTTGATGATAAAACTCTACGGTGTCTGTGGGTGTTTTGTTTGCATTGGTAAGTGTGTGTGTGTCTGTGGAAAGGGGAGGGAAGAAAGAGAGAGAAAGAGAGAGACAGAGAGAGGTTTTTGTTAAACATATAAGTAGCAGTAGGACTATTATGTTTCCATTCTTGTATTTTTGTAATTAGGAAACATTTATTAAACACCCATGATGTGTTGGATGCTAGATACATAAGGATAAGAATGACATTGTCTCTGCTCTCAAACAATTTACATTCTTCTGCTAGATCAGTTGTTCTTAAAATGCTGTTTGTGTATCCCAGGGGGTCCTCTAGACCCTTTCAAGGGGTTGGTGGGGTAAAACGTGTTTTCGTAATACTAAAGCATCCAAATTTCTAATTTGGTAAATAGTAGATAGATATACCCCATTTAATGAAAGTTCTTTGAGGTAGGGTCTTCAATAATTTTTAAGAATATAAAAGGACTCTGAGACCAAAAATAAATCGAGAACCTCTGTGTTAGAAGGGTCTAATTTTCCTACAGCAAAGGAGAGTTCTAGACGAAGTGCTCAGGGAAAATTTGAGGCAAGACAGAGCACTTTCAGATGGCGGAATCAGGGAATGCTTAAGGGAGGAAATGGTGTCTGAGTTGAATGTTGGAGGAAAAGAAGTAGTCTGAAAAGTGAAGGTGAAAAGGGCAAGGAAACCAAGAAATGGAAAGCTGTGTCCAAGGTGCAGCTTGTTGGTTGGAACATAGAGTATATGAAAGAGGGAGTTAGGTGAAATAAGGCTGGATAGATATATTCAAGGTAGATTACCTTAATTGTGAGTCTTAAATGACAGAATGAAAAGTTTTTTTTAGGGAGCCACTAAAGGGAGCCACTAACATTTGGAGGGCAGGAGAGTGATGTGGCCAGATCTGTGTCTTGGTAAGATTATCTTGTCAACCTTGGGGAGAGTAGATTGGATCTGGAGGATGCTTGAGACAGATAGTCTTATGAGGAGGGTATTTAAATAGGTCAAGTGAAAGTCGATGAGAATCTGAACTCACTCAGATGGCAAGACTTTGTGAAGGGTAGATAAGAAGGAGCCGGATATGGGAGTTGTGGATACAGGACAGCCAGATTTTGGCAAATGATTGGATATGAGGGATGAGGGAGAGCAAAGATCCAAAAATGACTTCAAAGCAAGCTACAATAATAATCATCTTGAAAGAATGATCCTATTGACTGTACTGTTACTATCATTCAATGGTTACTCTATTATTAAGTGGTACATTTTTATAAGCAAATAAAGAAAAAAAAGACAAATGCGGGGAGAGGCAAAGGAGAAATGGGAAACAATGTAAGGAAAACATCTCCAAACTCTTGATTAAAGTGCCAGATAGAGTCAAGTTCTCTGAATTATTATTTTCATGGAATTAATCTTGTTAAAATCTATCATTAACATTTAAACTATTCTTTTGCTTTACCTAAACCAGCTCTAAATGGGAGGATAGGAACAGGTTGATTGCCTTTAAAAGTTACTCAAGGGGAGGCTAGGTAGCGCAGTGAATAGAGCACCTGCCCTGGAGTTAGGAGGATCTGAGTTCAAATTCGGCCTCAGATACATGACACTTACTAGCCATGTGACCTTGGGCAAGTCACTGAACCCCAATTGCCCTGCCCTCCCCCCTCCAAAAAAGCAAAAAAAAAAGTTACTCAAAATTAAATAGCCAAATAAAGGGCAAATATATTTCTGTATTGGAATTTATCATAAGAAGTAGTAAGGTCTGTTTCTTCCTGCCTCCTCCTTTTCTTGATCCCTTAATCATTCATTTAACATTTATTAAGGGTCACTATGTGCAGTGAATCATGCTAAACATAACGGAGATATGAAGATAAACAGAGCTGTTACTAGCAATTCTGAAGCTCGGTTCAAGTAGCTCAAAATATACCCTCAGATCTACTTCGTAATTCATGTAGCAAATAATACAAAAAGCAATTAAGACAAATTCATTTGAGCACTAGGGGGAATTAGTTATCATATTGACTTCCACAATGTTGAAGGAGTTTTTGTTTTTGTACCCTCTGAATGTTGGTGCTTTGGGGCAAAGCTACATTTGCCCTGCCCTAGTTATGGCTCAGAAGATAAATAAGACCCTATCTTTGTCCTCAAGGAACTTATCAGCTAGTAGGGGAGATATGACATGGATATAAATAACTATAACACAAAATTGAATACAAATGCATTAGAGGAGTGCAAAGTACCATTTGATCAGATGAGAAATTTCCATGCCTTAGAATTTGCATTCATTCTTTATGCTCCGAACCTAATAACCTTCAAAGAGGGGTAACACCTGTTCAGCCCAACACACCCTTTCTGACAAGTTATTGGAAATATACAGCTGTAACTTAAAAAGAAAATGTTTCCAAAATAAACCCTGTGCTCACAGCAACACATGTGGACACACACACATTTTCAAAGGTTAAGCTTCCTCTGTCCTCCAGTGTCTGTGTTACGTCGTAATAGCCTCCATCACATGCTCCCCAGACTCCTTCCCCTCTTCTGGATAATCTGATCAAGCTTTCTCAGGGCCCCATTGCCATTCTGCCTGTATTCAGAGACTTGAACGCCCACTGCCTCCTCTCTCCCCTACTTGGAACCGGCAACCTCCCGTTAGGGCTCTGTCTGCCAGTGCAATACTGTACTTCATTAGGCAGCTCTAGTTAATGGTTTCAACAAAAGCCATCATTTTAGCCCAACTGCCTTGACTAAATTAAAATTTCCAATCTCTGTTTTAGTGTTCTGCAACTGATGTATACACAAGCAAAACTGGTCAACATCTGCCAGTGGGTTGGCCAAAAGTTCTGTAAAGATGTACTTCACATTTTTGAAGCATGTGCAAAGTAACAGCGCCCTTATCCTCCCGAGGGCTCTCAGGATTTTACTTCACCATTTGTTCAAACACACTTTAGCCTCGTAGAAGCCATCCAGTTGATTCTCCCCTTGGTTGCTGTTTTATCGGTAGTGTCATTTTGAGTAATTGGGGTATGGTAGCTGATCAACTTACAGGTTTCTCATTGGCAGAAAGGGACTGTGTTGGCACCAAGAAAGAATATGATGGGTCCTCTCGGTGCACAAGCAAGTGTCCCTCTCTTGCAGTTGGCTACCCAAGGCCATTAGGAAATAAGCTTAATAAAGCCACGAAGTGTATACCTCTTCACTCTTCCCAGGCAGGGGGAGGCACCTATAGAAGAGGCATTTTGAACCAATGTGGAAAGATGGTCAATGTACGTATTTAGGCAGTGATCTGTGAAAGTTTTTGAATTAGTTTTTAAAGCTTTGTTAAGACCAGAATGCACAGATGTTGAAAACAAGTTCAGATGTAGCGACAGATGGTATTTGATTATGAAGCAGACTGTTCATATAATACAAAGATGCTGCTTCTGCCATACACAAGTAACTGCAGAGAGTGCAGTAGAAATTTTGGAAGGCAGGCCGTTCGAGAGGGTCTTTGTGCAGCAATAACTTTGCCATTTTCCAGCAGTGCGAGAATTGGGATAATTTTCTTCTTTTCTTTTCTATTACTGCCATCTCCCTGTCCTTCCACGCCCCCTTCCCTCTCTCCACCCTCTCACAAACTCCTCACCCCAACCGGTGACTCATCTTATAGGGCTATTGGAGCTTCCACAAAGGCAGAAAGAAGCAGCACCCATAAGTTCACATTTTCTAGTTACTGAGCAATTTCATTAGAAGCTGTTCTCATACCTGGAGTTAGTGAAACATACATTGGGCAAGAACGATCTCTAAGGTTCTTTCTTGCTCTGAGATCCTATAATGTTTGATAATACTCAGTGAGTGGCTCTAAAGGAAAGAATTTCTTATCATTTACATGGAGTTTTTTTCCCCGAGGCTTTGGAGAATTGGGAATATAGTCCTGATTGTGCTACTAACTTGTACTGTGACTATTCCTCTGGGCCTTAGTTTCCTCATCTGTGAAATGGGAATGGTATTTATCCAAATTAACTCATGTCATCATGAAGACCAAATGAAACTATTGGGGTTGAGTTCAAGCCAATTCAACAGACATTTATTAAGCACCGTGCTAGGTGCTGGGAATGCAGTAACAAAAATGAAATGCTATTCTCAAAGGAGCATGAATAAACTGATAAATCAGAGAGGTTGAATGATGTTCTTAGTAGGAAAAAAAAGCCAGAAGAAACTGGGCAGGGGTTGAATCCTGGTTCTCTTAACTCCTTGCCTAGAACTCTCTTCCTAAATAATATACCACCTTATTAATATTTTGGAAAATATATGTATAAAATTGGGGAATATTACTATAATTATTTTTAATGAAATTTATTGTTCTTCAGCCATTTTTCAGTCATGTCTCCTTTTGGGGTTTTCTTGGCAAAGATACTAGAGTGGTTTGCCATTTCCTTCTCCAACTCATTTTATAGAAGTGGAAACTGAGGCAAACAGGGTAAAGTGATTTTCCCAGGTTCAACACAAGTATGAGGCCAGATTTGAACTCAGGAAGATGAATTTTCTTCCCTCCAGGGCTGGCATTCTATCCTCTAAGCCACCTAGCTGCTGGTACCTCTTTTTAAATTAAATAGCTTTATCATTTTCATTTTCAACTACACATAAGAATGGAAAAGTATAGGAATTCTGTACCAAAAAAAGGGAAAAAATGCCCAACTCACTGTGGGTATTTCTATGCATGCTAGAAATAAGATATAGAGCTGGAGGGGCCTTAAAAGGGCATGACATCCACATAAGGAAACTGAGACTCCAAGATATTAAATGATCTGTCTGTGGTTACACAGCCGAGTTGATGTCTACAGCAGGATTAGAAATATAGGTCTTCCTGAATTAGGTTCCCTCCACATATAATATCCTCCTTCTCTAGGGGTTCATCATATCAGTGACAGGTAATATGCATATAGAAGTATATGTGCATATATGTTTGTATATATATATTCACATACATATATGTCTCATTACGTATCAGAACTCCAAAGTTGCAGGGATCAACCATCCTCAACCTCCCTGTGATTGGCATTCACTGGTTTTTCACCATAAAAAACAAATTAGGAGGCCCGGATGAGTATTCAAGGCTTATAAATATGTCTATCTTTCTTCTGCCTTTCTCCATTCCTAGGAAAACCATCCTCCTGTTCCCACTTTAGGGGTGGAAGGAATGGATGGTAGCAGATAGAGAAAGGGCAGAAGCATTTCAGCATTACCCCCCCATCAAATCAGGTTCTCTCAGTGGTCAATGAAGTTCCCAAAAGCTCCCCCAAGGCTCTCGGTTTGGAAAATCTTACTATGAACCAAATGATACTCACTTTTCTGTTTGGCATTTAAGGCCCTTCCTAATCTGGCTCCAACTTACCTTTCCAGCTATATTCTATATTACTTCCCCTTTGTGCACTAGGGATCAGCCGAACTGGCTTTCTTGCTGGCCTTCTCTTCTAACACTCTATTTCTGTCTATATTACTTGGCACCAGCCTGTCCCCTATGCTAGGAATGCCCTATCTTCTTAGCTGTGCTGTTTAGAATTCCCCAAAGCTCCATTTGAATGCTACCTCCTACATGCAGTTCTTTCTGATCCCCTGGCTCACAGTACCTCATTAGTAACCCCAGTTACCTTGTTTCTATTGTGTAAATATTTATTTGACATATATTAATATGTACACATTATCTTTCCTACATAACAGAACTCCTTGAAGGCAGGGACTATTTCATCTTTTGCTTCCTCTTCCCAGTGCCTAACGCATGATAGAGACTTAATAAATGCTTAATGGTTGATTCTTTAATACCATTCCAAAGGTCTGTGATTTTATTGGTATAGGGAGTACTCACTTAATCAGAAGGTAACACTTCCCTTCATGGTGATTTCTGAGCTGCTGAGCCCAAACAAAATTTATCTTTTGGTGGTCTATATTTCAGAGAGGAGCTTTTCTATATGGGCTAGGCCGGCCCTCAGGCAAGAGATACAGAGCCCCTCCCGAGTCCTATACCTGGAGGCCAAGTCTTCTGTCAGGTTAGGTCTTCAGAAACTTGGAGGCCAAGTCTTCTGTCAGGTTAGGTCTTCAGAAACTTGCCTCAACTGTCATAGCCTTTGAGCAGCACTGCTACATCATGATAAATTGTGGAAGCAGGACTTTTGTGGAGAGAATTGTATTGAAGAACTAGACAGGAATATAAATGTCAGGAAATAAAGAGAAAGGGGGCTAGGAGACCACCACACTGGATTGGTGGGCAGTCAGGGAAGAACACTGGAAGAAAACAGTGTGATATCAAGTCAAAAGCAGTAGGTTTGGGGGCAGAGTTAAGATGGCAGCGTAGAAGCAGCAAAGTTTCACAGCTCCCACACAACCACCCTAAATACCCATAAAATACAACTGTAAACAAATTTTAGGGCTCCCAAACTCACAAAAATACAGAAAACACATCTCTCGCTGAAATCAGCTTAGCAGGAGGGGCTCATCGTGACAGGCTGGGAACCAAGGCCAGCCCAGCCCAAAACTGAAACCACAGCCAGGCCACAAGGTAGTCAGGAGGAGCCGAGCCTCAGTGTGAGTCTACCCTGGAGAGAAGATCTACAATACTTGGAGCAATCTCCACATCTATCAAGCCAGGAAGAATAAGAGTTAGAGAAAGGTCAGTGAAAGTGAAGCTTTCAAGCTAACTTTGGGGGAGGATAAACAGTTCGGCCAATCTGCCCCCAGGACAAGGAAGCAGGGTGGGGAAGGGCAGGATCTGCTACAACCAGCAACTGTCCTCACTGGACTGCTTCAGAGCTCCTGGCCTGCGGACCCCACAGGGGAGCTGAGACAATTGATCAGGGCCAAGGGCTCTTGTGTTGAGCGGCCTGGATCCAGATCATGGTCTTGGGTGGTGGTCCTGGGGTGCACTTTCAGAAAGCCAAAGCTGGGAGGGCTGCAAACTCCCCCAATAGCTCTGGCAGCTGTGAAAACTCCAGCGATTTGGGACAGAGCTTACCCCCCTGGAAGCAGAGTTCCACAAAGCTAAAAAAAAAACAAACAACCAATTAATTTACTGGCCAACATGAAGAAAAGGAAGCAAAATAAGAATAGCAATAAAAGTCTAGAATCCTTTTTTTGTGGACAAAAAGGATTAAAGCATGGAATGGGAGGAAGACAACCCAGTCAGAACTCTCACACCAAATGCTTCCAAGACACCTGAAGATTGCCTACAAGCTATAGATCAACTGAAAAAGGACTTTGAAAAACAAATAAGAGAAGTGGAGGAAAAACTGGGAAGAGAAATGAGAATGATGCAAGAAAATCATGAAAAGAGTCAACAACCTGACTGAAGAAAACACTTTAAAAAATAGATTAATTCAAATATCAAAAGAGGCCCAGAAAGCCAATGAGGAGAAGAATGCCTTGAAAAGTCGATTTTCCCAGATGGAAAAAGAATCTCAAAAGCATTCTGAAGAGAATAATTCCTTCAGAATTAGAGTGGAGCAAGTAGAAGCTAATGACTTTATGAGAAATCAAGATATTATTAAACAGTTACAAAGAAATGAAAAAATAGAAAGCAATGTGAACTATCTCCTTGAAAAAACCACTGACCTGGAAAATAGATCCAGGTGAGACAATTTGAAAATTATTGGTTTACCTGAAACCCATGACCAGAAAAAGAACTTGGAAAGCATCCTTCAAGAGATCCTCAAAGAAAATTGCCCTGATGCTTTAGAATCATATTGCAAGGGGGGCGGAGCCAAGATGGCGGCGTAGAAGCAGCAAAGCACCACAGCTCCCACA
>CM053593.1:97704865-97751773 GCA_028646575.1 Pseudocheirus occidentalis | reverse complement strand
ATATTATATAATATAGTAATATATAATAATATAATATATATTATATAGTAATATAATGTATATAATATAGTAATATATTATATAATAATATAGTAATATAGTAATAGTAAATAAAGTACTTAAATAGTAAATAAACACTGTGGGAGTTGGTATTTTCTATATTTTTCAGTCAGTTGCATGTATGTGATGGTAAGGATTGGATCTGCTGTAAAATATTTTTTGCAAAAGTTTGACTATTTCCTACAAGTATCCTCATCATGGATGACCTTCAAAAATATGTAAATTATTCTCATAGCATTTTTATAAATAGATGTGAAAGGAGGAATATAGATCAGTAATTGTTAAGGTGCTTTCATTCACTTATTTTCAATCTGGAGTTCAATTTTTTTCCCACATAATTGATATATTTATCTTCCTTTGGGATCTTCTGAATCAGCTCTCCATATATCCTCTCAATTATGTTGCCTTCAGCATAGATCTGTGTCTTATCCAGCTGCTTTCCCCATTTTTGTTTCCTTTGGTGCAATTTCTGTGCCCTCCTTAAACACATCCAGGAATGTTCAAGTGATATGGTTCCACTGACTTTAGTGATACAAAGCAAGTTTGTTATATTTGTTACAATTTTTTTTAAACAGATCTTTTCCATTTTCTTTTATTTGTTGTTCTTTCATTTTCATCATGTTCTCTTGGGATGATCTGACCTAGGTCTCTTGCCAAACTTTATTTTAACTTGGTTTATGTGCCCATTGCTTCTCTCTGCTATATGAGATAACATTTTTTTAATCACCCATCATTTGCCCCAAGATTTTACAAGTGAGTATATTTTCAACCAGTATTTTCATTGGTTGTAATTTTTCTCTGCATGGAAAATAAGAACTGTTTTCAGACTAAGGAATTTTTATGCTTTCCCTCTTTTTCAAGGCAATTGATTTATATCAATGAAACTTTTTTTGTCCTTACCAGAGAGGATGGATTTTTCTTTTTTTTAATTTATTGACTTGTTTATTTACTTTTAGTTTATGAGATTCAGTTCCAGAACAACATGAGTTTCAGATTTTCTCCCCTCCATTCTCCTTCCCCCCACCCATGGTGGCATACAATCATGTATGGGATCTGCAAACACTTTCACATTGTACAATAGTTTGGTTGTATAGAAGCGTTATAACCAATGGAGCAAATAATAGGAGGAAAAAAAAGAAAAGAAACAAAACCAAACATGGAAAAGAACAATAGCATGTGTTGCTTCAGTCTCCATTTAAACTCTGGTCTTTCTAGATCTTTCTCTGAGTGAAGATATCTCCTTCCATT
Organism: Pseudocheirus occidentalis; assembly: GCA_028646575.1. Taxonomy (NCBI): domain Eukaryota; kingdom Metazoa; phylum Chordata; class Mammalia; order Diprotodontia; family Pseudocheiridae; genus Pseudocheirus; species Pseudocheirus occidentalis. The sequence continues at coordinate 97,750,465 of CM053593.1, read as the reverse complement.
CTGAGACTTGTAGAGTTTTCTTTTAATTGTGCATTGCTGAGAAGAGTCCAGTTTATCAAGGTTGGTCATCACACATGTGATGTATCTGTGACTGTATACAAAATTTTCCTGGTTCTGCTCTTCTCACTTAGCATCAATTCATATAAGCCTCTCCAGGTGATTATGAAGTCCATCTCCTTCCTATTTCTTATAGCACAATAGTATTCCATTACATTCATATACCATAACTTGTTCAGCCATTTCCCAATTGATGGGCATCCCCTAAGTTTCCAGTTTTTTGCCACCTTTTCTTCACAAAGAGAGCTGCAATAAATATTTTAGTACGTATGGGTCCTTTTACCACTTCTATGATCTCTTTGGGATACAACCCCAAAAGTGGTATTTCTGGGTCAAAAAGTATGCAATTATTTATAGCCCTTTGGGCATACATAGTTCCAGATTGCCCTCTAGAATGGTTGTATCAGTTAACAGCTCCACCAACAATGCATTAGAGTTCCAATTTTTCCACATTCTCTCCAGCACTTGTCATTTTCCTTTTTGTCATCTTAGTCAATCTGACTGGTGAGATGTGGTACCTCAAAGTTGTTTTGATTTGCATTTCTCAAATCAATAGTGATTTAGAGCATTTTTTCATATGCTTAAAGATATCTTTAATTTCTACTTCTGAAAATTGCCTGTTTGTATCCTTTGCCCATTTATCAATTGGGGAAAGTTAAACTTCTTTATGAAATTATTATCTTTTTATTTCCTTTTCTTTGCCCATATTCCATTTTCATCCCCAATACCTTATTTGAATAAGTTAGAGATGTTCTTTTTTAATTGCTTGCCATTATTTTTCTCATTTTTATTCTTCTTTGTATTAAATTTTCCTTGGATTCTGTGTAGTCTACAACTATTTAACCTCTCTCATTTGTTATTTTTATTCCATACTTTTCAGTAATTTTCTCACCATTCTCACTTATTCATAATTTTGCTTTGAAGTCACTAAATGAGTAATATATGTTGATTTAATGTTGAGAGTATTATCAAGTTCTCCACATACTTTCTCAAACCCTTCATTCTTTGCAATAGCTGTTTCATAGATTGAATTTTTTTCATAGTGCTCCCTTTGTATATACATATTATCATGAGCATTGAAAAATGAAATGACCAAATACCCCATATAAATATTACTTGTTGCTTTGGTTGTACACTAAAACCAATCCAATGAACTCCTTTCTTTCTTTCTCCAAGAACCCATGAGCCATCCTTGGATATAACTGTAACTTCCTTCTTTATATCTGGATTCATTTGTAGGATGAATGTTAAGATTGATATGACTCATTTCCTTTAGAAATATGTCCACACCTTGGTCATTGAACAAGTATAAAACATTACCCCTTTAGTGTGTGAGCATATTGGAGATTATGGGAAAAATAAATAAGGACCATTGATTTTATGACTGACAGCAAGTTAGGGTTTGTAAATTTTATCTCCTAAGAGAAATGTAAGTTGCTGGACACCAGGAGGTTCTGACTCTAGCCATTAGAAGCAGTTAAGAAGCAAGTATGAAAGAAGTTAAGGAGATAACAGGATTCATCAAGATGGCAGCAGGAGCTGAGTGAGAATATGCTAGCAGGAATAGTCAGCTAATAGGGAGACTTCAGCTGTCATATTTGGAAACCTGATGATTGCTTTGTAGATTGGCTGAAGGAAAGATTGGGTAGTCTTTTGATTGGAAGAGATTTGAATTCTACTACAGTTATTGCCATTCAGTGCCAGTGAGGTGTGAGAGAGCTTTATAATTCCTTTGCCTTATAATATCATAATACTTCCAGATAATATCACTTTGTTTTCTGGTTTGAGAGGAGAAATCAGAGGGGAAAAGAGACTTTGTAGCTGCTTTGCTATGAATCTAGCTTATTGGAAGATGTATCTTTCTGCTGAATGAAGAGATGGCTAGGCTTGTTCTCAAACAGTGCTCCTATGAGCTCTGCTTTACTACAATAAGATGCTGAGAGCGGATTGGATGGTACAGAATCCAGTAAAGAGCAGGTTGGGATAGTCTGCATTGCCCAAAGAGCCAGACATAGGAATTGTATAGTTCTCTGCCATAAAGAAACTGCACATCACTATGGTAGTGTAATAGTTTCTCAGAATCTTAAAAAAATTCATTGTGAGTTAAAGGAGCTTATCACTGATTCATTTTGAGAGCTGAGGATGAGTAAATTTTCCTAGTAGTAAAGGAGTGAAAACCCATAGAAGCATAGTTAACAGAAAAGTGACTTAATATGATTCCTTAGGGGACCAAGGGCATCAAGGCCTGAATTTCAGAGTTTTAAGTTGCCCCCAAACATAAATTTTCCCATCATATGTCTCCCTTCATATTTCTGCAAGTGTGTACCCACTATCTCCATGGACACTCTATGTATCAGTTAGAATAGCATGAATCAAGTTTATGTGTGGACTGTGAAGTATTATTATTGCATTTTCTGCATATTGAGTGACTGTGATGTTATAATTATTTTTGTTTTTGCCTTATTGTTAATATATGTTTTATATTTAAGAGTTAATGCTGTCATGGTAACTGATTTTGTATAAATGAAATCACATTAGTGGAAAATTATGAACTAAAATGGTGAATAATATGAGTGTATTGCACTCTCCCTTATAAAATGGTTGCCTCTAGGACCATGAGAGAGGTTGAAACATAGCAGAATGATGGTGAGACTTGTTTAGGAAACCAAGACCTATAAGTATAAGGACAGTTTGGAAAACAGGAATCATCCTATGGATGATGTACTTCTTTGTACTTAAGTAGACCAGTGCTTGGCAAGCAGACTTAATCTCTTTCTGGGACTATAGCAAGTATTTACAAAATGCCTAGTATGTGGACGCTTTGCTAAGAGCTGGAGCTACAAAGAAAGGCAAAAATAAATTCCGGACCTCAAGGAGTTTGTACTCCGATGGTGAAAAAAACGTGCAGACAATTACATATATACAAGAAATATACTAAGTAAATTGGAAACAAAGTCAGAGGAAAGGCATTAGCATTGAAATGGGATTAGGAAAGGTGTTTTGCAGAAGCCAGGATTTCAGTTGAGACATGAATGAAGCCATAGAAACCAAGAGGCAAAGGTGAGGAGGAAGAACACTTCAGATTTGAGGGACAGCCAACGAAAAGAGGATGTATGAGGAATGGAAAAGAGACCAGTGTCTATGAACTGAAGAAAGTGGAGAGAGTAAAGTATAACATGACTGGAAAAGTAGGAAGGCCCTTCACAAAAGGCTATGAAAGATTTTAAAAGCCAGATAGAAGATTTTAAGTAGAAGGTGACACCTGACCTGTGCTATAGGAGAAACAATTAGATAGTTGAATGGAAAATGGACTGGAATGGGGAGAGATTTGAGGGAGACCAACTAGTAGTTTAGATTTGAGATGATGATAGCCTGAAACAGAGGTATAGTGAGGTCAAAAGAAAGAAGGGGGGGCATAGCAGAGATATGTTATCAAGGTAAAATTGGCAGGATGTGGCAACAAATTGAATATGAGATATGGGTAGGAGTGTGTGTGTGTGTGTGTGTGTGTGTGTGTGTGCATGAAAGAGACAGAGACAGAGAGAGAAAGAGGGAGAGACAGAGAGAGGAATCAAAGATAACATATAGGTTATGAACTTGGTTGACTGAGAGGATGGTGATGAGCTCAAAAGTAACAGGAAATTTAGGAAGGAGGGTGATGTTTGGGGGGAGACAGTACATTCAATTGTGGATCTATTGAGTTTAAGAGATCTGCAGGATATCCACTTTAAGATGTTCAGTAGGCAGTTGGAGATGTGTGTCTCGGGTTTAGGAGAGGTAAGATGTGGATAAACAGATCTGGCAATCATCAGGTTAGAGAGGGTCATAGAACTCATCCATGGGAGCTGATGAGATCACCACGTGAAACAGTATAGAAGGAGAAGAAAATAGAGCCCAGGATAGAGCCCAAGGGTCTATTCACTACTACCTTGTGACTTGGATGAAGAGCCAGCAAATGAGACTGAGAAGAGTTCAGAGAGGAAGGAAAACAACCAGGAGATAGTGATATCACAGAAAGTTAGAAGAGCATATCGAAGAAAAGAAAATGATGAACAATGTCTAATGTTGCAGAGAGGTCAAGAAGGATGACATTTGAGAATAGGTTATTAGATTTGGCAATTAGGAGAGCACTGGTAACTTTGGAAAAAGCACCCTCAGTTAAATAAATAAGTTTGGAGCAAGACTGCAGAAAGTCCTAAAGTGAGTGAGAGGAAAGGAAGTAGAGGCATAAAAGAATCCAGCCTTGAAAAGGAAGACATAGGGGGACATTTAGTGGAAATGGACAAATTAAGTGACTTTTTTTTGAGAATGGTAGAGATATATGCATGTTTGTAGGTAGTAGGGAAGTTGCTAGTAAATAGGGAATAATTGAATATGAATTTTATAGTGGGGATAATAGAGGGAATTATCTACTAGAGAAGACAGAATGGGACAAGATCACTTGGACATGTAGAAGAATTTGTCTTGGCAAAGGGAAGGGCCATTTTATTTGAGAGAGAAGAGAAAGGGGAGATAGTAGCCAAAGTAATTTGGGTAATATGAAATGAGGATACAGGGAAAAGAGAGAACTCTTAGCGAATGACCTCAATTTTTTTCAGTGAAATATGCAGCAAGGTTCTTAGCTTAGAGAATGGGGAAAGGGCAACCATGGTAGATTTGAGGAGATATGATAAGGTTGAGAAAACTTCTTCACTGAGTGAAACAGTGAATTAGCTAATGAGGTATGAAAGATTTATCATGCCATGATTGAGATTATGTAACATAAGTTTCTAGTGGGCACAGCTTTCTTTTCAGCAGCTTGTGATTAGAAGCAAAGTCAGTAGATGGTGGAAATAATCCAAGGATGAGACTTGGTAAGAGAGGATCAGAGATAGGATATAGGGGCAAAAGACTTGAGAGAAGAGAATAATATAAGGTCAAGCTGGTGCATCAAGGGATCAAGATGGGGAAGAAAGAATGGAGAGTGTAGCTAGTGCTTGTGTGTGTGTGGGGTGTGTGGGTGTGTATGTGTGTGAGGGAGAGAGAGAGACAGACAGAGACAGAGACAGAGAGAGACAGAGAGAGACAGAGAGAAAGAGAGAGATATGTAGCTTGGGACAGAAGGGTGGAGGGACTGAAAGTTATTATGAGGACAAAGGACAAAGGTAAAGGAGAAATAGAATGATAACAGATTGTGATCAAATAAGAGATTTCAGAATTCATGAACATGTAAATGGTACATTGGTGAGTGATATAAAATCAAGGATATGATCTGTGTGACCCTGGGCTAGTCCCTTGACCTCTCTGTGCTTCATGTGTGAAATGATGAGGAGATAGGACTCAATGACCTCTCTCCAGCTTTAAATCTATGACCCTAGAAAGGCATGCCTAGCAATTATTAACACCATGACTGGCATATAATAAATAAGTGGTTCATACATACTTGTTTGATAATAGTTCTAGACATGGTCCAGGGCTGCTCACACTGAGATTTGTGTGCCAGCAAAGCCCAGAACAATTGCACAAATTGGAGAGACCCCAGTGCTATCAAGATAGGTACAGATGTAGGCATATTTTCCTGGATAGAAACCAAATAGTTCACTCTTTCTGTTTAGTAAGCACTTGGGTTAAATAACCACATCGATTCACCCAGAGTAGATGCTGCCTAGATTACTTCATAACTTACTCCACCTATGTCACTCCATTCTTGAACAGTAGGCTGTGCAAGGGAGGGAATGGATGGGTGACAGACCAAGGACTGAGTGTGGTGGGTAAAGAAAAGGGAGATTGGGGAAAAGAGCTTTAAAATGAGATGATTTTTGTTCCGAACCACAAAGACAGTGTGGAATAATGCAAAGAGCTTTGGATTTGAAGTCAGAAGAGTTGACTCTACCATGTGGGTAATGAGCAGGTTGTAAGATTTAGAGTTACAAGCAACCTTAGAGATGAGAGTAAGGTAGCTAGGTGGTACAGTGGATAGACCTTGAGTCTGGTAGACCTGAGTTCAAATCTGACCTCAGACACTTACTAGCTAGATGACCCTCAGATGGTCTCCTAACCCCTTTGAGCCTCAGTTTCCTTATTTGTAGAATGATTATTATTAGGCTAATAAGAGTACCTCTCTCCCAGGGTTTTTATGAGGATCAAAAGAGATCATATTTATCAAAAGTTTTAAAAACCTTAAAATGCTACATAAATTAATTGCATATTACTACTAAATTACTGAGGGTCCCAGTTGCCATATCATAAAATGAGAACCATATAAGTAAAGATTTTCAGTAATGGAAGGGATTCCAGTTACCACCTAGTCCATTTCATAGGCCCCATGATGGATCTGACAGGTGGTTATTTAGCCTTTGCCTGAAAATCTCCAGCGACTGAGAAGCCATATCCTTTCTGCGGCAGTATCATCCCCTTTTGGGAAACTCTGATTGTTAGGAAATTTTCCCTGACATTAAGCCTCAGTTTCCCTTCTTGCCCCTTGTACCTGCCATTCTTACTTCCACCCTATGGGGCCTACCAGAACAGAGGTGGTCCCTCTTCCACGCATCAGTCCCTCAAATACTTGAAGATAGTTAACACATCCCTCCATGTCTTCTTTTTCATACCAAGCATTCCTGTTTCTTTTAACCTATGCTTATTTGACCCTCCATCATTCTGTTGTCTTCCTCTGGGCATTGTCCAGCTCAGCAATATCTTTCCTAAACTCTGGTGCCCAGAACTGAATTCTACCAGGGCAGGGTAGAAGGAGCCTATCACTCCCTTGTAATAACAATTGTGTGACCTTTTTTCTAGAGTTTCTAGGCAGCTGAAATCATGATCCTTGCAAATGAGCTTTGTATCTGTAAAACACTATGAAAAGCATAATGTATTTTAGTTGTAGTTCTAGTTCTGTGAGAGGCAGAGCAGCATAAAGAACTGGCTTTGGGGTCGGAAGACCTAAGTTCAAATCTTACCTCTGACACATATTGACTGTGTGACCCCGGGCAAGTTACTTAACCTCTTAACTGACTCTGAGAATAAGTTGTAGAAAAGAAATGCTTCTCTACATTGGTAGAGGGAGTTTCTTCATTCATGTTTTTCCTGTGCTAATCAAACAATAGATGCGGTTCCTATCCTTATTCTAAATGTAGTTCAGATGTCACTAAAAGCTGGAAGAGAGGCTGAGGGACTCTTCTTAATTCCCTTTCTCCTGCCCTTGGAGCCCTAGGCTCTTAATCCATTGAGGTCCTTTGCTCTGCTCTCACATCGCTTAGGAATGAGACTGCGTAGGTAGTTTAAGGGATGAGGTTTCCTAGGTTGCTTCTATCCTGAGTTTCCCCTCAATCTTGTCAGGAACTCTAACCCTTCCCCTAAATCTTGGTTATCTCTAAAGCAAACAGGCCTCCAGGAGATATGGGCACACTGTTATCTGTTGGTCCACCTACACAGACAGGGGCTGCTTGGGAGGTCTTTCTATGCTTTTGGTTGGGACCCAGATCTTGGAGACTGAAGGATGGCCTACGAAGCCTGAGGACTCAAATTTCTGCCCTAAATTCAGAAGTCACTGAATCTTGTCTCTGACTTATGGCTTATTCATAGCAAAACAAGATTTAGAAGTCAATGAGGTGGTTTTATATTCCAGAGTAAATTGCTTGAATGCTGTGAGGTAAGGGCTTCCAGAAAAGCCTCCTTACAACCTAATTTTGTATCTGGTGCTATGCTTAAAGTTTTACCATTAGAGATTCACTCCTTTGAGTTAAGTAATGTTTGATGCTTTGTGGCCCTCTACTAAAATAATGTGACCCTGAGAACAGTAATATTCCTAGTAATCAACATGTTAGTATGACTCTGTTGGGTGCTTTTCTCTGTGACGAGAAGGTTGGTACAGAATGAGATCACTGTATAATTGGACAGAAGGGACTAAAATATGGAAAAGGAAGACAAAGAGAAACAAAGTTGGTCGCTCCATAGTTTTTCTAAGTACTGGTCTTGCAATCCCAAGTTACTTTCCTTATAAGAAATAAAAGAAAGATCAGTGAATATATATAATCTTATTATACTACATTCAGTCTTCCTAGCCAGAGTTTGAATGGAAGCTAGAAAGGCAATAATTATCTCGTTTTGTTTTTACAATAAGATAGTGAATCAGTTAGGGAAGGTGTTATTCATCCCATTTTATGGATGTGAAAACTAAAGTTCAAAGAAGAACTTGACCAAAGCATACAACAAACAAATTGCAAGGCCAGGACTCAAACTCAGGCATTTCAACATTAGTCTACAAGGTAGAGTGATGGGTGGTGGAGGGTTGCACACATACATATAGATAAGCATAAGACAAAGGAAATGAATGGGACAAAGGAGAAATCAAAGTATCCTAGGAACATTTGGGGATTTTGAGAAGAAAGATATGAGAATAAAGTACAAACAACTTTTGAGGTTAGTCCAATACTCCTTTCACCATTTATCCATTATTATTTTTAATTAATTAATTCATTTACTTTTAGTTTACAACATTCGGTTCTACAGTCCCTTGAATTTTGCATTTTCTTCCCTTCCCTCTTCTCCCCCCTCTGCCCCACCATGGCAGCACATAATCAGATATAGGATCTACAAATACCTTTACATTAAACATCAGTCAAGCTGTAAAGAAGTTATTTAATATTTTAAAAATATTTTTTATAACTACCAACTTGATAACTATCAACAAACATGAACATTCCCAAATACAAAGGAAGTCAGAAAAAAAGGATCGCCTAAGAAACCATGAATGAAACATGTACAGCTATTTTTAAAAGTTTATATCAATTTTAATATAGTAGTATGTTGGTACTACTTAAACTGGGGAAATATTTAACCTCTTACTCTTCAATGGTCTTTAAGCAAAAACTGGATGCCCAAGCATTAGATATCCAACACTGGGAATTCTTTCGGAAGGTCAGAACCTAAGAAGGTTGAATGTAGTATAGTAAAATAATTTGCTACTGGTTTTTGTTTTGTTTTGTTTTTTGCTGTTGAGTCATTTCAGTCATGTCTGACTCTTCATGACCCCATTTGGGACTTTCTTGACACAGATACTGGAGTGGTTTTCCATTTTCTTCTCTAGCTCATTTTACAGATGAGGAAACTGAGGCAAACAGAATTAAGTGATTTGCCCAGGGTCACACAGCTAGTAAGTGTCTGAGGTCAGATTTGGAGTCAAGGCTTTCTGACTCCAGGCTTGGTGCTCTATCCACTGTACCACCTAGCTGTCCATTATTATTTACTAATCTTTCATTTATTTCCTATAAATAAGAAAAGTAACTTGGGATTGCAAGACCAGCACTTAGCAAGTTGGTCCTATAAGCACCAGCCAACTTGCTTCTGTTCTATCATGAACTTAACTTGCTTTTCTTTTGTGTATTTTAGATGCTTCGTTAATAGTCTCTTTTTCCCTCCCTGCCCTTCTCTTCTCCTTCCTTCCCCTTCCTTCCCTTTCACTCCTCTCCCTTCCTTCTCATCTCCTTCCTTTCCTTTTTTATTATTGTATCACTGTCACTATCCCATACACTTCAACATCCCAGTCTCTTAATAAAAGCTCTCCCTTCTAACAAATAAATATAATTGAGTCAAGTAAATTGATGTTTTTTCCTTTACTTTTTACATCTCTGGTCACACATACATTTTTGGGCATGCCATTGTTTTTTTGTATGCTTATGCTAATTTATTCCCAGAAAGGGTTTCAGACAATTTAGGAAACCTGAAGTGGTGAAAGGGGCTAGTGAAAGTAATGCAAATAAATAAATAAAAGAGCATCAAAGATGCTTTTAAAATGCACAGAAGAGAACAAAAGGAGGCTCAGGGGATGTAGTAATAACTAACAGCTATTATATAAAAATACCATTAAGTTTTATATAGCACTTTATGATTTGCAAAGTGAGTTTTTTCCCCCAAAGTTGATAAAACAATACTGAGAGGTAGGTGCTATAATTATACCCTTTTTTACAGATGGAGAAACTAAGGCTGAAAGTAGTTAAGTGACGTGTCCAGGGTTGCATAGCTAGTAAGAATCGAGTAGAATTCAAACTCATGTTTTACTGATTCAATCCACTATACCACCTAGCTACACAGATAAGCAGACAGCTATAATAACGAATGTGCTGAATTTAGTACACACTTTAAAAACCAAAATCTATATGTAATGAGATTCATAGTTTCCTATTCAGGACACTTCTATTCTTTATATAATAAGAATGTTTATGTTTATCAATGTTTATCAAGTTCAGAATGACAAGAATACTTTTTAAAAATGGCTAGTCACAGTCTCATGAAATATTGTATTGGAAAGGGACCTCAGAAGCCATGTAGTCCGACCTGTACCTGACAAAAGATCCTCTCTGTGAGATACCTGATATGTGGGCATCTAGATTTTGCTTAAAGACCATTGAGGAGTAAAAGGTTAAATATTTCCTCAGATTGATAGTGAAATAATTTACCGTCTAAAATCTAGGGATAATTTGAAAACAAAACCACGTAGTCTTCACAAACTTTATATTTATATATAGTATTTTCTGTTGAAACTATTATCTTTCATGATTTAGAATGAATTAGAAAGGAAAATTACCTGTGCCATTTTAAAACAGATCATTAGATGGTCATTAGGAAGAGGTACTTATATGTCCCCAGCAGCCTTTGTGGTGCTTGTGAGGGCCTGCGCAGGTAGAAGACTCTCCCAAAGTCCAAAGTCCTTGACTCCTGGTCATGGTATTTTGGAGAGGGTGCATCTTAGACTCCTGGAATTTGAGCTACTGCCCTTGGAGATACAAAGGAGTAGAAATGAACATGTGGCTATGTCACTCTTCCAAAAGGAAGAAATGGGCAAAATACAAAATATTTAGCATTCAGACAAAGGAAGAAATGACCAAGCTCTAAGAGTGTAGAATTGGAACTGCCGTCATTTACTAAAGCAGATGACTGTAGTTGATACCTCATTAGCAACTTTCTGATGTACTTATGATATATTGTCTTGTACTAAAATGATCTGAGTTGGTATCATGTGTGGATGCTAGAATATAAACTCCATGAGGTCAGGGACTGTGACTTAAATTTTGAATCCCTCTAAAATGGTCAGCACAATGCTTTGTATATAGTTGTTGCCTAATAAATGCTTCAGTGTTAAATTTAATTAGATGAAGTTCATAAAACAGAGAGCATCCTAGAGGAAGAAAACAGTGAAGTGGAAAGATTACTGAATTTTGAGTCAAAGGGCAGAGGGCTTGAACCTGTGTGACTCTGAGCATGTTATAGAATTTATATTTGGTAGAGACATTAGATACCATTTTATCCAATGAAACTGAAACCTAGGGAGAAGAACTAAGGTAATAGTTTAATCTCAAGAACACCATGGTCAAGGACACAAGTTTGAATCTTGACTCATTCACTTTCTATTTGTGTGGCCTTAAATAAGGTCCCTCTCTGGGCCTTGGCTCATTTATCAGTAAAATAGCCATTGTACTATTTGATTTCTCAGATCACTTCAATCTCTAATCCCTACAATCATAGCTCATTCCTCTGGCTGCCAATTCAAGAAGGAAGTTTACATTAAATAAAAGCAAATGAAAGAGAGGGAATAAGTATTTATATAGTGCCAACTCTGTGCCTTTTACAATATTATCTCATTCATCCCTCATGACAGCCCTGCAAGGGACTGCTATTATTCTCTCCATTTTTACAGTTGAGGAAATGAAAGTAAACAGAGGTCAGATATGAATTCAGGTCCCTCTGATTTCCAAGTCCTATCCAGCGGTTCTCAACCTGTGGGTTATGATCAATTTGTAACAATGAAAATACATCCTGCATGTCAGATATTTACATTACGATTCATAACAGCAACAAAACTATAGTTATGAAGTAGCAATGAAAATAATTTTATGGTTGGGGGTCACCACAACATGAGGAACTGTATTAAAGGGTTGCGGCATTAGGAAGGTTGAGAACCATGGAGCCTATACTCTATTCATTATACCGCCAGCTTTCTCTAGATAACAAATGGAAGCAAAGGCAGTTTTTCTTCCTAAAGCCAAACCACAAATGCTCACTACTCTGGGAAGTTTGGCTAGAGGAGACTACTCCAAACTCATTTATTAAAGTCAGGAGTAACTCTTCAGTTTTTAAATTTGCCAGAATAGAAGTCATAAAAGCTTTAGTTCCTCCTGGAACAGTTTACAAAAGAACAGTTAACATTTCCATTACCCTTTCAGGTTTTCCAAGATATTTCCTTAATATAACCCCTTGAGGGAAGCAATATTTATGTGCAAGGAGCCTCGTTTTACAGATGAAGAAACTAAGGCTCCACAATGAAATAAATGCCTCGGCCAAGATCACATAATTCAGAAGCATCAGGGCTGAACTTGAAGCTTCTGTGTCTCTTACCCTTTTCCATTCTACCATGCCTCCCATCCTAGGCTGCTTCTTTTTATTCTACGATTTTAGCAAGTGGGTGAAATGTGGTCATGTTTACGTCTTCCTCTGACTCATCTGGAACTAGAAACTGTGGGGAGAAAATTATAACAGGAGTTTGACCCAACCTGGCTTTGTGTTCTTCCTCATAAGGGATAAACAAAGGTAAATTTGTCCTTGGAATCAACCTTGTGGCAATAGGAGGTTACCTGGAAACCCTGAAATCTGGATGAATCAAACTGCCCAGGTAACAAAAGGCATTTGTATCATCAGTGCTCAGGGCCTAGTTGTCAGGCTTTACCATCCAGAATATTGGGGGATAACACCATAACTCTCATTGTAATTGCATCATAGTCTGTTGTTTTGAGTGGACCTTGACCCCGCATTTAATACCCTGATATTTTCAGAAAAAATCCAAAGCACATCAATGAGCTTGTAATTTATATTTATTTTGCACAAGCTTGCATATATACTGCACATACATTCAGTTTAAGAGAAGATGGAAGGCACACAAGGCAATTGAACTACTGTATCCTTTAAGTGGTACAAAGCAAAAAGGTCAAAGTTTGGAGAGTATACAAAAGCTTAAAACACACAAAATAAAACCCCATTCCCACCCTACCCCCAAACAACGTCTTTTTTTTTCTATTTTAAAATTTAGTAGCTGCCAAACTAAAATGTTCACTTTGACTTTAAAATCAATTGTCTACTGCACCTTTTAAAAATTTATTTAATATGGACAGGGAATCTCATTTTTTTAATCATATCATCAATTAATATTACAGTACATCCTTGGTAATACAAAATTGTACACCTTCATCAAATAAATTAGGATAAATTAAACCAATAAATTATGCAAAGTCTTTAGAACAATAGACAACAACAACAACAAAATAAATTCCACAGTTGAAATTGCCTCTAGCTAAAACAAAACAAAACAAACTCAAGAATTGACTTTATCAGTTCAGTTATTGTACTATTTTCAAATTAAAGGGTCTTTATTACAAAAAAAAGAGCTTAATGCTATTTACAACATATTGCTAAATAATATAAAGGCAGTGTCTTGTCACGTTTTGTAACTATATACAAATGAGTAATGACTGGGATGATACCAGTGTGAACTTTAACCTTTGACTCTTCTAGGGAGCTTTCAGTCCAACTCAATATATTTTTCTCTCACTCTGATTTCTGATTTTATGGGGGGCAATACAAACACGCTTGTCCCACTGTGGGGAGGACCTATGTTTTCCCAAAATACAGAATAAATAAATTCTCCAGTGAGAGGGCTAGCCCAAGAAACATATGTCTCCTGGTTGCCTCTCCCTCTCAGATACACGGCATTTTAATGGATGTCAGATTTGGGAGAAGGAATTGTAGCTTAGGTAAAAAGACTGTGAAGAGTTCAAAAGCCATCAAATCCCACACAAAGAGTGTTTCTAAGAAGACCCAAAGGCTAAAAAAATACCAGTTTTTAATCCCAGCTTTGAATGAGCCTTTCTTAGCTTCAGTTTATAGATGGTTTACAACCAACAGTTCTACAGAAAACGAAATTGCATTTCCTTCACCATAACAGTTAAGTGCAATACAGTAACTGATACTCATATAAACCAGTTACATTCTTTTAAGGGGAGCTTTTTGAAAACAATGCCTCTTGGAATATTCAAACACAGAGTTGGTACCAGAAGGAAACATTTGCACTAGTCACACCAATGAATACTCTATAATACACATGGCAAATCAGTTTTGCTCTAACTTCTCATGTACAATGCTTATTCTGGGGGAGCTGTAAACCACTCTTCATTTTACAAATTTGTCAATGCTGCTGGTGAAAATCCTAGTTTTAAAGCCACAAATATCTTCACCTTTATATCTTAACATTAACCTATGGAAAAGAAATTTTTGTTTTACGTATTAAATGACTTCATGTACATAGAAAAAAATCTGTAATTTTTACAGAAACTGTATCACCCTTGTCCTTGACATCTGATGAAAGAGACTGTTATCTTTTAAAAGTAGAGAGGCTGGATTTTGAAGAATGCTTTCAACTATCTATACAGTTACTGAAGTGTTCCTAATAAATCCAACAGATGTTTTGAGAACTTCGTTATTAAAATCTATGTATTATGCAAGAACAGCCATAAGGTTAAATATTTACATTGCTTTATAAAAGTTCCCCTCTTGGTTTTGTTTTGTTTTATTTTTTATTTTTATATTTTTGTATTTTTTTTAAAGATATTCACCCACTTCCCTGGTACAGTAACAAAGATTCTGCAAACTTAAAACACTTTTAATTAAATAATACTCAGAGGCACAAAGCAAACCTCAGGAATATATATGGGTGAACATTTCCTTAAATAATGCCTACATTCTAACATATTCCACTTGTTATACCATTTAATGTGAAACGTTCTCATTAAACAACCAGAGATACAGTAAGAATTAAATGTTTTGCAGTTGCAAATAGAACATTCTTTGCACAAAACGTAACAGATGTCTAAAATAGGATCTTAAATCTAGATAGGAAAAAGGTAAGCTTTTCACTTCACACGCATATATATATATATATTTATATATAGATAGATTCTGTGTGTGTCTATACACATGTATACTTATGCATACACATATATAGCACGGCATATGAAATATTGCTTCTATACTACTTTTCTTTAGGCTAAGAAAACACAAGATTTGCACCACAGTTACAAAAAATTGGCTTCTACAAGAATTTTCAAAACTTGAATGCTGCTCAAACAATTGAGGAAAAAAATAATTTGCGTTATCAAACTGTTCTAAAAATTCTCTTCTTCAAAAACGTAGTCTGCCGCTTTGTTTTTTTTTAAAAAGACACAAAATATGCATAGCTATCAACATTATGTCAAACAGCCAGAAAAAAAATCTAGTGTTTATTGCAGCTGTAGTAATTGGAAATAAAGTCTAAAAGATGAAATTGAAAGCCACAGAAGGCACAAGAACAATTGTACTTGTGGGAAAAAAACTGGTATTTTGAAGGATTTTTTTTTTAATCCTTCCGCTGGTGCATTTAAGGTCTAGGCACAGACTATAACCTCAAGTGTATATGCAGAAAGAAATCAGAATTAGCAGAAAATGAATGGCAATGTGGTCATTTCAACATGGACTTTAAATTCTTTTCTCTGTCTAAACTCTCCCCCACCATGAAAAATTAGCCTTCTCCAACCTAGTCAAATTTCATTTAGGAGGCTAGTCATACCATCTGAAAGATAGTCATTTGCACTTTCAGTTTTGTCACCCAGATTTTTGTCATTTTCAGTGTACTAAGAGGCATAAGATAATATGGCTGCACTGGGTGGGGAACTCCCCTGCTCCAAAAGCAAAGTGACCAAGCAATGAAATATTTCCTTCAGATTCAGTTTCTACTCTGAAATAATTTCCATGCCTCAGTGAAGATTGAGAGTCTATTACTCTCTTTAGATAAATGCAACGGCATTTAGGTGTTAGTCTAGAGTTTTCCTCAATTCACTTAATTAAATTAGGTGGAGGGGAAGGGTGGAGAGTGTGTGGGGGGAGAAGGTGGGGGGGCAGAATTGTAATTTAAAAATCAACTCATGTTGATTTTTGAAGGATCAGTTCCATTCCAGATGAGGAAAGTACATAGCAGTTCTTCCACAGAGTCTGTATAAAGTATGGCTTTGCCTTTTCCCATTGTCAGTGGCAATGCAATATTGTAACAACACGTCAGTGACATTTTAACAGCCAAGGACTGACTTGATCCTAATTTGGGCCTGCAGATCACCTTCTCCTGTGGGTAGCAATACCCCAAAGAGGCAACTACCACCAGTTGATCATCTCTTTACATAGTGCAGATCAGATTGCAGACATATTAAATGTCGGTTGCCAAATCATACTTTATTTTTTTTTTAAGAAAAGAAAAAAGATGCATATCCCATTGATGTGCCCATCCTTTAAGAAGAGCGCACTGGAAAAGATGTGTTTTGTGTTTGACTCATTTTGAAACTGCTGGCACTTCATCCCATGTTATTGTTTTCATTGTCTATACGGCAGGGATCCTGCCTGTGCTTGGGAATAATGACAGGGCATCATAGGATTGGGCTGTTTAATTTGAAGTCAGCAGGTTTTAAGGCTTTGTGCTGACAATAATAGCTTTCATACATTTCTGTCTATCAGCAGTATTTATAAATGAAGTGAAATTGCAGTGATCAGGTCAGCTCTTTAGTCACATGGGTAAACTTTCACTCTCCAAAGTCAAATGCAATTTTGGAATAGAGAAAAAAAGTTAAGGAAATGCCATATTCATGTTCCCTATGATCTAAATACCAGATTTGTTAATGAATCATTTAGTGAAAAGTGTTTTAACCAAATTACGTGATGAAGGGGGAAGGGATAGAGAACATTAGTGAACAATAAATTCTTACTGCATCTGTTCAAAAAGAAATCACAAAAAAATATAAATGCTGTCAGATGTGTTTTTAAAGTAAATATTGGACAGTAAACACTTGAAATTTTGAAAATTATTTAAAAAAGGAGAATCATTGAAGAAAGCACAAAGAACTAGCAGCTAGCTTTCTTATATTATGCTGAAATTGTGTCACTTAGGTTAATCCCAAACTTTACTATACTGTACACTCACTCTACTCATATTTTGGTCAACACTAGCTTCTGTATTAGAAGAGACTGGTAGCACATTTTTAAAAGCTGCACAGAAAAGCAAGGAGAAACTGTTAGGTTGTCATCACTTTGCATATCCATCAAGACAGTGGGGGATTGTTTCTATGACTTAATTTTATCACATTGTAGGTGCTTAACAAATGCTTGTGAATTTGAAAAATCATCTTTTTTGGGGGGAAGAGGATCATTCTTATATGTGTTCCTCTGACAGGATGAAGTCCAAGCAAATTTATTTGTTATTAAAAAGCTTCCAGCATAACCAGGAATTGAAAGTCCAGGATGGGATTATTTTTCCCTTCCTATATAAAGATAAAGGTAATTCAGAAAATAATATGGGGGGTTAATAAATACAAATGGAGAGAGTTATCCTTTTTATACAACATTGAGCGAAGTTGAGCAAAGAATAAGTTTGAAACTTGTGTGCCTTTTAGTATCTGAAGCGAGATGAGGGTAAATAGAAAAGATTTAGGTTTTACTTGTGGAGAATGAAATATGTTCTTTTTTTTAACAAGAGGACCATACTGTAAAATGAGAGAAGTGGCTAGACCATCATGCATGAGTTGCCAGTCTCAACCTGTGAAAGGGCCAATCTTGTGCAAAATTGGTTTGCCTCAATAAGAAACTGGCAGCTAAGTCATTAATTTGGGACAGGGGATAGTCATCATTCCTATCAGGAAAAGGTTGATAGCTTTTTGTTGTTTTGTTACGTTTGGAAATCTGGTCTTCTGGGGATATCACTTTAGGCAATAAGCTGCTAAAAATGTCATTAGCTGTTTTTAGAGATGAAAGCAAAAGTAACATAATTAGCTAAATAAAATAAAACTAAACTTAAATAGTGATTCCATAGAGTTTCAGACCTTTTTAGCAGTAAAAACAAGAGGAAACTTCATTGTCTACAGTAATGTGCCATGATGCTGGTTTCCCTCGGCCAAAATGCCACATAGCAGCAAGCCATGTATCTGACAGAGGTATCCCATACATAATGCCCTACCTTGCTAAGACAGGCTTTACCCACTTCAAAATTCTTCTCCCTGAAAATGAACCCCATTTAAGTCTCCAAATGTTAAGGGCCTTGGGCAAAAAGTAAACTGAAGGCAGAAGGACAATTCAGTATCCCCTTGCAACAGAACAACACAAAAGAAAAAAGAGAGTTCATGAGGAGGAGGCAGAATTACCAGCTGATTTCATAAACATATCTATGCCTCTCATACACATGTATATGAAATCAAAATTTAGATACACATAACTTGGGCATCCAAAGGGGACTGCTACTTTTCATACATTCAGAAAGAGTTGTTGAAAATTTCTATTCATGAAGAAGCTCTTGTAGGCAGTTCGGGGATTTGAAAATCTCAGGGACTTCACTATCCAGCTTGCAGATGACCTTGTATATGGCCTTCTTCCAGGAAGGATCAACATCTTTGCCTGCGATAATGGCATTGAAAAACTCTCGTAATGTGATCTGTGCGACTTCCAGGAATCTCTCTGGAACCTGCTGATACAAGGAGACAATGGCATTAATAAAGTTTTCAGTTTCAAGTCTCCAGTTCTTCAAAGGAAACTGAGCTAAGTTCTTTCTTTCAGAAAGAGGCTTATATGGCACCTGCATTTTCTAAAAATGGCAGTCCTGTATTCTTTTATGTAAAGTTGTTATATATAGTAGCACAAGAAGACAGGATGGACAGCTCAGTGGAGTGTTAGCAATAGAATCCTACTCCTCATAGGAAAGTACTGAGGTCTGTTGAAACAACAAACTCCTGAATTCTAGAGTGGCTGTTTGGGGCTGGGGGGCTGGGAAAAGAAGAGATGATGCAAGTCTATTACAAAACAGTTATAATCCTGAATAAAAGTTTTAAAAGTGAAATTTCCAACAACTAAATCATATTTCTACAATTATTCCCGCTATCAATTCCAGGGGTTTTCACACAGAAAAACATCTGGGCTCCAAAATAGACAAAAATGATAATTTAGAAAACAAAAAAGGAAAGCCAGATTAAGCAATCATATTTAAAATAAGTCACAAAATATATAGAAATCTAAACTATCACACCAGAGCACGGGAACGTAGAGTCGCAGGGGACCAACTCAAGTCAGGTCATCCAACTCCTTCATTTTACAAATGAGGAAATTAAGGCCCCAGGGAGTTAATTGATTTGCCCAAGGTTACATAGGTAGTAAAATGACAGAGGCAGAATTCAAATTCAGGTCATCCCACTAAAACCAGTCCCTTTTTTTTTTTAAAGGCCTTTTGCCTCTCAGTATTTAGTCCTTGGATGACAGGCATATGGTTCTATTAAATACCCCAATTCTGATACTTTCCAGCTTGATAAGACTTGGCAGATCATTCAATCTGTCATGTCTGAGATGTCACAATCATCCCAATATAATTTGTATTATTTTTTAAAAATGCTGTTCTGTTGGCCATTTTAAACCATCTTTCTTTTGCAGTTGGATCCACATGAGGAAACATGTCCTATGGATTGACAAACCTTTAGTTTGCCTACTTTTTTAAGTTAAATTTCTGTCTCAAGATAACTATTTCCCTTTTAATCAAATTTTAATCTGTTCCTTCCAAGGTGTATGTGTGTGTGTGTGTGTGTGTGTGTGTGTGTGTGTGTGTGTGTGTGTAGTGGGGAGATTCTTTGGTGTTGTCTCTTTTGTTTGTTTACTTATTTATTTAATAGTCCTTAGTGGCTGTTGTGCTTATTTAGAATGCTTTATAAATCTGCTAAGATAAAAGGTGAGTTGGGAGGATATCTTTCCACAAGATAGGGTATTAGCTACTGAAGGGATCATTACCATAAATTATTATTTCTAAAAGTGTAAATGAACATCTAGTGGATTTCCTTTAATCGAGGACCTCTGTATTAAAATGACAAAAAGAATACCATTTGATTTTTACATCCTATGTATTCGAACATGGAGGCAAAGATACTGTAGATGTGCAGGCAGACATTTATAAATGAATACATATAGAATGAGATATTTTCTTTTGTTTTAATGTAAACAAAAGGCATTTAAAAATTTGAAAAGCTTCATTTCTTTCTTCTCTTTTTGTCTACAACCAACACTTGCCATGATGGTAGTAAGCAGGTAGGAACAAGGATTAAACGTCCTTGTTTTTCACAGTTAAATTTGGCCTCTCACATGGTTTATGAGCTTTCCCAAATGACTTACTTCTTTAGGGAAAAAAGCATACTGTGATGACTGTCTTGAGAAGTGGGACCCCAGCCTTTTTTCACAGAACACTGACACAAAAAGGACCAGAATTTATTAAATGCTTGCTACGTGCCAGGCACTGTGCTAAATTGGGGGGGGGGAGGGTGTGTGAGGTGGGAAGATGGGAAGATACAAAGAAAAAGAAATAGTCCCTGGCCTCAAGGTGTTGTACTTTCTATCAGGAGAAAGATCTTTGTCCCAATCCTTTGCAGATTAGGAGACTGAAACTCATGGAAATTACGTATTGTTTCCTGAGGCCATATAGCAAGTTAGTAGAAGGTCCAAGATAGAATCCAGATTTCTGGTCTCCCAGGCCAATGTTCTTTGCACAATACCATTTCTGCCTGGATGACTTGACCAGATTTGGGGTGAAGTGAACCTTTGGACCAGCACCCACAATACACTATGTTCATGGATTTCCTTTTAATGAAATAATGATTTTCCCGGGAAACAGTCCTCTCTGCTGCAATATTACAGCTTTCTCTCTCTTGCCCACTGTGAGAAGTGAGGCACTGGGGTGTATTGCTCCCGCTCTGGGCCACAGTTTCCTCATCCATAAAATGCAACAGTCAGACTAAATGTCTTCTAAGGTCATATCTAGGCTTAAATCTTAAATCCGTATCTTCCCTCCTAAACCGTTTCCCTCCCCCCTAAGCTGCTATCCCTGGTAGGCAATGCTCCACAAAGTCTTCGTGTTTTCCTCTATCTGCTGTGAGCACATGTGTGCTGGTGAGGAAGGAGGGGGCCAGAGGAGAGTTGGGCTTTCCTGTTCACTTTTTAATGATTACAAAAAGTCATTTAACTGTCATTTGGAGAGCATCCCTTCTTTCCTCTCTCTACCCACCCTTCCACCCTCTCCCTACAGATAATCTTCACATTTTATCAAATAGGCTTTATTGAGAGGAGAGATCTGGCTGGAGAACAGTTAGACTGTGCAACTATCCACTCTAACTGCTTGGTTTGGGAGCTGTTAGCCAAATGTTACAAAACCATAACCAAAGGCATTTATTAAAATAAACATTTCAAGAAGGATGGTGATACCAGCCACCAGAAATGGAGGACTCAGACCCTTGAGCCTTAGCTCCAGAGAAGTGTTGTAGGAAAGCAGCACAGAGACTTGAGGGGAATGGGGGAAGGGAGCCTGTGACTTCACTAGGGTAACAGGAAGGGCAGCAGCTGTAGGTGAAGCTCAGATAAGGATGAGAATAATATAAGCTTATATTCACAGTTGACATTTATACTGTATTTTACATACTTCATTTCATGTGATCCTCATTATAGACCTATAAATTAAGCATGATAAGTGCTATTATCCCCATTTGACAGATGAGAAAACTGATGTTCAGAGAGATGAAGGTCCTTGCTTAAGGTCACATGACTAAAAAGCAGAAAAGTCAGGACACAAACCCATATCTTTGTTTGATGGTAACTCAGTGCTCTTTCTGTTAAATCACATTGCCTCCCTGGAGGTCAGAGGGCTCATTTCTGAACCTGGAAGTCATTCCTTACTACTCCAAGCTCTACAGAGAATGTTGGAGCATGAGAGTGGGAGGGTCAAAGGCAGAAAATAGAAGGAAGAGTGCCTGATCTAGTCTGAGGTCATATATATGTGCCTATTCTCTGTGTATTTGTGTGTGCATGTGTGTGTGCATGTATGTGTGTGTGAGAGAGAGATACAGAGAGACAAAGAGACAGAGACTGAGAGAAAGAGAGAGAGAGAGAGAGAGAGAGAGAGAGAGAGAGAGAGAGAGAGAGAGAGAAAGGGGGGCGATGAATGTAGAAAAAGGTCACGGCTGGTAGAAGGGAGTGTAATTCTTGGAAACAATTAAAGTTAATTATTCCTCTGGATACTAATAATGGTCTCCTATTTCCAACTCTTCTCCTCCATGTTATTTAATGGGTATTAGTGGGTTGTATCCCATATTGTTCATGGATTAATTTAGCAATTAATCAGATACTGCCTTATAACATCTCTTACACTGATGTCTTAAATTGCCATATAATTCTTGTATTGTGATTTAACTTATATGGTTTGTATTGTGTTCTGCCTTGCCAAGAGATCACAAGCAACTTGAAGGCAGGGACTAAGTCCTTCTTTGTATTACTTCTTGTATTCTCTATAGCAGCTAATAGATGTTTAAGAAGCAGTGTGACATAATCAGTTCTGCTGAAGTAGGAGTCATGAAGACTTGAATTCAGTTCCTGTCTCTTACACTTTATTTGGGGTGACCATGATAGTCACAATCTGAGTCTCAGTTTCCCCATCTGTAGTGGGGAAATGGCTCATAGAGTTATAGAGAGTTTCAAACAAGATAATGTATATAGAACCCTTTGCACATTCTAAAGTATTATATAAATGTTATCATTATTATTGGAATATAATTGATAATAAATATTTGACTAATATAAACCTTATCTTCTGGGTAGACCTTATATTACACATAGCAGTCCTAGGTACTTATTAAAAGAGAATTGATAACAAAGATAAAATAAAATAGAACTTTTACAGCTAGAAGGAGTGTTTGGAGATCATCTAGTTCAATTCCTGCATTTTTCAGAAAAAAAGAAACTGAGGCTCAGAGGGTTTATATATTACAAAAGGTCAAACATCTGGTCAGTGGCAGTGCCAAGGCTGGAACCTAGTTTTACTGATAACCTGTCTGGTATCCTTTCTAGCACACTACACTGTTTGCCTTGGGAATTCGTTGAGTGCCATTTTGACCTCAGAGTGGCATCTCTACATAGCAGTATTATGATGGAGAAAATCCCTAAGAAGGCTTGGAATTCATTAATAAACAGGGCTGGATCTGCAGTTGCTTTGGTTATTGGGTCATTGGTAGTGGTGGTGAGGGCAATGAATTCTTCAGTTAATTCAAGAATAGATTAGCCACTTCTCACTAATGCTAGCTGACCTTGGAGTAGACTCTGTGGGATTGCCATAAAGGTCAGATAACAAGGTCCTTCTAGTACCTCAACAATTATACTCTCTTGAATGGAGTTCAAGGATTACCTTACACTGATTTCTGCTATATATGAAATGTTTTTGGTTTTGTTTTGCTGAGAAGGCTGGTATATTCTATCCTGGCTAGAACACTGCTTGGTTAATCTTGGGAAAAGGGAGTCGGGGAATGCTTTCTTCCAGGTATCTGTTCTTCCTTACAATTAAAAAAAAGGCAAAGGGGACTTTTTTTGACAGTTCTGTTGGGGGGTGGGGAGGGCAGAGTGGACCATAATTCAGGCTCATACTCAATAGTACTCGTCTATGCTTTGCTGTAGCTCTTTACACCTAATGGCTTTCACATCACTAATAAACATCTGCCGAAAATCCCCTGGTGACAAGTAAGCCGTTGTCTGGGTTTCTTTTAATAGAACTCAACTATCTGCAGAATGAACTCCTGAGTATCTTCTCAGCATCAGGTGGCAGGAGTCAATCAAATGACCCCAGTGTAAGACAATGTGGACTCAGTGGAGGGGGTGGAAGGGTTTGGGGTGAGAGGCAAACCTGACCCCACTCTACTGTTTCAGAGGAGTCACGCCATAGCTTTGCTTGCACATGCCAGATGGGAAAAGAAAAGGCTTCTCAAGGCTAGGGGTGGGGGTGGGGATGGGGTAGGGAATTTTAAGATATTGCAGATCTCGCTTCACCTGGGCTTCTAAAACAAAGGAGAATGTAAGAGCCTCAAATGGACGAACCCAAGCTCCAAATGGGCTTGTGCCTCCTTGCTAAGTTATTTGGAAGGAGAAGGTGGAGGGGGTGAGAATACCTCTAACAGGGGTGGGAAGCAGCCACTGGTACCTATTAATTTCCATTAGAAGTTGAATATGCTTGTTGTTCCTGTATTGTAAATGAGGTTAGGAGAAGGGCGAGGTAATGGGGGTGGGGAGCAGGAAAGAGGTGATGGTAGAGAGGTGTTGGGGGTAGGGGGTTGGGCAAGAAGAATTTATACTGTTTCAAGTATGTTCAGTCAGCCGCTGCATTGCTCAGTTTGTTGGGTGGATGCTGGTTGTTTTTTTTGGACTGAGTGGCAAAGACACTTATTTCCCCCCTCCCCTTCCTCCTCCTCCTCTTCCTCCTCCTGCTCCTCCTCCTCTTCCCAGTTGCTTTACCTTCAAGGATGATTTGTTTTATTAAACTGGCTGTCCCCAGCCTCTGCAGTACATAATAAAAGCCTGACAGAGCAGGCTGCCTGCCTTCTGTGTCCTGCAGATACTCATCATAAGTGTCAGGACATACCAAGGTTAGCGGTCACTGGAAGTGCGCTTACTAGCCCAAACCTTGCCAAACGCACTTGGCAGCTGAATGAATGTCACAGAGAATAGAAGGGGAATTACAAAGGTTAAAAAGAAGACAGCCTCTCCTATTTTCTGGAGATAGAGAAGCTGATTTTTCACACTTCTGAAATAAAGCTCATTCATGGGCCCCTCACAGAGGACCTAAATCTTGTGCCCTGCCCAGCTCTCTCCTGCCACTGCTGTTCCACCTGCACCCCTCTTTTCCATCCTCTCCCAAATCTGACTACTTTGAAAAACTGGCCCACTGGCCTTGTTTTATCAATGAGATTATTTCACACTAAAATGAATGGATGAACAAATCATACCTAGCCTCTCCCACTACCCTTAGCACTAAAAGTTGAAATGGTTTTATTAGTAAGCTTCACCTCATTAATCCCCATTAGGAGTGATTTGCTTTCCAGTCCCTCTTTTAAACTTTTGTGTAGTTTTTTTTTAAACTCAACTTCAAATGGAAAATTGAGTAGGACACACACCCTTCAGAGGCCAGCATGGCTCTGGGAAGAAAAGAGACAATTTCCAGCTGATACTTTGGAGAATTAGTTTATGTGTGAGTTTCTTTTTCATTTCTTTCCTCCTTTTCCTTTTCTTTTCTTTCTTTTTAAAATTTTTACTATAAAAGGGCAATAAAACGCTGACTGTAAGAAGACAATGTCAAGGAGAAAAGGGTATTGGTATTTTGGATACTCTTCACTGCTCGCCTTGGAGAGAGAGTTATTCTTGTCACAAACCCTTTTGTCTGCATCTGCTGACTGCTTGCCTGTAGCCAGCAGCATAGTTTAACTGTTTTGTCACCTCCTCACATCACATGCATCAGCTGTTGTGCCTTTGTTATGGGTATTGTAGAACTAATCCGCTGTGGCTGTTCTACTGTGCAGTAAATAAAACAGAAACGGGCTGCCCAGACAATTCTGCATGAATATTTCAGATGGCTTTTACAACTCTGATTCACAAAATCAAATAAATAAATAACTCCTTCCCCCAACTCTAACACACACACACACACACACACACACACACACACTCCCCACACAAAAAAATCCCCTCCAGTTAGACCCAGATGCCTCCAAGTCAGTTTACACTGAAGGCTCAAACTCCAGGCTTCAATAACCATTGTTTTACAAGAGAAGTTTAAAAAATGGAAAAACTTAAATATTAGGTATGCCACCCTTCTAATATAAGAAAAGGAAAAGAAATAATGTTTTCATTTTACTTCAATCCAATAACTCTAAAATCATGGAAAGACACAGCTTTCTTCTTTCGAAAGAACTTCGTGATCAGGATTGCCCAGTTTGAAACTTTCTTTATGCCAACCTTCAATAGCTCAAAGCAATCTAGTCTGTTAATTTGCGTTTATTTCCTCCCTTGTACCTCCTTCCCCTTTCTTCCGAAGTTGTCAAGGCAAAACACTTGAAAGTTCAGCTCTTCCTAAGACCTTGTCCAAAATATTTAACCTGGCCCAGAGTTTAAAAAGGAACAACATACTAAGTTTTCCAAAAGTTAACTTGCGTCATGAGCTGTCCCAAGATGTGAACAATATGTTTAATCCTACAGCAAGGTCATTCTCTGAAGATGATTTCTAAGTGTCTCTAGAGGAGTACAAAAAAGAAGAAAGAAAGAAAGAAAGAAAGAAAGAAAGAAAGGGAAAAAGCACCCTTCAAAAAAAAAAGATATCCTAGAAAAGAAAAAAAAAACAGTTAAAGTACTTTACCGAGCATTCATTCACCCTGGTGTGCACATGATTCCTCTAAACAAACTCTCCTACCCCTGCTGTTTGTTAAGTAAATATTGATCAAGGAGAGACATATCTCCTGACAGCAGTGGCACAAGCTAGGGACTTACCCTGCAGACAGAGTGGACTTAAATGGATAAACTCAGATGCTTTAGTAACTCCACATAGAGATTATTAGATGAAAAGGCAAGAACAGATATGTCAATGTTGAACCTCTCCATCATGGGGGCCCCCTCCCCAGACTCCACCATGAAAGCCCAACTTGTTTTACCCACATGAACTCCTTTTCTGGAAGCAGAGAATGCTCTATACCCACCACAAGTCCTCTTTACAAAAGGGAGTTCATGGAGATATGAAACTGGGTAACAAGTGAACACTACTGAGGGTCTTCCTTGACAGTCAGTCTCCATTTATTCTGTATACACAGTCAGTGAGAAAGTGGAGGTGCTCAAAGAAGGAGCAGGATAGGATACTATGAAGAGTGAAATGTGTGTGATTTTTTATTTCAATTTGTAAGAATAAGATTCAGATCCGATAATTGTTGTAGTGTTGTATGAATGTTGTATAGTGTTATATGAACTGTCCCACTTTGAAATATCAAAAAGATCTCTGATTCCTGGTAAATCTTTTATTTTGTCTATTCATCAAGGGAAAGCATCCTCTGGGAGAATTAACCACGGTAGGTATCTTTCCTTAAGCTCAGGCAACAGAGTTGCTCCACCCACTTTGATAAGTTTAAATCTGGTCCTATTTCAACCTTGAGACTCAAATCCTTCTTTCTTAAACTGTCGAAAGCTGAAAGGAACACCATGCTAAGTCAACACATGTGCTTCCTCTGGGAAGGTGAGATATTGAAATTATCTCTGAAAATAAGCTAATGTATAAGACACCCAGAGATCTGTGGGTGAGGATCAAAGCATTCTGTTGAGGGTTCCAAAGACACATCTAAATGGCATTTTAATTTTGATAGGAATCCTGCCTCCCCACCTTGTATCTATGTTTATAAAGAATAAGACTACAACACCAGCAATGGAGACACTTTCAAAATGCTTGCTGTGTTATGACAGGATAATGAAGATTCTGCAGTAACTGCTGGGTTTTGTATTTAAGTTCTTTCTGTCTTAATATTACAGGTGGTATTAAAAACTTAAAAAATAAAAAAAATTGAGACCTAAGATTACATCTGTGTTAGAATTTCAATGTAGGGGCGGCTAGGTGGCGCAGTGAATAGAGCACCAGCCTTGGAGTCAGGAGGTCCTGAGTTCAAATTTGACCTAAGACACTTAATACAAAAAAATAGCTGTGTGACCTTGGGCAAGTCACTTAACCCCAATTGCCCTCCAAAAAGCAAAAAAAAAAAAAAGTCCAATGTAGACGAATAATTCTCCTATTTAAATTCAAATCCACCCTCAGATACTTACTAGTTTTTGAGCCTGTACAAGTCAACGTCACTGCCTCAGTCTCTTCATCTGTAAAGTTGTGATAGTAATGGTACCCACCATCCAGGACTGAATTAGATGGGATGGAATAAGCCCATAAATGATCACTTGAGGGCAGAGGAAAGGGAATGAGAACTGAGAAATAAAAGTTTCGGGAAAGGCTCCCTGTAGAAGATGGCACAAGAACTGGGAGTCTGTGAGGAAGAAGTACAGTTTAACATGGGTACAGTTTGTGCAGTGCACAGAGACTGGAGGGCAAGGGCTGAATTTGGGGAAAAGAAAATGGGCCAGTTTGGTGGATGTGTAGAGTGTGTGAATTCAGATCAATCCAGATTCAACAAACATTTATTGAGCACTGTGCTGGGTGCAGAGAATGCATAGATAAAAAAACTCAATCAACCTCCCTGCCCTCAAGGACCTTACATTCTACTTAGGAGAAAAAAATGTGCACAAAAACCTGGCAAGGTAGGCTGGAGCCAAATTACAGAGGGTTGTAAATGTCAAAGTGAGAAGCATACAGTTTATCCTAGAGACAATAGTCACATTTTTTTTTTTTAAATCTTAGAGGCAATAAAAAAAAAACCAAACTATTGAAGGTTTTTAAGCTGTCCAAAATTAAGTGACTTGTGGTCACACACCTAATTTGTGTCAAAGGTGGGTCTTGAACTCAGGTCTTTCCAACTCCAAGGCTATGACTCAATTCACTTGCTTATGTTGCTTCTCTGTTAAAACTTAAAGGACCTTAGAACCATGAGGACAGTCCAAAAAATTGTCCAGAATCACCCTAGTTGTGAACCACAGCTCAGTCATGTGTCATGCTACTAATATCCTGAGAGTAAACACATTTGGAGGAAGTGAATATAGTCATAGTTCAAGGCTACCCTTAGGGGGGTAGAGGGGGGAGTTGGGGTGCCGGTAGGGGGGAAGGAAGAGTTTCCCTGCTATTAGCAAAAGAACACAGGGCAAAAACAGTATTGTGGTCTTTTTTTTTAAGCCAAGCTTCAAAAGAACAATGTTCTGTTGAGCAAAATTCAGTAGCATTCTGTAAACATTAATTTAAGGAGATCAATAGACTCAGTGAGCTAAAGCCATATTGCAAGATAAACTGGCCAGAGTACCACTTTGTCAAATAGATTTTAGTTTTCTCGGCTAGATAAAGATGGTTTCAAAATGGGGCAACGTGTTGCAACCAAGGTTCGGAAAGTATGTGGCCTTCAAACAGTCTGCCTGTTCCTACTACAAAGCTGGATAAACATACTTTAAAAATGATAAGATTGGTTCAGGATTGATTTTGCTTTCAAATTGAATATAAAGTAGAATTCTTGGGTGTCTCATTGTGGGAACAAAAAGCAATGAGCCATCATGCATGTAGATAAGGATATAAGTTTTAGAGAAGGGGCTAAATCATCTCAGGAGAAGCTTTCAGGCAGTTGTCATGAATGTTTGCCTCTTATTTAAAAAAAATCTTTATTCAAGTTGATCTGGTGGGCAAGAAAACTTGTCAAAATCCAAACAGATCTCTCATTATATGGGATTAGAAGCTTGGGTTAGTGAAAGCTGCTCATGCTGTAATGCTTTCTGTGCATGGGAGATCATGTTAATAGAGGTCAGGGTGAAGGATAGAGGGAAGCACAGACAGAGAAGAGGACAAAGGGTCAAGAAGTAAGAAAATGAGTGTGTTCCCCATATGTAACCTGTACAACCACTCCAGGAACTTCCCTTAAGACAAAATTAAGGTGTCAGGAGTTTTTTGACCATCATCACAGATAGCAAACACAAACCAATTTTCCTGGCCTTGGGGATACACATGGTACATATGGCAGGCCCACTTCGAGGTTAAACAGTTTGAAGTCTGAACATACAGAACTCAATAATAGAAGCAGGGGTAGGTAGCAACCAGACATGATTTCAGGAGAAATGACTCCTGGGAGGAAATGTAACTTTAAAAACCTCATAAACACTCACTCAGAGACTATCTGTAAGTCAGGTTAAGGATCTGACATAAATGAACATGGAAATGCTATGTAAAAGACCTGGTACATTTTGGGTTTGGGGTACTATTCTCGTAGTGTGGGGAAAAGACTTTGTGGCACAGACTGATATAGTGATACCTCTGGCTTTTCTTGGCATGAAACAAGATGAACCAAGGACATAAGCATCACCTGAGCATGGCCTTAGTTTTCCAACTTGAAATCAAGCATTTTTATCTTATTGAAAGCTTAAGTTTTTAATATTGATTATAATTGTAGTCTCCCAGAATAGACTTTGGAGGAAGGCATGAGAGTTTTGGAGATTAAAATGATTATTCTAGGTCAAATCCTGAGAAGAAAAATCCCTAAAGATTAAAATGTGGTTGTCCTGAATATGTTACATCAATGACTTGTTCTTGAACATTATGGTTATATGTAGGTTTTATTATTTTGGTGTTTGGTGATGTGTTTTTGCTAGACTTAATGCTTCCTCCTTCCTGTGTCTGTGTGTTTCTTAGTTAGGGAGAGGCTCCATTTTCATAAAAATATATATTCAAACCAACTCCTCTCATTTGATATATGAGAAAGCTTAAATTTCAAGAGGATAAATGACTTGCCTGGCCCACAGAGAGTTAGTATGAAAGATGTAAATAAAACTCAGTTCTGCTAACTCCTTAATAGAGTGATCTTTCTATTCTATTGGGAACTTTGTTTTAAGTCTATGAGATTAAATAATAATAATTAGTTAATATTTACATAGAGCTTTAAGCTTTACAATTTCTCATTTTCTCCTCACCATAACCCTATGAAGTGAATGCTTTTATTCCCCCCATTTTTCAGATGAGAAAATTGAAGCAGGGAGAGGTGAAGTGATTTGCCCAAAATCCTAGAGCTAGTAAGAGTCTGACACAGACTTTGAGCTCAGATCTCTGATTCCAGGTTCAGCAATCTCTCCACTGTGTGCCCATATTTCAAGATAAATAACTATAGAAAATCTGTTGGGTTTTTTCCCACTTGTATAACTACTTGATGAGAGGCAATATGGTGTAGATGATAAAGCTAGCCTCAAAACCAGG
Organism: Pseudocheirus occidentalis; assembly: GCA_028646575.1. Lineage (NCBI taxonomy): Eukaryota > Metazoa > Chordata > Mammalia > Diprotodontia > Pseudocheiridae > Pseudocheirus > Pseudocheirus occidentalis. The sequence goes on along the minus strand of CM053593.1, from coordinate 97,719,621 downwards.
AACACCTGGGCTCAAATCCTGTCTCTTGACATATACTGGTTGTCTGATGCCAGGCAAGTCACTGAAACTCTCCATGACCTAGGCAGCTCTCTAAGACTATAAGCTGAAGGAGTAAAGGGAGTTTTCTCATTCAGGGATTCTTTATATCAGTGGCGTCACGGATCTTATCCCCATTTCTACACTCTCATCTGAGCATAAAGAATTTTAAATCTAATCTATATGTAGAAACTTTTTGCACAAATAACCATTAGAATTGAAAATATCTGTTCAGTTTCACACCTAGCGGGCAGGTGGTTTGGGGCCCAGTAAATACTAAGAAGATGCTAAACTAAGGATTTTGTCTATGCTCCATGACTAGAGGCAAGCTTTGAAAATTGTGTCTGTCTGCTGGGCAATTTGGATTCTTAAGTCTAACAATACAGCTTGAGTTATCACAAAATAAACACCTATATGCCATTAAATTTATGGCATTTAAAACATTAATATTGTGGGGGAAAAAAAGGAAAAGAAAGAGGTAGTACAGCATAGTGGATATTCAGCTTCTGAGTCAAACCTGAGTTCAAGTACTGCCTCTGATTCCTAATGGTTACATGACCCTAGTTAAGGAATGTCAACTTGGCGCTCCCAGGCAACTTTCTAAATTATAAAACAGTTGTACATCTATGTTAGTGGAGGGAGCTTCCTCATCAGAAGTCTCTTACACTGCTAAAATTGCTGTTCTGAAGGAAGGAAGGAGGAAAGAAAGAAGGAAAGAAAGAGAAAGGAAGGAGAAAAAGAGAAAAGAAAGAAAAAGCAAAAAAGAAACTAAGAAAGGAAAGAAGGAAAAAGAAAGGAAGGAGAAAGAGAAATAGATAATGAATGGTTAGGTAAATAAATGAAAAGCAGCATTTATGAATGTTCTTGTTACACCTCATCTCTTGTCCACAACATGTTATGCCCTATCATGCATTATAGTCTTACTCTGCCTATTGCCATATATAAACAGAGTAACAGTAAGAAAATCTGGCTGATAGATTAAAAAAACAAAAATCCTGGTGTTGGAACAGTGTTCTGTTTATATTGGGGTGTTCTATCTCATTTAACGTTTGCAAGGGAAATTGTATACCACCTGTGCTTGTATTATATACCACCTCTTAGAGCCTTGGGAAGTAGATAATATTCCAATATTATTTTTCTTACCTTGTGTATGATTACCATCTAAAATAGCAAGCTAAGAAGCATCAGCCTCAGTTTCTACTTGGATATTTTTGACTAACAACAGATACTGATCTCTTGATTGACCTTCATATTCATTAAAGTTAATAGTAGCCCAGATAATCTCAAGTTATTTCTATTTGGTGTTGGAATATATTACACTGTTATCTTTCCTAGCAGATCTATCTTTCTAATTTCACCTTGCTTATGTTAGTAAAATATTCAACTGAGTCTGTATTCCCTCTTCAGGAAATATGGGTGAAGACATCTGGACACATGCAGGATACTGAGAAACTGAGAGTCCAGTAATTGAGTAAATGACATCTCCAAATGATGGAAGGGGAAGAAATTGTTACTGTCAGGTTGGCACTTCCCCTGTGCAAATAGTGCTCTAGGCTCTGAGAGTATTTTAAGGCTTGAGATATCACCTCTAAGCTAGAAGATGAAGTGACTTCTTGTGATATTCAAGATCCATGAGTCACTGTAGAGGAGACAAGGGTAACCTGCATCCTAATACATAGTTTTGATTGACAACTCCTTCAACTAGAGACGATCTGTTTTTGTACACTTTCCTCCCCCTTTCCTAAATAGAAAGCCCATTGCTGCTAGGATCAGCAACTCAGAAAACACTTCATTGTGGACTAAGGGATGACTGTATTTCAGAAGTTCCAACCTTCCCTCTAAGGTCATGTCACATAAAGGTTTGTAAAAAGCTTTGAGATCCCTGGGAGATGCAAGGCAAACAATTTTGAAAGGAAGAGCAGAATTGCTGGAATGAGCTTCAAGGCTAAGGCCTTGAGCTTTAAAAGCACTTGAGAGGATGTTTGGGACAGAAATCTTATTGCCATATTGAAATGGCAATTTCCCAACTTTTTTTCCAAGAGGGAAAAAAAAACCAAAATAAATTCCACATCACTAATTCATTTGAAAAGTCACGCCTTCATCTTGGATTGATTTTTGTCTTACATTTACTACAAAGATGGACTTTTCTTTTCCTTTATCTAATTTCTCTGCCTGTCGTCCTGCCCCTTCCCCATTCAGTTCAGTGTTCTCAGTTAACAAATACAACTTTGCCCAAAGCTATTTAAAACTACCAGATCTTTATTTGATAACTTCCTAACACTTCTTCTGTACTCTAAGAGATCCAGCAACAATGAACACCAAAGCCAATTACTTATGACCAATATATGGGAGATGTGGTTTCTGAACAGTTGTTGGCTACTGAGAGGCAGCACCTTAGAGGGGATAGATGGCTGGCCTTAGAATCAGGACAAGTCGCTTAACCTCTCAGTGTCCTAAGGAGCTCTCTTTAAAGATTAAGTTACAGTCTGTGTCGCTGATCTACATTTGTAGAGAGTATCTCTACACTGAGAATTGCCCATCTCAATCAAGTTACAGGTCCAACTCCAAGTTTGTATAGACTCACAATAAGGGAAACTCTTAAGGTCACTTTTTGTAACCTTATGCTATTGACATTTAGGGGAAGGAAGAGGGAGATGGAGAAGGAGAGAGAAGAAAGGAGAGAGGGAAGGAAGAACAGAGACAAAAACAGGGACAAAAAGAGAGGGAGAGATAGAAACAGAAAGAAATTTGTAAGCCTTTTAATGTGAGGAACAGAGGAAAGAGAGGTAGTATATGGAAAACAGTTCTATCCAATGAGAGAACTTGTACTGAAAAAGAGTGAGCTTAGTACTCTAACATTTAGGGCTTTAAGGCCCCGGAGGTTGGATCCAATGGCATGTGTGATGCCCAGTATATCAGTTCTTTCTTACTTTCTCCAGGTTGGTGTTCTGGTGTGGAGAACACTTATGAGGATTCAGTAGTCACCAAAGTCACCTTCAAAGTGCTCACAAAATCTAGCTTGTACTTATTTGTGCTCCTTGGTAACAATCAGTGCTATTCCAGGCAGTAAAAGGCTTATGTTCAAAAATTAAATCTCTGTATTCCCAGCAGGTCAGTTATCAGGCCCCCAAGGGCATGGCAGATATTCAGAGAGACCCAGTGGGGGCCTCTGTAAAGACTCAGATGGGGTCCCTGGAAATTTTGACAGAGATAATTAACCTGCAGAGATGGCACAGAAGAATGAGGGCCTCTGAATGGAACTCTTCTGACTTGTAAAGACTATTACTACAACCTCTTAAAGCTTTGCAAAATGCCTGGAATTATTATACTCTCCCTAGTGATGTTATGGACCTTGCTTTGTGAGAAATCACATTTGGAATCTTACGAAGTTAGAGCTGGAAAGACCCCAAGAGGCCATCTAGTCCAACCTCTCTGTTTTACAGATGAGGAAAAACTGGATCGAGAGAGGTTAATTGATTTTCCAAAGGTCACGATGTCAGTGGCAGAATCAGAATTTGAACTCAGATCTCTTGCCTCTCTGTGCAGATCTCTTTCCATTATACTATCTGAGTCAGGTTAGAATACTTTGAAAGGAACCTATTGTTTGTTCTTTGGGGAAAATGATTTTTGAACACTTAGATAGGGGTAGGGGTAGGGAGGGGGAATGGTAACAGGGTTGCAATGGAAGCAAGAGTCAACTTCTATTCTTAAAACCCTTTTTACACTAACTAGTTATCAGTACCATGAGAAGAAGAGGGGGAAAACCAAGAAAGCTCCAATTTTCTCTACTTGAGTGATGCAACAGGAGGGATACAAACAAAGCCAGCTCTGCTCAAGCAGTAAAGCCAAAGCAATCTAGATCACTGGGCGGAAAGGCAGGGGTTGCAGTGGATAAAGTGTTAGGCTTGCATTTAGGAAGATCTGAGTTCAAATCCAGCCTCTGACCCATACTAGTTTTGTGACCCTGGACAAGTCAATTAACCTTTCTCGGACTCTGTATCCTTATCTGTAAAATACAGATAATAATAGTATGGCTCTCACAAGGTTATGGTTGAGTTTCAAATGAGATAATGTACATACATAATACATATATATATATATACATATATAATGTGTGTATACATATATATGTATATATGTATATGCTTTTCAAACCTAAAAGTACTATATCACTGTTAATTGTTATTATTACTTTTAATTATTTGTGATGATGCCTCTTTGCTAATGAACATTTCAGGAGTTTAAGTGCCTCTTGAGGATAACACTGAGGTAATTAATAGGTAGGACCTGGAATTATCCTGATATGATTGATATTCTCGCCGGTGACACCAAATCCACTCTAGGCTGATGGCAACTGTCTTCAGTGAATGTTTTCTGGATGCAAACTAAGATATACAAGATATTTTATCTATAAAAAAATTAAAAATATTCAGATAAAAGAGCTGATTTCTTCATTTTCATCTAGCTGACTGACGTCACGTGGACATAGTCATATTTGCCATGGTTACTGAGAATCAAATACTCTGTTCCTGTAGCAGCTGAAAGATAATTCCAATAAAGGAGTGCTATAAGACGCTCATCCCCAAATCATATTGCTTCAGAGGCTGAATAGCTATTGTGACAATGGAAAAAAAAAGCCCCTACTCACCTGGGTTACGCTAGTCAAGTATGATGGGTTAAAGTCAGGTATGATGGCCTAATCATCAGACATATCATGGCCAATTCTAGTCTACACCCCTCTGGAAAAACACTCTGGAGCTGCCAAAGGTTCAGAGAAGGGCAATTAAAATGATTGAGAGGATAAAGCAGTTTCCGTATGAGATTAGATGACAGGGTTTAAGATTCCATTCTAGAGAGAGGAAGGCTGAGGGGAGATAAGACTTGTCTATTAAGTCAGGAAGGACATGGATAGGCTAGTACAGATGCATTTGGGGTTCTAAAATAGAATGCTTAAGATGGAGTCAAGAAGACTTGAGTTAAAATCCCACTTCAGACACTTGTTGGTTGTGTGACTCTGAGTAAGTCTTAACATCTCACACCCTCAGTTGCCTCATCTGTAAAATGGGCACCATTAAAGTACCTACTTCATCGAGTGGTAAGGATCAAATGAGATAACAGAAATCAATGGTTTCGCGAGTGTTAAAGTCCTACGCAAATATGAGTTGTTATTGCTACTGTTACTCTCGAGCGTTATAACTAGGAACCACCTCTTGGATTTCAGAGAATATAGATTTTGGGCAAAGGAAAAAGTCATTTTTTTTTCTCATCTAGTTGCAAGTTGATGGGACTCGGCTTTGAGAAGCGATACGTTTAGAAAATAAGGCTTATTTTACAAAAAGATGAAATTTATTTATAGTTTTATGCATGTGTATATGTTTTTCCCATGGAAAGTTAGAGATAATATCATAATTAGAAGAGACCTTGGTGATCATCTGATTCAACCTGTATCTGAATAGAAATGCTTTCTAAAATATACCTGACAAGCAACCATTCAGAACCTGCTTGAAGACCTCCAGAGAGGAAGACCTCCATCTCCAGAGAGTTCAGATTGCTAGGAAACATGCTCTTATTTTGAACCAAAAGTTGACTCTCTTTAACTTTTTCTACCCAAAGACCCTCTTCCACAAAATATTCTTTTGTGCCACCGTCAAAGACCACTTTTAGCCTGGATGGTCCACAGCTATAATCCAGGGTGGCATTTCTGCTGTTGTTAAATGTCAACGCATGGCATAGTAGAAAGAATAATAAACGGGGATTCAAGAAATATGGATTCTACTCAGATCTACCACTTAATGTTTTTCTGGTTCAGTCACTTGCCTTCTCTGTGGTTCAGCTTTCTTGTCTGTAAAAATGAAGCTGGACTCTTTCCTCTAAGGTTAGATTATCTCTGAGGCTCCTTCTCACTATAGAAATTTATGACTCTACTTAAATATCAACAGAACAATTCCCCACACTAGGGTCTGGCTCAGTGATCTCAAGGGGATGGAGATCAGAGAGGTCAGTGATCTGGTACAATGTGACAACTCTGAGTCTACCAAGAAACAATTGCTTCCCTTGGGGAAAACTGTTTTTTAACCCATGCCAAGGTCTTTGTCTTAACAGTCTTGATTAAAATTCACTGGAAGCAACATGGCCATAACCTCCCAGAACATGTGCCACTCACACTGAAGCATCTTCTCAAATCTGAATGGGCTTTAATCAAAGATGAAAATAAACCTTAAAAATCTTCTATTGGGGTAGAGAGTAATGATGAGTGTTATATTGGGGAGGGGTGGAAGAAAGAAATGTGATGAAAGCACTTCCTGGAGGAGCTGTCTGTAATATATTAACAGAGTTCAATTAATTTACATTAAGAAAAACAAAGAAACTATCGAGCATATCCTTATCACTAATCACTACTTAAGATAGTAAGCTTTAAATCTCTGCTAGTTAGTAGAGAAACTAACACATATTAATGAAAGAAACAGGACTGACTCTGTAGTACTGTCTCTGGAAGGTTAACAAAATGTTTAGGTAGCAAAATAATTTTCGGTTTTCAAAAGGGCCAAGTGTTAACCATTCCAGATAATAGTAGGTCAATGGGCTGGAGGGGAGAAGGAGGAAAGTAAGGGGTGTGTGTGTGTGTGTGTGTGTGTGTGTGTGTGTGTGTGTGTGTGTGGTTTCCATTCAGAGAAAAGAAGACTTCAATCCAGTACAACCTGCATAGTGAGGCATGAAGAAAATTTCCTGTGCTCACATTCAAAGCATCTTTTTGAAAACCCTTTGGTAAAATGCAGCACTGTGTGCAAAAAAAAGAAAAGAACCAGGGAAAGTGAATGGGGGTAGGGTGAAGGGAGGGGGATAAAGAAAGCATACAATAAGCAATATCTAACAGCCCTTGAATCTGTTCTGCCAGCCATCATAAACTGTAAGCAACTCCGTGGTACTTTTTAAAATTGCAAGTTAGAAAATGTTAACTGTCATTGTGGGGGGCCTATTCAAAGTCACTATTCATTTGAGAAGTGAAAAAGTAGGAGAGGTCATGAGGGGTCAGATGGCTTAGGAAGGGTGAAGAGTCACCTTGTTTCTCATTGTGGACTTTGGAGTGATTTGGGCAAAAAAAAAAAAACCCAGGACATCTGGAGTTCAAAAGTCTAGGAAAATGGGGAAGAACCATGAAGATGAATAGATGATCATCAACCACACAAAAGAATGAAGCAAAAAGAAGGCTGGATTTGGGCCCTCACGTCTGGCAAGGAGGCAGGCAGTAAGGCTAATGAAGCATTTGCGATATGGGACGTATGCCAGCGTAACAAAGAAGATGTGCATCAGCTCTGCAGATGTGCCAAAGCCCCCAGAGCAAAATAATGACATAATCACCATCAGTGTCACAGACCAGACTGTACACAAGGTGACATGGGAGAGAATAAATAAGACTCTTTAGAGGCCTGTGATAAACACACAGGAAAGACAAACCATCCCTCACAACTTCTGCCACCGAGTCCTGAGATACTAGGGTAACTGGGTGCAGTGAGTTCTCCCACCCTTGGACCTTAAGGTGATGACTCTTGGAAAAATGGATGTTTTTTCTCCTCCCTTAGAAGTCTTTATTCTATTTCTCCTGTTCTTGTTGAAGATAGTCTGAAGTGGTAACAGAAATCTGAAAAGCTTGAGAAGGATTTGTTTGAGTGGAAAGAACTGAGAAGAGAGGAACAAGACCACACAGAAGACAAGGAGAATTTGGTATCCCAAAGGGTCCCCAAACTTCTGTCAACTTCAAATATAACAAACTCTATGAGAGTTGATTTGATAAATGCTGGAAAGATTTTTGGGGGTGAGGTGGGGTGGGATGGAGACTCCCATTGGAATGGGAGTGATAAATTTTCAATAATATGGCAACCCAAGTTAGTATTAAAAAAAAAGCGGAGGTATTGGTACAAGAAAAACAAACAATCAAGCCTTATTTCAAGCAATGTCTCTAAGTATCTCTAATCACTTGGCAGTGGCTCTCTTGGTAAGATAGGTATTTGTGTTAGTACAGCTGTCTGGCTTTTAGGTGACTTTTGTCAGGTTTAAAGTGAAAGTTTGTTTGGGGACTGAAAGAACAATGATAAGCAAACCCCAAGAAGAGCTTCTCACACAAAGAACTTGGCTATACCAATGTCCCTTTTCATTGCTTCTAATGAAAGATTCATAAGAATAATTTGAATTTTTTATGACTCCCTTTTTGGTGTGACTTTATGAGTTGTGTCTACTTCACATACAAGTTCTCCTTAAATACAGGAAAGTCTAAGTTACCTGAAGAGTAACTTAACTGAGACAAAAAAATGGCCATGCTTCAGATCTCCTTCCACTGAAAAGAAAATTCCAGGAAGCAGATATTTATATTTGATTTTTTTTAAAAAATGCTCTGACTGCTCCCTCTAGTACTGAAGAATAATATGGTTTAAAAAACAAAACAACTTATACCTCTCTAATTTACTAGTTCAACTGCACCACAGAAGAATGATTATGTTTGTTTTCCTTGGCTTCACCCTATTTAGCAGGAACTGTAACGTAATGATCATTAATAGACAGTCTTTTTCCTACACTTCTCAAATGTGCTGCACGTCTTTGTTTGGTGTTTTAGCCAAAAAGAAAAGAAGAAGAAGAAGAAGAAGAAGAAGAAGAAGAAGAAGAAGAAGAAGAAGAAGAACAAGAACAAGAAGAAGAACAAGAACAAGAAGAACAAGAAGAACAAGAAGAAGAACAAGAAGAAGAACAAGAACAAGAACAAGAAGAACAAGAACAAGAAGAACAAGAAGAAGAACAAGAAGAAGAAGAAGATGAAGATGGTGTTGGTTTTGTTTTATGTCATGTTTAAAAAAAATTAGTGGTAAAGATTGCCGGAAACCATTCAGTGAAGGTGAAACAAAAGGATTCTCTCCCATAATAATCTGTTTTCAGAAATCATAGCTTCCATGTGAAATAGACAATATTTGCTAAAATGAAGGCTGCTTTTCAAAGTTTAAAGAATGTGTTGGGGAGAAATGAATATATGTTCATTAACCTTTCTGCCATATGCCTCACAAAAGAAAGTTATGGTTAAAAAAAGCAAGAAAGAGAAGGCTGATGAAAAAAATTTTTTTCTGCCATCTGAAGGAAAAAAATGCCAGCTTTGAACAGGTTTTAGTTAGCTAAACAATTCTGTTTAATCTAGATGAAATAAACATGCAAGTCTGAGAAAAGGCTGTTAGAAGTTTCCATTTAATCCATAGATGGGCTGAGTACAATGATAACATCCCACTGAAAGCTACAACCACCACCAGCAGCTGTTATAGAAGAGAGCTTGCTCTCTTGCTCCTATTGATAACCCTTTGTGGAATGAAGAGAAAGAGCCGAGGGAAGGAGAGCTGAATGTCAGACAATAGACATCGCTACACATACTGTCTCTGAACTTTCCTCATCTCTGAAGGACAATTAATTATGAAGGCCTTAGGGGTAGGTCGAAGCAAGGGAAAAACCTACTGCTGTCCCAGCACTCCAGTCGCTATCTCCGTGTTTGTTAAATGGCTTTGCCTGTTGGGGTACAGCCACCAAAATAGCCAATAGACCATTTGGGGTGGGATAGGGGGAGGGAGGTAAGGGGGAGAGCAAAAGATTTTTTTGTGTGTGTGCGCCTGTCCTTGTATAATTCTATTCTCACTGTGAAATTATCCATACACAAAACACAAGGACAATTTTTTTTTAAAGAGAGCAGAGCCACAGGGTAGGTTACAGTCAGAAACGGCCTCTCAGTGGTGTGTTAAAAAGGATGGTCTTTTCACCAAATCATTTCACAGAGGCAAAACAGACAAACACAAAGAGTTGAGACTTTTTCTCCTACATTAAATAGAGTAACTGATAAGGTCAGACATATGATACCTAAAGACATGAATCTGTGAACTCTTGAAGTCAAAGGACTTCTCTGTGCAGAGGAACAATCTTTCAAAGGAAATAGATCATAGAACTCCACTGAATCCCCTTTAAACTTTATGAAGCAGGAGGAGAAAAAGCTCTAAGTAGGAAAGCTTGACAGAAGAGCCTTGAACTATTTTCTGAAGGAAAGATGAGACCCTCCCCAGGCTGCCACAAAACAGCTTTTTTTTTTTCTAAAGGCTCTTCTGAACTTTGATATGTGCCAAGACACTGCTATTGAAAGCTGTATAATTATGTGCTATAGCCACTGTCGAAAATGCTTTGTTCACCCCAACAAAGAACAATAAGCAAAGCAAGGCGACATTCCACTCTATCTTTTTCTTTAAGAATGTTGAGAAAGGTCGTGGAATGCTATAACTAATAAAGCTGTTGAGTAAGGAGGTTTCAAAGTTGGTCTTTACTGTGCTTGAATATAACCCAATGACAAAAAGACACAGGGAGCTAAAAATGTAATGACATTACCAAATAGATGATAAATCAATGGGCCTACTTCATTATATTGATGAACACCTTGAATACTGAAAGGACAGAAATGTAAAAAACGAGGCCTCATTTAGAAGCTGAATGTCCCTGCACCCCCTCCCAACTCAGAACTTGGTCCCTTTAGAGTGTTCTTCTAATTTCAGGAAGCAATTCTGCAAAAGAAGTATATTGATGCACACACATACATGTGATATATATATATATATATATGTATATATATATATACATACACATATTCACATACATATATGTAAAGGGGGGGAAGGGAAACAGAAAAGGAGGGGGAGGAGGGACTTGTTCCCAAGGACCATGTTTGTCACTGGTAGAACAGGGAGAGAAAAATAAAAAGAAAGGACGTCTTTTCTTCCTTGCTACCCACTACACATGGATTGTGATTGCTCAAATGAGTTGATAGCTTCTAGGCCAAAAGACTAAGTCTGTCTGCAGTAAAAGTATATCCATTCACTAGCTGTCCAAATGATAATTCACATGAAGTATCTCTTTGGAGAGGAGAGGTGCTCTTCCCAAACCCACCTGTCCTCATTTTTCTTTAAAGAGATGATGACATGGGTGAAAGTTTTCCAAATGCTCTTGCCATTCTCCCAAATGGCAAACATCAATTTGGTTTGGTTTGGTTTTGCTTGGGGGGGGAGTGGAGTGATAAGATAGGGGGAGTGACTTTTTGAAAATTCTCTCTTGACAAATCACATGAAGTCAGCCCTGGATAAGACCAAATGGGAGGCAGGAAAATGTTCAACGATCTGTGGAGATAACCTGCTTGCCAATAGTCACCCAGAAAAATGTCAAATGTACAGGTGGTCGTGGCTGAACATCTAAACGGGAGACAGTGGCATAGAGGAAATGGCATTTGAAAGCTTACTAATCAATGGATTAAATCCTGCTTTTTTTTCATCCCCATGGCTTCCACCCAAAACACTGTGGTCCATGATGAACAAGGGCAGAGATGGTTATTTGCTCTTACTCAGCAGCTCCAAGAGCTACAAACTTACGCGAAGACAAATGATTGGTTTGCTGATGGGGCTGGAAGGCCCATGAGCTGAATTCTTCCTTTCTACTCTAAGCCTTATCACTAGTCATTAAGGCCTTGCCACAGACCCTACAATGAGGGAAAACCCCTAAGTTACCATAATGGAAATATCCATTGTCTTCATCCCCCACAATTTATATCTGTTGAATCTTAAATCATTTGATGATGGGTTAGTTATACCTTCTCTAAACTCTCACTCAGCACACCAAACTTTCAAAATTTACTGTAGTGGGATGAAAAAAATAGGCAGGATGGTGAAAAGAGGAGGCATAATGCAAGAGGAAGAGTTCTAAACGAATGTGCTAGAGGATCTGATCCCAGTTCTGCTACTCCCTATTCTGGTGACCTTGGGTTAGTCACTAAACCTCTTTGGGTCTTGGTTGTTGCATCTGTAACATAAGGGGGTTAGACTAGATAATCTCCAAAGTCCCTCTCAGTTCTAGACCTATGATTCCCAGAGCCCTGAGGAACAGATCATCTCCTTCTGTAACTGGTAAAATATGCATTCATTTCAGTAAGGAAATCCTATTGGATTCACAAATGAGTTAAATCAAGTCCCTTGTGATATACACAAAGGAACCTTTGAACAGATCTAGTAGCCATGATGGCTTTGGGTTTATAAAACAGGAAAAAAAGAACCCAAACCAAACCTAGATGAAGTCGTAAGTAAAACCCTGAAGCATATATAGCTCATAAAACCAGCAGTCATAGGTTTTAAAAGGAATTTCAAACCTCCTTTTTGCTCCATTTTGCCCCAGAAGCCCTTCAATAGGGAATGAGTACAAAACAGTGTCAACCATAGCACCTAGAGAAGCTCATTTGTTGTGGGTAGAAGAAGAACATATATATATATCTTGTTGCTAAATACTGCTCTGTTGTACCCTTCTCCCCATATGAATGAGGTAGTATTTTCCCTTCTTTGGTGAAATAAATCTCATTCTATCTTTCCCTTTAGGATCTTCTGCCATTGCCCCTTGAGTCTTCTTCTCCAGCCCTCATCATCCTAATTCTGAAGTTGTGCCAAGGACCCTTAATAAATTTGTAAGCTGATATAAGCTTCTGTGTCACTTAGGTATCTCAGTGTTACATGGGCCTTGAAACATCCAAGTCAGCCAATCTTCCTTTTTGCTTGTCCCAGCACTTCTCTCTCTGTTCTCTTTTCCCTTAGGTCAGGAGTCAGAAACCTCTCTTGCTCTTGTGGTCACCACAGTTTGGGGGGTTAGAGTGTATATTAGCACTGTTGCCAAAAGTAAGACATATGCATGGACAAAGAAAAAAGGGGAGTAAATGCAAGAATGGAAGAAGGGAAAAGAAAGGAGAAAAGGAACAGTGCATCTTATGGGAAGATGATAGTAGATTTGAATGGGAATAGTACAAAAGAAAATCATGCATCTGATGGAAAAGAGTAGAAAATAAAATGGTAGATCTTGTGAAGAAGGACAGAACTGTCACAAACTGCCCTGAGGGCATTTCTCATGAGCCCTTGCAACTAGTTTTGCCTGATGGTATGTTTACATAATGTCAGAAAAACCAGTTGAGAAAAGAAAATTTTAGTGCTGAAGAGATTTCCTTTTATTGTCTGTGGAAACAACAAATAGTTGACTGAAGGGATGTTTTATTTGATATTATTTGACTTGACTGGCTATTTTGGAGTCATGCAGTCATGGTCCAAAAGGCATTATACCTCTATCTACCACTTCTAATCAAGAAAATAAAAGAGAAAATATGGATACTTATTTCCCCACTTGTCACCTGTTTCTCCTAGTTCTACTCGAAATATTTGCCCCATTTTAGCTGGCCTTAAGGGAGGAAGCAGAAATATGGAAACAAATCAGCACATAAAAATGTTAGTCATTGTATTCAGCTAGAGGTGCTATATTCATTGTTGGCTCGCAGCCACAAGGCCATACTGGTAAAGCTAAAATGATAAGGCTGGTGGCTTGTTAAGGATCTTACTTAAGCACAGACATCTATGCACAAAGGCATGGAAAGAAGGGATAACCTTATCTGAGTCTTTTATTAGTACATGCCAAGAACTTGACTCAAAAGTACTTAATATTATTCAAATTGTTCAGGAGTAGGGGTGGGGGTGGGGTGAATCCATGCTCCTGCTTCAGAACCATGCTGTAAGCCCTCTTCCTCCAAGGTGCTTTCTCATTGATTCTCATATGTAAAATAAAAATATTTCTAGGGGGAGGAGGAGGAAGAACAGGCACTTAGAGATTTGATAATTTGCCCACATTCAAAAAGTAAGTAACAAAATTCCTACACAAGTCCCATGCTTTATGCACTTAATCCTTCAAAAAATATCTTTTCTTTCTTTGAATCAAAGAAAGAAAAGATAGTTAAGGGAGCAGTAGATGGGACCAACTCATGAAAAAGAGAAAAATATCAGGCTTCAAACATATTAAAAGATCAACATAGATCAGTAGGAGGGGAAGGAACTTGGATAGTGTTGAACAGGACAAATGTTCAGGTCACTGGATACCATTCTCACTGTAATCAACTCTGATTTTCTTGGTCTCCTGAATTATAAGTAGAAATTGAACACTAGGCAGGTAAGGTTTGGACCATACTGTAAACTTTCAGATATCATTTAATGATATGCTCATTTAAGTATGTCAGACAAAAAATTCGCAAGTCACCACATGGGTTCTGGGCAAGTCTTTTATAAAATTTGACAGATGCTGCTGGTAGAATACCTCATGCAACATTAACTGGAAATCATGATTGTAACACTGAAGAGAAGCATACACACTTCTTTAGGCAGAGGAAAATGGAGTAATTAGAGAAGAGACAAAAAATGAACGGTATCATCAGGTTGGAGCTGTTTAGTTTTTTTTAATGCAGGTACAATAATAGGCGATTTATTTTTATAACTGATGACTTCAAAATGCAGCATCTCATAATTAAAACAGTAGAATAAAGATGTCCCTGTTCGAATGAATACTTTAAATATTAGCTTGGCTATTAGGTTTTTTTTTTCTTAAGCTTTCTTCTTTATTAGGAAAAAAGTCCATTAGTATCACACATGGATACAATGAAACCAGTTGAAATGGAAACTTTAAGACAGTATTATATGACTGGAAAGGTCCTCATTTTTAATGAGTTCAGCAAATGAAAAAGTTCATTTACACTGCATTTGGCATGAAAATATATTTATCTTGGATAGCAAATACAAACTGGAGGTTTACAGTGTAACTATTCTATCTTTCAAGGAAAAAAGAATAACTTCCCGACTCTGAGACTTCCA
>CM053593.1:97669865-97699865 GCA_028646575.1 Pseudocheirus occidentalis | reverse complement strand
AAAAACACAGCATCCATTTTTCTCCCTTGTTTAGTCCATCTAACAAAGTGAGTCAAATTTCATTCAATCTTACTCTCAAAGCTTACACTCTGGGTTTTTTGTTTCTACATACCACTAGGATATGTTTTATTTATGTTAGTGGAAGGAATGTTTTTATAAAAATTATATTATTCCTTTCCCTGTGTCTTACTTGCCAAATCAATACCTAAAAGTAGATTTAAGTGGATTTTTTAATGTTGGAAAATTGTGTGTATGCATACACACATATACATATGTGTGTATATGTGTATATGTATGTATTGTGTTTGTATATGTATATCCAGAAAAAAAGAAGGTTATCTTAGCTGAACTACCTGAGGGCCTTTCATTGATTTCCAGGAGAGAACTTTGTTCTCTCCTGTAGCTTCCAGAATGCTGACCTAAATGAAAAATTTGTTTTTTCATTTATTGATAAATCCCTTAGCTATCTCAACTTTGCAAACATGTGCATAAACTTACCAGCCCATGTGTGTGGGTCTATGTGTGCATGTACAATACAAATGTATAGATATACTTATATGTGTACCTAAATAAATACATGTAATATATGTATATGCACAAAGAGACACACATGTATGGAAACACAAGCATGCATATGTTTACATAGTCAAAACTCAGTGAACTATGTGAAGATGATCTGATGAAGATCATCCCCAGAATTTTTTTTAAATCCCAGATTGGTTTTCTTCTCTTATTTAGAAAGTTTCTAGATCACCTTACCAGACCTTTCCTCCCCCTATCATTTATGTTATGTTTAGGGAATAGAAAATAATTTTAATATTAACAAAATAAAACATAATCAAGGAAAAATTTGAAAATCATAAGTACTATTCCAAAATAAAATATGAACAACCATTTGAATGCTCATTGTGTTATCTGTTCTGCTACTCCCCTTCTCTCAGAATGAATAATTATAGGAAAACTATCCTAAAATATAACTCGTTTCCCTCCTCAGAAGAGGTACAGAAATTGACTAGAGTGGGATTTTTAAAAAAAAATCATCCAGTGGTTAAATGATGGTTTACCCAATGCAAGTGGCTATTTATAAGGCTGAATTAACACAGGTATACTGAGGGAAAGTTTCTTATCAGTTATATACATAGTATTTATAAAGCTACAGAACAACAATTTCCCCCACCCCAACCCCCCAAGAAAACATGAATGTTTCTAATATTTACATCTACTGTTGTGTAGTGTTGCTGGCTCAAAATGGCTGCCGCTTTCCACCCTCCAGGTGGCTGCATTTCAGTGGTACGTGAGTGATCCCTATGTATGCAGTTTGTAAAGCGCTTTGGGATCCTTCTGGATGAAAGGTGCTATATAAATAATATAAGGTATTGTCATTATTATATCACAACACTAGAGATCACTGCACTCAGAAGGACGAAGGGAGCAACATGGGCAAAAGACTAGGGTCAGTCACCCATCCGTGAGACATTTGCACGTGCACACACACGCACTCGCGCCCACACGCACACGCATGCAGGCTCGCTCACTCCACCTTTTCCCACTCTCCTTCCCCACCCCACCCCCAATTTCATGAGGTTGACTGTGAAAATCTGCCCTTAGTGATGGGGAGAGGCCACAAAAGCCCATCCTGATTCCCAGGAGGAGGATGCTGCCAAGGCTACACTTGGCTCCAGTGGCTTGCTGGTTCACAGCCGTTTGACAAGCTTCCTCAGATTTTTCTATTCCAGGTGGAAGCACTCGGAGCACAAACCCCTTTCTTGGCCCGCTGTGTGACTCCCAGCCTTTTTTTTTGTGTGCTTAATGATTCTTGACCAGTCATTTAGGTTAGTGAGTACTGAAATCACTTATTCTGCCATGCCCATCCTTCCCAGTGTGCAGCACTGAATGAGGAGAAAGCTGTGGCCTTCCACACAAGGAGGGCCGCCAGGGAAAGGGGAAAATAAAAGGCTTAAGTTGATACACATTTGAAAAGCAAACAGAAGGAAAAACAGAACTTCTTAGAAATAAACAGCAGTGAAGGAAGCTGAAATGAGTTTGGCCCCAAAAACAGAGCCAGCAAAATAAGTTGGGCACCAAGTTTCAAAACAACTTGGTGGAGGAGAGGGGGAGGGGCCCAGGCAGAGAGCAGTACATTTTGGCAATTCGTGGAGTTCTTGATGGGGAAAATGAGGATCTGTACACATTGCTGGGGGTGGGGGGGGGGGTGGAAGGGGGGTGGGCTGAAAGAAAAAGAACAGCCCTAACAAACTATTCTAAGCTAATGTAATGTTTATCAAGTTACTTGGATAATGATAGCATGTGAGCCATTATCACCATCAAAACCCAATCTATGTTTTAAAAAGTTACAGATGATTAACACAACATCAAGTTGATGCAAACAATTACTTAACACACACACACTAACACACACATGCGCGTGCACCCCGCCCCCCCATACACACACAGAGAGAACCAGGAGGGCCCTAATATTCTGTAGAATGAGGGAGGCTGCAGCTGTATGCAGACAGCTTTCATATCCTCATTTGAATAATGTGTCCTGGATCTGTCACTTTATTCATGCTCCTTATGCTCAGTGTACTCGACATCAACAACAAATTAAGTTGTAAATAAGAGACAATCATCACTTTTGTTTTTAAGCAGCTACTGCACAGAGAATTTCAATGTACGGTTCCTTTCTGACAGGGGATAAAAAGGAGATGCTAGAGTTTGCTTACATAAGCACAAATATGGGGAAAACCAACAGAAATGAAAACAATTAGAAACACTTTACAGTTGCTGAGGGGGGGAAATATTCTCTAAAGCACATCATAGATTACCAGCTGAAATTTCCTCTGAGAACATACTTAAATATATAAAAATCCAGAGGTTGAATCTCCCAAATGGCCCTCCAACTTATTTCACTTTTTGCCAGCAGACCCACTGCCATGAAACACAAGGTCCATCCTTGCCTGGCACACCTCAGCTCAGAAGGACAAGGGCATGTTATTCCATTACAACACAGGTGTCTTTATTAATGAACTTATTGCACATTCATCTCAATTAACTTTCAAGGGGTGAAAAAGTACCACCACATACATAGATAAGTGACTACAAAGCAAAGGGGGGGTTGGGGGGTGATGGGACAAGGACCCGAATAAAAATTAAAAAATTGTGCGTACCTTCACATCTGAGAAGTAGGTCTTCAGCATGTTGGAGCTGGGATAACGGGTATAAAAGAACATGAGCTTAGCTTTTTTCAAGTGATTAGGTGACAGTCCTTCCTGCATGTAAGATTCAAGTAGTCAAGGAAAACATGGCAATAAGCAGTAACAACAATGACCATTACCCAGAGCAACCTGAGACCTAGCAATGGGAGGCAAGTGCCAGGCACAGGGCATCTCATCCATCACTCATTTACTGCTTTGCTCAAGATGATCATTACCTATATAAAATCACTAAATATAAAGAACTTAAATGTGGAATATTGTCTTTTTCTGGGCAAAAACAAATCTCTTCCATTTTCAGGTTTTTGTGCTGGATGTATGTTCACTTGTTGCTACGGAGACAAATGGACCCACATGTGCTGTACAAACTCTCATCCCAAGATTTTTTTTTCCTTCCTTTTTGGTAATTATAATTCTCTTTTTTTTTCTCTCCATGTTATGGAGTTCATAGTCAATTATTATATGAATGTGAACAAAAACACAGAATGCTTTATTTTGAACATTTTGCCTTCGAATACTAATCTGATTAAGTATCTCGAGTCACCTTGTTCCTATCATATTATTGCCTGGTCTTAACTGCGCACTTTTCGATGACAATCAGAACTCGAAGGGGAGGGAGGCATTGACAGAAAAGAAATCGCAATGAAATATACAAGTCCAGTTCTCATTTAAAAGGAGACCAGACAAACAAATCAAACAACATTGGACAAGAACAACAAAAACCCTTGCCACTTCCTATTAACCCTGTAGTGGTTAACTCCTCTGAGAGCGACAGTATTGGGGGCTAACAAATCAATACATGTGGGTGAGCAGATCAATAAATGGCCATTTACCCTAAATAAGGCGGCCTATTTATCTGGAAACATCATTACCTTTTAGTTCCATAAACAGCAGCAACTCAAAGAGTTCCCAAGAGAATGTGAGGCTAACCATAACAATCTAGGCTTCCTGAGTCTCCCCCAGATTCTTGGCACTCTTCAGCGAGCTCTGTGTTAGGATGGCTTTGGTCACATCTGTGCCGCAGGCTGGCCCTGCCATTTCCTCAGCAAATTAATGGCTTTATAATTTATCAGAAATGAAGATGCACGTGGAGAAAATCAATGTGGTCCCCCACAAGGTCAATTAAGGGTCCTTCCTAGAAGCTTCTCTAAGGACTGTCTCTAAAAGGAAAGTCTGGGGGAAAAAACCAAAACAAAACAAAACAAAAAAACAAAAACAAAAGCTCACACACAACCCTACTCTAACACTCAACCCAAATTTCACACCTTGTGAAAAAAGGTCTAACCATTTTTTTTTCCATATTCTGGAACCTGTTCCAATGACCTTCACTAAACTTGCATTACCAGTCTTGGAAGGAAATATTTAAAAGTTCCTAATCCTAGCAACTAACCAAGGAGACCTAATCAAATTAATATTGATAAGCTCTCGACTATTTATAAGTGGTTATTCAATAGCATATTTTGAGGCAAATTTAGTGAATTAGCATTGCTTTGGCTAGCCTATTTTTTTTAATGGAGAAACAATTTCACACAGAAAATAAAAATGTCAAGGGGAATTTCTTAGCCCCTTAAAGTAAAAGAACCCACAAATGTTTGATTTTGTGTCAGTAACCTGAAAAAGCAGCTCTGTCTAAACTTATGTTTTGTTTGAGATACTTAATGATTACAAAGGAGATAATTTATGACTGACATACTTCTTGTGCCAAGGAAAGAGCTAAGAGAACCTCAATGGCCACCTCCATTAGACCGAGAGAGGCCTAAAAAAGTACTACACTCTCTTCAGTGCCATCTGTCAAAATGGGTAAGTGAAATAACAGTTGCAAGCTGTCACCTATTGCTTAGTGATAAGAGTTTTAGGCAAGTCAAAACTTTTATGGATGTAGACCTCAGATCCCTCTACTCTTATCTCTACTTTCATAAAATCCTCCAAAAATCAACCCTCCACCACTGGACAGGGTTGTGGGTATGTGTAGGGGGGGGGCGGTAATCCCAAACTATTTAATTTAGAATGTGTGCAAAAGAGGCAACATTTTTGCTGTGTGAATCAAATGAGTTAATGCTTTCATTTAAATTTTCCAGAGCTTTTACTATGGGAAAACAGCATTTTGATCTTGTCTATGGTCAGATTAAAAAAAAATCTTGTTCTGATCCCAATACAGAAGCTAAATCTTTCATTAAAAAGCATGCCATGTTTCAGTCTCTCAAAGTCAACTTTTGGTTAAAAATGTTTCCTGCTAGCAATACTTGGAATTGTTCAGTTGAAATCTGGCCTGGAATAAATCTTTATCTCGCACTCATCGTGTTATTGGGATTAAACTGCCATGAAAGATGTGTTTCTAATAAACTATTAAAAATAGCTAATGAAATATTTTAAAACCCACAGTGGGATAATCCATGGTTTTTAAAAAAAATAAAATAAAATTGAACTGACCAATTGGTTAATTTCCCTTTTAAGTGCTTGTGCTGAAAAGCAAGTGTTCTTCCAAGAAAGCACTGGCTGTTTCCAGGATACTTACACACGCACAATGAGTCATGATGGAATAGATTCAGTAAACATACAGCTGTACTGAACACGAGCTAAGCTCCATTCAAGGCCAGGAAAGAAAATGAGCACAAATAAATATTAAGGAGGTAAAGGGGGGTGGGGGTGGGGGGGATGGAACGCAAACAAGATCTGTCCCGGCAGCTCATGCGGCTTTGCCTCAATTCTCTCAGCCATAGCTTTGTGAAGACAGATGACATTCAATTCTATGTGTAATGCAAAATAGACAATGACTGCTGAAACTTGAGACAGCTGCCAGGTGTAAAAAAAAAAAGGGGGGGGAAAGAAAAGATGATAAATCCATAAATTAATGAAAGACATCTGCTCGGGAACATAAAAGATCAGAGAAACAGTGTAGTGCAGCTGAACCTAAAGCAGTGTTCAAACAACCTGAGAATCTGAGTGTTGTCTATTTACCAAGTACCATATAACCTTACCTAAACAACGGCAGTAAAAAGGCTCATGGAAGAATGATGGGTACAGAAGTACGGGGTGGGGAGGGTTGGAGGAAGAAGCTGCACAAGTCGCCATTTTTACCAACCCAATACTGGTTTGTGGCTCGAGGAATTATTCATTTGCAGTTCTCAGCAAATGGGTTGAGTCTATTTAACAAAAAACATCTTAGTAAAAATGACCGTTTCAAAAGAATTCTCCCTTTTTTCTGATTTTCTGTTTGGTTATCTTCCTAATAAGTTTCCTCCCTATGATACCTGCAGGAAGAAAAGAAATGGACTCATGGAACAAACTATTTCACATAATGTTAGTAAGTAATCAAGTGGTTGCACCAGTACAGAAGTTTTCTTAATCAGCAGAATTCTTAGTTTGTAGAAATCTTGAATTTTGCTTGTCAGGGCTCAGGAGAGTGGAAAAACAAACAAACAAAAAACCCTTTTGTTTGGATATTTAAAAAAAACCCACACAAAGTCTCTACTTACTCTAAAGAACAGACTTTAGGTTATTAAAAAATTTTAACTGCTACATGAAGCTTTGGGTTTCTGAGCAAAACTTTCATGATTTGATATTTGTGGCCAGGCTTCTGAGTTATATTCTTGTTCCAATTTCAAACATCTAGAACCTTTTTTCTTTTTTAAAGTCTATTCATTTAAATGCCCCTAGGAAAGCTAAGGAGGGAGAAATTGCCCATCATGGATAACGTCTTCACCTGTACAAATGCAGTAAAGGCCTAGAATGACACTGTTGTCTTTTAATTGGCTGCATGCAAATGACTGAGGCCTAAAAAAGGCTATTTTTCTTGAGATGCAAAGAGGATTCGTGACAAGGAACATCATAGAGAAAAACAATTGGCTGTCTGTTTCTTTTCATATTTGAATAAAACTTAATATTTGATTAAACAGATTCATTTGCAAAGATACAAAATACATTCTGTAGGGCCAAGATGTGAACTCTTTTGGCACAGGTGTATCTTATAGTCCAGTTTAACCACACTTACACAATTAACTGCTTCCTTTCTAAATTAATTGGAAGAAATGATAATGTAATGTCATTTTGCATACAACATACAAGTGTATATGTACTTAAGTTCAATATTCTGATGGGCCTTCAGGGTCTAAACCTGGTTTTTATTTGGATAGTCCTATGTTCTTAATTTGGCTAGTTTACAGAATGGAACAGATGTTGCTCTTTGAAGTGAGGAAATAATTGTTCCTTAAGAAATGAATTCTCTACTTGTATGCAGTGACTTGATATAAAAATCACAGAACAATGAAAAATACTACCTCCCATTTCTACTCAGTTCTGTTTGTCTTAATTAATACTACTGCATGTAGACAAATGGGACAGATTGACTAGAATTTTGAGGTAAGTCATCATTCCCAATAATCACGGGATTTTTAGCAAATAGATTGAGAAGTCTTTCTGTCTAATAACAAATCTTAACTTAGATTCTCAGATTGACCAGTGGGGAAGCTCAGAGTGTGGTTCAAAGATAGAGAGAGAAGGAAAAAGAGGAGTGGCATGTAGGACCCACACACAAATACTCCATCTCTCAACTGGCTTCAGGATGGTTTGGGCAATAGAAAAGAATGGGTCTTTCTCCTCAGAAAGAACACAAATGAGGAAAAAAAGGTTAGAATGGGGTGAGGCAGAAAGACAGGAGACAGTAGAGCATAGAAGAAAAATTAAAAGATTGGAAAATTAAGTTTGTAAAGGTAGTGGAAAGCACCAGAAATACTAATAATAATTGACATAACTTCTGGTAATAAGGGGACCAGCATTTTATATGAAAGTAGGGGTCTTTCCCTCCCTTGAATTTCAGGAGAATCTCGTTATTGGCAGGAGTGAGAGAGGATGTCTCTAGTCTGAAAAGAGGGCAGTTAAAATTTGCTTTAATTCCTACAAAAGGGGGCTTCTCTTGCCTTAAGCCTTCAAATTTCATTTCCCATTAAGGGGATTTAAATATTGTATGTCAAAAGACTAAGCCAATGCCTAAGGCTATTTTGAAGTTTTTCTAGGAAGATGAACCTACCAAAAAACAACCCCAAACTAAACAGGTAAGAAGAGCTGGAGTACATAGAAAGTCTTGTTTAAAAACACAACTAGTATTTTGAAGGCTAAGAATCTGGTAAGGAGACACAAGCCTGCACTGCTTTTGTCCATCTGTTGCCTAAGAATAGGTAAACCTTGGCTTCTGCTTTTTAGATTGAAGATCCACCATCACTGGTACCCACTTCAAATGACTGCTGAGAGAATCAATGCCAGGCTAAACCAGCATTGCAAGAAAAATTGGTTGAGTTCACTTTCTCAAAGACAGGAGAGCATGGAAATCTCTGAGCTCATTCCCAACAACTTTAACTATGGAACCAGGTGCAAGTGCTAGCCAGCTACTTTTGGACAGGTCACAGAAAGGTGGGAACTGAGTCAGAAACTTAAAGCTAAAACTCTGTCTAGATCCCCAAAGCAATAGTCACTTAACAACTCAACTTAATTGGAACAATAGGATTTTAAGAGCTGTAAGGGATGTCAGAAAACACCCAGTCCTACCCATATCTGATTAAGAATTTCTTTGACTATGTATCCCACAAATGGTACTGGTCATTCAGCTTTCATTTGAAGAATGATTATGAAAAAGGTGTTCTCTCTCCCTCACCTCCCTTTCCCTCTCCCTCTGCCTCTCCCTCACCACATCCCCCATCCCCACTTTGACTAAGAAGTGACTCCATTCTTAACCACCTAAATAAGTTACATGCCTATACAATCTGTCAATGAAAGGAAATCTTCTCTATTATTGCAATGAATATTGAAGGGTAGCTCTGGGTCTCCCTGGCAGTATGGCCTTCATTAACTAGGAAAACAAATTAACTACCTGAGCTCAGATTTTGCACTTATGGGGCAGCCTCTAGAGTGGGTTTAGATACCAAAATGTCAATCTCTAGTCATAATGACTACTGCCCAAAGTCCTCAATTTAGTACTAGACAAATTAATTACTAAATGTTATACCTATCTGGTAATTTCTTCTGTAAAGAAAAAACTCAATCTGTCACAAATACTAGCAATGTGGGTACAGAAATATTAATAATACTGACTCCACCCCTCCCTAATAGCACTGAACACCTATATATCCATGATTTTAGGAAACTTCCCTAAACAAGACCCAGTTGCCTAAGGAAGAAACAAATATTTAAAATGCTTGAAGTTCATATCAGATTCAACAAAAAATATTTCTGGCATTCTTGACATGAAAATCTGATTTGGAGCTTGAAAGAATTACAGAAAGACAACTCTCCTGTAAGTCTAATACAGACTCCTTTAAGTCTAATACTGAGTTTTATATTTAATTGTACTTTCTTGCTTTCCAAAATAATTTGCTTTGTGTATGTTAGGACAAAAGATTTCTGTATATGACTGGACAGAGGTTAATCATGCATAGCAGACAGCTGCAGAGGACCCAAAGAACAGATCTTTGGGTGAGTGAGGCAACCCTATGCAGCTGAATAAAACAGTATCTGTATCATATCTATCTACCTGTGTGTGTGTGTGTGTGTGTATACACACACACACAAATATATATATATACACATATATATGCACAAATATACACATATGCATATAAATTCACACCTACATGATTTATATATATATATGAATGTGTGCATATACATATATATTATCTCCACTTAAAAACAGAAGTAAAAACCTTTTCTTCAAACCTAATCTTATACCAACAATTATTTTCTTTGTGAGAAATTGGTTACTGGTAAATGGACCAGGAGTTTCTCGTGGTTTTAAATTATTTAGGAGAGGGAATGCTAAAGGATTTTCTGAAACCCACAAATTAACTTTTATAATTCCTCCATTTAAAAGCTTTTTCTATCTCCTGTCATGACTGAAACTAATGTTTAAAAGGGAACTTTTAAAAAAATTTCTAAATGCCCTCTGGAGACAGAAGAGGAACAACAAAAAAACTATTGCTATAAAGATGTATGCTAAATACAAGGTACAATTTAACTCTCATCTTTCCCAAGTGGCAGAGGTTTGGTAGTAGTTCTAGGCTGGTATGTTATCAGAAAGGTAATATCTATTGAGGGAATAAAATGCCAAGGATGTTGAATTGTTTCCCCTTTCAAACAGAAACTACAAAAAGCATATTAAAATGTAAGATTCGATCAATCTACATGCTTCTCTGTCCCCTTAAACTTAAACTTTTCAGAAAACACTTTATGATGGGAAAATAAAAGGATATTGCACTTCCGGAAAAAGGTGAAATATCAGACATATCTTGGAGATCACCACATTCAGACTTTATGAGAGACAAAGAGAGGCCTTCAGCTGTGCTGGGCGGATGTGCTGGTGAACAAGGGTGGTGGTTCATATGATGGGATGACATCTTGGTCCTCAGACTTGCTGTCTCCCTAGTTAAGTCTAAGGATTCTGGGGAGGCTCTGTCTTTCCCAGGAAAGGAGGCAGAGGGAGCACCTAATGGATTCTGAAATGGGTAGGCCATCAACGGGAGAGGGAAAGGGTGGCGGAAAGAAGATGTGGTGAAGCCTGTGGTGGTGGAAAGTGGAGACTGGTGCAGAGACTGATGGTGGCCACCAGCGGGTGGGCCAGAGGCAGACTGGTCAGATGAGTTTTTGCGAACAACTAGGGGCAGTGCTTCTGTTTGGTCTGTGGAGCTGGGCATTTGCATGGTGCCAAAGGTGTCCAGGGGGTTTGGAATGATGACATCACCAAAGCACTGTAGGCGCTGGTTGGCGGTGTGGAAGTTATGGTTTTCCCCATTGACTGCAAATCTTGCCTGAGGGATCTGAAGAGGTGGGAAGACCTGAGGAAGCTGGCGGGAGGGTTTGGATGAAAAGACTTTCACCACAGTGTCCACAACTTGTGACATGGCAGTATTCAGTTCCTGTTTTAAGGTCTCGGCCAAATGCTTGCCTTCTGAATGTAAAGAGTTTGGCCCTTGGTCTCTTTCTTTATTACTTTCTCTTTTCGGTTTATTTTCAGCTATTTCTTGCTCCCTAATTAGGGCCCTGGCCCGGTCAATAAACTGCCCTGGGTCTAACTCACACATCTCATTATCTGACCTTCCCACTGAGTCCTGGGCCCTCACATCCAGGATTTCCGAATGCATGCTGTCTTCAGACAGGTTACCATCTTCATCATTTTCAGAATCAGTGCTGTCATAGATTTGGTAGAACTTTTCCTGCAGCTGGCGCAGCTGTTTCTGCATGTCCTCCAGCTGCTGTTTCAGCTGTCGGCGCTCTTCTCGCTTCTGTTCTTTTCGAGCTGAAACCAGCTGCTGGAAGCTCTGCTGCTGCTGTTGAGGCAGCTTTTGCTTGCGTTTATTTTCTCGGTAACTTTCTCGGGGACTTACAGACTGCGGAGCCATCTCTCTCTCATTTTCATTGCCCCTTAATGCCACACTGGGGGAATGGCTCATACCCCGAATGATATTCTCAACCCGGGCCCGCTTAGCTCTCAGGTGCTCATCACATAACCGATCCATATCAAACTGGCTCATAGTAGGCCTGCCAAAAGGGGAAAGACACTCTGGGGGGCTGTCTCTTGAAGAGTTGCTGCATATATCCTCCTGATGTACTTCTGAGCCTGTACTAGAGAGACCGCTGGCTTGGAAACTGGGCTCTGTGCCACCATTTTTGTTCATGTTATTTTTCAACAGCTGGGAAATTATGGTTGCTCCTGGAAAAGGCATCATGGCATCTTCATACGAGTTCGCCCTCTTCAGCAGCTTGCGGAGTACATTTGACTTTTCCCCATCTGCATGCTGCACCACTGAATACTCAACATCCTGCTCTGAACCTTGGGGATTCATGGCACTAAAAAACGTTGCTCTTGCCTTAGCAAAAAATGCAGATGCCGTCCCTACCGTCCTTTTCACTCCAATGTCAACTCTTCTTCTCTTGGTTTGCCTGCTTAAGAGGGCTGTGCTGTCATGGTCAGGCATCACTGGACTGTTATTGTGCCATCTTCAAAAGCTCGTCAGCTGGGCACAGCTCAAGAATCCCGGGACCCTGGCCAACAGAACAAAAGGACTGATGAATCATTTTCTTTAAATTTCTCCAAATTTCCTGACCTCAATCCTGAATAAAATGCAAAATGCATAGGCTCTGGGATTTATGGCACATTACAATTATTGCAATTTATTATGCACTCTGCTTGAAATGAAACATTTTTAAATATTTCTGCTCCACTGGTTTAAGATGGATTAAGATTTAAAAAAAAAAGGCAAAAACTGCTTAAGCACCAGTAATATGATTCTCTTGCACAAATGCCTAAAATGATACTGTTTATCTTCAGAAGAAAGAGTAGATTATAAGAACACAGCCTCTGACCAAAAAAAAAATTGATTGAATTTGGGGCATTGAGTGACACTACAAAAGAAGATGAAAGTGGCCCTTCTTTAATATGCAATGTGAAATGAAAAATCTCTAAAAATTTTGGATTAAAATTCAATTTCTGCCTAAAATTTGTTGTGGTTTTAATGCTATAGAAAAAAGTCTTGCCAATTCAGTATAGGAAGTTAGCACATCCTTTTCCACTTAACTAGGTAGGATTTTATTTAATAGATTAAAATTATTCTGTTAGACTACTCCTTCTGGAAAGGAGAATTCTACTACTTAAATGATCAATTTGACATTGAAACAAACATGGGATGAATAGTTTTTATAAATCTACTTGTTTAGCATAGGTATTTGGACCAATAATAATCAGCCAAAAATATAGTCTGTGACACCATGACCTAATATTAGTTATGTTAAAATTGTAAACTATATTTTTAAGAATTAATTTCCTTCAAAGTTAATTCAACTGGAAAGGAGGATATTCTTTAGATCATTTTTAGATATATATTTTAGAAACTGAAATGTTCAACAACAAATTTTTAGCATAAGTAAGAAAGACATTTTCAGCACTAATCTTCTTTCAGAATCTACTTCAAAAATAATACCTTGGCTGCCCAAAGCAAGCTTTTTTTACACACTTTTTTTTTGTTAAACAGATTCCTATTTTCTGCGCCAAACTTAAAAAAAAGAAGCTGAAAGAAAATCTGAAAAGATGAAAGAAAAATCACAGCATCAATCAAATGTGTGAAAAGGAAAATACCTTCTCTTAATATGAACTCTCATTGTTTCCCAGGAACACAGTATAAAGAGAAAATCTACTTCTTTGAATTTTATAAAAGGTTCAACACAATTTGTGACTTATTAACTAATGATCAAATTTCATATAAGCTATTGGATATCATATCCCTTTGGTTACAATTAACACTGTACTAAGAAAATGAAAATATTTTTCATGCTGCATTTATCTAATATTAAACTTCACATTTGCTTAACAGAGCACATCTTCACAATAACAGGGTATATTGCCAAAGGCAGCATGCAGGCTTTTTGGAACAGCTCCCATCTCTTTCGGTTCACCTGTAAAAACATCTACGTGCTCCCTAGGATTGCATCTGTGGCTAGTTTTAAAGAATGACTATCCATGCAAATAGGCATAATTTCAGCATGAAATAACCTGTAAAAATCAAGAAAATGTTCAATGCTTAGATAGTAACAATGTGCAAAACGTCAAAGTTCCTCCTGCCGTCTTTACCCACGGTGTTTGGATGGGCTAAAAGCATTTTCAGAAATTCTCTTTTAGATTGTTATGAAAGAAAAACTATGCTTGCTTACATTTCAAACTCTTTGCATTCAAGAGGACTAAATGGATCCTCTGAATTAATATTGGAAACTTAATACTTTGCTCAAAATGCAATTCTGAATGTTGTAGATATATGGAAATTACTAATGAAACCAGTTAGCTATAGAAAACCAGAAGCACAATTACAAGCCCCATGGAGATATACTGTAGGTGCATTTCACTTAGGCCTGAAAAATCAGAGTATTAATTGGCAAGAGATTTTTTTTCAATAACTGAAAAGATCTGAAAGCACACAGATAGTATGAGACAATTAAAAAAAAGTAAAACCACAGCTAAATGGATATCAACTCATGATAGATGGATTGATGTGATATCAAAACTATATAAATGATCACAGAAAGACCCAAGTAATTTGAAAACTTTTGGGTGTTCAGGAAGTAGGGGGGGGGAGAAAAGTTAAAAGAACTTTCTTTTCACATTAACTTTTCAAAGATCAAGACCCCTGAACATCAGTTTTTAACATTTACCTTTTTCTTTGTTCAAATACTTGGGAGTTCATCTACATCTGTAAAAGTAAAAACATGAACTGATTTTCAATCAAAACCTTTAGCATACTTTCTATGTTTTGTCCTTTCTTTCTGTTTACCTTAACATCTAATCTGGAATTTCTTTTTGGCTAGTCCTTGTCATAGAAACATCATCTCCGAGACAGTGGCTCAGGAAATTGCATACTGCTATGAGAAAGAGCATAAGGTCATCTTCAGGCATCCTTCCTTTACAGCTGCCATTTTCTTTTCATGTCAACTCCACTTCCTCTCATCTAACCCAGGTATCAACAGCTGTATCCCAGAATCTCATACGTGCCAAGAAAGGAGCTGGATTCTTCCAAAGGTTTTGGGAAGTAATATTGCTTGGTCTGTCTGTCTTTCTCTTTCATCCTCACCATAGGATAAGTGTCAATTAAACACTCTTCTTCAGTCAACTAAAAATATAATAATCTGAGGACTCTCCAAAATCAATCAAACTAAAAGGGTTTTTGGAAGTTCTATTTCAACTTGTCAGCATTTTCTGACCAAACATTGACTAATTTCTACCATGGATCTTTGAAGAACTGATATATATATTGAGAAAACTTGAGCACATTGGGTTCCATGTTTTGGTGTAAAATGCCATTTTGGAATCAATTTCTAACCAAATATATAGAGAAAATAATGTGCAAACTAATTAAGAAAGAATGTGGCATTTAATTTACTGACCCCAGAGTAATAGTGTTTGACTGATAAACTCATGAAGATAATGTCAGGTGATTCTAGCCACGAACCTTCTATTTCTTTAGAACTGTTTTATAATTCATTAATGTATGTAAAGATAGCTACCATATCACAACATCCTTCTAAATGATCTATACACTAATTTATTGGAAGCTATTCATATGCGTATGTGTATCTATGTGTATATAGATGTTACACACACACACACATACATAAGGCTTCTGTGATTTCATATTTCAAAATTCTTTAGAGGGTCATTTTTAAAGAAATTGAGCTATGATGTTACCCTCTCAGTCGACAGTATCTGGTAACTTTTCACAATATCTATACTAAACAGACAGTGTTAATTGTGCTGATTACTGATGTTCACATTAGTTGCATTTTAATATTTTACATGGCATAAAGTAGAATCAATATACATTTATACATAATAGTAAATATTATTATCACAAAGATATAAAAAATAACATAGGAATTGGAGTTAACATAAATTAGTGACTAGATACCTACATTGTTTCCCTGAAAATTTCTTATTATTAAAAATGCATATGTGATTTTGTTTTTTGTAATGCAGTTATTTGGCTGTCCCTACTGGCACATAACAACTTCATATAACATATGATTTGAAAACTGTCATAGAACAGGGATGCAAACACAGTGGGTTTGTCTAGAAAAAGCTCAGATAAGGTCAAATAAGGAATGAGCAGCTTCAAAAGATTCTTTAGTAAAGTCTTAAGTGTCTGGTATTCAATTTGGCATAAAGAATTTTTAGGAAAACCATGGGTCAAGGGCTAACAATGAAGACTATTTAGTAAGAAATTCCAGGGGAACATTACTATATTAATTTATTAATGGAACGTTCTCTGCTTTTACAAAAGAAAAGGCTACTTTTGCTACAGCTGTATTTCCAAAGCAAGCCTGATTGAGCTTAGGGATTCTCTAGATAGTTTAAGCAAAATAATTGGTTATGGGGGAGAGAAGAGAAAAGGTGGGGTTTTTTGCCTGAATTATTTATATTAGCTGTCTCTACTGATCAAATTACTTGAACAATTTGTTCAACTCTCCACTTGACTTCATCTGAGTAGATACAGCCTTTGGATGAGATACTAACTGACTTAGGTCGATGTAGTTATGAAATTGAAATAGAATGTCATTAATGGGGAACATTTTAATTGATCTAACAATGCATAAATTTGAAGGGAAAAGAATCAGATGGTTTAAGTGCTCCCAAATCACTTAGCTCTCCCCAATAGTACTGAAAAGTGACAAATTCAATTCTGCTAATTAGCAACTTTTTCTTTGCGGTAGCTTCTTCCTATTAGTGACAAAAAAAAATGCTCTGACATTTACTTTCAGGAACCCATTACCCCCCAATTACTGCTTCAATTAGTTATGATTGTATTGCCAATAGTGCCTATCATAGTAACAGAGTTTTGAAGTAATGACTACTTCATTATTAAGATTCTTCCACATCATCAAAAATTCTTTAAATTTTTCACCTGCAACATTACTGAGTTTAGGTTTACACTAAAAGCAATGTCATCAATCCTTTTAAGAATGAGTCTAATAGATATACTGGGTACCAAAGTTTTACAAGTAAGCATTTTCACATGTGCTTCTAAAATAATAATTCATCCAACTAGCAAGTAAGATGAAAATAAATCCCAAAGGAAAAAAAACTTGCAAATTTCTCCTCCTTGTAGTGTATCTAAATAATTGTTAAGTTATGTGCAACTTATACTTCTCACGAAGCCTAATAAGTCACTGGGCAATAAGGTTCATGAACTTCCTAGCCTAGATTGTCTTTCCAACTTAGAGAGATGCTAAATCAGAATCCTGAGGTCAAATATCAATCATAACCAACTTTTACATTATTAAAAATAAGTAACCTTCTTACATTGAACTTTATGAAACTTGAATCTTAAGATTATCAATACTATCAGTTACATATATGCCACAACCCTAGAATTTTACTAAGAAATTAGTGAGAAAGGGGTTCATTTGCCTATTAAATAACTAAAGAGCAAGTCCAAGTGTATATAGAATATGGCAGAAAATACTTTAAGATTTCAAGCATTGGTTAGAGAAGAAAGATGATGGGAAAGAACAAAACTGTGAAGACAGATTATGTGAGATATGCTGTACCATATTACTTTAGAATATTGTGATGAAGCTTAACAGAGCAATGCAAGGTAGACTCATAAACTTACAAAAATAAACTTCCACTACAGACAAACTTTGTTAAAAATCAAACAAATGAACCTGGTCATAAATTAAAATTTAGACATGTGAAAACTTCAAAAGCAATTAAGGAAGAGATTGTGAAAACTTAGATATAAGTAAGTCTAAAAGACAAATGCCTCATGCAATTCCATTCTCATGGAAACAATAACAAAACAAATTTTTAAAAAATTCACCCACCTAACTTAACTACCATGCAATTCATTTTATTTAAAGAAACCTAGGACAAAGGTGAGAAACGAGCTAGTTTCTAAGACTTCATGCTGTTAGTTAGAAGGACTCAATTTCCACTGTCTTCTCTTCCACAACTCTAATATCTTTCATTGGAATTTAATTTGGCCATTTACACACAGGACATGTCTATTTTGTATATACATGTAACATACATGTTGAGTGCACAAATGCCCTTCCTACATATTTTTCTTTTACTTCTCTATGTACAACATCCACCCAGTTTCATAATGCCAAGAAATTTTCTTGAGATACTCTTTATTATTAACAGGCTACATCTTTCATAGAAGAAGAAAGCAAATTCACAGAGCTTATCCTTCAGGTTTTCTTCCACAGGTAAAGCAGTGTCTGGGACACCCATTCTGACTCATGCCTGACGCAATGACAGTCACATCCTTCTTTCTGGAAGGTAGCATTTCATAAATAGTCCACCCTCCCTTTCTTTCAATTATGTATCTTTCTGGTAAATTATAAGTATGTGTACAGATTTATTCTTTCTGGACAGGTATAAGGTATACTACACTGCTAAACTTTAACAGTGCCAGAGGGATTTGATTTTGGTATTATCACCTGTGTGTGTATGTCTCTGTGTGTGTGTGCATGTGTGTGTGTGCTCGAACACCACCCCCCTTTTCAAAAACTGTAAAAAAAAAAGTGCTACCTCTGCTTTCCCTTTTGCTTTTTCTCTTGATAAGTCAAATGCAAACCTGGGAGGATAAACATAAGTAAAACACAACACAGGGAAGTAAAGGAAAAAAGCAATGTCTGTCCTTCCACCTACTGCTCAAAGTATACGTGGGGGTGGGGGCTTGGAAGGGTGTCTGTGACTGCCTGGAAAACAAGAATCTAAGAAGAACCCAGGAAAGGGGCTGCCAAAGACCTCTTAAAAATATCACATGGCGGTTTCAAAACCCACCAGCAGCTTAATTATTCTCGGCCTGAACAATCCTATCAACCAGGACACTCATAAATTCTAAAACCTCGACAACCCTCAAGCACTGTGGTTTGGGACTGCACAGAGAGACAAACACAGGGGAACTTGCACCTGTCTTTCTTGACACAACACACCTGTCTAGCCTTGCCCATGCGCACTTTGTTAGCAGACCTCATAGTATGATAAAGGAAATATAAAGGGAGATATAATTTAAAAGAGAGGAGGTGGCTGGAGAAGAGGAAAAGGGGCATAAAAGACAGGGCATCTCTCTCCTTCACTCTAAGAGAAGGATACTTGCCAATGTTTTTTTTTTTTTCTTAATTTTCTATGCTGAAAGGGAGACAAGGAGCTTGTGCACACACACACACACACACACACACACACAAACATACACAAATAAATGTTCTTGGAAAAATACAAACAAGCAGGTGAGTCCTCAGCTTTCCCTGGGGCTAAGGTTGCAGGGTTGCCAAGAATGCCAGTTTTACACCCCAACCTGTCTCCTTGAGTTATTTTAAACTCTTCCCGCATACCCACCCCTCCCCTCTCCTTAGTCCAGATTTCAGTCTGCCCCTGTGCCTTTCTCCAAAAGGCATGCTCTTCAGCTTCAGCTTTGGGAGAAGCTGGGTGAAGAAAGATATTGGGGTAGGAAAGATTGTCCAGAGGAGCTTGGAATAGCTATCAAAAGAACCACCCTTTTCCCCAACCTTCACTTTCTTTTGGAGCAGTAAGCGATCTGCTGGCTCATTCAAAGGCATAGAAGGTACAGGGAAAAGCTAAAAAAGCACTTTAAGGGCTACCTTTCCCCTCCCCCCCCCAATTCCACACACATTTTAAGTTCTATCTTCCAATCCTCAGTCCAGAAAGATAGCAGTTTCCTCTTTCTCCTTTATTTCCTCTAGCTATCCATCTCATCTCTGTGCACTCCTCCCTTCCCAGCCCTTCTAACTAGGCTGAGAGAGGGCAAAACTCTAGGTACCATTTCCATTGGACGCTGGTTCTTCCTAAACACCACAAACTGACAGGAGTAACTGGGGGGGGGGAGGGGTGTCCTTTGGCTCTGGAATCAGCCACCCAAGAACACTCACTGCTTCCCCAACTCTGGCCCCTAAAACACTTTTTCTCCATCACCGGTCCTCAAACCTGCCCACTCAAACATGCTACACCCCTCAAATTAAGAAGCCTTACCCCCTAAACTTGACTCAGCAAACTCCATCCAGCTGATCCAAAGGCACTCCGCTATTGTCATTGAATCCATTTACATTTCTGGAAAACTGGCTTCAATTTTTTTTTTTTTTTGCTCGTGACAATTTCTTTGAAAAGAAAGTAATCGTCTCCCGTCTTTCCCTCCCCTCCTCCTTTCCCCACCTCTGCTGGGGTTAAAAAAGGAGAAGGGAAAGGTATGCAAATGACAAGCAAATTGGAAGAGAGAAGAAGAATGGCAGCTATAATAAACAAGACAAAGAGAAAGGACACAGGGACCAGACTAGGAGTTTAGGGGGGGGGGAGAAGAAAAGGGGAGAGCTTTGGAGAAAAGGAGCAGTGCGGAGTAACAATTTACCCCACCTTGAATTTCTCTCTCCTAAGAAGAGAGGGATAGGGAAGAAAAAAAAAACAGAAGAAAGCTTCCCCTCAAGCCTCAAAAGCAGTAAACAAAAGGTGACAAGATCAAGAGAAGAGAAATAGCAATATCAACCTCCCACCCTCTCCAACCACCACCATCATCAAGAGAAAAAACTGTAAATACACACACACACACACACACACACACACCACACCACACCACACACAACCAAATCACTTACTCTTTAGGAACTGGGAAGACTAGAGTGATGAGTCCCACTGAGGCTCCTGGTTAGAAATCATTAGGGTTTATTTTATTATGATTCATTTAAATAATTGCATTTTTCCCTGGAAGAAAAATTTACATGGGTATGAGTAATATAAGTCCTTTTTTTCCCTTTCTCATTCAAGAAAAAAGCCATTATAAGTGCTTTTTTTTTTAAAGGAGGGGGACGTAGGAGGGGGTAAGAAGATACTTACTCAGTGCAAAAAGCGATGGAACTGAGCCTCTCTTTCTCTCTCTCTCTCTTTTGTTTTTTGGGTTTGTTTGGTTTTTTTTTTTTTGCCGGTGGAAAGAGAGTGGAAAATACACACGCGCGCACACACACACGCTGATGTCTTGCTGCTGCTGAATATTGTAATTTGACAAGGGAGGGTGAATGTGTGTGTGATAGAGAGGGAGAGAGTAGGAGAGAGTGAAAGAGAGAGAAAGAAGAGACAGGAGCTTGAGAGGAGAGGCGAAGAGAGGGGAGAGGAAAGAAGAGGAGAGGAGAGAAAAGGAGAAGGAGAGAAAAAAGGAGAGGGAGAGGAAAGGAGAGGAGAGGAAAGAAGAGGAGAAGAGAGGAGAGGAGAGGAGAGGAGAGGAGAGGAGAGGAGAGGAGAGGAGAGGAGAGGAGAGGAGAGGAGAGGAGAGGAGAGGAGAGACGAAAGAGGAGCGAGGAGCAAGAGAGCGAGAGGAGAGGGAGGACAGACCCAGGGAGAGCTCTTTTGCGCCGCTCTGCTTTGCCTGGCTGCAATGGTGTATAATTTCAGAGCGCTCACACAGCTGAGCTTCGCTCCACAAGATTTACTTTAAGACACAGCTGAAGGAAACAGGAAGACTGCACGTCACAGTCTGACTGACGTACCCAGACTCAGCACCCAATCGGGAGGCGCCTTCGGATTCAAGGGGGGATAGCGAGGCAAGAGAACTTGGGAGGAAAAAAAAAATAAAAGGGGTGGGGGAGATGTGAAAAAGAGGAGGAGAGAGGGACACCCCCCTCCAGCCCTCGCCGCCTTCCACCCCTCCTCCATCCCTCTGAGCACTCCACCTCCCCTCCCCCTCCTCCCCCTAGACTCTCACACACAGAGTCCCCCGTCCCTTCCCCTGTTGCAAGGATAGAGCCTTGATCACCAGCATATCGGGGGCTTCGGGGGAGCGAGCCATTTGCGAGCTGATGCAAAGCGAGCTGATGCGTGCGGGCAGCTCCCTCTTAGACTTGCTCTTCTTGGACTCCAGTCTTTTTTTTTTTTTCCGTCTTCTTCTTCCCAGAACTGATCGAGCCCCCAGAGAGGCCAAGCGCTCCTCAGACTTGAGGAAAGAAGGCACGGAGAAGTAGATCTGAAGAGTAGGGTGTTGCAGGCAACTGGGGTTGGAAAGATGGGGAGGGAGAAGGGAGGGGGAATCCACTCAAACTATCTCATTTACTTAGTAATCATGCCAACTACATCAAAATATATCACTTTTGCTTCGCTTCGCTTCTCTTCTTTCTTCTCTCCCCGTCCCCCCTCCCCCCCACAGGTGGGCTGACATGCAGGTAAGTTTGGGAGAAAATCGTTCGATGTTTCAACACTTCCCAAAAAGCACGGGATAGATTGGGAGTGGGGAGAAAGGGGGGGGGGAGAATTGTCCGAGTTCCAGGCAATTGCCCTACATTTTTTGGGGGGAGAAATAGATGCATTTGGCTACCTCTTAGAGCATCATTTTAACTTATAGGCTCCGCAGGCTTCTTAAAAGACATGTCTTACGAACAATTTCCTTGCTTGCCACAAGCAAGAACTCAGTTTGCTCCCGTGTAAAATAAAGGAACTCTACCTAAATGATCTTTTAGAATTTTTCCTAGCGCCAGCACTCTATGACTAGGTAATTCGTCCTTGGGTGATGGAAGATAGATGACTGCACTTCTGGCCAACTTGGACATACTTTTGGTGAGCTGGGGTAGCAAATAAGGAAGCTCTTTAGGAAAGTGGTCTTATCCTATTAAACTTGGGACACCAGTACGATGCCTAAGAACACTTTTCGATTTGATATTATTGAGAGATACACAGAGACACAAAGTCAGAGACAAAGAGACAGAAAGAGATACACACATAAAGACAGAATATGCACTTGAAAGGGATCCTTAGGATTTGCAAGATACAAATATGAAAAAGAGCATCTTTGGGCTTGTTATATGTTCTACCTTTCAAGGACAGAATAAATGGTTTTTAATAAAGCCACTGAGTTTATGGCTTGAGATTCTACAGAAGTGAGGACTTGCAAGGATTGAGAAGCCAAAAACAATTCACACCTTGCCTATTTGGTACGATTGAACTACATTCCTTCGATTATTATTATTTTTTTTTTTTGGTCTGTTGGAGAAGATCCGCTTGTTTCCTCCGCTACAGTACTCGGAATTTAATCAGATCAAAGGTTGTGATCATTCTTTGCACCTCAACTATTATGGCAGATTTATGAAGTGCGTTAATAGTAAACAGCCAGAGCACCACCAACCACCACGCCGGCCCCTCCTGCACGTACACACACACACACACACACACACACACACACACACACACACACACACAGGAGCACACGCCCCTTTTCTTGGACGCTTTTAATTTCAGCCACAGAACCGTCAAACTGTGAGAAGGAGGATATTAAACTTCTCTTAAAAAAATAACGATGATAACTCGTCCAAGTCAAGCACCGCAGGAAACTTTCTGGCACAGAATTAAAACATTGGAAGGGAGAAGAAAAATCAGACCGGTCAGGTTAAATCTCTTCGACGAAGATAAAAAAAAGAGATCCCGGGGAAAATCAGCCTACATAAAACCCCAGTCCTCACCCTGGACACACACACACACACACACACATACACACACACACACACACACACACACACACATACACACACACCCTCCAGTGTTCCGGCATTCTATCAAATACTTTAATTGGGGAGGGCGAAGTTTAGATTTGGATGTAGAAGGACTTATGTAAGAATTCTCATCAGATACAGGAACCCAATAACGCACTTATCCGGTATTTTCCAGATAATCTGGTGTGTTGGGGAAAAATTTTGGTTCAGTGTATAGTATGCTTTCTTCTTCTTTCTTCTTCTTCTTTCTTCTTCTTCTTCTTCTTCTTCTTCTTCTTCTTCTTCTTCTTCTTCTCCTCCTCCTCCTCCTCCTTCTCCTCCTCCTCCTTGTTCTTGTCCTTCTTTCCTCCTCTTCTTCCTCCTCCCCTTCGTCCTCCTCTTCCTTCTCCTCTTCCTCCTCTTCCTTCCCTCCCTCCCTCCCTCCCTCCCTCCTCCTCCTCCTCCTCCTCTTTTTCTGGCGTTAAGAATCACATATTCTAAATGCAATCCAGTGCCAGCTCCCAAGGAAACTGGTAGGAGTCAGGGAGACGTGCCCTCCACACCTTAAAGCCATCTGCCCAGTCTGGCATTTGAAACAACAGGGAAAGGGAGGCGGAGGGGGAGTAGTAGGGGAGCTCCCCCAAAGGATTAAGATGTGGACTTTTCCCTCGGAAACAAATTAGTTGAACTTTAGTCCAAAAGTTCATTTCTATTGTTCTGAAGACTCAGAT
This sequence comes from Pseudocheirus occidentalis, assembly GCA_028646575.1. Lineage (NCBI taxonomy): Eukaryota > Metazoa > Chordata > Mammalia > Diprotodontia > Pseudocheiridae > Pseudocheirus > Pseudocheirus occidentalis. The sequence goes on along the minus strand of CM053593.1, from coordinate 97,675,927 downwards.
GCATGCTACACACACACACACACACACACACACACACACACACACACACCACTCATTCATACACTCACCGTGAGGAATTGTCTGAGGAAAAAGTTATTGAGGCCGCCTCTACTCCTCTACCAGACTCAATGAAGGACACAACAGTTGGAGGGGTTTAAGGACAGAGTTGGTTTAGGGGTCAGAGATGTGATTTTGTCCTCTTGCTGTTCCTTCTCGCTGTCCCAGTCACTCCTTTTGCATTTCTCTACCTGCTGCCCTGGAGCAGTTTGCCCTACGGAGTGTCTTTCTCAGTTCTGTAACCTGTCTTAGCTGTTCAGAAGCAGGCTTTAATGAATTAAGACCGCAACCACCAGCAAGAGTGAGACGCAGAAAGAAAGCTCTGAGCCTGCAACCTCTGTCACGAGAATTTCGCTTTGCGGAATCCTGCTGCCCGTTCCCTTACTGTACATAATACACATGCCATTTACAATCTTTGTCTCCTCAAATTGGGTCGCTGTTTCTTACATTCTTACTGTTCTTGTTTCTAAAAGAAGGCACAAGGCCCTTGACTCCTCTATCTGCTATGATTCTCCCATCTGTTTTCTTCATAGGAAGGGGTCCGGCAAGCCTAGAGACAAGACCAGATAGGAACTATCTCTGAAAATAAGCAGCTATTGGTTTAACATGATACCCTCCTTCCCACCCCACGAATTTTAAAGTTTATAAAAGTTCCGAAGTTTCTTCTATTACAAATTTAGGAAGTCTTTGCTATTAATGAATTTATTTATTTGCCATTAATTTAAAAAAGTGTCACTCTGGCCTGCAGATTAAATAAATGAGCTTCACCTTGGCATTTCCTTTGTGGAGAGATTTTCTTCTCTCGCTTCTTTCCTTGAACTGAATGGGAGTGAGGAACCGGAGTGAGGAACCGACTGCATCACTTAAAACATCATCAATTACGATCAAACTTCATAAAACCCCAACCCGGTTTTATGCTTTCTGGGACTGCGATCTGATCTCGTACTAGAACAAGAAAGAAGCATCGGTGTGAATTTCAGGGGACAACCCTTAGTGATCTTGATAGACACACCAGCGCACACAGGCTTTCGGGCTAACACACACACACACACACACACACACACACACACATACACGGAAATAGCAAGGAAGGAAGAAAAGCCAACCCTTAGGGCTAATGCCTGGCCCCTTACTGAGACACAGACTGTCTCTCTCCCAGGAAGTTCCAATTCATTGATGCCCAGGGGAAAAGCCAAATCTATAACCTGAATTGGTTCCGAAAAAAAAAATCAGAAAGGGGGAAAAAAGTGAAATGCCACAAGATCAGTAGCAAGTAGCAGCTGCGGAGATTCTCTCTTGGGAACCCCACAGCTTATGAGCCTCCAGAGTAATGTTTGTTTAACCAACAGCTTTCAAAGTAAACAGAAGCGAACACTCCATAGAACTTGAAGTACAAATCTTAGAAGGGTTTCCGGGGATTGGGGGATAGTGGTGGCGTTTGTGGGAAAGAAGGTCTTCTGAAAACAGTAAAGTATTCTCCCCCTTACACACACTCTGCACACCCCCGCCCCGCCCCCATCCCTCACCTCGAAGAGGCCTTAGATGAGTCCAAACCAAATCCAGTCAAACAGGACAAAACAATGTTCAAATCCCGAGGTTCAAATCCTCGGGCCATCCCTCCTAATTCTCCCTTCCCCAATCACATAGTTCGAGGGATCACCTTTCGACTAATAATTTACATCCCCCCCCCCACACACACACACGGAGGGGGGGAGAAGAAGAACTAAAAAAGAGGGAAATTCCCTGTACTGGATGCTTAAGGAAGAGGGTCTAAAATGGATCTCTTCCACGCCAGCCCTGGCTTTGCCTCAGGCACCAAACTTTCCAATACCAAGATATTAACAGATGGTGGTAAGCACATGGTGAGATGTTACTTACATAATCCAGCCATTTCGTTTGGGCCTTAGAGAGCAAAAGGGACTCACCAGGCAGCGGCGCATTTTGAATTGTGTTTGTTGCGCTCCCTCGGCCCTTATCCATCCTCCTTCCACCCCCCCCCCCATGTCGAAGGGGTCCAGAATGAAGAGGGGGGCTGATTTGAAGGACCCCCCCCCATACTACGGTTTTAAGTCAACATACAACGAAGGAACTGGAAGCTCAAGGACCGGGGTGGGGGGCTGAGGGGAGGAAATGGAGGAATTGGCTTCTAAGAGGGAACTGCTTGCCCTTTTTCACCCCAGGGTCCCTACTGCATTGAAAATGATGCGATTTACAGCGCCCCCAGTCGCAAGCCTTCCCCTAGATCCAGATTAGCATTTCATTAGCTCTCCTTGAATCCCAAAGGAAGAGGGGACAGAGGCCTGTGAGGGCAAGGGGAGAAGGGGTTGAAAGCGCCTGGAGGGAGAGGGACGCGGCAGGGCGCGGAGAGCAGGAAAGGCCACGAAGTTCGGCCAGTCCTAATTCATGCCTTAGTTACTTCTACGATTTGGGGACTTTAAAAAACAAAAAGCATACAAACCCCAAACCAAATTTAAACAACTTTGTCTTTACTTTTGGGGCTGCGGCTCACTAGATCTTCCCGCCAAGCATTCTGCCGGCGTGCAAAGTTACTTCTGATCAAGACAATTGCTTGTCTTGAGCTCAAAGTCTCTGGCGTTGGGAGCCGACTAGGTGATGGATGAGCTACCACTCTAGCTTGGCAGATGTAAGGGGAGATTTTCTTTCATCCGCTCCCTTTTCCTAGTTGATATCCCCACTTTCAGCCACCACCCCGTCTTGTCCCGTGGGTATGTGTAGTGCCGTCCTAGGCTGGGAGACGGCGGGAGCTGCTGCAGGTAGCCCCCTCCTTTGGTATAGGAGGCCTCAGCCTCGAGGGTTCGGAGGGTTTGATTGCACCATTCATTCCGGACGCACCCTTCCCTTGTCTCCAGAGGGTTGGGTCCCACTCACGCACAAAATTCCCAAACAGCTTGCCCACTTCCCCACCCCCAGTGGCCCTGCCATTATCTGGAGAAAGGAGACAGCCTTCCTAGTCAGAGCTCCCTCTTGATGGTCCTTCCTCCCATCCCAGTCAGCCCATCGCTTTTTTCCACCGAGAGATGCCCGAGGGTGGGGAGAGGGCAGGGACAACAGGAGGAGGCACCTGCTTCTTGCAAAGCCAAGAAAGAAAGAGAGGAAAATCTGTGACCTCCCTTAAATTGTCTGTTCCATGTGTCCCCAGCTCATTACGAACTGCTATTCATAGCATTTTATGGGTGTGGTTAGTGAGGGAACAGGCATAGAACTTGATTGTGCATGGTGATGGTGGTGGGGGGGGGGGAGAGTAAGGATGGGGGCAGTCTTTCTTCCTAGGCTGAGAAAGCTCGGGAGAAAGTGAGATTCCTGAATTTTTTTTTCCCTAAAGGGGATAAAAATCCTCCCCCACCTTCCTCACCACCTTCCCTTTCTTAAACATTACATGTTGTGACCCACTGTTCTGTTTGTAGCCACAAATCTGGAGGCTAATTGTTTGTGACTTACAGGTCTCTTTAGCTGTCCTTTGCTTTCTTTGCCTTTTCTTAATCATTTCAAGGGTGCAAATTCAGGGGACATATATTTTTTTTAATGGGCTTTGGTCATAGGAGCTTGATTTATCTGCAGTGTTTGTAACCCTCAAAAGGTTCATTCACAATGAGAGGGTTTGAAAAGGGTAGGTGCTGGGGAGACCGATCTCCCTATTGGTATTTTGGACCAAATAATAACATGATAGGTTGCATTTTGATGAGGCAAGACAAAAAACGAGGCATTTGGGATGAAAATCCATAATCACATTATTTTACAAGTAAGGTTTTTATTGTATTTTGTGGGGGGGGGAGGAAAAGATCTAAACGTCTGGCATCATTTTAAGATCCAAAGGAAATACGGAAACTTCCTGGTCTCAAAACTGACATTTAAGAATGAGTAAAATGGGTTCTCCAACATGCACAATGGCTCTTCCACTAACCGTTTCAACCTCTCTAGGTTTTAGTTTCTTCCTCTGTTAAAATGATTAGGGTAAGAATAAACTGATTTAACATTCTTTGATTCTATGATGCTATCCTGAGGTAGAATTATGTGACTTATCTTTGTGTATATAAATATGTACCATACATATTCACAGACACACCCATAGGATCACCAATAGTTTTCTCATGAAAATAAGCACTCATACAATCTCTATGAAAGCTCACATCAAACTGATCTTGGCTACCCTTCCATATTTTAAGCCCCCCTTTTTATGTAGTAAAAACTCAAGGATTTTGTGAATGTTAAGAATCAAGGCCTTACAAACACTGAACCAATCTTTAAGTTTTAGAACGTTCTTTTTATAGGCAAAAGGAATCACAAAGTTTGCATTCTGTTTTAAATTTTCTTTTTACCCTCCCTGCTTTGTAAATGCCAAGGACCTCAAAGAGAAAACTGCCTACCGGACCAAAAAAACCACAGGACAAGAAACCCTATTCAAAAGGAAACAAAAAGTGCCAGTGTTTCCATCTCAAAAGACAAATGTACAACTTATTTCATATATTTTGAATTAATAAGAACCCACTTCTACATAAGTTAAACTACTTGATGCTATTGTATTCAAGAAAGATATAGACATGTATATATATATTATATATGTGTATGTATGAGAGAGGTAACAATTTTAAACCAATAAATTTAAGTTTAATATTAATTGGAAGTCAGCCAAAGACCTGTGTGACCTTGGGCTATTCACTTAACCTCTCCTGGTCTCAGGTTCCTTATCTGTAAAATGAGGGGGCTGGCCTGGAATATATTCTATAAGCTTTCTTTGGGCTCTAGATTTATGATCATATGATCTCTCAGCCAGCCTAAAACACAAAGGTAACATCTGTGGTTGTACTTCTTAAAAACACAAATGCAGTTTGGGACCAGAAAAGAGAAGACTGAGAAAGAGAGTGAGAAGCATGATAATCGCCTTCAAATATTTGAAAGTCTATCATGTGAAAGATAGATTAAACAGCCTCCTTTGTCCCAGAGGGGAGAACTAGTGGAGTGGAAATTACAAGGAGGCAGATTATGCCTTAATACAAGGAAGAATTAATTTCTTAAAAATTGAAGCTGTTCAAAAGAGGAAGAGACTCTCAAGAGGTAGTTGAGTTTCCAAGAAGTTACATGACTGCTTGTCAGGGAACCAGGGGGGATTCATATTACAAGCTGAATTTGTCAAAGTACAGTGGCTCTTAATTTTTTTTTCCATCATGGACCCCTTTGACAGTCTGGAGAAACTTATAGACCTATTCTCAAAATATTATTTGCTATTGTTTGAAGAAAATGCTAAATTTCGGTTAAAGCCTAGTGAAAATAAAGATGTCATTTTTCCCATACGAATTCACAGACTCCCTTGAAATCTCTCCACAGGCCTAAGTTAAAAATCCATCTAGCAGAATATTAGAATGAAAAGAACACTGTATGTAGCATCAAAGGATATGGGTTCAAATACTGCCTTTGCTATTCATTAACTATGTGAACTTAGAAAGTCATAAACTCTTCAGACCTTAGTTTCTTTGTCTGCAAAATGACAGAATTGGGCTAATGACTCCCAAGGTCCCTTCTAACTCGAAATATGGTGGTGCCAGGATTTCTAAGATCCTTTTCCAGCTCTGTGCTTCTATGAGAAATGAAATAGAAAACACTCAGCAGAAAACAATTAAGAGGAACTAACATCATTACAACACCATGCATGTTCTAAAGTTTGTAAATGACTGGCATGTCCTAAATAAGAAGTTTTACCTTCTATCAGAAGAGGAGGGAGGAAGAAGATATTTGATTAGTGTAGGGGTGGGGGAAGCGTAGGAGGATGAATCAAAGAAAAGAGATTTGAGGGTATGATAGACATCTATGGACCTAAAGCTTGATTTAAAGGTTAGATGGAGTGGAAGCACTTTTCTGAGGCATGAAACTTTGAAGGGCCAGGGCCAGTCTTGCTTGAATTTGCTATTTCTCTCTCTCTCTCTCTCTCTCTCTCTCTCTCTCTCTCTCTCTCTCTCTCTCTCTCTCTCTCTCTCTCTCTCTCTCTCTCT
>CM053593.1:97588670-97661021 GCA_028646575.1 Pseudocheirus occidentalis | reverse complement strand
GATAAAGTGTTAAATAGCATAGAGTCAAAGACAGGAACAGATGTGATCTATTTTTCTAAAACATATATATATATATATATATGTATATATATATATATATATATATATATATATATATATATATATATATGTTAGATCTCAACTTGGGTCATCCAAAATAGTTAGACCCAGCTTAATGCCAGCCACAAATTGTGACCTTCAATGTCTTCACTCAACTCGTTGATAAAAATGTTGCACATAATAGGGTTGAAGAGAGAATCTGGTATTACACTACCAAAGACCTTTCCCAAATTGATTTTGGTCAGATAATCTTTGTAGCGGATCATTCAATGTGTTCTGAATCTATGTAACTTTATTATCATCCAGCCCATACTCTTTTATATTGTCCACATGAATAGCTTGAGAGACTATCTAATATTTTATATACAAATCTGGATTATGTCAACAGCCTTTTGAGATTTGTAGCTGTTAAAAAAAAGACAGGAGCTAAATCTGGTACCACTTATTCTCAAGTTAACTTAGCAACTCAAAATGTGTACTTTATTAATAGAACATCAATAGCATGAATCTTAAATTTGATGGATGACATCTTGTTAGCTTGGGCAGCTAGGTGGTTCAGTAGATTGAGTTCTAGGTCTGGAGACAGAAGGTTTCATCTTCCTAAGTTGAAATCTGGCCGCAGAAACTTAATAGCTATGTGACCCTGGGAAAGTCACTTAACCTTGTTTATTTCAGTTTCCTCATCCATAAAATGATCTGGAGAAGCAAATGACAAATGATTCTAGTATCTTTGCAAGAAAACCCCACAGGGGGTCACAAAGATTCAAATGTGACTAAAACAACTGAACAATGACAAGAAAAAAATTGTTAGTTCATTCCCTTCTCTTTCTGTTGGTCTCCATAGTTATATATATATATATATATATATATATATCTTGATTTGCTCTATTATCACTTTCTCTCTCTGTGATATAGCTCAAGAATGTGGCTGCCCACCAACTAAATCTTTGAGTATTTGGTGGAGATGAAGTTGTGTCAATGGCCGGTAATATCCACCTATACCCTGTTAGCCTGAAAATGGATGGAGTATAATACTTTATTTTGCAATTAACATGGTGTTGTCACTGGGAGTTGTTGGCCTTTAAGATGAGCTGTTTTAGATTAAGAGCTAGTGAACGTTTCATTTTCTCTCCTCTTCCAACACCTTCTTTTTGTTTGTTCAACTTTGAAATCCAAGGGTAAAGAAAAATGAAAGAAAAAGACTTTATGAAGACAAAATTTTCTTTTCTTCTCTCTTTGGCATAAAGAAGCAAGGTTGCAGATAAGCATTTTCTATTGAAGACTTGTAAATACTTTCAAAGACTCCCTGCCTCCACCAATTACTTAATAGATTGTCTTCCCTCAAAGATTAAAATAAGTGGAATCAACATCCTGTTCCCATTGGCCACAAAACAACTTATTTGCTTAAATAATAACTCACATTCACAGAATCCTTTGTCATTTTCCCAAGTCCTTTCCTTATACCAACCCTGGAATGTGCATAGTACAATAGTTATTTTCCTTGTTTTATAGTTGTAGACATACTTTATCAGGATTTGAGTAAATAGTTTAATCAAATCTCATGCAGTTCTTGTGGACAACATGAAAGAATATGGACTAGATAGAAGTAAGTTAAATTCAGAATGTGTTGAATGGCCACATCCAAAGACTATTGGATTATCTATTGGACACACAATCACTTTGAAGGAAAGTCTCTGCCAGTGTGAAATGGGATATCCAAATGTAATACAAAATGCTTGGCAAACCTTAAAGAAATATATACATATTACTTTTTTCCCACAGACATACAACTTATAATTGATATTCAGGACTTCAATCTAGTTGCAACTGACTCATTCAACCATGCTACATTAAATCCCCTAAATGGAGGAGGCAAATAATTATTTCCAAAACTGTGTTGTTGACTACTTTCAATATTTTAAACTATTTAACCATTTTATTTGATTTTTGGTTGCACACTCTAAATTATGAAGAGAGCAATCTAGCTTTTCTTACCAATTCCAAATTGCTTTACTATTTTGAAAGAGATGTTTTTCTTTCTTTTTTTTTTTGCTTTTTCGAGGGCAGTTGGGGGTTAATTGACTTGCCCAAGGTCACACGGCTAGTTTCTGTGTTAAGTGTCTGAGGCTGGATTTGAACTCAGGTCCTCCTGACTCCAGGGCCGATGCTCTATTCACTGCACCACCTACCCACCCCCGAAAGGGATGTTTTTCATCAGAGGTATTCTCTCTCTACCAACAGAGCCCCTTAATGATTTGTGTAGAAAAAAATGTCATCACTCCATGGTCAAATTTCTGGCTACAAACTTTTCTGAATTTTGGTAGGCTGTTTTGTCACCAAGTTTGAACTGTATAAGCCTTTCTGGCTTTGTAAGACCTGCCAGGTATTATGCTTCCCAGAAAAAAATCTTAGAGGAGCCAGTGTTACTTCTATGCCACAATAAATCTCTATGTAGGACTTTCATGGAGAAATTCCTGATTGCTTCTGTAGGACATGTAAGTTCTTGGGCTGATCCACACTGGACTGGTATCTTGTATTCCCACAGTTGGATTGCTGTATCTCTCTCAAGTTGGCTCAACAGTTAATCCTGAAGGAATGGGAACTACTTTCTAATTCTATGACTCACAAACTCCCAGCATGAGTCAGCCAAACTTTTTCCCCTAATATATTTTTATTTATTTCATTACATTTCTCAATTACATGTAAATTTTTTAACATTTGCTTTAAAAACTTTTGAATTCCAAATTCTCTCCCTCTCTCACCCCTTTCCCTCCTAGAAAAGGCAAGCAATTAGCTATAGATTATGCTTGTGAAGTTATATAGAACATATTTCTTTATTAGCCATGTTGTAAAAGAAAACAGACAGAAAAAAGTAAAAAAGTTATGCTTCAGTCTATATTCAGAGTTCATCAGTTCTTTCTCTGGTAATTGACAAAATTTTTTATCCTAAGTCCTTCTACATTGTCTGGGATCATTGTATTGATCCAAATAGTGAAGTCATTCATAGTGGATCCTCTTACAATATTGCTGTTACTATGTACAATGTTCTCCTGGTTCTGCTCATTTTACTTTACATCAGTTCATATAAGTTTTCCTTTTTTTCCTTTTTTTTAGGAAAGTATCCTGTAATTTCTTATAGCCCAAAAGTGTTATTCTACTGCAACCATATGCTATAATTTGTTCAGCCATTCCCCAAGTTTTGGGCATCCCTTCAATTTTTCAGTGTTTTGCCACCACAAAAAGAGCTGCTATAAATATTTTTGTTCATTTAAGTCCCTTTTCTTTTAAAAAAAAATCTCTTTGGGATATTGACTTAGTAGTGGCATCGCTGGGTCAAAACATATGCACAATTTTATGGCTCTTTGGGCATATTTTCAAATTGCTCTCCCAAGTGGTTGGACTAGTTCACAACTCTACCATTAGCACACCAGTGTTCCAATTTTTCCATATCTCCTACAACATTTGTCATTTTCCTTTTCTGTGACAGCCAATCTAGTCAACCAAACTTAATTAGCTTTTAGACAGGATAAAAGGATATTTACAAAGGTGGCAGGTAGGTGGTGCAGTGGATAGAGCCCTGGGCCTGGAGTCAGCAAGACCTGAGTTCAAATCCAGCCTCAGACACTTAGAAGCTGTGAGACCCTGAGCAAGACCAACTTCACCCTGTTTGCCTCAGTTTCTTCATCTATAAGTATGAGCTAGAGAAGGACATGGGAAACCACTCCAATATCTTTGCCAAGATAATGGGGCTCATGAAGAGTTAAACCCAACTAAAATAACTAAAACAACAACAAAAACTTGCTAAAGTGTTACATAGTAAGGAGAGTTGGTACAAAATAACACACCAAAATTCTGTGCCACAATATCCCACTAGTAGGTAAAGAGTTCAGAGGAAACTGGATTCAAGCTTAAACAGAACATGGGGCATGCAAGTAGCTCTAGGAAGACCTTTTGCTGGAGTACTTAAGATCTTTTACCCTTAGGTGTGAGGAAGCTTTTCTGATAGGCTCCTCTAAATCAATCAGCTCCTTCTCGTGGGCTTCAGGGGTTTAACTGGAAGACTTGCTATTTGCTTCAAGATGTGGGCATCTCTTTAGAAATAAGTTCTCTGATTTTATACAGCCTCAGAGGGAGCGTCGGAATGCCCCACCCAGCCAATCTGAATAGATATCTAGCACACCCAGAGAGATTTCCAGGCCTTATTCACACCTAATGAATAACCAAGATCTCCAACAATAAATGTATCTGAGCTAAGAGGACTTGGGCGACTTTGACTCCACTCTTACAGTTCTAACACATTTAACAACTGCCTGTAAAGAGAAGTCTGTTTGGATCTGTTACAGTGTTTTACAAATTCATCAAAGGCCAGCACATTGTCTTTGCGTTTCTTCTTGGAGAATTAAAACAAAGTTTCTTTTTCTTTCTGCAATGGAAACTTATTTTCCAATAAATCAAAAGCAATTCATAATTACATTAATAATTTCTGTATATCATATTAATAAGGGATGAAGAAGTCTAGTACTCTGCTGTATTTAGTGTTACATACACAGTGGAAAAAAAGTTCTGCTGGCTTCTTGAGAATTTCTAGAGAAAAAAATCAATTTACATCGATGAACAATATTTTTCTTCTCCAGAGAGATTGATCCAATTATTGACTTCACAACAGGAGCATTATTTCAGTCAGTTGCCCACTCTGGATTGTTAGGCGACATGTCCTTTGTGAACCATTAACCATGCTGTCTCTGGGGTGGCAATCTCATCAGAGGGATGCTAATTTTTGAATATTGGTAGCTACTAACTTGCCTAATTTTTATTCCAGTTTGTTGAACATTTAGAAAGGTTCAATATATTCCAAGTTGGAAAATAATCTGTTACTTCAAACATCATTGAAAAAAAGGTTACTTTCTCATGCTCCTATTTGTAACAGTGAGTTTTAAAATATTTTACTTCCTCTGAAAAAGCAGTGATAATTGTGTTGCTTTCAACTGTGCTTTCCCTTAGAATGTATCTGCTACACGTGTGTATATGTATATGCATTTATGCATACAAATATGTAGATATGTGTACATATGTATGTAAATATCGTATATATTTTGTGTATGTATGTGTATATATATATATATATATATATATATATATATACACGCACACATATTATAAGGAGAGAAGCCATTTAAAGGAACCTTGTGGTGAGCACTTGTTTAAAGTACAGAATTCTTTGGTAATGTCAATAATATCTTCCGGATTAATGTTTTATAAGTTTAAGTTTTTATTTGGGGTATTATCTCAAGCAATGTAATTGCAGTTCAAATTATTTTCTGGCTTTTTCTCCTGTGTCACATCGTAGCATTTCTTTGGTTGTTTCATGCGTGTGCATTTTCCTTCCCCAATTAGATCAAATACTCCTCAAAAGATAGGAGTTGAATCTTCTATTTCTATGATACCCAGCAGGTTTCAATAAATACTTCTGGAGTTGAATTATCCCCTTTTCCCTTATCTGTATAATAGAAGACCAGTGTATGACCATATGCATATATACTCATTTACACACATATATGTAAACCCACAATACATGTTCATATATACGCATATGTAAATACACACACAGAGAAAGAGAATTACCAACAGAACTTTTATGTGTGTGTGTGTGGGGAAGGACTGGTAAAATCTCCTGTATGCCTTTAGGGAAGAAAATAACAATTGTGTAAGATTATATGACTACAGACAGTTGAGAGGGACCCCAGAGGCTGTCTAATTTGACCTCATTTTATAGATAAGATAATTGAGGCCCAGAAAAGTTAAGTATTTTTCCCAAAGTTATGCACGTAGGAAATAGTGGAGATGGAGTGACTCCTTCATACGCCTCCATCCAATCTCTGTTACACTTTACAGAAGCTACTATGTACCAAATAATTCTACATGACCATGTTAATTATATCTTGACTGGTACTGCCAGTGGGAATGTACCCAATTAAGAACAATCCTTTGGTTTCCTTAAGATGGATCAAAGTTAGAGATTTGTGATGAAAATTTTGGATTCTTCTTGGTTCATTATATAATTCTTTTCCTTAATATTGCACGACACATTTCTGCTTTGGAAATTGTTGATTAAACTCTTTTTTTATTTATGGGGCTAATAAACTATTTAACGATGGCTTCTCTTTGATTTAATTTCTTTTAAAGAGCTACTTCAATGCATCATCATGGAATGAAGATGACTATGGATTCTTGATCTCTATAACAATGGAATACAAACCCTAGCATATACTAGCAAATTGGAAAGGCTTTTATTAGAGCTTAAGTGGCAGGCTGCATATCTTTTGTCCTGGGACCAACTTAGTTTAAATCAGTGAGACTCATAATCAGGTCGGCCATGGGGGTGATTGTTTTAGCCAAAGCAACTCTCAAAGACCAGCTATTATAGTTTCGAGGGATTTCAACATGTTTGTAGAGGAAATATTCACACTGATAAAATTATAGATTTTTAAGGTATCAAAATATTAAAGAACCCTATGAGATATAAATGGTTCTTGGGTGATTAGTGAGGACAGCATAGGATTAGAAGTTCACCACCACTCCCATCCTCTCCCTCCCATCCACCCCCCCCCCCCATATAAGACAGATGCCACTTGTGGATGCTGCATTTTGCTCCTTGATTTATTTTTCTTGTTTACTTTTCATGATTTCACTATGATAAGTTGCCCAATAGGCTAGACTATTCAAACAGGACCAAGAAGTAACTGAACAGAGTAGTCACCTGTTCAGTGAATGCTCATACACAAATGACTAAATCAGTACATCTTTATTTGATAAGAGCTGCTGAGATAATTGTAGAAAAGTTTGGAAGAAATTAGGGTCAGGCCAACAACTTATACCATATACCACAATGTGATCCAAATGAATGTGAACTAAATATAAAAGGTCACATAACTGCAGGATTAGAAAAGGAAGACTTTTACACAGTGGTGGTCAGGGTAACATTTTAAACTAAGGATAGATATGATTATCAAAGATAAATCAGTGTTTTCATTCAGTTAATTTCAACTCAATTAAATTCTATAAACATTGCATTGTCCTAGGAGCTGGAGAATGCAAAGACAAAAATGAGACAGTCTTTCCCCTCAAGGATACAGCAGTCTACTGGTCTATTTGTATTAAATTATGCCTTTATGTAGTAATGAAAATGGGCCATTGGCCCCTTGACGTTGTCACAAGGTCACTTTTTTTGGTTGGCTAGAAAGACATCTTTAGTGAAATATTGGTTCAGGTCTTCTTGCAAAAGTCTTCCTTTGCTCGCCTAGAAAAGAAAACTATTTTTGTTTGTTTTGTTTTTGTTTTTAAGCTAGTTTGCTTTGAAGGGAATCATGGCATATTATATAGAGCCAGCAAAAATTTGACATGCAAATATTTTTATACAAAGGCACACTACTGATTCTTTTGCTCCTTCTCTGACCCTTGACCAGACTAACTTTCACTTCCATGCCTTCACCAGCTTTCCTGTTTCTGACTCAGGGATGTTTCTGTTCTTTGAACACTTATTCACTATTTATCATGCACTTCAATGCCTTGTACTATTAGCCATATTTTTTAATGTATCTGCTCTGTCTTCCCAAATAGACTATAAGATCTCTAAGACAGAGATTATGTTTTATATTTTTAATATCCCCTCGTGGTACCTAGCACAGTGACTTATCCATAGTTGGTAGTCAGTAAATGTGTGTTGATTGATGGAGAAGAAACAAAAGAAAAAAGCCAAGAAAGAGAGAAAAAGGAGCTGTTCTAGGTGGAATGAAAGCCAACTCCAAATTGTGATGAGTGCAATTAAAAAAAAAGTTTTACCCTTTTCTGGGAGCTTATATTACTGAGCAAATCTTTTGGCCTGAAAGAAAAAATGAATTGACTTGGCTCTATTCATATCTTGCTGAATGAAGATCTAGGAGCCCTGATTCAGTCACCCTTTTGGTGACAGAAAGCAGCCCTTTGGGGAATTGGAGCAACAAGATTTCCCTCTTGTTTCTAAGGCTCAGCTAAAATCTAGATACCTTATTCAATGCAACAGGCAAAGCCCTCCCCAAGACTCATCTGCCTCCAGTGATGTCACAAACCCCTTAAGAACCCGTACCACTGAGTTGGGCACATATCCAGAAAACACAATTCCTCCTGCCATTGATTCAGGATCTCTGACAGATTGGGGGTAGGAGGGGGGCAGTGTTCCCTTTGTGTGTGTGCCTGTGACTCTTTTCCCCCATCCTCAAGCATTTTCAGCTTACCTCTGAGCAAGACATTAGCTTTGGCTGCCTCAAATAACATTTTAATTGAAGTCTGAGTCCAAACAAATGCCCAGCATCTTTATTAACCCCAGAAGTGTAATTTTTCACTGTAAGACTGATTCAGGGGGATACTGTCTCACTCCAACTGCCACACCATGCAATGGAACATGGCCCTTTTCCTCAATCAGTCCCTTTTCTGACCTTAATTTGAACCTTAATCTCCTTTGACTGTGTTCTCTTTATTAGCTCTCTGTAGTGAGGCACAAGGCTAGTTTTCCTGTTTTCAGACTCTTACTTTATAGAGGTTATTTCATTTTTTGCCTCCCTCTAAATGGATCTAACCAAGGCTCCATGGGTCTGGTTGATATAGGAATGGCTAAAACTTGTTCTCACTGTCCTTGGGCTTAATTTAAGTCCTTTAACCAGAGGCCTCACCAAAATAGGACTTATCCATTTCTGGGATCTTGTTAGAGTTTGTCAGGTCTGCTTTTAAAAATAAGAATAAACCACCTTAGAAATAATTGCTCAGTAAGACTTAGGAGAATTTTAATTAACTGCCAAGGACTTTGCAACTATGGCCTTTCAGATCCTTGTAAAGTCAAGCGCAGGACTGAAGCTATTACTCCAATAATTCAGGCAAAATGAATCTGTTTTCATGAAAGCATCTGTACTTTTGGATCAAAATTATTCCACCAATTGCTTAAGTCCCCCCCCCCCACTTTATTTGCTTGTGTTTGTGCATGTGTATGTGTGTGCATAGCTTGATGAAAGGGTATCAAGAAGAAAAAAGAAAAACAACTCCTTGAATCTGACTGTCTATATTTAGTATTTGTCAAATGCTTCAAGTGAAAAAAAATCTTTTCCAAAGACAATGAAGCGTTAAATGTGTCATTTATTTAGAGTTTACCTTTATAGACAAATACACTGGAAAACTGTGTTGGGCAGAAAAACAGTGCTTATAATCAAGTGCTCAATTACATTTATTACAGGTTTCTGTACTTTTTGGCATTAACGTCAAAGCATATTGTTGTGTTGGTTATTCTTTATAATCTAATTGGATTCTTTGTGTTCAGTTACCCCCTTTGCTCCCTGACTAATACAATAGCCTGCTGATTGCAGAAAAAAATTGCACTACTGTGACTTTAAAAACCTGGAACCATGACTGTCATTGAAAGTTACAGATTTGACCTGGTATTTGGAGGGCAGGAACCCATATGTGCTATTGGTTCAAAGTGGCAGGCAGCTGGGAGCGATTACATGTCCCCTGCAGTGTTAGGTGGCATTGGAAGGCTACCGGTGGGATAAACTTTGCTTTTGTTTCATAGGGTTGAGCCAATGGTGTGAGTGAGCTAGGGTTGGGCAGGATAATAGTTTATTATATGTTATTAACTCAGCTATTCAAGAAGTTGCTGAAGCAATAATAAAAACTTACTCAATTCCGAGTATAGCTCTTTCCACCACCACTGTCTACAAACCCTCTTCTGTTCATTGCAAACATTTTTCTTCTAAGTTTATCTTTTCTTTATCTAAGAGACAGGGACTTCTCTACCCTATTCCCCCCTACTCTCCCTCTCCTTCCACAGAGTATTAGTGATTATTTAAAGACCCAAGAGCTAATTTGAAAGTGCAGCTACTTTGAATGAATCTACTTTGAGTGGGGGGGGGAAGATGCTATGTGGAGAAATGGTTGAATATTCTTAATTAGTCCATTATTTGACACGCACGATTTAACATGGTATGCTTAGCATTGTGCATTCCCCAAAAGGACAGAGCTTTTTTTTCCCCTCCCAAACTTTAGCTCCCTCTCATTCATTATATCCCCTCTTGTCACTTTTCATTAGCTGATCATG
Organism: Pseudocheirus occidentalis; assembly: GCA_028646575.1. Taxonomy (NCBI): domain Eukaryota; kingdom Metazoa; phylum Chordata; class Mammalia; order Diprotodontia; family Pseudocheiridae; genus Pseudocheirus; species Pseudocheirus occidentalis. The sequence continues at coordinate 97,650,841 of CM053593.1, read as the reverse complement.
ACATCCCTTGCTGGAAGGGTGAGCAGGCAGATTACTTCCAAACTGGTATAAATGACACTCAAAGGACTGGCCTGAAGGAGGCTCTGTAAGAGCAGCAAGGCTTCCAGCCCCTCGAGTCCGAGGATGTCATCTCAATAATATGACAGGCCTTATTCCCATGTACATTTCTATACTAACTTAACAGCTCATCAGAAGTCGAAAGAATCGTTGGTCCACCCGTACTTGCACTGGGTGGTGCAGCAGATTGCTTCCATGCAATGCTAAATGTTTTGGTGGTGTAGGGCTCTTTTCTACAAAGATTTGGGGATGACCTAGGATGGAATATTTCTCACATCTCAAGGGGATTGTACAAAATTCTCACAACATTAAAAACAAAATCAATTTTAATTCACTTGAATTTTAAGAATACATTGTGTTGTTTAATCATATCCAACTCTCCGTGACTCCTTTTGGGGTTTTCTTGGGAAGGGCACTGGAGTAACTTGTCATTTCCTTCTCCAGATCATTTTACAGATGAGGAAACTGAGGAAAAAAGGGTTAAGTGACTTGCCCAGTGTCATAGAGCTAGCAAACATCTGAGGTCAGTTTTGAACTTAGGTCTTCTGGAGTCTAGCTAGACCTATCATTGTATCCACTGAATCACGTAGATACCCACAAGCAAAGGTTATCCAAACATACATTAAATATGCATAAAACACATGTTTTGACATATATGATTGCACTAGAATGGAAGCTTCACAGCTTCACAACGTTACTCTCTTTGCTAGGGCAATAATTTATAGCCATGGAAAAATTTGGGAGAATAGAGCCATTAACAGTGGTTTAGAAACACAGGAGATCTGGATTCCTGTCTCCCCTCCACTATTTAGGAATATCTGTGTGACTTTAGACAAATTAGTTAATCTCTCTGGGCCTTAGCCACCACATTCGTGAAATGATGATAGTTTACTTGCCTAAAGGCCGATGGTTGTGATGACGGAGAACTAAATAATCTCTTCCCAGCTTAATGACTTATGATTTGATGATTTAAGTATGCTATTATCTGAAAGTCAGGGCTCCTAAACATAAAAGTCACCTAAGAACATGTACTCTTGAGATTAAAGTTATGACTAAGAAGATTAGCTCAGTCAATGAAACCCACTAACATCCCTGATGATGACTGGTGAGTAGCTCAGCTCACCTTTGAAGCCAAAACCACAGGCCATATCCTGGATACAGTCAAGCTTTTGGAAGCAACATCTCGCCTTCAGGGTGGTTGGTTCTACCAGCTTGTGCTTATTCTATATTTTTCTTGACTGGGGGAAAGGTCTTATTGCCACAAAGCAATCCTTTCATATTCGTTTATTATTGATTATTATTTGAGTGGGGGGGGGAAGATGCTATGTGAAATATTAAATTTTAAAAATATCCTTTGTCTTTTCAAACTCTGCAATTTACTTTCCAACCCTGCTGCTTGCCTAATTTGTCACCCCCAACCATTAGCCCTCCAAGTTCAAACTTCATTGTTTTGCTACACTTCAGTCTTACTCCTTACCAATTCTTATCTTCCTCTGCTTTCCTTTATACCCTTTGGAACTCATACAGTCAACACACCCCCTTTTTCAACCTTGACTTCTTCTCTTTATACTCCTTCCAGCTCTGCCTTCAATGAAACCTGACCTTCAAACAGCGAAAGCTTATCCATTGGGATCTTCTCCAATGTTGGTTCTTTCCTCTTTTATGCCCTTTGACTCAAAGGACCAGGAAGAGGTATTAGCATAATCCTTGCCACCACCTCACCCTCCCCTACACTCACCTCACAAATCACTATCAGATCCATTACTATCAGGCCACCACTAATCAATAATCTTTCCTGCCTGATGTTTGCTCCATCAGTGTTATTATCTTCTCCAGTTACTTTTCCTTGCCATCTATTGACTTTCAAGATACCCTCCTACCTTTCTCAGTGAGCTAAGTCTATGCATGACAATCTTCCTCCTCCTTTTCTCCTGCCCTTACCATTAATGATGACAATATTAACACTGATGGCTCTTCTAACACCCTGACTCCTTAGTTTCTCAATTCTTTGATGGATGTCCTCAACTCATGAAGCCTCCATCTCCATTCATTGCATTTCTCAGACTCCAAGATTGAGAAATTCTTTTGTCTTCCCACAATCATATGTCCTTCTGTTGCCTCACATCTCCTAAATCTACTCTTTACCTGAATTATGACCTCCCATTCTTCATTCTCTCCTTTTTCTCCTATAGGTAGGGGTCCAAAATGCCTGTTCTAGCTTTATTTCTCTCTCTCCATAGTCTTGAGCTGGGGGAAATGGTGAGCCATTTCTGTGATCTATTCTTCTACATCCTTAGATATCTTACTCAATGACCTTTCATTATTTCTGCTTTGCTAATCCCAACTCTAGGTAAATCTAACTATCCAATATCTCCGATTCTATTTCTAAGTCATGCTGAAAGAATTCATTAAAAAATGCTGACTGAGTCAGCTCCAAAGTTTTCATATAGCTTCAATTGTTAGGTGGAAATTTATTTATCTCTTTGTTGTTCCCTATCACATTCTCCAAAGTAGCATGTGTTCCAAACATTCTTCCCCACCCTGCCCCCAAATTCCCCAACCTCTCTCATTTCTCAGAAGGGGAACTCAGCTCATACTTTGTCAGGCCAACTAAAGTGAAGTTCATCTCCCTTTTGTTGCACATTAAACCAAACTCTCTTTGTACTCCCAGGTTCTGCTCTTTCCCTATGGCTTCAGATGACAGAGTCCTTCCTTTACTCTTAAAGTAGCTCTTCAACCTGTGTCTTTGAGTAGCTTTGCTCCATTGCCAACAGTTTCCATACAGAGTCATAGAATGTTAGAACTGAAAGTCCATTTCATTTTACATATAAAGAAACTGAAAGCCCAGAGATTTGTCCATGGTCATCCATTTCCTTCCCTATTCATTTTCAGTCTCCTTGTCTGATTGTTCATTTCCCTCTGCCTATGATTGTGCATGATCAAATTTTCTCTAAAAAAGTCTTCCTTTCACTCTTTTGTGATCTCAATCTACTGTACTATCTCTCTCTTCCCCTCCACAACCAGACTTCTAGAAGGAATAATGTGTGTTACTTCTACTTCCCTATCATCCACTTCTTAATTCCCTGCAGTCTAGTTTCTGGTCCCCGAGGGGAAGACAGCAGGTGACCACTGAATCAAACTACCCCATCATTCAAAAAACACTCTCCCCTCAGATCCAGGTGCAACCATCTCCAGATCCTGCACTCAAGAAATCTGGGGATATCAATGCTCTCCCAACCCCAGACAGGCCACGCTTTTATCCCAGTCCCCCTGAAGTCACTATTGAGGCAGCCCATCTCCTCTGTCAATTACCACTGACAGGCACATAAATCCATAAGTCCAAGGAATATCAGCACCCCATTCTCCCAGCTCACAACCCCTCCTTCCAGCCCTTCTCTATGGTTATCACTGAGCCGTAATCCTTGCTTCAAATGTCTGTATCATAGAGACTTAGAGATATTGTTACAAAAGCTTCAAGATTCTGATAGAACATTGGCAAGATAACAGTTGGTGTCGGCAGTTGGTTGTGACAGTTGAAAAGTAGTTTGATATGAACCTCTCCCTATGGAGTTGGGGAGAGAAGGTGTGCTGATCTGTGATCCATAAGGTCTGAAGAATTTGTACCGTGTGTTCTTTTCTCTGTGGAGTCAGGAAGAACAGGGGTGTTTGTTACTTTTTTTTCTCCTATGAGTAGTTACTTGATCAGTTATGGAGAGCGAAAAAGTGTCAGCTAGAGAGGAAAAAAGATGTAGAGATCCTTTCTGATGAAGCTATTTTTAACTTCATATTCTGAAAGGTATTTAAGAGAAGAGGATGGGAGGGGAAGATACCAAGCACTTATACCTACTATATTCCAGACACTGTGTTAAGTTCTTGAACCTCACAACAGCCCTGTAAGCTAGGCCCTAGTATTACACCTATTTTACCTGAATCAGACAGACGTGAAATGACTTGCTCAGGGTAACACAACTGTTAAGCATCTGAAGGAAGATTTATTTTCAGATTTTCCTGACTCCAGCTCAAGCACTCTGGGATACATGCACAATGTAATATCTTGAGAGACACTAAATGGAGTAATACTGGGTTTCCTGACAAGTAAAGAGTAAACAATTCCTGATAATTTAAGAGTCATCGTCAAAATACAGTATGTTTTTAAAGTCTTAGTGAAGTTTTAAGCCTTATTAATTGAGTGTAGTAAAAAGACGGATTGTTCTAGTTTTAAGAGCTTAAAATTGCAATAAGACTTTTGGAACACCCTTTACTATAAATGGTTTTATTATACATTTTTATTTATTATTGCTCTCAATGGTGATTAAACTACACACACACACATATACATGTATTATATATTCATTTGGCTATTTAAATGTAGTCTTATAAGAGTAATTGCTAAGGAAGCACATGGGTGGGAGTTCAGGATTGTAGCACCCACAAAGGTTACCCCTAGAGCCCAAGGGAGCAACTGTTTCCCTGGAGGATTCTAACCTATGAATGTTAGTGTGAGCTGAAAAGGGAGAGTAAGCTAAGGAGGAAAAGCAACTTTTGTGGATGTGACTTAGCAACCACCTGGTCAAGTTCTTCAGTCAAGTTCTCGGCATGCACAGCTACTAAAGACCCAGAAAAAGAAAGTTCTTGTTGCCAAAGTCCTTGGTTTGGTGTCAAATGGTGCAGTATCAAAAACATATGCTTTAATCTCTGGAAATGATGATAAATAAGGTATTCTATCACATAACTTGCCACTATACTCTGAGAATTTCTAGCTGACTTGATGTTGAAATCTCATATATTGACATGTCTACTCCTATTAGAATGTGAACTGGTTGAGAGAATGGATTGTCTTTTTGATGTATAATCTCAATCCATAGAAGAGTATTTGGCATGTATTAAGACTCAGGGGGTAGGGAACCTGTGGCCTCAAGACCATGTGTAGTCCTCTAGGTCCTCCACTGAGGCCCTTTGACTGAATGATCACATGTGTCCTTGAGGTTGAAAGTTCTCAACCCTGTAAATGCTTAATCAATGTTTTTTCCTCCTTCCTTCCTTCTTTTTTTTCTTCCTTCCTCCTCTCCCTCCTTCCTTTCTTCCCTCTGTCCTTTCCTCCTTTCTTTCCCCCTCTTTCCCTCCCTTCTTCCTTCTTTCCATCTTGCTTCTCTCCCTTTCTCCCTTCCTTCCATAATTCATCCATTCCAATCATGCTGTAGAAATCACATTCTCCAAAGCTGCCAATCACTTTCTTCTGGCCCAATCATAGGAACAGAAGATTATAGGTGGGACCTTAGAGATCACATCACCTCTTCCCAGTCCTCATCTCTCTTGACTTTCTGCAGTATTTAATGCTGTTGAGCTCTCTCTCCTTCATGATAATCTCTCCTCCTTTGGCTTTTGTGACACTGGGTTCTCTTTTGCGTCTCTTCCTATCTCTCTTGGTCTCATTTGCTGGTTCTTCCTTCTCTTATCCCTAAGTATGGTTGTCCTTCCACTTCAAAGTCCTGTAACTGGCAACTTTAACTTCACAAAGCATTTTCCTAGATATACCCACATTTTGTAGATGAGAAAACTAGGAAAAGAAATGATTTTGCCCATGGACACACAGCTAATAGGTGTGGAAGCACTTTGCAAAACTGAAAAGTGCTGTCAGCTCTCTCTCTCTCTCTCTCTCTCTCTCTCTCTCTTCTGTCTCTGTCTCTCTATCATCTATCTATCTATCTATCTATCTATCTGTCTGTCTGTCTATCATCTCTCTCTGTTTTCTATCTATCCATCTATCTATCTGTCTCTCTATCATCTATCTGTCTGTCTTCCTGCCTGCCTGTCTCTCTCATCTATCTATCTATCTATCTATCTATCTATCTATCTATCTATCTATCTATCTATCTGTCTGTCTGTCTGTCTGTCTGTCTGTCTGTCTGTCTGTCTGTCTGTCCGTCCGTCCGTCCGTCCGTCCGTCCGTCCGTCCGTCCGTCTGTCTGTCTATCTATCCATCCATCCATTTATCTGTTTGCTTATTTATTCATTCATGTATGTATATGTCACGTATCTATATGTGTGTTTGTATCTATTTATTTGCTTGTTTATGATAGCACCTATCTCATAGCATTATTGTGAAGATAATATGAGATACTGACAAAGCCTTTAGCACAGTGTCTGGAGTGTAGTAAGTTCTATATGAATGTTAGCTATTATTGTTTTCCAATCATTTATTTACTTTTTATTCATTTATTCATCTATCCATCTGTCTGTTGTCTGTTTATTATTTAAATTCAAACTCAAACCCTGGTCCTGTACACTCCAAGCCCAGTGCTTTTTCCAATATGTCACATTACTTTTACCTTGATTGTTTCTCCACTAACAATCATATCTACTCTCATAGCTTCAATGATTACTCCTATAAAGAAGATTCCTAAATCTATATCTCTGCCCTCAGACTACAATCCAGTCCAACATTTTCAGCTGTCTGTTGGATCTTTTCAAATTTACCATGTATAAAATAGAGTTCATCATCCCCCTCCCTTTCTCCTTGACTTGCTCTTGCTCCTAATGTCATTACTTCTGTTAATGACATGAAAACCTTAAGTCTTTTCTCTTTCTTGTCACCCACATTCAATCAAGAACAAAGACCTATGGATTCTGTTTCTATAATGTCCATACATTTATCCCTTATGGGTAGTTAAATGGAGCAGTGGATAAAGTACTAGGCCTGGAGTCAAGAAGACTTGAATTCAAATCTAGCCTCAGATACTTACTAGCTATGGCAAATGACTTCATCTCTGTTTTACCTCAGTTTTCTCAGCTATAAAATGGGAATAATAGCAACTATGTCCCAGGGTTGTTGCAAGGATCAAATGGGATAGTACATAGTGGGACCTTAATAAATGCCTGTTCCCTCCCTTCCCTTACCTTTCACTACCTTAGTTCATAGACTATGTAGACCAGGCTATCATTATTATCTCATTCTTCTGATATAGTCTGACAGTATGGACTAGCAGGTAAAGAGCCTGCCTTAGAGCCAAGAAAACCTGGCTTCTGTCTTGCTTCTGATGTGCACTGGGTTCAACCTTCCATTGCTCTCCATAACTCTCTAAAATATTCATTCAGAAGCAAATGTTTGGCCTCTATTGTATATTAGGTACTATGCTAAGTACTTTGAAAATATCTCACTTGATCCTTACAACAACCCTGTAAGGGAGATGCTATTATGATCCCCATTTTACAGCTGAGGAGACTGAGCCAGGGAAAGGTAGGTGACCTGTTCAGGGTCACACCAACTCATAAATGTCTGAGGCTGGATTTAACCCAGGGCCCAGTGCTCTATCCATTGTGCCAACTACCAGGATTGGTAGAGTAGGTTTCTTAATCCAGGAGCTCCTTAGTTCAACACCTTCTAATTCAATGACGTTCAGATAGAAATGGTCCTTGGATGAACTGATATCCTGCTGTTACTATTCATAGTTTATGTTCTGTTTTGCCATTATTAGACTGCTTTATAATACAAGTTAAACAAATACTTGTAAATCTGCCTTCTAGGAACATATGAGTCAAAACTCACCAGGGCAGGCTATAATTGCAAGAATTAGAATTTTCTGAGATGTTTTATATAGGTGTTAACCTGGGGCATGTGCACTTTAAAAATTGATAACCACATTTCAATATAATTGGTTTCCTTTTTAATTCCATGTGTTCTATTTTACGCATTTAAAAGCATTATTCTGAGAAGGGGTCCCTAGATTTCACCAGACTAGTAAAGGGGTCCAGGACACACAAGAAAGCTTAAGTACTCCTGTAAGGTGTAGAGTGATGATGCATACAGCATTAGCATCCCACATTTTACACTCTCTGATGCAAAGAAGCAACTGAAGCAAGGCTACAAGTATATGATCAAATGAGTATCATCACTAAACAATATTTTCTGCCCCACCTCATCCCACATTTATGGCACTGTGCTAGGTTCTGCTATATCAAAGTAGCTGAAGAGAAAAAGTATTTCTTTTTTAGAATTACAAGTGAAAAAAAGGATAGCTCGTACATTGTTTTCCCTGTTCTCTTTCTAAAAAATCCTCAGGCCTAATATCTATTCTTTCTTCTCAGAGATATTTACACCATTGTGAAGGAGCATTAATGTGGAAAGACTTTTTTTTTTGAGGGGGGAAGGTTTTTAGGAAGGGCAATAGGGGGAGGGGAAAATTCCATTTTAATGAAGCTGGGAGTTCACATGGACCTTTAAGACTTAAAAAAAAATGTAAATTTTAGATGCCAAAGTCTTGAAAGGGGTTTGACTGCCCATGGCTTTTGTGTGCATTTCCAGATGGCAGATGCCATTTTGTGTTTTGCATAAACTGACTAAATTTGCTTGCTCTTTGTACTTATTGCAGAGGAAACCATTCTCTGCTTTCAATAGGACAGAAGAGCTCCTTGGCACTGGAAACCCTTCTGGTCTGGTGAGAGAGAAATGTTTAAGGGAGTATTCTGAGTATAAGCTAGGAGCATCCAAAACTTCCCATGTTTGGGCTGTTGGGAGAAGTTGGGCCAAGACTTTGAAATAATCCATAACCCCCATAATGTGGGGAAAGAAAAATTATCCATATCGTCTCTATTAATTACCATAATACCCATACTAATCACCACATTACCTTCATTAATATTGAAAAAATTCCTTGGATTACCTGTGCATTTTATTAATATTTCATGGATTATAACAAAGCTTGTATATCAAGTGGGTCTTACTTCAACCACTTGATTTCCTGTTTTCTCCCATTTTTCTGTTTCCTACTTGACTGTGTCTCAACTTCCAAGCAGTTCTTTAGGGCTTTCATTTTAAGGTGGTCTAGCCTGCTGCCAGGAGGTGATTTTGAGTTCCAAAATATTCAAGAAGATCTATCTGACTTCAAGATTTCAATGCCATTTCCAGATATCCCAGAATATCCAAAGCCTTATGGGGGAAGAATAGACATTTTGTTGGGTAATGACATTGTTAAGTGAAATTTGGAGAGATGAAACTTCTCAGTGACATACGATCAGATTTTTGTATCTAATTCCATCACATTCTGGACTTTTATTCACTCAGATTGTTTTCATTTGGGGACCATACCAAACCATATGACCCAGAACTCTTTGGAGAAAAGCTGAAGACTCATTCTTATAACTGGCAAGTCCACAGGGTGATGGTACTTGGACCCTGGTTGACTAGTAGTAGAGAGGAAAGAAGAATACTGTGGTGCTTAGCTGTGTTCACTGACTTTTTCTGACACATGTAGAAATCTTACACATGGCAAAATTGCAATAACTGTGTCATTGACCCCAATTTTTCATACTTCTAAACCAAAATCTGTGTTCTGAGTCCCAACGTTCTTTTGGTGATATAATGATGCTACAGATATTGAAATAACAAAATTATATCAAAATGTCAACATCAAGAGACACATGGTGCATAGAAATAGGCTGCAACATATTTTTTTTTAGCAGTATTTTTTTTTTTTTTTGCTTTTTGGAGGGCAATTGGGGTTAAGTGACTTGCCCAAGGTCACATGGCTAATTTTTGTGTTAAGTGTCTGAGGCCGGATTTGAATTCAGGTCCTCCTGACTCCAGGGCTGGTGCTCTACTCACTGTGCCACCTAGCCACCCCTAGGATGCAACACATTGCTAAAGATAACTTAAATGTGAAGAAGTGGAATAAGGTATAAAAAGATGCTTGACAATTAAAGGAAGTGGACTGGTTGTGTAATGAGACTTTGTTGTTATTGTTGTTCAGTCAGTAATGTCTGACTCTTTATGACCCCATTTGGGGTTTTATTGGCAAAGACACTAGAGTGGTTTGCCATTTTCTTCTCCAGATCATTTTGCAGATGAGGAAACTGAGGCAAACAGGGTTATGGATCACATAGCTAGTAAATGTCTAAGGTCAAATTTGAACTCAGGAAGATGAATCTTCCTGACTTTAGGCTCAGCACTCTATCCACTGAGCCCCTTGGCTGCCCATATAGTAAGATTTAAGGGATACACACACACACACATACACACAATACAAATATTGCTTCAATGCCAAAATAGTATCAAAAGGTTTAAAGGAAGGTCCTCACTGCATGGAGTATGTCCCACATGAAGGATTAATAAGACGATATGGTTAAGAGTGGCCCAGATGTGGCAGTAGAGACAAGTTGCTAATAGAGGCACCTTTAGCACAGTATCTATGAAGATGAAATGACGAATCCATTAAAGAGTGAAAGCATAAGAATTAAACATTCTATGCTTAAAAATGAAAACTTTTCCTTTTTGGTTTCCCAAAGATAAAATAAATGGATAGTACATTTCAGAGTGGGAGGTTCCTATTCTCCCACCTCAAATTTTATCAATGTGCAAGTCTTACAGCAATTGACAATTATCACATTTTATTTTGCCCCTCATATTCAACAAGAAGTTTGTTTTACTAATTATTAAATAGCAGTGAGTCATATTTGTATAGTATTTCAAGGTGTGTAAACTGTTTATTTTGCAACAGCCCCACGAATTAGATAATTCAAATATTATACCCATTTTATAGATGAGGACACTGAGGCTCTTAGAGGTTAAGTGACTTACGGTTACATAGTAAATATCTAGAGGTGGACTTTGAACTCAGATCTCCGAACAGTTGAATGCAATGTGCTTTCTACTATGCCATCACTCCCCTTCAAAAACATGACAACTCACCAACTTGAACTTTCACTCAAATGTTGGCACAAAGTATGGAAATATTGAAGACGTTTTGGAATACATCAGATAGCTATCAAAATAAATTTATCCTTAAACTTTTTTGGGTCTTACTAGACTTGTATTGACTTCAAATTTGTTACCCCATCTCCTTCCAGTCACTTATTCTATTATATCAAAAGAGCTAAGGCAAGATTTGAGGTAAAAAGAGGACTGAAATGGTTTCCTCCCCCCAATTCCAACCCAAAAGCTTATTTCCCTTTTCTTTTATTTCCCTTTTTTTATTTCCAGAGAACCACCTGTTCTCTGGAGTTTAGGGGTTGAATGTGAAGGGGGGCAGAGAGTCAGAAAGCAAGAAAAGGAGAGGGAGTAATTAATATTAGAGAAAGGGAGAGGGGAAGGAAAATCCAATCCAATCTGATCAGCATTTATCAAGTACCTGCTATATTCGAGGCAAGAAACTTAATAAAAGACTACACTTGGAGTTAGGAAGAGATTTTTTTTAAAGTTTATTTTTAGTTTTCAATATTTACTTGCATAAGTTTGAAAATTTCTCCCTCTTCCTTCCCTCCTCCCTCTCAAGATAGCATGCAATACTATATAGGCTCTACACATACATTTCCATTAAACATACTTTCACATTAAGTCATGTATATAAGAGGAACCACAAGAAAGAAAAAAAACAAACCAAAAAAAGAAAGAAAGAAAATAGTCTCCTTTGCTCTGCATTTAGACTCCATGGTTCTTTCTTTGGATGTGGATGGCATTTTTCGTAATGAGTGCTTTGGTTTTAGGTCCTTGCTGCAAAGGGCCGAGTCTATCAAAGTCAGTCATCACACACTGTGGCTGTTACTATGTACAGTTTTCTCTTGTTTCTGCTCAGTCCACTCAGCATCAGTTCATATAAGTCTTTCCAGGTTTTTTTGAAGTTTGCATTTCTTATAGCACAATAGCATTCCACTACATTCATATATGACAACTTGTTCAAACATTCCCCAATTGATGAGCATCCCCTCAATTTCTAGTTCTTGGTCACCACAAAAAGAGCTGCTGTAAATATTTTTGCGCATGTGGGTCCTTTTCCCTTTTTATGATCTCTTTGGGATACAGCCCTAGAAGTCGTATTGCTGGATCAAAAGAGTATGAACATTTTATAGCTCTTTGTGCATAGTTCCAAACTGCTCTCCAGAATGACTGGACCAGCTCACAACTCCACTAACATTGAATTAGTGTTCCAGCTTTCCCATATCTTCTCCAATTTTTATCACTTTCCTATTTTGTCATGTTAATCAATCTGATAGGTGTGATGTGGTACCTCAGAGTTGTTTTGATTTGCATCTCTCTAATCAATAGTGATTTAGAGCATTTTTTCATATGACTATAGATAACTTTAATTTAGGAAGAGATAGTTTTAGGCTCTATCTCTTAAACATACCAGCTGTCTGTCATTTATACTCTTAGTGGCCTTAGACTATTCCTTAAGATTCTAGATTACATACAACTGACTGTTCTGTAATATGAATAGAATGAATTTCTACAAAGGGAGTTCCCTATACAGATGAAATCACTGATCAGGATTCTTCCTCATCCTCTTTCCCACATGTCCCTAAAGTAATGTACTAGTCACTGAGCCAGCTATTGGGAACACAAAGTCAGAACATAAAATAGTACCTGTCTACACAACATGAAAGGAGGGGTGATTTGGCAGTTGTTGGCTTTTTCCCATCTATGTAGGCAATTGGCCCAGCTTTTTTCCCCCCTTAACCTGAGGTACCTAGTTTGGCTGTTTCACCCTCCTAACTTAACTAGATATCTGCAAGCTCTGCCCTTTATATAGGGCTATCTAGACCAGGGGTGGGGAACCTGCGACCTCAAGGCTGCATGTGGCACTCTAGGTCCTCAAGTGTGACCCTTTGACTGAATCCAAACTTTACAGAACTAGTCCCCTTAGTAAAAGGATTTGTTCTATAAAACTTGGACTCAGTCAAAAGGTCACACCCAAGGACCTAGGAGGCCACATGTGACCTCAAGGCTTCTGGTTCCTTACCCCTGTCTAGATCCAAGTTCAGGGGTGCTCCTTTTTTGATCCATTTGGTTCCTTAGAACATTACATTAGAATGTGGTTGCCACAGAGTGCTGAGGGAAGTGTATGAAGTGTATGAAGCAGGAGAGGTGATTGGATCAGTTTTCATTCTACAAATAAAAATTGTCCAACTATAAGAGAGATAGGCACTTAGGTAAGGGAAAATCAGGTTCATACTTGTTTTGACAAAAAGTGATAAGAGTAGGTGCCAAGTTAAAACATGGAGAGGAATGAAATCTATCTCTTTAAAAATATATTAAAATTGATTTTTATGACTAGTTTTAGTGCTTTTCTTGATGACATACATTTGAATAAAGACAGGTCCATCATGCCTAGGATATGCATAAAGGACATGTTATTCAGACTTATTTATGGCCATCAAAGAAACAAAAGACATAGATCAGGCAATTAGCTAGACCTTTAAAAAAACCCAACAAGAAACGTTTTAAGTGGTGTCTATAGCTAGCTGAAGTGGGCAGTGTGCACAATAACACAATTATAGGGGACATAACGATGTAGTGGCTAAGAGAGCTCAGTTCTTAGCCTCTCTGTTTCCCTGGGTTCTGGCTATATTCAGTTGTTTTGCACAACACTACCTGGGTCAAAGTCCATTTAAAAGGGAAAAAAAAATCAAAACAACAGAGATAAGACCATTTTCAGCTTTCACCAAAAAGCAGACTCCATCACCCTTTGTTGTAGAGGATCCTTTTCCATTGTTAGTGAGGTAAGTCTTTTTCCAGCTCTGCCCATGGAATCCAAACACACTCTTGAATTTGGTAGGTGCAAAGGAAAGTGTAGCATTGAGCAGTTCCCCAAGAAGTCTGGTTAGGATAGTTGGTAAAACTGTAAAATTTCATGCCCTCAACAAAAAGGAAGCTTGCTTCTATCTATCTTTCTATCTATCTGTCTATCTATCTATCTATCTATCTATCTATCTATCTATCTATCTATCTATCATCTATCATCTATCATCTCTATAAATAGTCATGTATCTATATATCTGGCACTGGGGATACAGAGAGAAAACAAAAAAAAACCCATTGGTTTAGAACATCTAGAAATTCACAAGCCAAAATGACCCCCTGGTGAGTCACTTAATCTCTCTCAATCTCAGTATTTTTCATTTTTAAAATGGGGATGATAATAATAGTATTTTCCTTATGAAGTGTGATGCATGTGAAATCCTTGCAAAAATTGAAAGCACTATGTAAATTTGAGCTATTAAAATGTGAACTATAATATTGTTACTGGAGGATATGGTAGGCAGATATGTAAACATGCCATGATTTGAGGAGGAAAGAGCACTGTTTACTAGGGACTTTGGGATAGTATTCCTATAGGAGTTGACCTAAATTCCCTAGGTTCCTTTTGTTTCTGTCAACGTAACCTTGATAGTTTATGTAACAGAGTCAGTACATGTAATTCTCCTTTTTTAACTCTATGGTCAAATTGTTTTTCTTGACAGTCTTAAAAGTCCAATGACCCAGTTGAGAAAGGGGAGGGGAGGAATGTATTGATTTGTCTTTTGGGTCATCTACATGACTAAATTGAATGTACTTTGTGGTGATCTTATCCACTGCATGGGAACTGGTTTGAAGAATGAATACATTTGGACTTTCTCTCACCCAGCACCTTCCATATCCAATCTGTTGGCAAGGTCTGTTTGATTTCATCTGTACAACACTTCTCAAATGTGTCCCCCTCTCCCCTGTGACACTGCCACTGCCCTGGTGCAAGCCTCTGTCTCTGTACTTCTGGGCTATCGCAATAGCCAGCTTACTGGTTTTCCTCCCACAGGACCTCCTTTCTGTTCCCCAAGCAAGACAGTGCAATTCTCTGCTCTAGGCATTTTCTCTGGATGTCTTCCATGCCTAGTACACTCTCCCCCCTCATGTCATCTGTTACTTCCCTCTGTGGGTTATTTCCTATGGATTTGCTATAGGGTTTGTTTGTATGTTGTCTCCACCATTATATTGTAAACTCCTTGAAGACAGAACTATCTGTTAGCTTTTTGTAAACCCCCAGTGCTTAGCATGGTGGCTGGAATATAACAGGCATTTAATAAATGCTTATTTACTGACTGACTATAATAAAAATGTCCCTGGATAAGGAAAAGTGGAATGTTGATATATTATTAATTTAAAATAATTTTTGAGCAATTCAAATTGACCTTTTTATCATAGACTTATAGAGTCAGAGTGGAAAGGAACATCTGAGACCATCTAGTTCAATCTCATCATTTAATAGATGAGAACACTGAAGCCCAGGGTGGCTAAGCAACTTGCCTTAGGTCACACAGATAGTAAACATCAGAGGAAGAATTTGAACCCATATACTCTGATCTTAGAATCAACGTTCTTTCCATTGTGCCACTGCTGTTCCTTGAACTGGTTCCTTTATCTCCCACCTCCATGCCTTTGCCCAGGCTTTTTACCCATGGATGCAATGCACTGCCTCTTTACCTGTGCCTTTGGAATCACTAACTTTCTTGTGGAATCAGCTCGAGTGCTCTCTTCAATGAGAGGTCTTTTCCTGATTCCCTTAATTGTTATTATCCTCTCTTTTCTCCTCAAATTATCATGTATTCACTTGTCTATTTATATATTGCATCTCCCCAAGCAGAATGTAGACACCTTGAGGCCTAGAACAGTTTTACATTTTTCCTTTATATTCCCAACACCTAAAACAGTGGCTTGCACATGGTAGACTCTTAATATAAATTGTGGGATTGGATTGGAAGAGGCAAGTCTCATCTTCGAAGAACTTATTACCTAATTGTAAAGATAGAACATACACAGATAAAACACCATGACAGCAATTTCAAAACAACACAGCAGATTGTCAGTGGAAACCAGAGGGCTCAGGTTCCAAACCTCCACTTTTCTCTCTGCCCCAGATTTGTTTCTTTCAACTAGAATCATCTATCTGTCTAATTGCCTCAACTCTCCACTTCCTCTCCTAGGCAAGCATGGAGTGAGCTGAGTTGACTAAGTACAGGGAGATTTCAGGACAGGAATGTTGGCAGCAGAAGTGGTGCTGTTCAGCAGTTCTCTGGTCTTATCATTCTTGGCACTGTGTGTGTCCATTCTGGTGGTACAGTTACAGGGGGGCTCACGATGACACAAGAGATACCTTGACATTTCAGCTGCAAAGGTCACAGCCTGGAAAGGCCTAAGAACAGACAGAATCCCTAGAGGGCTTCTTGACAAGGTCTGGGCTGTGAAGCAAGGATCACATTGTATCTTTTGCCTATCTACATGGCAGGCTAGGTCCTTACCTGCACACTTGGCACTTAGAGTTTTTTTTTTAATCAACTTTAAAAAAGAAAGACATTTGTATTTCAGTGTTATAGATGTTCCAACCAAAATGTGTCTTTGGTTTGAATTATTGTGGTACAGTGGAAAGCTATGGAGTCAGAAAAACTGGGTTCAAATCCCTCTTTGATACTGTGCTCTCTGGAATTCCTGTTTTATAGTGAACAAACATCTTAATTAGCACCTTTCTCTCACATTCCTTTCGTTTATTAGAGGGGCCTTTGACAACACTATATCACTGGTTATCCTTTCCAGGGCTGACTATACTTTATCTAAATCTCACCTTCACAGGTCTTAGAGGGGATTAATTATGCTCTCTGCTCCCTATCTATTGCTACTTCTGTTCTCTCTATTATTCTACTTTTACTACTTCCCTTTATTTTTTAATTTTTAAAAATTATATATATATATGTGTGTATGTATGTATGTATGTATGTATATTCTGCTTTGCTCTGCATTCAGACTCCATAGTTCTTTCTCTAGATGGGGATTTCCTTTGCTTTATCACCATAAATCAAAGCTCACTGGATTAAAATGTTCTACCTACTTTAAATCATGGTGGCCATTGTGTTTTAGCCCCTATGTCCTTCTCTCTGCTTTCCCAAAGAATTCAGCACACAGCTCACCATCTTACTCTCCTGAACCTGTGCTTATATTTTTGTTGTTGTTCAGACATTTCAGTTGTGTCTGACTCTTCCTGACCCCTTGTAGAGTTTTCTTGGCAAAGATATTGGGGTGGTTTGCCATGTCCTTCTCCAGCTTATTTTACAGATGAAGCAAACAGGGTTAAGTGATTTGCCAAAGGTCACCCAGCTAGTAAGTGTCTGAGGCCAGATTTTAACTCATGAATATGAGTCTTCCTGACTTGATGTCTGGCACTCTCCACTGAACCTCTTAGCTGCCCTGTCCTTATATTATGGAACTTCATACTGATGCTCCCTACATTTCCTAACGTCCTAATTTCTGGGTTTCCTTAACTCCCATTTCTTCCTCCTTTGTTTTACTTCAGCCATATACAAGGATAGCCATAGTATAGATCTCATGAATATCCACACATGTTTCACTTCTTTAATAAAAATACTGGCATTCATTCCATTGCTCCCTATGCCTCCCTATTCCAAAACTCATTCTTCTCCCTCTTCTTCATCTCCAGTCCCCTGACCCTCTAAGAAGTCTCTTGGGCTATTACATACTCTGCTCAGATGCTACTTACTTTTCTTTCCTCTCTTGATGTTGTATTTTGCCAATTCAGCTCCATATCATCCTTTACCCTTGCATCTCTTAACTCTTAGCCTTTCAGCAGTCATCCTTTGCCAAAGTTTAGCCTTTGATTATTCCTACTACACACATACTACTGCCTGGAGTTGGAGGATGTCATACAGCTACACAGACTGGATAAATTCCTGTTAGCCAGTCTGTGGGTTATTCTATTGTGAGTCTTCCTTTAGTATATGAATTAGACAGCATGGTTGTTGAGGCCCTTCTCAACTTTGATTCTGTGAATTTTGGATGGGTCCTCACTGCAGCAGGGCAATCTTTTTTATTCCTTATTTATTTATTATCTCCCTCTCCATTTAAGATATTTCAGATTTTTCTATAGGTACTCTATCCCATTCCCTTCTGTCTTCTCCAACAGACTGCACACTCTACCATCTCCTCTGCCTGTTTCATCATCAGCTTCACCTTCTGGTTCTTCCTCTATCAACTTCAGATATTCTGAGTCTCTCCCATCCTTAAACATTCCATCACCCATGAGATATCATCCTCTATCTCCCCTCCCTTTCTCATTCAAGCTCCTGTTTAAATTCTCTTGTCTTCACTTCCTCTCCTCTTAGTCTCTTCTTCTCAAACCTGAGCAAGCTGACCATCATCACTAAAAGGAAACTGCTAGAACGTCTCTTGCATTTGATCCCTTCTCTCTCCTCACGCAGCTCCCACCTTAATTCAGTGCCTCCCTACCTCTCACCTAGATTATTTCAATAGCTTTTTAATTGTTTTCCCTGCCAGTCTCTCATCATGCTGGTCCATCCTACACACTGCTGCCAAAGCAATGTTTTTTTAAGTGGAGATCTAACTATGCCACTCCTGTGCTTAACCAGCTCCAGTGGTCCCCTATTGTCTCTGGAATTAAAAATTCCTCTATTTAGGTTTTACAGCTCTTCACAGCTGGTACCCAACCTATCTTTTCAGACTCATGGTATATTATTCACCCATCCCACACTCTACAATTCAGCCAAACTGTCCTTCTTTCTCTTCCTCACATATGGCTTCCTCTCTCCCCATCTCTCATCTTTGTGTCATTATACTTGGCATACCTGGAATGTACTCCTTCCTCTCCTCTGTCTTATTAGGATGCAGCTCAACAGTACCTTCTACACGAAGCCTTCATCATTGTGGAGCTCAATTTCCTCATCTGTAAAACGAATAGCTTAAATCAGATGGCCTCTGACACCCCTTTCAGATCTTGTTTCATGATCCAATGATCCAATGGTCTATGCACCTTAAGTTGGGAGAAATGTGAGGTCTAATACAAGTTCTGATGGAGTTGGGAACTGGGAAAGTCACTTATGTTCTTTGAGTCTCAGTTTCCCTATCTGTAAAATGGGGTAATAATAGTCTCCCTCTCTTTCTCTCAGGGTCATGGTAAAGAAAGTGCTTTGTAAGAATAAAGTACCACAAAAACGTGAATGATCATTATTATTGCTATCCAGATATGACTTTCATTCCATCAATTGTGTGGACTACTTCAACTTAATCTCTTGTTACTCTTAAAAATTGCTTCTTTGTTTTAGCCTAGACAGTATCTTCTCTTTTTCCTTACACAATTTGTCAATTTCTATTTTTTGACTTTATTGTTATTGCTTCTCATATCTGAAATAACCTCCCTCTTTTCTGCCAAACCATGTCTTTTGACCTAGTCTCAGTTTTATCAGCCCTTTACTCTGTATTTACCTTTCATCTACATGGTAGAGATACCCAATTTATTTCCAAAGCTTTTTGAATAATAGGACTACATTTTAATAACTTTCAAAAAGCAATGTGATCCAGAATCATGCTGGCATATTCACAGCTGTCTTAGGTGCTGTGAATATTGTGTTGGCATTGTACAGGATTCCCAGGAATCTCAGGACTAGTAGCAATCTTCATCATTGAAGGGACCTCCCAAATTTTAGCAAATTGAAAAATTTATATTCTGGCGAATCAAATCAGTGCAGATTATAAATTTGTATTTGGAAAAAAAAGTTAATAATTTTGTCTTTTCCTTAAGAGGTAGATTTTTAACCTGAATTATCTAGATAATTAATTCTTTGGCAACAAGCTGCTCCCCCAACCCCCAGTGTAGCAGTAATGGATTCATAGACATCCATGGGCATTGTGTGCATTTAATTCAATAACTATTTGTTAAGTGTAGTAAGAAGAATGCAAGATCCTTAGGAGGCTTGCTTCTTTTGGGGCTGTCTGCTCAGAAACCAGCACAGTGCCTTCTATGTAGTAGGTGCCAAATAAATGCATGCTGAATTGAATTGTCTGCTGCATTCAAGACACTGCAGGAAAGTTTCCTCTACTAAATTGGGCTATCTGGGAAGTTTTATTGAAAATATAACACTTGATTTGAACCTGGAAGGAATAAAAGGATCTTGATAGAGATCAAGCAGAGGAAGAGAAAGAGATTGTATTTACAGAGGGAGGGAGAATACAGCACCATCCCGGAGTGATCACTAAGGCTTACCTTAAGTTGGGCTCAGTCTGAGTCTGGGACAACATTTCTTATATTACAGCATGCTGAATAGTTGCCTATTTTTGAGAGTAGAGAACACTAATGTTGATTGTGATTGTGGGGTTTTTGTCTGTTTCATTTGGGGTTCCCAGTGGAACAGAGAGTTTTAAGGGAGTTTCCTGTTTGTGCAAGGTGCCTGGTTGAGTAAGGAATATCAAAGTTCTCAATCTGCAGAACAAATAAAACCTGGGCAAAGGTAACAGAAATGTCTCCCACCTTGTCCCTCCAGTGTTTCTGAGGGGCTGTTTATACCTCAAGTTGCATAACCAAGCACCTCTGGCATGCATGGGCAATGAAGAAGAGGCACACCATTGGGGAGGCCTGCCAACTAGACAGTCATTGACCTTTTTTCTCTCCCCACTTTAGGTCATTCATAATTGTACTTGCACCTGGGTTGTCACCCGGGGAAAGCTGGAAACATACAATTCATCAAGAAGATAATTCTAAAATGCAGATGTTGGGCAGGGAAACATTTGTATAATTAAAAAGATTATCCACTTTTCTTCTAGACATTTGCCTTTTATTAGACATAGTGCTAGGCTGTGTCTGTATAACTAAACTGAATCAATAAAAAAAAGTAAATTTATTTTTTTTAAGTTTGTTTTGGCTGCCTCAGTAGCTGATTACTGAGCAATTCGTGGGAATAGTACACTGTCCAGTTATTGCAGTTATTTTAACAACTTAACTGGATTATCCTTGAGGTGATTCTACTGAGTGCTTAGCAATGGACCTGCAAGCTCTGAATGTAGTTGGAGACAAAGCATTATAACATCTTATCACTAGAGAGATCATTAGCTTCAGTGCACTCATTTTATAGATAAAGAAACAGAGGCCCAGAGAGTCCAAGGGCCTTGATCCAGATAACACAGCTAATAAAGAGCAAAGTCAGGATTATAATAGAGACCTTTTACAGTCCACTCCATTTTTTTCTATGACATTAGGCTATTTCTGGGACCTCTAGGTGGTGCAGGAGACAGAGTACCAGGTCTGGAGTCAAAGACTTATCTTCCAGAATTCAAATCCAGCTGAAGTAATTTTCTAGCTATGTGACCCTGGGCAAGCAAATTAACCTTATTTGCCTCAATTTCCTCATCTGTAAAATTATCCAGAGAAGGCAATGGCAAAACACTCCAATACCTTTGCCAAGAAAACCCCAAATGAGGTCACAAAAAGTTGGATGTGACTCAACATTATGACTCAACTGATGTTGTTTCTAGAACACATGGTCACAGACTAAACTAATTTTTTAAAAAAGAGTATTGTTATGGGGCAGTGAATAGAGCACCAGCCCTGAAGTCAGGAGTACCTGAGTTCAAATCCAGCCTCACACACTTAACACTTACTAGTCCTTGGGCAAGTCACTTAACCCCAATTGCCCTTCCCCCCAAAAAACACACACACAAAAATATGAGTATTATTTATCCCTGCATCAGCAAGAGGGAGAGTATAGTTGAAATAGTTATAGAAACAATGTGGCCAAAGTCACTTATTACAAAAGAAAAACATTATTTTTAGAGGCCTGTTGGCCATATTTACTATGGTTTTGATCTTTTTTGTTTCCATATGAGAAATATTAAAGGTTTTCAAGCCAGGTGGAAATGTGGACATCATGTGGCAGTCAATGTCAGTGAAGACACGGAGTTATAAGAATGAGAAATACAGAAGCAAGTGTCAATAAAGGTAAAGTGACGTAATGTGTTGTAAAGGATAGGCTACCAGCTCTGGAATCAGAAGACCTGGAATGGAATCCTAGCTTTGATGCATATTGGCTTTGCGGCTCAAGCTGAGTCATTTGGCCTCTCTAGCCTTGGTTTCTTCATCTGTAAACTGAGTACAGTAGCATTTTGCTAAGTTGCGTGGTTGTTGTAAGGAAAGTGCTTTGAGAGTTCTGATGTGCCATGTTCATGTGAGCACAGCAGAGATTTGATCGGTTACCTTGTGAGTTTGACATTGGAATGCTTTATATGATTCTCTTTTGTTTAATTTTTTCAAAATAAATTTAGCCTTTTTTCCTACCCACCTCCCTCATCTGATTGAAAAGAAAGAAAAATAAAACTGTTATAACAAATATGAACACTTAAGCAAAGCAAATCCTCTCAGTTGGTGATATCCACAAAATGTATGTCTCGATTTGCACATTGAGTCAATCACCTCTCTATCAGATGGGTAACATTTCATCAAGTGTCCTAGAATTGAGGTAGGAGAGGAGCTTTTGAGCCTTTCCAAGTTGTTTGTCTTTAAGCATTTTTGTTATGGCATAAATTGTTCTGTTTATTTCACTGTGTAAACATGTTCACACATGTTTTCCCAGGTTTACTTGAAACTGTCCCCTTCTTCATTTCTTATGATACAACAGTATTCTGTTACTTCCACATACCATAATTTGTTCAGCCATTCTCCAATTGATGGGCGTACCCCTACAGTTTCCAGTTCTTTGCCACCATACCCGCACCCACACACTTACACACACCCACACATACCCAAACATAGACACACACACACACAGCTGCTGTTACAAATATTTTTGTACACATAGGTCCTTTGCCCCTTTCTTGGACCTTTTATTGTGGCAGAGCTAGTAGTGATATCACTGTGGCAAATGGTATTCATGGTCCAGTTATTTGGGGGGCATAGCTCCAAACTGCTTTCCAGAATGGCTGTACCAGTTCATGGCCCCACCAACAGTGAGTTAATGTATTTGTTTTTGGAGTGGCTAGGTGGTGCACTGGCCCTGGCGTCAGGAGGACCTGAATTCAAATCAGGCTTCAGACACTTAACAACACAAAAAGTAGCCATGTGACCTTGGGCAAGTCATTTACCCCATTGCCCTCCCCCTCCAAAAAGGAAAAAAGAAAAGTAAAGAATATATTTGTTTCCCACAGCCTCTTCAGCATCTGTCATTTTCCTTTTCTGTAAACTTTGCCAATATACTGTATGAGGCAGAACTTCTGAGTTGTTTTAATTTGAATTTCTGTAATTATGAGTAACTTGGAGTGTTTTTCCATATAGTCAGAGATGCAGGTATCTTTGATTTCTTGAGAACTGTCTCTTTGTATTTTTTAACTATCAACTGGAAAATGGCTCATATATTTTCTCAAGCTAACTTTCGAACTGTCTCAAATACACTCTTCTGCTTGCTGATGTAGGGATAAACACCACTCTCTAAAAGTCTAAATCAGTTTAGTTTAGTCCATGGCCATGTGTTCTAGAAACAATCTTGTTATTCAGCCATTTTTGCTTTCATCAGTGAACATAGAAACCAAATTGGGAGGAAGAGATGAGATCAAGCCCAGATCTTTGCTCTTCAGAGCAAATCAGTTGGAATTAAAACTGCTTTCAGAAATTTGTAAAATTGTTCATTTATTTCTATGTGGACAAAAGAGAATTGTCTTTGTATGTGTAAGTAGATACAGCTCAAGTCTAAAATCGGCTAATGTCCAAATTATCTGACTCATTGAAATCTTCACCAGAAGGAATACCTAGACTAAAGAACAAAATGCTACATGGGAAAAGAATGTATTTCAATTCTTGCAGCTAACTTTAAACTTCATGTTGACAGAGGACAATAGATTTAGAGCTGGAAGGAATTTAGAGATGGTTGAGTTCAGCTTCCTCATTTAACAGACAAGGCAACAAGAGCAAGGGTTAAGTGTATTGCCCAGAATCACAAAGCTAATTAGTATTGGGGGCAGGATTCGAACCTCAGTCTTCCTTACTTCAAGTCCAGTATTTTATCCATCTGCTATGCTGTCTCTCAAACAACTTCCCTCCCCCTAATCCCAACCTATTGAAATGAAGATTTCTCAAATGAATGCTGAACATTAGCCAATGTCACAGCTTACATTGAGGTATTTAATTAATATTCTAGTTTTGATCTTAATCATGGCTAGCTCATGAGAAAATAGTCTTCATTTTTGCTGAGGAAAACCAAAGGAAAATCACAATAGAGGAATATGGGGTAGAAAGTCAAAAGGTCCTACTGTATGGATTTTGATACACTAGACAGAATAATTAATGTGGCTATTGAAGCTTAGAACTTGTCAAAGAATGGAAAGAACTCTCTTTTTGGGGGGTGGATTAATTGTGACCCTTCATGGATGAAGGGGCATGGATAGGATGACCTCCAGAAATTATCCTCAGTCTTCCAGGCTCCTACATACTCCTCATCAGTGCTTTCAGCATCTACCTTAAATCGACCTTCTTTCTGTGTTTCAGGGAATATAGAGGTTCAATACTGGGTAAAGCTCAGTATGTAGAAAGAAGAATAAAATGTATGACTTAGAAAAGAACTTTTAAAACTGTCAGAATGTGTAAGAAAAACCATTTAATAATCAAAGTCATGGTTATATTGTTACTATTCTGGTCACATTATTAAACTTAGAATGAAGGTAAGAGAAAAGAAGGAAAGAGGGAGACAAAAGCAGAAAGAGAGACACAGAGAGAGACAGAGACAGACAGAGACAGACAGAGAGACAGAGACAGAGACAGAGAGAGACAGACAGAAAGAGACAGACAGAGAGACAGAGACAGACAGAGACAGAGAGACACAGAGACAGAGACAGAGAGAAAGAGACGGAGATAGATAGAGAGACAGAGACAAGAGAGGGAGATTCAGAAACAGGCAATGTGAATGGCTGCTTGCCTCCAGGCTCCTAGGACCTAGTTTTCCAATCTGGCAAACAGCTTGATGATTCTGTTTATTCAGCCACAGTATCAGACATTCCCTTTTCCTGCCCAAAGAAGTCCCCTTTGAAGAACTGGCTCTGCTGGGGAGCAGTTTCCCTTTGGAAAGGCTGCTCCTGTTTGCAGACCTAAAGGAAAAGAACTGGAAACACCACAAGAATGTTCTTCAGAGTGATATTCGATCTCCACGTGAGGGGAGGGTGAAAAAGTGGTAAAAGATTTATTTCCTGGTTGAGGGTTTTTTTCCCCTCTCAAGTGAATTAAGCATTGAACAAAGGTATCACATGAACGCTGTTGGGGTCAGATGTTCTGTTATCTGCAGATCTGGTCAGTAGTGATGAGGTAGGGGCTGGGGAGGGGGGAACTTACAGCAGCAATAGTATGAGCCACGAGGCTTTACCCAGAGCACCTGCTAGGGTGAGAGGGTAATTCAGGGGACATATCAACCTCCCCATGTGATCTTTATCCAAAAAGGCATCAGTGAGGATAGATTTTTCCAAAGGCCAAGTCTAGGCAGTCCAAGGGAAACACAGGGTGGAGGTTTGTTTTTTTTTTTTAAATCTGGTGAATCCAGGGCAGCATAGGTATCCAATATGGATTGTCCAGACTGGACAATTCATTTTTGCACCCGAATAGTAATCACTGGCATTGCAATGCTACATTTTGCTTCTAGAAAGCATTTTCACAGTCATCCTCTCACCTTCATGTCTCCAAATTCGTTACATGTCGCTGGAATCAATTTCTTAATTTTTATGGATAAGAAAACTGAGGCTCACAGGTTTTGAGAACTAAGCTAGAGGTCATTGCTTCTAACTCTTTCTACTATATCTCTGGAATATGTCAAAAGTATGTCAGGAAAATAGGTAAAATTCTATATCTTTTTCCAAGTGTGTAGAATATTGCTGGTGACTTTGAAGATACAAAATGCTCCCCAAGGGAGTGACCCTAGTCATTAACTTCCAAGAGAACCTTTCAAAGAAGGTACATTGTGCTGATTTCTTCTAAAATCCATGTTTCCAGAGTAAGCCCTTCAAAATATGTCATTTACTGCATTAAATGGTTTTCCATCAAGGAGCATCCTACTTTTCTGTATCCCATATTTATCCTTTTTCTATCAAAAATGATCCTCAATCTCTTTCTGTCTCAACCCTCAGTCTTTGAGTGGGGACTGTTTTTCCACAACTGGGCATGGGATGCTCTGAGTCATATATCATCTTTCCCAGGTCCTTCAACAATATATAATTGCAACATGAGTGTAAAAGTCGGAGATGGGCAGTCAGTAACTGTGGATCAGAAGAAGTCAGTTTGCCCCAAATTGAGCCCTAAACAGCTGTAGTCATTTGTTGTTGAGGTGTTTCAATCATGTTTGACTCTTCAGATCTTCTTTGGTTTTTTTGTTTGTTTGTTTGTTTTTTTGACAAAGATACTGGAGTGATTTTCTTTCTCCAGCTCATTTTAGAGATGAGAAACTAAGGCAAACAGGGTTAGGTGACTTGCCCAGGGTCACACAACTAATGAGTGTCTGAGGTTGGATCTGAGAAGATTCCTGATTCTACGCCCAATGTTCTATCCACTGGAAAAACAATGTTGAACACTTTTTCCATTGTCTGTGAAATGTGCTTAGAATGTAAGCTCATTGCAGGCAGGAACTGTTTTTGTCTTTGTATCTCAAGGCCTAACACAGTGCTTTCCACACATTAGATTCTTAATAATAATTTACAAAAAAAATAGAATTGAATTTTCCCCACCCTTTACTTCTGTTTTTTTGGTGGGTGTGGGGGATTAGAGAGTAGACTGAACCCTTGGAACTCTGACTTGGAATCTTGGGTATGAGAACACCCTGAGATAGACAACAGGGTAATGGAGAGGAACTGATAGGCAGCTAGGTGGAGTAGTGTATAGAGGCCTGGACCTGGAGTCAGAAAGACCTAAATTCAAACTTTGCTCTAGATACTTACCTGCTGCGTGACTCTGGTCAAGTCACTTAATCTCTGTGTGCCTCAGTCTCTTCATCTGTAAAATGGGAATAATAATGACAATTCCCTCCCAGGATTGTTGTGAGAATGAAATAATATTTGTAAAGTGTTTTGTAAATTTTAAAGCTCTATATAAATGCTAATTATTATTATTAGTAGTAATACAGTAGACACATAGAAAGCTGATGAAAGTAAACAGGAGAAATGTGAATTGATAAGGATTAGAACTCCACAAAGGATTTATTAAGAGCTTGTGACTCTTGCACTAAATACTCTGAAAAAAAAAACCCCACCAATGTAGCTGCTACTTGTAGTGGAAAGAATATCTGATTATAATCAGGGGCCCTGAGTTCAGGTCTTGTCACTCACCACCCTGTATACCCGTTGGGTAATTCACTGGGCATTGGTGTGCTCATCTCTTTAAGGCTAGGCTGCACTCAGTGACCTTGGACATCTCTTCCTGCTCTAAACTTATGATTATAGGATCCTTCTAAGGATGTCATCAGAAACCAAGAACTGTTGAACCACGAGTGAGGAGGAGGGTGTGCTACCTCTGCCACTCCCCAACTCTCCTCCACTTAGCCCTGAAAGGACCTCAGACATTAATCATGGAGCACTGGATGATTGATATGGCTGTACCCTGATTAGAAAAGGGTTCATTTTACTTGCACATGGTACATGGAATTAGTTAAGAGTTGCACAGGAAAGGGAGCAATGGACCATTGTTCACATTAAATTATAATGACAGCCTTCCTAACCACTGTGTATTTATTATGTAAGAAAAGAAAATGTCTGGTAAAATTCTGCATAGGTTAATAACACCTTCATCATATAGTACTTCTTTTCTATTGACTTGAATAGCCCTCCTACTGACTTTTAATGGATTATTAGAGTTAATTACATCAATTGCAATATAATTGATTCTTAAATACTATGTAGAAACCTCATACAATTATGGAAAAACAAAAGTTATCTAGACATCTCAGATCAAAAAAGATTTGGAATTCCTGCACATTTAATTTCTGATAATCACTAGTCAGTTTGGACATTAAGATTGCAGGGTGTCTTGTTTTCTCTTTGCTAGGTTTTGACAGAATTGATAGTTTTACAACATTTAACTCAATATGCATGGAAATATAAGATTAAAGCTGTGAGTGCAATTTTTCTAAAAAAAAAGATGACTTCA
The DNA here is from genome assembly GCA_028646575.1 of Pseudocheirus occidentalis. NCBI lineage: Eukaryota > Metazoa > Chordata > Mammalia > Diprotodontia > Pseudocheiridae > Pseudocheirus > Pseudocheirus occidentalis. Next base: position 97,623,080 of record CM053593.1, on the reverse strand, counting down.
TCTCTTAAAATACTGAAATGTGGTACCTGCCAAGCATTTACAGAAGCATGCTTAGGGGAGAAAAAATAGTGGGGGAAAAAAAGGTTTTGGTGTCAGATTTTGGAAAGCTTTTCCCCACAGGTGCAAGGATCCCTATGGGTCCCAGTGGTTTATTACCCAAGGTCTTCAAAACATGACAAGAGGAAGGACTGAATGCTCATCAAGAAAAGGGAAAACATCTTTACCTTCTTTTGCTAAGCAGATATTGGCTGTGCTGATCCATGTCAAAGTCACTGGTTGAAAAGTGAAAAATGCAGCCATACCTGGTATTTAAAGTCATAGAGACAAAGAAGCTACAGTTTTGAACAAACGAGGTCTTTTTAGTTTTAGTGAAATTTAGTCAAACTGAGTTGTCTATGTAGACACATCCCTAAATGTAAGGGTACTAAAGTACCGTTCTGCTTTGAAACAGACATAGAAGCCAATCAGTAAATCTCTCCTTAATTCTAGTGCACTTTATGGTCTCTAGCCCTGATCTGACACTTAGTCTATACTGGCTTGTAGTATTATCTCCTATCTGACTCCTCTGCTAGATTGGCTAGCCTGTAAACTCCTTGAGGGCAAGAAACGTCTTTTACCTCACAAGGCATGATTTTGTGCCCTTCCAAAGCACCTTAATGGATATTCCTTTATTTGATGAAGTAGCAGTTCAGTTATGAGTTCAGTCTGCCTGGACACTGGTGATAGATTGCTCATAGATAGTATAAATTAAAGTATAAAACTCCAGTCCTTTAATAGACCATTGTTGTTGTTCAGTGACCCCAGGTACTTGTCTATGGGGTTTTCTTGGAAAAGATCTTGGAGTGCTTTGTTGTTTCCTTCTCCTCTGTGCTCTCATTTTACAGAGGAGGAACTAGGCAAATAGGGATTAAGTGACCTGCCCAGGGTCACAGGGCTAATTGTCTGAGGTTAAATTTGAACCCAGGTCTTCTTGATTCCAGACCCACTTAGCTGGATCAATAGATCTACAATCTCATTAATGTGGGTACTCCTTTTTAATATCTCAACCTATTTGTGCCATCTCCCCGCGGGCAATGCTTGAGGAATATTCTTCTGTAGATGCTCCAAAAATCCATCCAAAATGTTAGGGACCTGCCTCTGGATCTGTTTTTTATACTCTGTGGGTTCTGGAGAAAACACCTGCTGAGCTTCCATTTCTTGTCACTTTTCTGTTGATAAGTTTCCTCTGTAATTCCTTTGCCCTTATTGTGCACAGGCCACCATCGGCAATGATGGGAGAACATAATGGCATAAATATAATGGTAGTAGTAATGGTGGTAAATAGTTTGGGGATAAATATCTTTGTGTCAGAATTAACTACAATATAGGGTCTGCTGAGATCAAATATGTCTCACTAGGAAAAATAAAAAGCAAATAACTAATTGGGATGATTTTTTTTTTGTTTCTAGCCTCACGTGTGTTCAGGTTTTCTCTCTGTAGACCAGAGGCCCACGAGAAATCAGTCCTTACCAAATTGAGTTGAGTTGATGATCTTTAGGACATAGTTGGCTCTTGGGAATTTAGAAAGCTTAGCTAGGAAGGCATTGAATAAAAATGGAAAATTCCTGGAGGCTCAGCAGTGTCTCTTATTGAGACTGGATTCAGCAGTGAGACTTACACTTCTAACTGATCTTGTAAGGGCCCTTCAGCCTCTGTATCTTCAAGGCTTGTAAGAACCATGGTTGCTATGCCTATACAAACAGCTAAATATTATTCCAGACAATATGTAAGGATACTCTCCACAGAATTCCCACACCCACTCTATTAAACAAATCATAACATCCTGGATCCTTCAATAGGTTTAAATCATTAAAAGGTCTGGTAATTAGGTTTAACTTGTTTCCAAGTTATTTGTTTGCAAGGAGTTAATAAGCCCAGTGCTTTTAATGGTATGCTCTTTAAGGAAAGACTTTTCCCCCCATACCTATGACTTCCTGTTCATGGGAAAATGAGAGGAAATGAAACCTAAGCAAGAGGATGGGCCCACCCTTTTCCAGTCGTGTGGCTAATTTGTCAGGTGTAGTATTGGCACCTGGAGGCTTGTGTTGGCTTCTTTCCCATTCTGACTGGGGAAGTATCAAAATACTTATAACATGCTGTAGGAGACTTCAAAGCCCATTTGTAATACAAAGAATGGAGAAAAGGATATTGTCATTAAAGGACAGAGCAATGAATGTGACCAATCATTTGCTGATTTCAAGATAAAAGGGAAATTTTTAAAAAAGGAATTGAGGTGTTTTTTCCCTTATAGTATCACATAATCTGTATTAATCAAAGAAATAATTTGGGTTGAGGAGTGAATCTCATGGATTGGAAGGTACTGTTCATATTACTGAGAGAAACCGCTAAAAGGATCATTCTAGATTGAAGAGTAACAATCTATAAGAGAAAGAGAGAGCTTTGTTTCTGTGAGATGGTCTGTCTGGAATTTTTTTGTAGAATACATGGGTTCCAAATCCTTAAAATAATACCTGATAATGGGATTCTGTCCACTAAGCCAAAAAGAAAACGACAATACCAAATGGATCTGATAAATTATGGGGGTTCATTTGGATTTTCAGAATTCATTAGCATTTTTGGACTGTCACTATTGGTTTGGTGCCATCTTTCTCAATATTCGGCAACAAATAATTAACATTTTTGAAAGAAAAAAGTATAGCTAATTGTCAAGCTATTCAAGGTAAATTTATCCATGAATGGGGACCCAACCAAACTATAATCAGTGGTTATTGCACCATAATAAATCCAACCCAATAATGGAAGTTCTTCAGGGCTTCTTCATTGTACAAGCTAGATACTTATATATTTTACACATACACACACACACACATATAACTAGCAAGCAAACTCATTACATGGAAAACAAGAGCATATTAATCTCATAAAACATTGCCTTTTTTGTTACTTCCAAGCTTACAATTCTTTTTTTTTTTTTGACAAGCCTACGATTCTTTAATAGCTCTATGATGACTAGTGGAAAAAGAAGTCACCTGGGAGTCATTAGGATCGGGTTTTATTACTAATTTTGTCCCTAACTACCTGTATGCCCTTGGGCAAATCAAATTATTTCTGGTCTCAGTTTCCTCATTTTTAGAATATAGAGTGAACCAGATGTCCAAGGTTCCTTTCACTGTTAACAATTTGTAATAAAATAATTCTAACAGACTCTTTACTATACATTTAGCATCAGCCTAGATATACTAGGAGATACAAAACAAATATAATCAATCAGCAATTATTTGTTGAGCACTTCCTCTACACAAAAGCATAAGACATGATTCTAGCCCCTATGTCACTGACATAAGTAGCACTTCCAAGTTCCTAAAATACTTTACACAGGTGATATCATTCAAACCCCCCTATACCCTTATGAGCTGACCATGTGTGTTTCTGCAGTGTTATTTCATCCCTGTCCATATCTGAGGGACCCTGAAAGCTTCTGGAGGGAGAGAGAAACACAATTGTGAGAAACTGGAAAGTCAAATTGTCCTGACCTTTTCTAAGAAGACAAGGAAGTGATGAGATTGGTGCATGAGTGTGCAAGTCTGGGATTCTCTTTTTCCTGCTATAACCAAGACTTCCTGGTTGCCTTGTGGGACACAGAGAGCAAAGAGTGTCAATGATCAGGCTGCTCCCTTGAGATCCAGGACCCCTGTTCACCATGAATGAAATTGGACTGCCTAGTTGAGATAAGTGACCTCCTTGCAGTTGAACAGCAGCCAACTTTGCGAGTAGGACAGCATTGGTGGCAGATTGGTACAGTCTGAAAGTGGTCAGCCCAGAGGCAGAGGAGCCAAAGGCTCCCATTCCCAGTTAGGGAATATCAGTGAAACAGAGATGAGCCTGGAACTGTCAACTATTGGAAATCTCATGACCTGGTGAGATACAGGGGAGAACAGCTTTCTCCTGCCTTGTTTCTCTTGCTTTCCCTTTGATATAGTACCAATCTCTTCCTTAATGCTTTCCATGACCTGTAGGAATTTATGGATGAGAGCGATTCTCCTGACCTTCAAAGATTGGGGAGATGGCAAAAGGAGACATCTTTTTGGACAAGGTCAATATGAGAATTACATGGCTTTACTATGCAAAAAGCTTCCACGTTGGCCATGTCCAAAAATAAATGCTACATTCTGCATCTTGAGTCTATTGCTTCTCTGTCGAGAATTAACATCAATCATCACTCATCCCCTGGAATCACAGTTAATAATTACATTGATCAGAGTTCCTAAGTTTTAAAAAGTTTTTTTGTATTTACAATGTTGTTACTGCATGCATTATTCTCCTGGTTCTGCTCACTCTATCTGGGCTATTTTTATGTCAGTCATCATGTTCAAGATACTACAGTGAATATAAAGAAGAATAAATTTTAATTTCTGTTAAGTGTAAAAAACGAGAGATGACAGTTTCACTGAATTCTGCCCTAGTTAGATTACATCCGGAATATAACACTCAAAACAGAAGCAAAGGATGTACTGATATTTTAGGACTGATATTGACAAACACGAATAACTCCAAAGGAGGGTAACCGGGACAATGAGAAGACTGGGAACTTTGCCATATCCAAGGATTGGTTAAAGGCACTCGGGATATTTAACCTAGAAAAAAAGATTTAGAGAGAGTGTAATCACTGTCTTAAAATATTTGAAGGATTGTCCTTTAGAAAAGGGATTAAACTTGCTTTTACCTAAGAAGACAGCACTAAGACCAGTGGGGGGAAATTACAGCGAAGACAGATTCAGCTCACTGTAAGAAAGAACTCCCTAGCAATTCATTCTTTCCCGAAGGGCTAACTCAGTGGGTGGTGAACTTCCTGTGACTGGAAGGGCTCATACAAAGGGTTGATGAGCACCTTTCAAGGTTATTTTAGAAAGCAATCATCCTTCAGGTAGGGTTTGAGATAGATGACCTATCTATCTGCTTCCAATGCTAACTTCCAAGGCTGCTTCCAATGCTAACATTCTATGATTCCTGCCTGTATGGAGCTAATGGCCTCGTAGAAGATATTTTAAAGGAAGAAATAACAGGGCCTGGTGACACACTGGGTATAGGAAGTGAAGAAAAGGGAAAAGTCAAGGTGACTTCAAGGTTTCTAGCCTAGAATATTGGAGGAGTGGTGGTTCTATAAACAGAAATCAATAGTTGCAAAGGAAAGCTAATAGGTTTCTGAGTGTGTAGAAAGGATGAATTCACTTTGGATACATTGAGTATTAGGTGATGCTGCTGAGATATTCAAGGTGAGTGGTCCTTTACGTATTTGACAACATAAGACTGGAACATAGATGAGAAGAGTTCTCCAGATTTAGAGTCAGTAGTCACATTCTAATCACCTTTAATACAGAGTACAAATGCCTTAGATTAGCATTAGAGGGCAGTTACAATCTGGTTCCACACTGCCTGTCTGCATTGTTTTCCACTATTCTGCAGTATGAACTCTTTTGTTCCTGTCTGGCCTCCTTATATGATATTCTTCACGTCTTGGCATTTTTCATTTTGGCCTAAAATGTCCTCCTTCCTAGTCTCTAATCATTCAAACCCTACTCATCCTTCAGGGCCCAATTTAAGTCCTACCTTCTCCATGAAAATTCCCCTTTCCCCTTTCTGAGCAGTCCCTTTTGCTACAATGGAATTTGAACACACAGAATAATTTAGTGGTGCAATTAAGTAAAACTTACAACAAATTCTTTCTGATAGATATTTAATGATTCACCCTAAAGGGAAGGAACTGTGTAGCCCAGTTATTATATTTCATGATAATTATACATTAACGCAAAGCAGTTCATCTATATTACTCTAATGAATTTTTTTGTTATTTTCTCATTGTTGTTTGTCCGGAGTTTTAAAATTGCATCAGTGTTGAAATTTTCCTCTAATAATATATGCTGTTTAAACATCATTCTGTACACATCCACACTTGTCAAAAGACAGAAGGAGATTCCTACATTTGGGGGGGGGTGTAGGAGGAAGAGGATGATCTAAGTAGATTGAGAAGTGGTCAGACAGGTAGGATGAGGAACAGGGAGGAACAGCATCACAGAAATGAAGGGAGGAGAGAATGTCCAGGACAAAAGGGATGATCAACAATTTCAAATGCTGTAGAGAGGTCAAGAAGATTGGAGACTGAGAAAAAAGATTGGATTTAGCAAATAAATTATGAGTGGCCTTGGAGGAAGCAGTCACATCAGTACGCAGTTAAGAGAATCAGGTGTGGCATTCAGTCAGTTCAAAGTAATGGGATAAAGAATTCTCCAAGATTTCCTTCAGCCTAAATCTCAAATTGAATGTGCATGCCAATTAGAGTTTGGGATTTCTGGATTAACCCACTGAGATGAGGAGGCATTTGTCTTCTGGACCATCTCTTTCCCATTTCCCTAATCACTTTCAACTGAATTCAATTCAAATGAGAATTTCAAAAGAGATAAAATAAATACTGTGCTTTGTAAATTTTAAAGCCATATGAATATTATTAATAATAATACTAACAAATGAACATTGTTAAGTACCTATTAGGTAACTGATCAGCATATAACCTGTCCCCAAGGAGTTTACAATCTAGTAGGAAGATAAGGTAATTTACTTCAGTAATAATTTCCTATTTGCTAAATGAGCAAATAGGAATATTTGTATATAAATCATATTTACATGTATTATATCAATATAATTATACAAATAAGTACATATAAATATTTACATGTAACTAAAGAATCCTAAACTCAAACTGCTCTGGGAATTGTCAATCAACAACATTTTGTGCCAGGCACCACACTAACTAGAAAGAAAGGTAAAGGTTCCTGTCCTAGAGGAGATCACACTCTAATGGAGACATGCCAAGAACCCTGTACAAACAAGTTATATAGAAGAAACAGAGGGAAGGCATTGGAATTTAGAGATTGGGAAAGTTTCCTGTGGAAGGTGAGGGTTTTAACTTCTAGCTGAAGGAAGCCAGAAGGTAAGAGTTGGAAATGAGAAGGAAGAATGTTCTAGGAATGGGAGAAAGCCAATAAAATGTCTGGAATTGGGAAATAGAGTGTCTTCTTGGAGGAACAATGAGGAACTCAGTGCTAGTCACTATATTACAGAATATGTAGTGGTGAGAGAGGGGAAGGAGGAGAGGCTTAAGAAGACTGCAAAGGTAAGGGGGTCAGGATACGAAGGGATTTACATTCCAAACAAGAGATTTTATGTTTGTTCTTAGAAATGATAGGGAGTCCTTATAACATGGGCAGATCTACACTTTAGGAAAATCACTTTGATAACTTAATGGAGAATGGAGAGAAACATGTCAGGCAGCATAGTTAACTGGTAAACATTAGAATCTCAAAAATGTGTAGGAAAAGTACAAATTATGCTGTATAAATTCCTTCAAATGAGGGAGAAATCCTTACCAGCTAGAAGAATCAGGGGAGGTAATATTTGGGTTGTTCCTTGAAAGATGGGTAGATTTCAACAGATGGAGAAATTGTGGGGAGGGAGAGGGAATTCCCATATGTATGGAGCAGCATCAATAAAGGCACAGTGACTGGAAAACATAGGGCAGGTTTAGGGGTGTGGAGCATAAGATCATATATTTATAGCTTGAAAGGATCTTGGAGGCTACCTAATCCAACCTACTCACTTTATAGACGAGGAACTGAGATTAAATGACATGCACAGGGTTATACAGCTAGTGTGTGAAGCAGGACTTTAACCCAGGTCTTCCTGACTTCAAGTTTGGCATTCCATCTACCATGCTACACTGCCTAAGTCTAATTTTGCTGGTGTTTAGGGTTTTCAGAAGGAAACAATGGACAGGAATACTAGAAAAGTAGATTAAAGACTGATTATCCTTGGGTGACAGGCTAAAGACTTTGGACTTTTTCCTGTAAGGCAATGGGGAGCTATTGAAAGTACTTGAGCAATGAAGTAATACAATTAGAGCTGCACATCAGTAAAATTAATCTGAAAGCCCTGTGTAGGTCAAAGACAAAAATTAGAATTCACCTATCAATTTATTCACTGCACAGTATATGGATCTCAAGATTCCAATTTTCTTTCTTTTTTTTTCTCAATAACTGAATGTCTTAAGCAGGTCTATTCTCCATCCTGGTGGAGTAGTAAGCATTTCAGCGCCAGGACCATATGTTATGCAATTACACAGTTACCACTGAGAATATCAGTAATGGATGTTTGACATACCAGGTAAGCTGTGGCAATTATCTCCCTGGGAGGAGGCATCCTTTGCCCAGGACATTAGTTTGCAAATCAACCAGGGTCCTCCTGTAGCTGTTGGCAGTGAAATGGTTAAGGACAGTCAGCATTAATTGGAACTTCCCTGTTTGTTTTCTTTTGCAACCTTAAAGTTATCCAAATGGAGTGTTGATTTAAAAAAAGAAATGTTTTCTTGGGAGAAGACAATATTTTGAAATGTTTTTCATTTGTGAGAGCCTGTTTCCTTCAGGCTCCCATTGCTGCATCAGGTTGAACAAATGTTAGCGGCAACTAATTAATTAAGTTTGCAGAAAGTAGCAGCAGGAGATTGGAAACTTGAAGTGGAAGTGAGCATTTTGACTGTAAACATGCTGCCTGCCTGAAAGACTGTATCTGGATTGAGCAGTGACTTAGTTATCCAAAGAAATGCAATATTTATGGTAAAAATCAGGCTCTGCAGGGGGAAGGAAATCTTTTGCTGGCAAAAACCATTCATTCATTCCATGGGTTCATTGCAAATGTTTTCCTTGTTTCTGTAGCAAGGAAATAACATGCCATTCTCTGTATCTGAAAATAAAACTATTGACTCACCAATGGATCTAATGCTCCTGTCAATCTGTGCTCTCTCTGAGGTGGCTACAACCTCCAACAATACAGATTACAACCTATTTATGTCCTTAGATCCTTTGTATCCCTTGTTCATACCCTTCAGTAATCTGTCACTGGAGGTCCACTCAATGATGGACACCAGATCTACCTCCCCATACTATGTGCATGCCTCTAGAGTACAGGTGTTTACCTGTTATCCCTTGCTCTCATTATATGATTGACTCATCTTTATTTTTCAGTCATACCTTTTTTTCTGATAATATCTTTTAAACCACTTTTGCCTAATTTTTATGACATCTGCCATGCCACAGTTACCCATTATCCTTACTTTAAGGAAGTTGAATTATTTTTTTCAAGGGTGAGAAGGATTTGTATGGAACCAAATGTACTCACTTGCCTGAGTTCCCTTATGACCAAGGAATGACATTAGTAAGAGAAGCAAGGAGAATTTCAGGTCATGTTATATAATTATAATAATATTTATATAGTACTTTAACGTTTGCAAAGCACTTCATGAATATTATTTGTGTAAGGTAGATGCTTATTATCCCTATTTTAAAGATGATGAGATTGGGGTTGAAAGTGATGTGACTGGCCCAGGGTCACACTGCTAGTGAGTGTTTAAAATAGGATTTAGCTCTAGTTATTTCTGACTCCAAGTTTGCTAATTGAATAATACAGAGATTATATTTGGTTTCATTGTTAGAATGCTTATATCACTAGATCACAACTTTTATCAATGAAATATTTTTTACTAACAAAATCCAAATTCTTTCCCTTTCATTGATGGCCTTTGTAGACAAATTTTGGTTTGAATTCTACATGTTTCCATATATGACGTTATTTGACCTGGGTTCCATTACCATTTGGATAACCTCAAAAAACCTGTGAGCTGTTTTTTCAGAGGTGAGTCAGATTTGCATAGAATCATCTACACTCACTTGTGGAGACTGCATAGAAAGCCATCCCTGTGCATAGGAAGATGATAGCACTGCTCATAGTTGCTTAGTTCCTCTATTTTTGAGCCAAGTAGCCTCTATCTGGGGCATGGACCAGGATTGGCAGGGCAAAGAGCATTGGCAGTTATTCTCAAAGTCAGACGTTCTGACCTACTAGGTGTTCAGTGGCAACTTTGCAATCAGGCCCCACCTCAGGCAAAGTTTTGAAGCATGGAACACTATGCTCAGTGGCTGTGAACTCTTGGTTCTATAACTTTTTATCCCTTGCTCAGTATCCACATTCCACCACCTTCCCATATGCCCTTGAAGGATTTTTCTGGAGGAGGTAGGAGCGGGAAACTAACTGAAATTTTAGGCTTAAATATTATGATTTATAGAGTTCCCAATGTATAAATAGCCAATTTACAAATGGCTCACATGTAGAAACAGACAGCAGGAGAGTATGAGTCCAGAATCCCAGCCCTTTATAGGATAACTGACCTTTGTTTTCTCAGTTGAACTTAAAGAGTAAATGAATCAGAGAGATATGGGGATTCAAGGTGTAGAGAATGAGCTCTCAACCTTTACTCTGCAGGACTACTTGATAATGTAAAAACAAAAATCACAAAGACTTATGTGATAGTAATTACATCTATGTTGCCTACTTAGCTGATGCTAAATAAAGATGAAAAGGACAAAGAATATGGATTGATGGACCCTCTGCAGGGACTTTAAAACCTCTGATGTCCAGGGTCCATAGTTTGAGAACCATTGTTGCTGGAGTATAGATCATTGCCTTCTCTTACAATGACAGTGAGATGTGATAAGTGATCTTTTCCCTTTTAGACAAAGTTTGGGGAAAACACATAAATAGGTAGCTATACTACAGAATAGTTCATGATAAGTACATTAGGGATTGGTGAACAGAGTGCTATGTGCAGTATGAAAGCAATTATTACCAACTGAAGGAATCAAGGAAGACTTCATGGAGTTGATGACATTTGAGTTGGATTAAAATGGGTGAGTATCAATTAATGCATTAAAAGGAGGAGGAACTTAAGGGTGCCCAAGAGTGTCTACCATGAGAACTCAACCTGCCTTCCCTTTCCCCACGGATGGCCTACTTACTCATTACTGGTGATAGGATGGAGAAAAATAGTCCTGGCACCTCTAATTAGAACTTATAATAAAGCTGCCTGTAGAAATTGCAAATGGCAAATTACACTTATATATAAATGAAATAGAATCATCAAGACTTTACCAGAAGTTTACTATGAGGTGAAAGGGTTTGTGTGGGCTAGCCTGGGAACAAAACTACCATTTATATAACATTGTTTCTATTAGAAAAAAAATGAGTTCTGACTTCCAAATAACTGACTTACAAAAGGATTGATTAGCAGCCAATTTGTAAGTAGGGGATTGCATGTACAGTGAATGTGAATTCTGAAAGGTCATATCCCTGCTGTGTTTTGTAAGTTTAGTTTTTTCACAGAATTTAACTATTTAGAACTGATAATTTGTGATAATCATGTGATAGCTCCAACTCTTGCCCTAGAAGGTATAATTGAGAAGTATCTGAAGGTTCAAAAAATAAGCTCTGACCTGAACCTAGCAATCTGAGAATCTGATTCAGAATAGGAACCCAGGGTTCTAGACCCTCTGGACTGAGTTCACAAAAGTCCCTTTTGGCAAGACCACTGTATTCTCGTTATATCTATTTTGACTCTGAAGTTTTTGAGAGTCTTATTTGAAGACAGATTTGGAGAGAACAACCTGACTCATGAAAGTTTGAGCTCAGTAGGAAGAGAAAAATTTACGGTCCTACAACCTATAGCCACCTCAGGAGCTATAAGAAAGTCTAGTAGAGGTTCAGGGTCAACAAAATAGCCAACATGGAGACTTGAGGCGGTCACTGGGGCATTGGTCACTGATGCTGAATGGTAATAGAGGGTGGTGAGAGAATGAAGCAGATTTTGGTGCCTGATTATAAAGTGGTGGATTGTTTCCTACCCACTCAAAAAAATGAAATGCCTGCTTTGGTGAAACAGAAGATTACCCTTTCCTGCTTCCTAATGTGCTACTGGGATATGAAACTCTAGATATTGGGTTTGATTTGGAGGGCTTCTCAGAGAAGTTGAGATACAAATTATTCCCATCTGTGGTCAGTATTGGTTGGTCACAGTTGTGTCAAATTTAAAAAACTTTACCTATAGTGTTAAGGTTTAGGGATTGGACTTATGATTTCACAAATATAGGGGACTTCCAAGTGAGAAAACTCTCTACCAGTACAGGTCAGAACACTCTTTAAACCTTGTAGTCTTGGTTGCATAGAGAGTATGAAAAAAGCTAAATTGTTTGGGGGTGGGGGCAGCTAGGTGTCATAGTGAATAGAGCATCAGGCCTGAAGTCAGGAAGACTCATCTTCCTGAGTTAAAATCTAACCTCAGACACTTCCAAGCTTTGTGACCCTGGGTAAGTCACTTAACCCTATTTGTTTCCACTTCCTCATCTGTAAAATGAGCTGGAGAAGGCGATGGCAAACTACTCCAGTTATCTTGGCTGAGAAAACTCCGAAGAGGGTCATGAAGAGTTGTACACAACCAAAAATGGGTAAACAATGACAAAGCCATCTAGGGTCATGTGGCCAGAAGGGGTAAGGTAGGATTCAGAGTCCCAACGACCTGTCTTCAAGGCCCGCTCAGTAGCTCAGTGCTTCCCAAGCTCTGTCTACTTCACATCTTACCCAGTCTTATCCAGTAAGTGAGAAGTTGCTGGCTTAGTGTCCCTCTAAAGATCTTTAGAATGTTGGTATTAATATTAATAACTGATAAACATAATCATAGTTAGGCATAATGCATTTGAAGCATTTCCTTTTGCTTCTACTAATCTACAGCATCCTTTGTAAAGATGAAAAATCTCCCTCTCTAAACTGGAATTTACAAAGTCCCAGGAATTTCTGTGCATGTCTTGATTTGCTTTTTTCTCTTCCTCAAGTAAAAAATTGAGTCATGGAAATCACTAGGAAATATTTAGGGCAAGGGAGACCTAGTTATTGGTCCTCACAATAAAAGGAAATTTACTGATAGTTATCTTACACAATTGGAGATTTAGATCTGAAAGGGGCCGTACAGGTCCTCTAGGCCAAACTCCACATTATACAGATGAGGAAATTGAGGCTCAGAGAAGTTAGCAGTGACTTGTCCTGGGTTACAAAGCAAGTAAGTGTCAGAGGGAAGATTTGAACCAAGGCCTTTTAAACTCCAAATTCAGCACTTTTGTTACTAGTCATAACATTCCCATCTCCACCCCCGCCCCTACTTTGGCAGAGTAATAAACTTTATTCAAAATTTTGATCTAAGGGGAAGAAGTTGGAGAAAGGCAATTTGGTTCAGTCAGAAGAATATTGGGTTTGGAGTCAGAGGACCCAGGGTCAAATTCTACTATGACACTAATTACCTGTGTGATCTTGGGAAAGTCTCTTAATCTTTCTGGGGGTAGTTTTCTCATCTATGAAATGAAGGGTTTGGATAAGATAACCTTATAGTTCTGATGTTATGATGCTCTGAGGGGAACTGAGCTGGGAGCTCAACCACCAAGACATGAAAGAGAAGGGAGATGGAAGAGTAGAGTCCAAGGACTTGGGTTCAAAGCCGAGACCTTGTATTTACTCTTGGTGTGACTTGGGCAGGTCTTCTCAGAGCTCTGAGCTTCAGTTTCCTGTCTGTAAGATAAAGGGATTCGACTAGGAGATTTCTAAGATTCCTTCCATCTCTGGATCTGAGGACAGTCTCCTTCCCCGGCTCACATACATTCCCCAATTTTCTTCAAAAAGAAAACTATGGCCGGCCTGCCCAGCTTTCGAATGTAAATACTTGCAAAGTGAAAATGGATACACTTCCCCAGCTCTTCATCCCTGGCCTCTCAAGGACAGACTGCCAACTGTGCTTGCATGTTGGTTTGGCACCGAGACAAATGTTCCCTAGAGCATAGACTGAAACCACCAAACTGATACCGCATGGGACCCCAGCCAAATCCCAACCTTATTCTCTGTAGGTGGATAGCTGTAAAATTAACCTGTGCTGCTCGGTCTTTTGCTCCTGCCTGTCCAGTGGGTTGGAGTTTTGTGGGGTTTTTTCCGTGCCATCTCTGAATCTTCTTGTCTCCACCACGCCTCTCTATTTAGTCTAACCCTCCCCTACCCTCAATGTGTGGTATCCACCAGTCGCTAAGCCATTCTTCTGGTCTTGGCTGGTGGAGAGCATTCAGCAGCTGCTCAGTTCCAAGTTCTGGGCAAGCCACAGATACCCAGATTCCCTCTTTTTCTATGTTCTTGCCTCAGTTGCCATGCAGCATCTTGAGTGAGAACTACCCATCTACCAGCTCACATTATGGCCAGCTCAGCAGCTTAGCTGCCACTGACCTCCTTGAAGGCTGTGCTGGCTGTTTCCTCCCTCTGCCTCTCTACGTTTACATTTTCTTCCTTCCCCTTCCCCCAGTCTCATTTTGTTTCCAATCCCTATTCATCCAAGGTTTAAAAGCTCCCCCACTCTCCATGAATTCATTACTTGAGTTGATTTAGCATGTGTGATGCCACATACTCTTCCAACAAGCTGCCTTCAGACTTATTTCCAAGTTAGGCGAATAAGTATGTGCCCAGGAGATGGTCTCTGTTTTGCATTTAATTTTCCTTTTTTTTTTTTTTTTTTTGTAAAATTTCATTCCTGGGAACTTACATGCAAGTATTATTATCCTAATCCTGGGTTTTTTAACTGAAGAAACTCCATGATATTATAAATTTTGAGTGAGAAGGGACTTTATAAATGACCTAGACCAAAACTCCTAATGTCACAGAGACCAGAGAAGGTCAGTAATTTGCCCCAGGTCACACAGGTAGTAGCAGAGCTGGGATTTGAATCCAAGTTCTCTGACCTCAAAGCTAGCATTCCTTCTACTCCACCTTGCTTCCTCAAACAAAACCTTAAAGTTTTTTTGTATAATTACAACTTAGAAATAAAGCACCATTCCCTTTCTTTAAATGTGAAGCAGTCTTTTCTTCCAGGATAAGAAGGTAATTTCAAATTTTCTTTGCATTGTGGTACATGAATGTGATGGAATCTTATTGTGCTATAAGAAATGACGAGCAGGTAGATTTCAGAAAAAGCTGGAAAGACTTACATGAACTGATGCTGAGTGAAATGAGCAGAACCAGGAGAACATTATAAACAGTAACAGCAACTTTGTGCAATTATCAACTCTGATATATTTAGATCTTCTCAACAATATAATGATCCAAGACAATTCCAAAAGACTCGTGATGGAAAATGCTATCCATATGCAAAGAAAGAACTATGGATTCTGAATGCAGATCAGAGCATACTACTTTCTTTTTCTTTCTTTCTCATGGTTTCCCCCTTTTTTTCTGATTCTTTTTTCACAACATGACTAATGTGGAAATATGTTTAACAAGATTGTACATGGATGACCTATATCAGATTGCTGTTTTGGGAAATGGGGAGAAGAGAGAAGAGGAAAATTCGGAATTCAAAATCTTATAAAAATGAATATTGAAAACTATCTTTACATGCCATTGGAAAAATAAAATACTATTAAGTGGGAAAATTTTTTCTTTGTTAAAAAATTATTCCTTCACTGTATTGTGGGATGGACATGACTGCTCAAGGAAAATAGTGCTTTTGGAAAGAAAAGGTTAAAGTTGGCTACTGATATTCATCAGGAGATGGATATTTAATCTTTAATCTCTTGTCCAAGGCCCCTACTTTGGATCAACTCATTATCCCAAATAAACAACGTGTCATTCCCATTATTTATGTCTCATTGCAGCCAAAGTGTCTGGACCTCATTTTAGTAAGCACCATTCATTTCGACCCATTCAGTATTAATCTCCCTGCTAACATTTTTCCTGTTCTATGTGCTGTCCCCTATTTGCTTTTATGTTTTCCGCAGAGCGTTTATAAAAGGATAATCTTTTACAAAGCAGGCAGAATTTTTGTGTATAAATCGCTCTGTTTGAATGCCTCATTGATACACCATCTCAAATCTGAAGTGTTCAGCAAGATTAGCAAAAAAATAGCAAGTGACCAATCTGGGAGAAGCTCACAATCTTTCTCAAGATGGAGAAAAGGTCTCTAAGCATGATGTTAACACTCTTAAACATGTTTAGCTGGTATGGCTGCCCAAATGGCCTTAGCTAGTCTTGGGGACCTAAAAGATGAAGAGAAACTAAAAGACTAGCTCAAAAGTCACAGGGGTAGGAATGGAGTGGCATCCCTATCAGTCTTCCAAGGAGCTCTCTGTCTAAGCCTCATTAAGTTGTGAAGGTGACCCTTCACTGGGGTCATAAGGTCATAGCTTGATGAGGCTTCACTAGTCTATTGCTTTAACTCCCCTATCTTACAGCTGGTAATTACGACTACAATGGTAGTAAGAATCAGAGGCAGGAGTAGCACCCAGGTCCTCTGATCTGAGCCAATGTTGTTTATATAATATTAATTCCTAGGAACTTGCATGCAAGTGTTATATCCCTAATAATGAGACTAAGGGTAGGAGCAATAGATTACAAGTTTTGGGAGATCCTACCATTCTAGAAGGACCTCATATATAGGATTGGTCCTTGACTAGGTTTATTGTTGGAGGACCAATCTCCTTAGACCTGAAAGAACTCATTATTAGAAGGCTGGAGGCCAGGTGCTGGATTTAAGGGGCTGCAGCAACTCCTGGGTACCTTCTGATAAGGCATGCTGGGATTGTACTGATGTCAGTGAAAGGTGTGTCCACAGGAATGAAATTGTGGATCGGTAAGGCATTGAAGCAGACACAAGAGAGCCCTAAAACACAACTTATTATATTTATATAAACTATCCGCTTTATCTAAAGCCTCTAAAATTGTTATTATCAAAAGGCTTTGAACCAGAAGAACTGGGTTTGGGTCCCAGCTATGACCTTTTGTGACTCTGTAACCTAGCACAAGTCACTACACCTTCTGAGTTTCCTCATCTGTAAAATGGATCTTATAATACACTACCACTTCCATCAAAAGAGTGTGAAGAAAATGCTTTTGAAGCTACAGCATTTTATACAAATGTGAGCTGCCCAGGAGCATTGGAAGATAATTTGCTTAACTGAGTTTTCTAAATTTTACCTGAGACAAGAGTCAGAGCAAAAGTGATAAGCCCTTCAAGTTGAATGAATGAAAAAGCATTTGCTAGGTGCTTACAATGAGACAGACTATGCCAGGGATTGAAATACAGGGAAGCAGGGCATAGCAAATAGAACATTGGCCCTGGAGTCAGGAGGACCTGAGTTCAGATCCAGCCTCAGACACTTGACACACTTACTAGCTGTGTAACTTTGGGCAAGTCACTTAACCCCAATTGCCCTCCAAAAAGCCCAAAAAACCCCAACCCCAAATCAGGGAAGCAAGATAGTTTTTGCCTTCGAGGAGCTTTCATTCTTTTTTTTCCCCTTTTTTTCCTTTTTGGAGGAGTGAAGGCTGTTCAAATGGGGACAAGTGACTTGACCAAAGTCACAGGGCAAGTGTCTGAGGTCAGGTTTGAACTCAGGTTCTCCTGATTCTAGGGTGGGTGCTCTCTTCACTGCAGAACCTAGGTGCCCCTAGGAACTTTCATTCTATTAGTACAAGACAATGCATATAGGGAAATGGTGGCTAGGGTGTAGTGTTTTGGACAGAGGAGTCACAGGGAGATAATCAGAGGTATAGGGCAATTGATCCATATGCCCTTTCCAAGAATATTAATGTTGATTTGAATACTGACCTCAGTGATACAGTTGGAAAACATTGGGAAGGGAGAGAAAAGGGGCAGTGATATGGTATTAAGGTAGAAGAAAAGTCATATGGTGGGTTTGAGTGTGAGCCTAAACAAGGAATGATGAATATTCATCAATGAGAAGCCCAGGGTCTTAGGAGGTAGAGGTTGTTATACAGAAACATGGCAGCTTGAATATGACTGGGATGTAGCATGATGGATCTGGCACTAACTGCCCCCTTGCTCTCTGTCCAGAGGTGGAAAATCTTACCTAAGTCATTCTTCTTTAAGGAGCAGAAGGGGGAGAAGCTGAATATTGGGTATTGTTTTTTTTTTCTTTTGATAATTAGCTTAGAGCAAGGGGGACATTTGTGAAATTTTGCAAGGGGTGTAGTGTGGTCTCCTATGCCACTGATTAAGAGGCTTTTAACAGATGGACTTGGAGAACAGAACTAAATTCAACAAATAAAAAATCCTCAGCCAAAGGGGATTTTAAGTGTGGCCACTGTGGGAACTGAGAAGCAGAGCCTACACTCAGCAAATGTTAGGGTTGCTGTGTACCTTTGAGGGAGAGGGGTTCAGCTGGGATGGATGCATAGAAGCATCTGAATTGCAAACTGTGCTTGTGTTCTTAGCTGGCAGCAAGATAGATTTTTAAAAAATCCCAAGATGCTCTGTGCCAAAAAAGATGTGTGTTTTAAAATGGTATTTCTGAAATTCCGACTTGCTGTTGTGGTCGATCAGTTCCTTTGATCACCTCAGTTACAAAGGTTGTTATTTTTAAGGAGTGCTTTCTTCCTATAAGGGATTTTTTTTCCCACATGTCCACATTTATTAGGGAAAAATCCCAAACAGACATGTGGCCATGGCATCTTAATGGCCTAGACCCTTAAATACATGTGTCATATTGTAGGCTTGCCAAATCTCTTTTGAAGATCTAAGCTGTAAAAAACACTCCAAATTTTATCCATCATGGCTCTATCAACATTGAGCTCTGTTTAGTATATTATTTTAGTTAAATGCCACTGTTGTTGTCCATTTATTATGACATAAACTAGGACGGGTGCCCTCGTCTTAATCTTCAATCAATACCAAGATAGAGCTGATGAACTGTTGGGGAAATCTTGCAATAGATTTTGCCTGGGGATGCTCTCCTTTTGGCTCCTATAAAATACTTGAATTAAATGGCCAATTCTCATCCTCATAACTAACTAGAACTCTTTACCACGAGACTGCAACCAGAAGTGTCAGGATGATCTGCTCAGTGCAGTAACTGGGAGGGAGGGGGGTATTAATTCTTTGTGCCAGGGCACAAAATTTTGGAGGGTGAAAAGTTAACAGAGCTTCAGTTTCATAGAAATCACTTTAGTAACTAATTTCTCTTTGTGTTTAATTTATTGTCTTAACAATTTCTGTTATTGTAATGGTGTGACTTCCAAAGTTGATTGAGGATACACTCCCTGCTTTTTTACCCACAGGTACCATATTTGCTAGTTATAGCCCTATTTATGGTGTCCAAGTGTCCTCAGAGGGCTACTGGGCTCAGGATTTGCTATATCTCTTGGAGACAGTTACTGGGTCTTCTTATCTGGGAGGATATCTTTAATATGGAAATACCCTATATTTCAGATGGTGCTTCCACTTGGAAAAATCTCTCCTAGTAGATGCTAAGCTCCCCAAAAGCAGAGGACAATGCCTTCTAAACGTTTCTCTGTTATCCTATTTCATGGTGCCTCTTGCAAGACTCTACACTCATTCATTCACTGGATGGGCACTTGCTAAAACTTATATTACACTATAATGAGCTGGGTTGGATTTTAAGGGGCTACCAAAAATGTAGAAGACAACATCCCTGCCCTCAAGGATCTTACAATTTACTTAGAGAGGAGGCATCACTAATGAAAACATTAAAGAACACTTAGAAGGAAATACCTAAGCAGAGGTTCTCTAGCATGCTAGAAACTGTAGGCATATTATACACACAGGGTGAATTCCAAGTAAGAAAAAGTAAGGACAATGTGGTGTGAGCAGTTATAGGAATCTATCATCTACTCATATCATTACAGTTATTTGTGTATGTAATTCATCTTCTTTACAAAATCATAAATTTCTTTAAGGGAAAGTACTGTTGCTTATTCATCTTTATGTCAGCCACCATGCCAAGAATGGGACTCTGCACTTAATAAATACTTGTTGGATTCAGGTGAATTAAAATCGACTTTCTTTCATTAATTAACCCACCAACAAGCATTTATTAAGGGCCTACTTACTAGGTGCCAGGTGGGCAATTAGACAGCACAGTGGATAGTATGCTGAACTTGGAGTCAGGAAGACTTTGAACTCAACTTCTGGAGTTCAAATCTGGCCTTAGACATTCATTAGCTGTGTGGCTGTGGGCAAGTAGCTTAACCCTGTTTGCCTTAGTTTCCTCATCTGCAAAATGATTCAGAGAAGAAAATGGCAAACAATGCTGGTATCTGTGCCAAGAAAACTCCAAGTGAGATCATGAAGAGTAGGACTGATTGAACCACAAACAACAGGTGCCGGACATTGTGGTAGGCCCTGTGGCTATAAATAGAAAGAATGAAACAATTTCCAACCTTAAAGAGCTTACATTCTAATGAGTAGTAATTGACTGTTATTACTGTATATTTAAATATGTTTGGCTTTGTAAAATGGTAAAAACAGGGCTTGGATGAGCCTATTATTCCTCTAAGGGCAAGACCCAACCTGCAAATGTCAGCCTCAGGGGGAATATAGGACAGTAGGGGGAGGAAGCAAGGAAAGGTACAAAGTGTTAATTGTGCCCAAAGGGAATGAGTCTTTCCAGTTTGTTGAATGAGCCTAGAACTACAGCCTGAAGGATACTAGAATTAGGGAGGGGTGTGGGTGTTGTTACAGTTTTGATGTTGAAAAGGAAAACCATTTGATTCTGAAGCCTAGACAGAGAGCAACTTGAAGGTCTGGCTCTGTTTTTTTTTTTTTTTTTAATGGCTTAGCTGTTTAGGATTCAATTAAATGGGAGGCCACCTGTTGCAAAGCAAAATAGAATCTTCTGGCACTGGGAGAGAGGGGAAGAAACCCTTTGAGGAAGGAGTTTTTTGAGGTCCAGATATTTCTTCACAGGCCTTAGTCCAGAAAGGCTTCCTGTAGGAGGGCAGTCTTAGGCTGTATAGGATTGAGAAATATGAGACTGAGCTTGGCAGGGAAGAGGTGATTGCTCCTTTCTCTCCAGTTGCTAGTTGGTTCTCTCTAACTGTATGCCTTGTAGTCTTTTTAAACCCATTACATCCAAACAGAACTAATTTTCTAACCTACCTAACCTAACCTACCTCCTTCTTAGTTTTCCCAATACTGTCCCAGGCACTGCCATCACCCAGTCACCTAGGCCCTCAACCTTGGTGTGATTCTTGACTCTTCAATCTTCCTCATCCCCCATATTCAATATGATGCCAAATTCTGTTCATTTTACTTTGAAACAGTTTCATAGCTTCTCCCTTCTGAGGTGACATCACCCAGGGGCCGTGTCATTATCTCATACTTAGACTATAGCACTCCTCTTCTAGCTGGTTTCCTTGCCTCGAATCTTTCCCCAATCCTGTCCATCCTCCACTGAGCTGTGAAATTGATCCTAAAGGATAGGTCTTACCATATTGCCTCCCTATAAACATCAATGACTCCCTATCACTTCCAAGATCAAATATAAAATGTTCCATTTGATAATTAAAGCCATTCATAATTGTCCCTTGTCTCCAGACCCCAACTTTTTAGTCTTTGTATACTTTATACCCCTTCCACCCACGTAGTCTGTAATTCAATGATACCGGTATCCTTGCTTTTCTTTAAACAAAATATTTTATCTCCCTGCTCTGGGCATTTTCATTGGTTCTCCCTCATGCCTGGAATGTTCTCCTTCTTCACCTCTGTCCTCTGCCATCCCTGACTTCCTTCAAGTCCCAGATAAAATCCCAGCTTCTACAGGAAGCCTTTCCTGATCCTCCTTATTTCTAGGGCGCCTATTATTGATTATCTCTCATTTATCCTTCAAGCATCTTGCTTGTATGTGGTTACTGTACAAGGCTGTTGTATTGACTTGTACAAGGTTTTTGTGTTACAGTGGGGAGAGCATTGGACTTGGAGTCATGGGGATGTTGGATACAAATCCCACCTCAAACATTTACTAGCTCTGTGACCTTGAGCCAATCATTTAACTTCTCTACGCTTCAGTTTCCTTAAATGTAAAGTGAAGAAACGACACTCGAGGGCCTCTAAGGTCCTTTCTAGTTCTAATTCTATGGTCTTTTCTTTCATGCCCATAGATTACCTTCTCTTGGTTCTACTTCTGCAATCATCTCTCTCCTACCTCTCTCCTTTGTTTTCCTAGTGCTGCAATTCAGGCCCCTACATCTTGTATTTTATTTAAGAAGGTTTCAGAGCAAGAGAATGATATGACCAGATGTGAACATTAGGAAGATTTTGTGGTCAATGGTTTGAAGAATGGATTGGAAAGGGATGGGTTCACGGAGATAAGTCCAGAGGCCATTACAATAGACTGGCAGAGGAGATGTGCTCCCAAAAGAAAAGGCCTCTCTCCCCCTTCCTGAATTTCTCCAATTTGAGCTGTTCCCCCTTTGTCAAGTCACAAAATGCACTAGTTTGCAAGCTCCTTGAGGACACAAATGGTCCCTCATTTCACCTTAGTATCCCCAGTACTTTGTACATGGTGAGCGGTTGAAAAAGGAGTGCAGGAAGTGTTGAATTGAATTGAATAGTGTGGATAGATTTCATCTCCCTGATCAGATTAAATGGTTACGGAGGGCAGGGACTCTGCATTACCAAAGATTGCTCTGTACCTATCCTGTATTCAATAAATGATTCTAACATGGTAACTATTTAATTTAAAAGCAGAGATGGTTGAGCTATGGAATGAGCAGAAAAGCAGAGGGAAGAAGGTAAAGATTCTTTAAGTTTCTCATGAGTTAGTGAGCCAGCTGGGATTTGCAACAGCTATCTCTTTCCTCTGCTAATCATTGCAGGCATGAAAACTAGCAGAAGACATTCATTTTTAATGGCTTGTTATGGGCTTCTTTGCAATATATCTTTGGGTATTAAGGTGTGGAGTCAGGGACTTAAAATGATTGATGTCTCAGCTCCACACATGGGGGTCTCCCCCACTTACCTAGCTCTCTGATATCCACTAGGGAAATTTATGGGCACTCTTGGCAGCCTAAGCAGCCATCAAATATTAATCAAAAATATGTAATAACTAATATATACTTAAAGAATTGAAGAAAATTAACATTCAAGTGAAGCATTCAGGGACCCATAAAAATCACAAATGCTACAGAGACTCAGTCAAGGTTGGCAGCCTCTGAACTTAGCCTGCTTTCAAACTTCCATTGGGAGGCTCCAGTTGCCTCCTACTCTTTGATGCTGAGATTAGCACAGCTGAGAGAGTTGGGGGGAGCCCCTAAAATCTATAAAAATCATTGTAGCTGACATTTGTGTTGTATTTTATGGTTTCCAAAAATGCGTTACAGATAGAGAGGGACCATAATGTAGTGAAGAGCTGGTGTGGGAGCCAGAAAGACCTAGGCTCAGGTCCCATCTCTGATGTACACATACTTGCTGTGTGATTCTGTGCAAATGACTTGACGTCTCAGTGCATCAGAAAACTCAAAGACTATAGGTTACAGAAAAGGTGTCAGTATGGATTCGTAGAAAGAGATTCCTTATACCAGTGACATGATAGATCTCCTTCCTATCTTCTCTATCTTCTCATTTGAACCTAATGAGAACCTTATGAGGTGGATACAGCAGTTTTCACTATTTTCATTTTGCAGATGAGGAAACTGAGGCTGAGAGAGACTAAATGTCAGAGGTGAGTTATGAACATCATTGGACCCAATGTTGAATTCAAGACCGGCTCTGGGCACACCTGAAGGAAAACGAAGGCACTGTCCCAGGATACAGTGGGCTTTTTCAGTAGCGTCTTCATGTCAGGTGTCCCCACACAAAGCATGGTAGACTAATTTTCTTGATTCTAGTTCACAAGGCAGAATTTCCAGTGGTATAGGCCACTGTTGATTCCTTTCTTACAAGTCATATGACTAGCCAGAAGCTCCATTTCTTGGTGTTCTCCGGTGGAGGCTTGCCTTGGCTTTTCTTGGCCTAAACCTAAAGGGATTTAGTAGTGGTACTTGGGGGTGAGGGGAAGGGTAGAAGAAAAGGGGCTCAATAATTGTGCCCTGTTTCGTAGGGTACAAAACCTCCTGTTTTTGTTGGGAACCAGTGTTTTCTTTTAGCTAATCATAACCACCTTATTATCAGCCAGATTTGATTTTCTGAGCCAGAGAGGTTAAGATACTTGTTCTTCGTCACATAGGAGATGAACAGCAGAACCCACAAGAAAACCACAGAACCAGCGGCCTCTTGGGGCCCCTCTTGGGTGCCCAGAGCACAGTGCAGGGAGACAGACTACATGGCCTGAACGTGGAGCAGCTTGCTCGAGGATGGGAACATCATAGCAGTTGTTAGGTTCTTCTGTTATTGTGGAAAATCAGGAGGAGAGCCTGTCATTTGTCATCTGTTCTTTGAATGTAACAAACTTTTCTTCCACAGGCCATTTGGTGTGAATCTGAGTGATGGTTTTGGCAAAGTGGCTCCCACCCTGGTGGTGGAATAAACAGAAATGAGACTGGAACAGGAGTCTTGGATCCTCTCAGCTCTCCAACTTCAGTGGGCTGGCAGTGGAAACGGCAGGGGATTTGGAATGACCACACATGGGCATTTGGGGATTAAATCTTGTTTGTGCCTCCTCATGTCAGACTTCTGTAGATCAAAGGGGCAGGGAGTTTTAAGGCAACTCTCTCTCTCTTTTTCTCCCTTTCCCTCTCTCTCTCTGTCTCTCTCTTTCTCTTTTTCCTCTCCCTCCTTTTATTCAAGGCAAATATCTCCCTGTTGAGCAAAGGGTATATTCATTTTTGCACCAGAATGTGCATCTAGATATGTCCCTACACTTGCATTTGTATGGATAGGGCAAGTTTCCCCAAAATGCAGTGGTTGAGGACAAGAGGAAGGGCAGAGTAATTAAACAAAGACGGCTACAGGGGAACGTTACTCTGTTTTCTGATGGCAATTGAGGCATGAACTGCAGGGGGGCTTCTGGGTGAGGGAGAAGCTTTAGTGCTTCTTTTATCTCATCATGAGGAAGCTTGGATTGCCACGGAGCTGCTGTTTTTCTGTCTCTGTTGTGTTTCCTTCTTTCCTGCTTGTAGATGAAAGAGTCTTAGAAAGGAAATAGTTCTGGGGAGCTTCTAAAGATCAGATGGTGGTGTTCATACAACAGTCTGCCAGTATCTGATTCTAATACTTAGTGTAGCCCCGAGAAATAACCTGAAGAATTAGTAGCTGAGATGCTACTACTTTAGTGCTCTCAAAAATGGAAGACGCCAGTTGCATTTTGAGATCTCATAAGGTCCACTAACGAAGTAAAGAAAATGAAATCAGAAAGTGGGCCCCTAGAACTGACTAGGAGTCCATAGTTCATTGGCGGGTGTGTCGGGGAAAAGGGCCCTTCAAAACTCAGAGAATCATCCTTATACTGCATGGTCAGTAGGAAGTGGAGAGCTTAGGAAAGGTCATTATTATTTTAGTATAACCACAGAATTCTCATTCAACAGTCAGTTAAACAAGTTCTTATGACTGACAGGAAGTACTCCTTCATCATGCTTACCCATTCAATTTAATCCAATGAACATTTATTAAACACCTACTAGTACAGTGCCAGGTACTGTACTAAGCACTGGGAGCACAAAAAGAGGCAAAATATATTCCCATCCTCAAGGAGCTTACAATCTAATGGAGGAGACAATATGCAAACAAAAGATGCAAAACAAACTTTATACTGGATAAATAGGAAATAATAAACAGAGAAAGCACTGACCTAAGAGGAGTTAGGGAAGGCTTCCTGTAGACAGTGGGATTTTACTTGGGACTTAGAGAAAGCCAGGCAGGTCATGAAAGGCAGAGGACAGGAGGGAGAGGGCTCCAAGCTTGGGGGATATCCAGACAATATGCCTAGAGTTGGTGGCAGAACCAACATGGCAGAATAGAAAAGCACTCAACTGAGCTCTCTCAACATTCCCCTCCAAATAACTTTAAAATAATACCTCAAATCAAATTTTGGATTGGGACAGCCAAGGCAAAGTCAGAGTATGACATTCTTTCAGCCTAAGACAACTTAGGAGGTTGGGAAGAGAGATCTGTGGCAAAGGAGTAGAGGCTTCCTAGCTTGGAGCCCATGTGGATGAAACGTGAAGGATAGAGTTAGGTAGTAGTGACAGAAGCAGAAGCAGCAGCAGTTTTGTGAGCTCCAAAACCAGAGAAAATCATACTACTTGGGAATTACTAATAACTTCCAAACTCCCAGAACTAGTTTTGAAAACAGCAGTGCAAAAAATCCTTTAGCTTGAGACAGAGTTCCCTTTCCATCCCCCACTAGGAACAGAACCCAACATTAACATAAAGTTTCAAATCAACAAATAGAGTGAAAAAATGAGCAAACAACAACAATAAAAAGAATATGAGCATAAAAAGCTATTACAGTGATAGGGAAGATCAAGACACAAACTCAAAAGAAGTCAATGAAGTGAAAACAGCTACAAGTAGAGCCTCAAAGAAAAATATGAATTGTAAACAAGTTCAAAAAGGATGCCTGGAAGAAATAAAAAAGGGGATTTTTGAAATGATATGAGTGGTAGAGGAAAAATTAGATGACAAAATGAAAACAAACGATGAAACTTATGAAAAGACAATTAATAACTTGGTAAAAGAGGCCACAAAAATACTGAAGAAAATAAGAACTTAGAAATAGAATGAGCAAATGGAAAAAGAGTTACAGAATTCACCTGGGAAAATAACTCCTTAAAAAGCAGAATTGGCTAAATGAAAAAAAAAAGAGAAATACAAAAGCTCACTAAAGAAAATTTTTCCTTAAAAATTAAAATTGGGAAAGTAAAAGCTAATGACTCCATGAGACATCAAGAAACAATAAAATAAAGTCAAAAGAATGAAAAAATAGAAGAAAATGTGATCTATCTCATTGGAAAAATAATTTACCTGGAAAATAGATCAAAGGGAGATAGTTTAAGAACTATCTGACTACTAGGAAGTCATGATCAAAGAAAGAATCTAGACATCTTTTTTCAAGAAATTGTCAAAGAAAACTTCCCTGATATCCTAGAACTAGAGGGTAAAATAGAAATCTTAAGAATCTACCAATCATTTCCTGAAATAGATCCCCAAATATTATAACCAAATTCTGGAATTTCCAGGTCAAAGAGAATATACTTCAAGCAGCCAGGAAGAAACCATTCAAAAGTATAGGAACCACAGTCAGGATTACTCAAGATTTAGTAGCTGCCATGTTAAAGAAGAAGAGGCCTTGGAATGTGTTATTCTGGAAGGCAAAGGAGCTAGGATTACAACAAAAAATAACTTCCTCAGCAACACTGAGTATAATCCTTCAGGGGAAAAAAATGAATATTTTGTGAAATAAAGGACTTTGGAACATTCCTGATGAAAAGATGAGAACTAAATAGAAAATTTGACTTTCAAATAAAAGACTCAAGAGAATCATAGAGGTAAACATGGAAGAGAAATCACAAGGGACTCAAAATGGCTAAACTGTTTACCTTTCTGTATGGGAAGATGATTTGTGTATCTTCTAAGAATTTTCTCATTTTTAGGGCATTTAGAAGGCTTCTATATATAATGAGAGTGTGGGATGCATTGATTCTGTTGTTATGGTATGTTAAAAAAGATAAGTGAGAAAGAGAGATGCCCTGGGAGAAGGGTGAAGAGAGAGGAAGAATGGGGAAAATTATATGAGAGGCATGCAAGGAAGAGCTTTTACAGTGGAGGAGGAAATGGCAAAGGACTCAATAGGCAATTCTTGAACCTCATTAACACATAAATTAGTTCAAGAATGGAACACACACACACACACACATGCACACACACACACATGATTGATAATAGAAATCTATCTTACCCAAAAGGGAAGTAGAAGGGGAATGGAATAAGAGAAAATGTTGGGTGGGGGGAGATGGTAATAGAAGAGAAGACAAAAGAAGGCAGTGGTCAGAAGAAAAACAGACTTTGGAGAAAGGACAGGATTAGAGATAGATAGATAGATAGATAGATAGATAGATAGATAGATAGATAGATAGATAGATAGATAGATAGAGATAAGAGAGAGAGAAAAGGATAAACAGAAGAAAAGAGGATGGAGGAATATACACAGTCATAACTGTGAATGTGAATGTGATGAACTGATCCATAAAATGGAAGTGGTAGTGAAATGGATTAGAAACCAGAATCCAACTTGTGCTTGTTTTGTTTTTGTTTTTGTTTTTACCAGAAACACAATTAAAATGGAAAGACACACAGAGAGTTAAAAAAAATAAGGTTCAAAAGCTATTATACTTCAGCTCAACTAAAAAAAAGGCAAAGGTAGCAATCATAATTTCAGATAAAACAAAAGCAAAAATAGATCTATAAGGGATAAGCAGGGAAACTACAACTTGCTAAAAGGAACCAGAGACAGTGAAGTAATATCAATCTTAAACATATGCACCAAATGGCATACCATTCAAAATTTGAAAGGAAAAGTTTAATTAATTACATGATGAAATAGAAAATAAGTTCCCCCACACTAGTGGGGAGCTTAACTTTCCCCTTTCAGAACTAGATAAATCTAACCATTAAATAAGTAGGAAAGAAGTTAAAGAGATAAATAGAATCTTAGAAAAAATGGATGTTAGACCTTGGGAGAAAACTGCTATTGTTTGTCTTTCATTTTTGATGAGGACCAATGGCACCACAGGGTGACATCTTGACTTGTGTGTGAATTAGATTTAAATGAGGGAGAATTTCACAAAATTGTCAGCCTCACTTTCTGCCAGAGTCATTGAAGTTCTATGGCAAGATAAAAGTCAAGACAGGGAACAGTAAATGAACTTGGTGTCTTTGATGTTTGATTAAGTTCTAAGTCTTCTAAAGCATCTGCTTCAGCTGCTGTTGGAACATAGCTGTTGGAACATATTCTAGGATACAGGACTGGTTCAATATTAGCAAAACTATCAACATAACTGATCATATCAATAATAATAAGAATAGGAATCAACAGATGCAGAAAAAAAACTTTTCATTAAATACAACACTCATTTATGTTAAAAACACTAGACAG
The DNA here is from genome assembly GCA_028646575.1 of Pseudocheirus occidentalis. Classification (NCBI taxonomy): domain Eukaryota; kingdom Metazoa; phylum Chordata; class Mammalia; order Diprotodontia; family Pseudocheiridae; genus Pseudocheirus; species Pseudocheirus occidentalis. The sequence goes on along the minus strand of CM053593.1, from coordinate 97,594,275 downwards.
CATAGGAATCAATGGAGCTTTTTTTAAAATGGTAAGTAGTATCTATCTAAAACCAAGAGTAAGCATTATCTGTAATAGGGATAAATGTGAAGCCTTCCCAGTAAGATCAAGGATGAAGCAAAGATGCCCATTGTTACCACTATTATTCGATATTGTATTAGAAATGATAGTTATAACAAGAAAAATAAATTGAAAGAATAAAAATAGTTAATGAGGAATTAAAATTATCACTCTTTGCAGATGATATGACAGTATATTTAGAGAATCCTAGAGAATCAACTAAAATTTGGATGAGACAATTAAGAAGAAGGAGTGGTCAGATTGGTAGGAGGAAAACCAGAAAAGAGTGGTGTCCTGAAAACCTAGAGAAAATCAAGGAGAGAGTGATCAATAGTGTCAAAGGCTGCAGAGAGGTCAAGGAAAATGAGGATTGAGAAAAGACCATTGTATTTGGCAACTAAGAGATCATTGGTAACTTTAGAGAGGTTAAGAAGAGAAGAAGAGAAAAAGTAGAGGCACCTACGGTCTTTTCTATTTTTGCCATAAAGGGCATAAGAGAAATAGGATGATAGTTACCAGGGATGGGAAGAACAAATGAGAGTTGGTTTTTTGTTTGTTTTCCAGGGTGAGGGAGACATAGGCATGTTTTTATTAGGTAAGGGAGGAGTTAGTAGAGAGGGAGAGTTTGAAAATAAGTGATAGAGCAGGGTTGAAAGAGGAGAAAATCTGCTGGAGAAGATGAGATAGAATGGAATCTCTTGAAGAAGTAGAGGGCTTTGCTTTGGTAAGGAGTAAGGCCATTTCATCATGTGAAACAGGAATGAAGGAGGAGAAAGTGGGAGAAAGTACCTGATTGATAGGAGATGAAGAAGAGAGAGTTCTTGGAGAATGGCCTCGCTTTTTTTTCCTGTAAAATATGAGGCAAGGTTCTCAACTGAGAGAATAGGGGAAGGTTGAGCCATAAGAGGTTTGAGAAAGGATGGCAAAGTTTGGAAGGGTCACAGTGGAGAATAGAACAGTGAGCAGACAAGGGAGGTAGAGTAGGATTGCCCAACAGTAGTGAGGGCCCAGTTGAAGTTATGTAGAATAAATTTGTAGTGGATCCAGTGAGAATGGTTGTATGCTTTTCTTCATCTTTGTTCAGTTGCACATGTGTAAGCATGAAGGTGATGGATGGTGGGAGTGATCCAAAGCTAAGGACTGTCTGGGAATAATTAGCAATATGGTCAGAGAGCTATATATTCCACAGAGGCTGATCATGTAGAGTTGAATTGGTTCTTGTTGGCTCACTAAGGAGTTAAGAGAGGGGAAGAGGAGAGAATAGCCAGCAAAGGGGGAACAGCTTGGGATAGCATTGAGAGGTCAAGGAAACGGAGGTCATGGTGAAGATGTAGAATAGGGTTATGTAAGGGAAGATAGGGAAAGGTGAGAAGCCAATGGAAGTGGTACGTATGTAAGAGATGGTAAGATCAAGTAAATAACTATCTTTGTTTGTGGCTGAGATAGGGTGGAGGAGGGGTTCATGAGAGGTGAGTAGGTTGAGAGACTGAGTCAAGAGAAGCTACACTTATATTGAGTAGAAATGTTCAGTTGTGTCTGACTTAGTGATCTCATTTGGGGTTTTCTTGGCAATGATGCTGGAGTGGTTTACCGTTTCCTTCTCCAGGTCATTTTACAGATAAGGAAACTGAAGCAAATAGGGTTAAGTGACTTGCACAGAGTCATACAGCTAGTAAGTGTCTGAGACTGGATTTGAACTCAGGAAGGTGACTGCTCTTAACTCCAGGCCTGGCACTGTATCCACTGTGCCACCTAGCTGCCCCTAAATAGAAATTTATATCCCTGTTACTTCAATCTAGTTCTGTCTTCTGGGGTCAAACAGAACAAGTCTAACTCCTATACTATTTCTCATCCCTTTAAGTCACTGAAGATAATTGTAATGTCTTATGTCTTGTATTTTCCTGGTTAAATATCCCCAATTGCTTCAGGTGATACTTATATGGCATAATTCCTTTTATCACTCCTTTTCATGTACTCCAAAATCCAGTTCTATCGGCCTACTTGTTAATCCCCCTACATAACATTCCATGTCCCATTGCTGTGTCTTATATTGGTTGTCCCTAGTTCATGGAATTTGATCCTTCCTCTTCTCTGCATGTTAGAATCCTAGACTTCCTTCAAGGCTCAGCTCAAGTGCCATCCTTTCGTGTCCCTTTCCACCAATTGCTAGTGATTTCCCCTCTAATGTCACCTTGATTCTACTTTTTCTTTTATTTATATGTATATACCTATTTATGTACATTTTAGCTTCAGCTTTTGAATGTAAATTCCTTGAGGGCAGGACTGTTTTTCTTTTGTCTTTGAGTCCCCAGAGAATAGCACAGGACCTGGGAACACATAATGATCACTTAATAACTGTTTGTTAATTGGTTCATCGAAGGGACTGGGACATGAAGCTAGAAAAGAAAAGACAGGGGGGAACATGGGCATGTAGAAATAAAAAGGTACTCATTTTAAAGATGGAGCAACTGAAAATCAGAAGGGTTAAGTCATTTTCCAAAGCAATCATTTATTTAAGATCACCCAAGAAATTAGGACCAGGATTAGGACACTGACCCCTTGACTCCTAACCCAAGATAGTCTCAATGCTATCATTTTCACAGAGAGGACTTTTAGGAACTAGAACAATATGTGTTCCATTGTTTCGATTTCATGGCTCTGGATAAGCAACTGAGTGGGAAGAGGGGAGCCCTTGGTTCTTTTTTTTTTTTTTTAACATAGTCAGTCCCTGAATTCAACCATCCCATGGATAGCAGCCCTGTAGCTTTCTCTAGGAGATCAGTAGCCTGGCCCTATTCCAGTCCTTAGGGTAATGTGAGGTTGTAGGCATCATGGAGGTGGCCTTTTTCTCCAGCGCCCCTTCCCTCCATCTCCCTGTAATTGTAAGGTGACTGCCAGCTGCTTTTTGTGCTGAGAAAATGGGCTACCTATCTGTAGCTAAGGTCTATTTTCCTACCTCATCCCTAGGTCAAATTTGAACTCCAGTCCTGTCAATCTGGGCCTCTATCTTTTAGTTCCTTTACCAGAAATCTGTCAGATTGGGCCTCTGCTATTCCTTCAAGATTCTGCTCCTGCCCTCATTTTCACCATCTCGAGGTCATGATGGGACACCAGCTCTAGGTTCCTTCCATTCTTTGCTTCTTCCTCAGAGGAGTAGTGTTATCAGAGCCCTCTGAATGTCCCATCTAGGTATAAATTCCTAGGGGCAAATTTCCCAACTGGAACCTTGTTGCCCTGAATTTCAGGTAGAATAGGCTCTTAAATTAGGAGATTCATGCACAAAAAGGAGAAAACATTAATATATTATCTAAGGAAATATTTTATTTTATTTTATTTTATATAATTGATTTGTTTATTTACTTTTAGTTTACAAGATTCAGTTCCACATTCCATTAAGTTTCCATTTTCTCCCCTCCCTTCCCCCTCACCCCCAGCCCATGGTGGCATACAATCAAGTATAGGATCTGCAAATACTTTCACACTGGACATTACTCTAGTTGTATAGAAGGGTTGTAACCAGTGGAGTGAACAATGGGAAAGAAGAAACAAAACCAAACATGGAAAAGAATGACAGCATGTAGATTGCTTCAGTTTCCATTTAAACTGTTTTTTCTAGATCTTTCTCTGAATTAAGGTTTCTCCTTTCATCCTGAGACTTGTAGAATTGTCTTATAACTGTGTGTTGCTCAGAAGAGTCTAGTTTATCAAAGTTGGTCATCAAGACATATGATGTGTCTGTGATTGTATACAAATTTTTCCGGGTTCTGCTCTTCTCACTTAGCATCAATTTGTATAAGCCTCTCCAGATGAATAAGAAGACTATCTCCTCCCCATTTCTTACAGCACTATAGTATTCCATTACGTTCATATACCACAACTTGTTTAGCTAGTCCCCAGTTGATGAACATCCCCTTAATTTCCAGTTTTTTGCCACCACAAAGAGAGCTGCAATAAATATTTTTGTACATATGGGTCTTCCTCTCACTTCTATGATTTCTTTGGGATACAACCCCAGAAGTGGTATTACTGGGTCAAAGGGTATGCAATTATTTATAGCCCCTTGAGCATAGTTTAAGGAACTATTTTAAATAAATTGACTAGCCAACATAGCCAATCAATTGATTTGCTAGATCTCCCTCCCACTCCTCACCCATAGTGAATAGCCTTGGAAGTTGGAAGTTATGTAAAAAATCTTGCTGTTTTGGAACAGTAAATGAAGAGTTTGTGGGTTTGGAGTACCTGCATACATGGATTTTAGGAGTGTATCATAAAGCCAAGCACAAGCAGCTTTTCAGAAGAATACTGCTGTGAATAGCTTTTAAGATTCTGATTACACAGTATAGTGAACACCCTATTTATTCCATAACAAATCAAAGTAAAACATTCACAGTAAATCAAAGCACAACATTCACAATGTTACAACTTATCACAGAAAATCAAAATATAGCATTCACAACAATTTATCACAGAAAATGGCCACACAGTTTCTACCACAGTGGTAACAAAGTTTTCTTTTTTAAAAAATCAATTATTGGGGCGGCTAGGTGGCACAGTGAATAGAGCACCGGCCCTGGAGTCAGGAGTACCTGAGTTCTAATATGGCCTCAGACACTTAACACAAAAAACTAGCCGTGTGACCTTGGGCAAGTCACTTAACCCCAACTGCCCTCCAAAAAGCAAAAAAAAAGGCTGCTATAAAAAATCAATTATTTCATTAATTTTCTTGTTTACATCATTCGTTTCTACGAGACTTTGAATTACAAATTTTCTCCTGGTCTTTCCCTAACCACCAACCCCCAAAACAGCAATCCCACTGCAAAGCCCCTCCCCAATCTGCTCTCCTTTATATCCTCCTCCAATGCCCTTCTAACTTTCTGGTAGGGCAGGGTGGGTTTCTCTATCCCAGTGCCTGTATATCTTAATTCCCACTTGCATGTAGTTAGCAATAATAATAATTTTATGTATACATATATTTTAATATTTGATTGTAGAACTTTCAATTCTAGATTCTTTCAGTTTGTCCCTTGTCACCCACCCCCACTGGAAGGACAAGTAATTCAATACAGGCTGTACATGTGTAATTGTGCAGGACATCTCCACAGTGGACATATTGTGAGAGGCTGATTATATGTCCCTCCTTCCTGTCACACACACCCTCCTTGTTCTATTCTCTACCCTGTCCTTGTCCCTTTACTGAAGTGTGTGCTTCCAGCAGCCCTCCCCCAGACCCTGCCCTCCCCTCCGTCATCCCACCTCTCATCCCTGTCACCCCTACTCTCCTGTGTGGCAAAATACCCAGTTTAGAGTTTATGTCATTCCTTCCCTAAGCTAAATTCAATGAGAGTAAATGAAAGTAAAGTTGAAACAGTTGTCCCTTGCCTCTTCTGTATGGGATGATTAACCCCATTTTGTCTCTCCCTGTCTCCTCTCATTCTAGTCCTCTACCACCTCAGAATTTCACCTTTTAAAGTATCATCCCTTCCTATTCAATTGATCCTGTACCCTCTATGCATACATATACACACATACTCAGATATGTATTCAT
>CM053593.1:97548357-97588170 GCA_028646575.1 Pseudocheirus occidentalis | reverse complement strand
CACTTCTCTTGCCTGGAACTCAAGGATCAGCCAGGTCATGAACAAACAAAGTCTTATCCTGGTCATGCTTCTTCAGTCCTTCAGCAGTTCAGCTGGCCCTAGGACCCAGAAGGAATAATGGCCTTCTGGGTGGCCTTCACCGGATTCTGGTCTCAGGAAAACTCCATCTCTTTTCTCAGTCACCTTCCAGATGCTGGGAGAGAAACTCTCTCTCTCTCTCTCTCTGTCTCTCTCTCTGTCTCTCTCTGTCTCTCTGTCTCTCTGTCTCTCTCTCTTTCTCTCTCTCTCTCTTTCTCCTTTTCTTTCTCTCAAGAAAACTCCAACTCACTTCTTCAGTCCAGCAGCCCAGGTTCCAGATGCTGAGACAATCCTGCTTCCTCCAACAGGAAAATTCCAATTCTGTGTCTCTGGCTCTGGAATTCCTGCTTATATACACACACTGGCCTCCTGTCTCAGCCAATACCCTTCTTCCACTTCAGCAGGGGAGTTCACACTCTCTCAACAGGGGACAGGGCTCACACCTTCCATACTTAGGCCTAAGTTACTAAGTGCAACTTAGCCCTAAGTAACTAAGTGCTAGGTATCTGCTAAACTGATTGCTATTACACTGATAACTTGAGGGAATCAGGAAAAGCCTCAGGTGGAAGATGGCATCTCATCTGTGCTTTGTAAAGTTAAAGTTAAGCAAAACTACTTCATAGAATGATTTTCACCTTTAAACTCTAACGAAGCTTTCTGTACTATATATACAGAAGAGTTTCTGTGCTATACTCTGTCTTCACTATTATTCCTCAACACTCCTAAGATCTGAGTGTTTATTCTGTTTCTAGCTTCTCTCTACCTACCTGGGGATCTCCTAGATCCTTCTGCATAATGGAATATGATACTGGGAAGTACAACCCTTTCCCAGAGAAAGTAGTTTCCTAAAGTGCAAATTTCTCCTGGAGAAAAGCCACCATAAGATCATTGCCTTTAAACTAAAAACATAAAATCCCCTTGATGGTGATTTTCATTAGTATCCCCTGGTCCTTTCCCTTCTAGAGTTCTCCTTCCTCTGTTTCTTCCATCCTAGCTCCTGCACAGCATTAATGTCATCCTCTTTTCTTTCATCCCATGTTCTTACAGTCAAACTAAAGAAATTATTGTCTCTTGTTTGTTCCCTTCTGGAACTGGGTGAGGTTGTGTCTTCAAGTCCTCTATGTCTTTAGTCTCCTCTCTTCCCATTTGCACAGCTTCCCACTGTGTTTTCCTTTTCATAACATATATATTGATTCAACTATAAAACATCATGGAGTTTAGGTAATGGAGTATTCCCTTGTCCTGATTTTTTTAACTTACCCTTAAATCTTTATCCTCTTAGATCCCTTTTGTTCCTTAATGATTCTTCTTTGTTCTTTTTTCAGTTCAGTTTATTTTCTGTTTTCTTTAAACAATAGCTTTGAAACACAAGGTGAGTTATTTTTTTTTACTTAGTTCTTTTTTTGTTAATTGTACTTAACTTTCTTCTTTTTCTCTTGCATGGAGGGTTTTGAAAGTTGTGTTCTGCTCACCTTTGGGTTTTTAATTTGGGATTGCTGTTTTTTATTCATTTGTTTGTTTTCTGCTTTGCTTTGCTTTTTGCTCTTTCCTACCTCAATGATTTTTTTTTCAGGTTCTTGATGGCTTGCCATCCGTTCTTCATTAAGATCAATATACCCCAAACTTCTGTCTTGGGTGCCTTATTTTCTCTCTATATTCTCTCATTTCATGATCTGCCTCATCAACCCCCATAAATTTAATTACAGTCTCTATGTGAATGATTCTTAGAACAACATAGCTAAACTTCCTTCTTGATAGTTCTGATTGGACATTTTGAGCTGGGCAGCTATAATAGATCATCATCTAGCAGTATATCCCCTTCACCCACATAGGTTAGGTTAGTTCTTTTCCTAAATGTCAAGGAAATTGTTCCCAAGATTTGATAATTTCAGTGCTCAACCCTTGTCTTGTCTGATGTAGTTTTAAAGGTGGCCTCTGGCCAAGCTGATGTGGCTTTCCTGGTTACAAAAGTACATAAAAGAAGCCTTTGGGGTCCTTCAGACTTGGCAGAGGATGCCCCAAGATCTTGTGAGTCTGCCACCTACCCTGCTCACTACATAAATTTCCTTATGGCAGTGAGGGAAGTTAGCTAACTATGGTAGTAACCTTGTTGCATATCTATTCTGTGATAGCTATGGCTAAGTAAACATCCTTTTATTAACTATTGAATGGTCTATGAGTCTCATATTTCATTCCAGTACCAAACTTGAATTAACAGGGTAGTTTGAATCACGTATGCTCTTATAGCATATCAATTTTAGAATGCTGAGGACATAACATTTTCTTTCACCCCCAAACCTAAACCTCTTTTGAACTTTCCTATTATTGTTAAGGGTATGACAATCTTTTTAGTCAGTCAGGTTGGCAACTAATGTCATCACTGACTTCTCACTCTCCCTTACCCCTACATCCAACTAATTGTCAAATTTTGTTTGTTGTTGTTGTTGTTGTTTTTGTCTATAACATCTTCTCACATACATCTTCTTCTCTTTACTCATTCAGCTACCATCCTAAATCAGGGTCTCATCTTCTTTCACCTGGACAACCACAATAACCTCTGATTTGATCTCCTTTTTTCAAGACTCACCTCACTCTAATTTATTCTCCAGAGTCATCAAAGTGATTTCCCCAAAATTCAGGTCCGATCATGTCATTGTCTCCTCTCTCCTATCCCCACTCAATAAACATCAATACCTTTCTAGTGTATTTAAGATCAAATATAAACTCCTCTGTTTAGCATTCAACCCTTTGTAAACTGATCCATTCCTAACTTTCCAGTCATGTAAGATATTCCTCCCCTTTCTGCAGACTGTGATTCAGCCATAACAGCCAACTAACTGTTATATACACATAATGCTCCATATTTCATCTCGGTGTCTTTCTAAGGAGTGTGCCTCAGGCCTGAATGAAGTCCTTTCTCAACTCTGCTTCTTAGAGCTCCAGATTTCTTTTAACTCAAGTGGTATCTTCTACATGAATCCTTTCTTCCTCACCATCATCATCAGTCATCATCATAACCACCATCATCATTATCATCTTCTCAACCACCAATTAGCATTTATTAAGCTGCTTAGGAACTGTACTAAACTGCAGAAATACAGAGAAATGCAAAAGAAATTGTTGCTACCCTCAAAAAACTCACATTGTAATGGAGAAGACCCCATGCAAATAATATGTACATTTATAGACACATATATATTACATATAAATATATATATATGCAATCACAAGCACGTATATATATATATATATATATATATATATATATATATGAAAAGCCATAGACCCCAGATGCTAATATAATCCCTCCTCAAACTACTCTGCATTTCCTTTGTACACATTATAAATATACTTGTATGTGTACATGTAGCATTACATATAACACTAATTTTTAGCTGTTTTTGAATGTAAGCTCCTTGACATTATAAACTATTTCATTTTTTGTCTTTGAATTCCCAGTGCTTTCAATATAGTAGACAATTGATAAATGCTTGTTGATTGACTGAGATTAATTAGTTGGACCAAGTTAATACTCCATCAGTATATCTATCTAAAGCCACTCTAGCATTAAAATTTCCCATATTTTCTATTTGGTGTGGGAATATAATTCAGTGTTGCATTATATTACATTTATCTGTTTATTAGTGATTTGAAGAAATTTTTCAGGTAGATGTTAATACTTTGCATTTCATCTTTTGTAAACTCTTGTTCATATCCTTTGGCCACTTGTCTCTTAAGATAGATTTTTGTCAATTCTCTATTAGATTTTGGACCTCAGACTTCTATCAGAGATGATTACTGAACATATTTTTTTCCTGGTCTGTTTTTTCTTCTAATTCTATTTTCACTGATTTTCTTTGTGCTTATTCTGCAAAATGAGATAATTTCCCCCCTTTCCTGCTTTAATTGTCTTCTTTTGTTGTTATGACTAGCATTTCTATTGCTGTAACAAACCAGAGTGTATATCATTGTTTCATCTCTTTTGGGAGGAGGGGGAAGAAACTCTTGGTGTTCACAAAAATTTCTAGCTTTGGATTTTAGAGAAATGTTTTTGGACACAATAAAACATATTTTCATTCCTATGCTTTTTTAAAAAGTTAAAAAAATAACAAATGAAGGCTATATTTTGATAAAATTATTTTGAAGATTTATTAATCTCTTACTATTTTTGTTATGGCTATTATTAATCATGCTAATAGTTTTCCTAATATTATTCTCAAATTTATGGCATGCATTAAATTTGTCAAAATTTTTAAAAATTGGATCTATTACAGTCACCTATTTTCAAATATTTTCTTTAATATCCAAATAATATTCTCTAGTAGCATCAGTAGCCATGCTTTCTCCCTTTTTTCATTTGGGTATCATGAATATATCTGATTCATAATAGCACTTTGATATAGGACATTTCCCTTCTATTTTTGCAGAGTTTATATATCATAGGGGCTATTTGTTGCTAAGGTACAGATTTGATTATGAATTAATCTGGATTACGAAGTATTTTCCCCACCTTTGCGAGGATGCTTTATTGTTCCATGTCTTTTTCTGAGATTGAATCATTTAGAGTCTCTGTATCTTGTTTTATTAATTTCTTTCTTTCTGTTCAGCACCATTCAAAAGTAAAATTTTACCACTCCCCTCCCCATCCTCAATGCTTAGTCTCAATCACCTTTACTTCTACTGAAGACTTGCCTTAAGATGCATTGATTCGTTTCCTCTCCCTTCACTCTCTTCACTTCTTCTGTTATAGTTCTACCAGATCACCCTTTGTAGGTTTAGCCCCTAACTGATCTTTGTTTGATCTTACAATAATAATAACTGACATTTATATAGTACCTTAAGGTTGACAAAAGGCTTTATATATATTCTCATTTTATCCTCACAACATACCTGTGTGGTTTGTGACATTATTCCCTATATACATAAGGAAACTAAGGCCAGCAGAGGTAAATTTCCTTCTCAGGATCACACGTCTAGCAACAATATGAGGTGGAATTTGAACTCAGGTCTTCCTTACTCCTTATCTGACTTTCTATCATCTACAGCAAGATGTCTTCAGGATGGTATTCAGTTAAAATAGGACTTCTAATGAAAAAGAATTTTGTTTCTTATAGTGTATAAAGCTGTGTGACCTAGCCTTTTCATGTTACTTAGATTTATTTACCTTTATTAATTTTCTTTTGTTTGCAAAATGTGCATTTCAAATGCCCTGATCACCTTCAGTTTTCTTTGAAGGAATAATTAAAACATTGCAATATTTTTGAAGATCCATTTTTATGTAGGAGTATGTTCAAGTCAATAGGATTTATTCATTTTTGGCTTCAAATTGGTTTCTCACTTTGGAGGATATTATATTCTAATATTTTTCTTCATTTCTCAGCATGAAAGAATGAAGTTCTCTGCAATTTGAACTGATTTTTAAAAAATGTACATTGCTGCCTATTATCTGATTTCAAAATTATTGTCTAAAAAATTCATCTCTGGAACTTGATAGTTATGTTTTTGGGTGAGTTACACTTGTAGTTTTCTGGAGGCAAGTTCATTGACCTCAGGTTAAGATCACCTTGTCTACAGTTAACTAGTTAGCCAATGGACAGAAATACTTCCAATTAATGTCATGTAATGAAATAGCATAGGAAAAGTAGCAATGAAACATTTCTCCTATAGACACCAAGGAATTCTTGCATATGGAGCATGTGTAGCCATGATGTATGAGCTAAGTGGGAGCCAGAAGGAACAACTCATGCCTCTGATGCTACAAAAACACTGAGGTCACCTGTTAATGTCGTTACAGTAGGCTTGTTCACTGCTTATCTCTATCGAACTTGTTTCTACCAGATACTGCTCTATTGGTCATATAGTCTCTTCTAGATGGGGCAGCTAGGTGTCACAGTGGATAGGATGCTGGACCTGGAGTCAGGAAGACCTGAGTTCAATCTGCCTCAGGCATTTATTGATTTGATGACTTTGACAAGTCCTTTGTCCTCTATAAGCTTTAGTTTTGTCATATGTATAATGGGGATATTATTATCATTTTTATTATTGCTAGCATTTATATAGCACTTCAAGACTTGCAAAGGGCTTTCCACACATTTTCTTATTTTTTCTTCTCAAAAATGCTATTATTATCCCATTTTATATATTGATGAGAAAACTGAATCAGACCTATGTCTTGCCCAGAATCACACAGCAGGTAAGTATCTGTGACTAGATGTGAACTTATTAAGTCTTTCTGACTCCAGATAGAGTCTTCTATCCACTATAGCACCTGGCTGCCTCTGATAACATCTTAGATAATATACTGTACAATAGGTCACAATAGTGCAGGGTTATTGTTAAGGATCAAATGAGATGAAATATGTAAAGTACTTTGTAAACCTCAAAGTGCTTTATAAAGACTAGCTCTTATGCTTTACCACAGTATATAGAGTCTAGAACGGATCTTGCTTTGCAAATGGGCAGTTCCTGGGTTAGTCTGAAAACCTTGGTTATAGTGTTGAGTTTTCCTCAGGAGAAAATTGGACTCTGCCACTCTCTTTCCATTCAAAGCTCTGTGAATTTTTTTAAATAGTTGTTTTCGAAAACCAGCAACCTTTCCCATAGCTGTAGGTCTAGTCAAAATTCTTCCTAAAGGCTAAAAAGGTCTCTCCTTTTTTTTCTTTTAGAAGTGACATGTCTACTCCTTTTGGGGATCTTAGCTATCAGTCAATCAACATTTATTAAGTACTTATAATGGGCCAGACACTATGCTAAAAACTGGAAATATAAAGACCAAAAAAGCCCCAAATAAAAGACAACACAGTGCCTGTCCTCAAGGAGATCATCATTTTGAAGGGAAGATGACGTGGAGAGATGTAAGGGAATATAAAATGTGTACATGTGTCTGTATATGTTTGTGTGTATATATGCACTAATTTGTATACTAATATTTTGTATATTTATATATTTAACTTCTGTGTGTAACGTGCATACATATACACACATGTATATATGCATTTACACAAATGTATATATATGCATTTATACACATATACATACACTCATTAAGAAAGTAAGGGGGGGGGGTGCGGCTAGGTGGCCCAGTGAATAGAGTACCGGCCCTGGAGTCAGGAGTACCTGAGTTCAAATCCAGCCTCAGACACTTAACACACACAAAAAAACTAGCCGTGTGACCTTGGGCAAGTCACTTAACCCCAACTGCCCTCCAAAAACAAAACAAAAAAAAAAAGAAAGTAAGCCAACTAGCTAGTGCTTTTATGTTTTATCTTTTCTTTGGAGTCAATTTTCTAATCCCTAGGCTTGATGGTCTCAGAAATACCTCTCACTCTGCCTTAAGGACAACATTGCACATACCACCTAGTTTTTAGTCTTGGAACACGAATTTCAGAAGGCTTCTGGGGTTGAGACCCACAGTTTCTCAACTCAAAAACCCTTCTGATTTTCCAAGTGCTTGGGTGGCAATGGGGGAGGCTTGGAATGAGGAAGCCCTGGTGACAAAAGCATTGTTTTTCCCACTAGGATAGCCACATTCCTGACCTTTCATATGTATATATGACCAGTTAAAGGCTTTCACTTCACCTACACTTTTATGAAACTCTTAATCCCCTCTGGAGGGTCTTATTCTGATTGTCATTTTTCACTTGCTAAGGGAAAGGAAGAGAAGGGATTGAAGGTTTGTTTAGCACTTTGATGTTTCAGGCAGAGCACTAAAGGTGTTTTTAAAAACAAACATGATCTCCTTTGAGTCTCACAACAACTTTTCTAGGTAGATGCTGTTACTATCCCATTTTAAGGTAGAGGAAATTGAGGGCAAACATGTTTATAGAGTTTCATATCTGAAATCAGATCTTCCTGACTCCTGGCCCAGCACTCTATCTGCTCTGCCACCAGCTGCCTCTAATTATTGAAATATTATTTCCTTTTTTTCTGGAACTTGTTGCTTACCTTTAAAAAACCCCAGAGTTCTTATTAATTCTATTAGGGCCCCATTTTATTCATTAATTTCTTTAATCTCTGATGGTTTTTGTGTCAGAGGCAGGGCTTGAACCCAGATCTTGATTCTGAGACTGATTCTCTATTCACTATACTAGTGGGGCCCATTAAATAGGAGGAAGAAAGCACTAAATCTCCTAGAGACTGAAAGTGAATTTGGAATCCCAGGATCTTACAATGGGAAGGGTTGTGATGTATCATCTGCTCCCACCCTCACCTGAAGCAAGGATCTTTTCCAGTGTCTTCTCAATCTGTTCTTCCCCTGGGGAAAAGTGCAGATCATTATACCTTTTGAGAAGAGGCATGCTCACTCCCCCTCGCCTGGATCTTTCTCTAATTTCTATAATAAGTTGGCTGAGAATCAGCGTGACCTAATGGAAAAGAACATAGCGACAGAGTAAGAAGACCTTGATTCAAGATCCTGCATTGCCACTCACTAGTTGAATGACTTTGAGCAAACTATTCCATTCCCCGGGCCTCAGTTTCCTCATCTGCAAAATGAAGCAATTGGACTAGGTGGCCTCAGTGGCTCCTTCTGGCTCTAACATTCTGTGATTCTCCAGCTTTTAGACAAGCAGCTCAGGCTCAGGTATAATGGTTCTCCAGGGCAGCGCTATATGTTCCCCCATCTGTTCTGATCAAATTATTCTGGGCATCTTGACAGGAGGGAACTGAACGAAGTGGGAGAACAAAAAGTCCATTTCTGATCATCTCTAAAAACCCAGGGACATGAAAGCTCAGAGACATGAATGCAAAAGCATTCACGTCATGGCCTTCCAGACCTACTGCAGGAAGAGGGAGAAATAAAAATAAAGGACACCATCTTTTTTCTTTTCTCTCTCTCTCTTTTTCCTTTACAAAAAGAAAGAAAAAAAATCCACTTAAGCCAACCTGTTGACAGGCAGTCAGCTTTCATTTGATTTGTGCTTCATTTGCATGAATAAAAGTGAAACAGAAGCTTTGTGATTTACTGTAATACAGAGGCTATTCAAAAGGACCTTCATCATTAGCTTTTTTGTCACAAGGTTCTCTTTTCTTGCTTTCAATCACTCAATGCCATTAAAAACATTTCCTAAAGCAGGGGAAGAGACAGATTCCTTCACTTGAGGGAATGGGTGAGAGCCAACTCCAGACCACATCTTGTGTAACTATGAACAGTGGTTGCTCTTTCTCTGGATCTCAAAATGAAGAAAAAAAAAGTGTTCACCTTCCAATTAGATCATGTCTGCCTTGAACCAATGCTCAAGGGGAAGGATTTATTAGTTACTGCCTAGGGCCAAGGCTCTCTTAGTCATCGGTGACCCTACTCATAAGCTACTAGATAACTGTGTTACTTGAAGGTTGATCTGCAATGCAGAAAATATTTATGTTTCTTGTTTTATTTAAACAAAGACCTTCTAAAAACTTATGCAGCACTCAGGTGCTTCTTCTGTCTAAGAACTCTCATGGCTGATCATCTGGTATGTGGCTACTACAAGATCAAGTTAGTCTCCGGGGCCTATGTTTCCTAAACTATGGATTGTAAGCCCCCACTGATGTGTTTACCTTTAATAGTCAGCCATTTGACACAATTCATAGTAAAGGTATTTGATGAAAGAGCAGAAAACATTTCCATCAAACCTGGGATATATTTTCCTACAAAATATATACAGTATCATTGGGAAAACACATGGAGAGACACACATATAAGGAATAAGTAGCTGGGGCAGCTGTCTGAAGGAGTGTACATGTAGGGAATACCTTTTACCAAGACACATGTATGGAATGCTTCTAGAACTGCAGGCCTGTTATTGTCTTCTAGTGAAGGCTGTTACCTCTTAGCAATAACACAGACTTTTGGATCTGCTCCTTGCTGGCTTTGTAGTTTTCACTGAATACTGCTCCACTGGACCACTGCCAGACTCTTCTTTGCTATAGTCTGATATAGTCTTATGGATGCTACTAGATACAGTGTCTATTGACTCTAGCTTCTGGATCAGTGGAAATACTTCACTAGGGGTGATACCACACTCTCTTAACTTAAAATCTATAAACACACTTTTCCTCAACTCTTTTAGAAAAGTCAGAAACAACAACAACAACAACAACAACAACAACAACAACTTTGCCCTAGGACTAGCAAAAAAAGTTTCCCTGGTCTTCCTTTAGAGCTTTTGCCACTAAGGCTTTTCATTGCTACACCAAGAGAATCTCAAGCCTAGGTGCCAAGCTCTTTAAAACAAAGACTGAGTTGTTCCATATAGCTAGTGCCCTTAGGCTTATTCTTTTCTTTGGACTCCTTTTCCTGGTTGGGGACTTGACACCTTCAGTCAGACACTTTACCTAGCACATGATAAATATATAAATTTCACAATTTTTATCTCTGAAGATTAGGCTATAGACCAGGAAAATTATTATATACCTTAAAATGATCAAACTCTGAAATTTTAGTATTCTTCCAGTTTTTGAAATCCTATGCTTCATCCATTCTTTTATGTGGATGAGTAGGTAGGGAAAAATCCAGAATAAAAACACCAAGCCCAAGAGACAAGGTCTTTGTTTTTGCCACCAGCCCAGCTGTGTTTTTGGCCTCTTCATATGCAGATGCAACCACTCAAAGTCTGAAAGGGTCTTTGCCCCACACCCTCATACAGAGACACTTAAAAACCAGCCTCTTCTTTCTCCTCCTTTCCCCTGAATCCTTGCTTTCCTGGATCTCCTTTTCTCTTTGGCTTTGAAGAGGTATCCATAATGGAAAATTTATGTATTTTGCTAGCCTACTATACAGCTTGGCGCAGGACCACTGATATTGCTCATCTCCCTCTCCTTTTTTGAAATCTGGGGTAAGTGACTTTCTTGAGGTCACATAGCTAGTTTCTGAAAGAGGTGAATACAGAGTCAGTCAAGGGAACTTTCCATCTCCTCACTCAGTCCATCTCACTGATGCTGAAGTAATTATTTTATTTAATTTTTTAATATTATGAATTTTACACACATCAACAAACATGATGATTTTGAAATATAAAGAACAGAAGATTATATATAAAACAATGATTCTATTAAAAACACCTTATTGAGAATTTTTTTGTAAAATGTATAATGATTAAGATAGCAATTCCAAAAGTGTCCTGTTTTCTTTGTATTTCCATCTGAACTTCCTTCTTCCTCTCTTCTATGTATTGAAAAAATATTTCATTAACTCTTATCTAACAGTTCTATTCCTATCTCCCTATCCTCCATAATTGTCCTTCTTTTCCCATACCCCCAAACCCCCTTGAACCAAATAATCATAGTCAAGCAAAACAAATCCATCAATTGGTTATATCTGAAAAGGTGTAATTTTTGTATCTCTAGTCTATCATGTCTGTTGAGAGGTGGAAAACATGATTTATTAATGATGTTCTGGAATTGTTGATATTGCTAATTTCATTCATCAGAGATCTTAAGCTGTTCAAAGTTGTTTTCCTTTTTTCATGAGTGTTTTGTAATTATATTTTTATCTCTTAAGTGTACATTGGTAGATTGACTCCCAGGTATTTCACGAATTTTCTTTCTTTTTAAAATAAAGTTACTTTTTCTATTATTTACTCCTGGATTTTATTATTGTTAGACAGAAATTCTGTTTTGTGCAAGTATAACTTTTTTTTGTTTTTTATTTTATTGAAGCACTTCAATATCAGTTTATTTGCTAATTCTTGTGGGTTTTCTAAGCAAACTAACATGTTGTAAGCAAATATGAATACTTTGATCTCATCTTTACCTTTGTTTATACCTTTAATTTCTCTCCCTTGTGATAGCTATCTCTGGCATTTCTGAAATACGTCAAATGACATTAGAGAAAGGAGTCATCCTTTATTCCTATATTTATTGGAAAAACTTCTAGTGTTTCTCTATGTAATGCTGGCTTTTGGTTTTAGCTCTATTTTTGTCATATTAAGAATTGTCTATCTATGCTTATACTTAAAAGATTTTTTTCCTAGCATTAGTAAGTGTAAAAAGGCTTCTCCTGCATCTATTCATATAATTGTGTGATTTGAGCATTTTTGCTTTCAATATAATTGTACTAATTGTTTTCTTAATGTTAAACCATCCTTGTATCTCTGGGATGAATCCAACGTGGTCACTGAAAATTATTTTTGCATCTGTTATTGTAGTCTTTTTGCTGAGATTTTATTTAAAATTTTGGCATCAATACTCATTACTGATATTAGTCTATAATTATCTTTCTTTGCCTTTTCTTTCCCTGTTTGAGATATTAGAACTATATTTGTCTCATAAAAAGAGATTGAAAGTATTTTTCTCAATTTTTGTGAAATATTTCAGTTGCATAGGTTTTAAGCTATTCATCCAGATCAAGGCTTCCCCCTGCCTTTGTAATTCTTTTATAAATCATTCAATTTAATTTTTATCAGTTTGAATCATTTAAAATTTCTATTTCAAGTTGTGAATTTAAAAATGTGTAGGCATTTTATAGTTTTGTAAATAATTCTCTATTTAAAAAATATCAGTTCTGCTAGCATATAATTATGTAGTGCAGATTGTGAAATTTTTATTGCTTCTTTGTGATTTTGCCTTGTTTACTTTTTTTATTTTTGTAATTTGATTTTCTTCTTCATGTTTAGATCAACTCCTCAGTCTTTAAAGAGCCAGCTTGCAGTTTTGTTTTTTAAACCTATCTATTCCCTCTCTTACTTTCAAAGATTTCCTCTTTTGTGATTAATTTGTATTTATTTGCTAATTTTAAAAATGTCATATTTACTCAACTAAACCCATTTTTCTATTTTTAAATGTATGTTTTCTGAGTTATAATTTTGATTCTGAGAATTGATTTTTATGTGCCCTCTTCTGTTATTATCATTCACTTTCACATAGTTTTTAATTGTTTATATCAGGATTTTAAAAAAATCTCCTCATTAGTCAGGATATCATTATTAAGTCTTCATTTAGTCTATATCTTTTGCTTGTATTCCCTGTATTAAGAATTCTCTAAATAACTTGGTTTTTAAAGCATAAGCTTAATTTTTTAAATATTCATCTGTAATTTCTCTGTTTTCTAGTAAAGAGATATCATACTTGTGACCTTAAAACTCCTGAGTGAAGCCTGAACCAGATTAAATGTAACTGGGAAATGTTTAACCAAATAAATAAAAGCAGTACAATACAGGCAATGTTAACTGATGGTTTTCTAAGTATGTGATCTACTTTTGGAAAAGTAGCATGTGGTACTGAGAAATATGTATTGTGCTTAATTATTCCATTCAGATGGTATAGTAAATCTTTCAGTCCTAGGTTCTTCGATAGCATATTAAATTCTTTATTTTCCTTTTTTTAAAAAAAAAATTGTTAGATTTGTCCTGGTCAGATATAGCAACATTAAAGTGTCCTATAATTAGCATGTTGGGTTATCACTTAGTTTTTAAGTTTATGAATATATATACTGTGCTATTTGGTATGCATGTTTAGTATTGATATTGGATATTTATCTGTTTCTTTTAAGCATAATATGGTTTTCTTGTTTATCTCTTGAATTTCTGTTTTTGCCCTCTCTGATAGCATGACTGCAAATTTTGCTTTTCTGGATTCATTTAGATGTAAACAAACTTGGGTTCCTGTTTCATTTTTGTTCTGTATGTTCTTCCTTATTTTTAGATGTATTTCTTATATATAACAGATTGTTGGTGTGATAAGAAAAATGTTTCTTAGGGCCCTGTCATGTAAGTTGGGCTAGCTTTTCTTAAGGTCTTGCTCTTCCCATGAAGTTTTAGACTAATTCTCTTCCTTCAGAAGAATGGAAGTTTCCCTTGTGTCTTGATTAACTCCAAGCACCAGCTCAAATTGTTGATTCAACTTCCTTCATGCCTGAGTACAAAGGACCATGAGGATCTCCAGATCCCTTTCTAAGGCTTGTGACCATGTACCAACAGCATGACTAACAACTCAAAGCTGTGCTTTGCTGAATCAATGTGGCATCCTCATGTATTATAATTTCAAATGTCCTTTCTCTGCTGTGTCTAAATAAATCTCCCCTTGTTAACTGCTGAATGACCTTGTTATTATTTTTCAGTCATGTCAAAATTTTTGTGACCCTGTGAACTATCCATGGGGTTTTCTTGGCAAAGATACTGGGGGTAGTTTGCCATTTGCTTCTCTGGTGGATTAAGGCAAACGGGTTAAGTGACTTACCCAAGGTCACAGAGCTGGTGACAGTCATATTTGAATTCAGGTCTTCTTGACTACAGGATCAGCTCTCTTTCCACTGAGTCACCTAGCCACCTCTAAATGAACTAGAAATGTTTAATTTCATTTTAATATTGTATCTAAATTACTAAGGTACTAGCCTGTGCCACACCCAACTCACATTGGGTAGCTTTTGGTTTTTTTTTTTTATTAATTTTGTGACTGTCTTTTATTTTAAAAGAATTAATTTCATTTTCAAGTCTAGCTGACCCTCATATCCCCAACCATATGGAGGCTAATCTTTGTCTTTTTTCTTAAATTCTCCCCAAATCTTTAGCTTTTTAGGTTAATTTCATACCTCAATGATACCTCTTTGCTTTTAATTTTATCCCATAGATCAGCATCTATTTAAAAATAAAAACCATAATCTATAAACATGAGAGAAAACAAAGGTGAGGACAGAGAACAATCCAGGCACGGGGAATACTTTATACAAAGATACAAAGATGGGGGGAAGAGGATGACTAAATTGCCAAGCAACATTCAAACAGCATTTAATTTTCATTTATTAGGTATGGCATGGTAGACTGATATATGTGGGGTCAGAAGATCTGTTTGAATTCTTCCTTGGACATTTATTAGTTGTGTGACCTTGGGCAAGCTCCTTAAGTTCTCAGGACCTCCACTTCTCATCTGTAAAATAAGGGGAGTGGGCTTGATATTCACTAGAGTCTCTTTCAATTCCAAGTCTATGATTCTATAATCTGTGAACCTACTCTTACTTTTTTCTACAAAAGAAGGAGATGCTATTAATACTTTAAAGAGTAGTAGTTTGGGCTCCCTTAATTAAACTGATAACTCAAAAGAATGGCAACTCCCCAAAAGTTGTGAACTTGGGCTGACCCCTTGCCAGGTCATACACGTTGTCTTGGGGCTGCCCCACTATGGCCAAATAACTAGCCTCCTGATGCCACAGACTCCTACTACCTGCCTGGCATCAATATCCTGTTGCTGAACATTCTTGATATTGCTTCTTTTTGTCCTTCTGTTCAGCCTTCCTTTACCATCGAGCTGACAGCTGTGAGAACACATGGAGTTTGTTTGGCAGCTGCCAGACACAGATGCTGAGCTCTATAATGTGCATCCCCCCCGCCAACGCTTCAGAGTGTTTCTCTGGCTGCCCGGGATGTCTTCCTCACTGCCTTCTGGAGGAGCCTGCTCTACAGGTGCTTGTAGTGTTGTGAAGTTGTCCCTGGGGAGCAAGGCTGCTGAGACAGCAGGATGGCTTGGCCCTTCAAGATGGCTGCTGTCGCCCCCGCACTTGAGTCTCTGTTACCAACAGTTCTGCACACCTGGGGGGGGGGGTGCCAGGGAACCCAGGCTGGCGAAAAGCTGAGGCAAAATGAAGGGAGGCAAGAGGGGATTTGTTCTTGGCAGACTAGAACTGCTTCTCAAAAGTATACTGTCTGGCCAGTTACCATCAGCCATCAAGCTTCTTTCATTCAAAAGAAAAAACAGTGGTAGTTGTAGAAGGGCTAGAAGGCCAGGATGACCTCAGGGGAAGAAAGGAAGATCAGCAGAATGAACCTTCCTATAGGTACTGATGGCTATTATTAATATGCAATCATTCTTTTCCTTCTGACTTTAGATGGTGCTGGCCATTAGGCTGTCCAACCACCCCATTCATAGGGTCATAGACTTAGAAATGGAAAGAACATCAGAGGTCAACAAATCTAATCACCTCATTTTATAGATGAAAAAGCCAAGAACCAAAGAATTGAAACAACTTGTCTGAAGTCATAAAGATAGTACGTAGCATGGTGATTCCTACGTTTTGATTTCTCTCTCTACATAGAGCTCATCAGAGAAAAATTCCTTTGTTTCAGATACACTGAAACTAAGCATGGTAAAGTTTTTAATTTAAAATTTTGTCCATTAATTCATTGATCCTATCATTACACTTCCCTTTTCCCACTAGATTCTCATAAACCATATTATCTTTATGTTGTTTATGGATTTATAGACTCTACCTTGAATCTCTTGATTGTTTCTAGATTTTTCTACTTTGGTTGATACTTTGATGAACATATGCATATCCACATTATTTCACTGACGTATGGCTTTGCTTCTCCAATTCCAAGGTCCAGTTTTTGCCCTCCATTTATTTATTTATTTGTATCTGCATCATAACACATTCTTTTAAAAAGCCCCTCCCCCAAAACTCCCAAGTCTGACATACAGCAGCTAATGGATTCTCTAATGAATTACTCTGTATTGCTTCTGTTTATGTTCTATTTATGCTTATCCTTGTATGAGATGCTTTCTGATAATGAATAGAAGCTCCTTGAAAGTGTCATTTTTTGGTCTTTATTTAGTCCTAACACATTCTGTCTTAAAGGTAGAAGGTGCTTAATAAACATTTGTTGAATTGAAGGAATATCCGATAAATTGTGTTAATGCTACTAAAAATAGTATTTACATTTTCTAGAGAACTGTGTGATGGTAAAGGTGGGTTCTGTTGTAGAAAAACATCAGGGAACACCTGCCTGTTTCTTTCAAATGTTTTCATTTGGATATTGTCAATGAATACTTACCCAATTTCATAAAGATTTTACAAAGATGAGAAAGTACCATGGAATATTATGATTTTGCCATAATCACAATTATGAATAAGCCAAAAGGGAATGGAAAGGTGTCCAATGGGTACAATAATAGTTAACACACATCTTTAAGATTTGCAAAGGATTTTTTAAAAATCTTACTTTATCCATACAACAACCCTGGGAGATAGATATTATTATAATTCCCATTTGATGAGGGATTTGAGACAGAGTTCAAATGACTTGCCTGGAGACACACAGAATATGTTCTCAGGTAAGATTCAAACTCAGTTCTTCCTGACTCTAGTCTCATATTTTACTTTTGGTGCTGCCTAGTCCTCTACAATCCAGGAAGCTGTTCTGTGTTACTGAGCTTGACACATAGGGGAAGTAGAGTAAAACTTCTCAAAGGTGTATAAAACTGGAAAAGGAGACAGACATCACACACCAAGAGTGTGAGACAATACACGGCCTGCCCTAGTGGTAAGCTGGAACCCTGGAGATACAACAGAAACCAAGGAAAGCCTATGGCAATTTGGCTGCATTCTCTATAAAAGACTTACAAAAACCTAAAGTGAATGACAAAAAGAGTGGAGAGGTTTCCACTTACATTATCTGAAGGAATACCCACACCAATGAAATCATATATTCATCAAAATAAATAGAAAGGAAACGTGTCAATGTATGTATGTCATTAACGTCTTTTCATTTGCATCTGTCACATACTTATGTTATTATGTTATTTGTCTTTGTATACATGGTGCCTTAAACAAAATTGGTGCTCAATAAAATTTTATTAAATTGCTTGGCCCCAAACCATTTAGGTTCCAAATTTCAGCACTGAGGATTTAGCTCCTCCATACTCCTTGAATTTTAGCTACCTTTTCATGCCAAAAAATTTGGTTTGAAAGATAATTCTTTCTTCTCTTACCTAGACTACATATTCTCCTATGAGAGAAGCAGGCAGTTCAGAAGAAAATGCCTGTTATCTCTGTCCCAGAAAGGGCTACAACAGGCAGAGGTCAGCTAGGGCTTTGCCTCAGGGCAGTGGTATCTTTGTACTGAAAGACATAGAACCAGAAGATTTTGAGGTCCAAAAGATTACTTCATGGATAAAGCACAACCCTCCTGCATGCTGGTACTCTAAGGGGAGGAAACATTGTCCTACCTGATTTTCTGAATCCTTATGCAAAAAAAATCCCATCACCATCATTTCTCCTTCCTAGAACCTGACTTCCCCCACAACTGAAAAATACTTTAAAATACTTAAAGACAGTTATTTTGTACTCTGTACATCTTCATTTCTTCAAGTGTCTTCATATGGCATATTCACTATGCTATATGCCCTCCTTTGGACTCTCATTAACTCATCAATGTTCTTTTAAAAATGTGGCACCCAGAATTAAACAGAGAACTATAGGTGTGCTCCAATCATGTTCTAGACAGTTATTTCACTAATGCAACCCACATGTCATAAAGCAAAATGACTCCTAGAAGGCTGGGCTCCAATAAGGTATCACTACTAGATCAATTTCCAAAGATGATTATGGGAAAAAGAAAAGAAATTATACACTCTAAAATGTTTATAGCCGCTCTCTTTGTAGTGGCAGAGAACTGGAAATTGCAGGGATGCCCGTCAATTGGAGAATGGCTGAACAAGTTGTGGTGTATAGCTGTGATGGAATATTATTGTGCTATATGAAATGATAAGCTCAGTGATCTTAGAAGAATATGAGAAGACTTGCATGAAATATTGAAGAGTGAAATGAGAAGAACCAAGAGAACATTGTATACAGCAACAGCAGCATTGTTTTAAGAACAACTTTGGGTGAATACATCATTTTGAATATTATAAATACCCAAATTAACTATAAAGAACATTAGAACAAGATACTATCTGCACCCAGAGAATGAATTAATAAAAAGAAGTATGTGTAGGATAATTTTACACACACACACACACAAACACACACACACATTTTTGTCTAATGGTAACCATCTATAGGGCTGGGGGGAGGAGAAAGAAAAAAAGAGAAAAAACAAAGGAAAAAAGAGAAATTTACATGATAGCATATATTTAAAAGGAATACCACGTTGTGCATAATGGATTTGGTTTTATGTGCAATCATCATTTTATTATACTATGTTGTGGAAATGTTTGTTTTATTCTATAAATTAAAAATAGAATAAAAAAAGATCATGCAAAATTCCTTAAAAGATATTAACAGAGACTATTTTTATGACCCTAATTTTTAATGTTGAGATATAAAATTAGGACATATATTTCTCCCAAAAGTATTTGCCATTTTCAAGGTACATGTCTCATCTCTGTAATGAGAACCAACAGATGCTTCTTTTTTTTAAGATAACACTAAATTGATTGCATTAAGACTTAGAACACTGTAGAACTTCCTAAGAAGATTCATTATCATGCAAAAGAATTTTCTCCATCATTCATATAGGAAAAATTAGGAAAATGAATGCCCAGGCTATACTCTAATCTGATGTTGACTGGACAACCCACAAAGCTGGTCCAATAGCACATATATCTTTCACGGACATGGGATTAGGACCAAAATGGCATAGAATGAAGGGAGAAGACTGCATTGCATTTGGGAAATTGTGCGATGCTTTTAGTGGTCCTGAGCTCCCTGACATAAGGGCACATCTTTTTAATTTCAGTGATCTTCCAGTGATTTTCATGGCTTCAAGCTAGAGAATGCCAGTCTCCATATAATTAAAGTTGCAGGGTACCCAAAGGGCAATTGAGAGAAATTCCTTCCATAGACATGAGTAGACTATATAGCAAATTAGCAATAAGGAGTTGAACAGGAGAAGCATTGTAAAGCCCATCACTAGAAAGATCTGCCCTTGGCCAGTATGATTAGAAAAGGAGCTGGATCAGTCATGCAGAAAGAATGAGGCATAACCAAGCAAATACAGATAGAGTTTATATGGTACTGTAAGATTTGCAAGGCACTTTACAAATATTATCTCATCTGATCCTCAGGAAGGACAAGTCTTTCTCACCTGACTCATTCTATTTACATTGTTCTGGTTCCAGTTGTCATTAAAACCATATACTATTGAGTTTTGTATAAAAATGTAGAGCTGGTTCAAGGATTTGGTTGACATTAATTTTTATTAGGATTCTCTCAGAATATTCAAAAATAAGCCTGGAGGATGGAAACAATTATTATTTTACAGATGAGGAGACCGAGGCAGACAGAGGTTAAGTGATTTAATAGCACATGAACAGCCCATATACTTTTCTGGCATCCACACAAAGTTAAGAGATCAAGAGAAAAGCCCCCCAAGAGATTGTGTAGACACCCTTGGAGGATATACAGCAGGACATAGACAGGCAAGAGGCATTCAGGATGAGAAGGTGTGGATGGGTTGTGATTTGCAATATTTGAGCCATGTTGGAGCACTCCCATTGATGAGATGAAAGATCCACCAAATGATTGAAGATCATGTCAGCTTTTTTAGGGTCACACTACTGACTCACATTGAGTGTGTGATCCACTAAATCCCCCAAATCTTGACCTTTTTTGTCTCATATCTCTTGCCTAGTCTAACCTCTCCCTCCTCAACCCCTTCCAGGAAGATCTGCCCCCAATGAGTATGACACTGGGTCTCTAGATAACCAAAAATAATGCATTGTACCAAAGAACTCTGAGACCCAAATACAGTCTAGAGCAGGAAAAATAATGATCCTCCAAAAATACAGTTTTGATGCTTTTTCAGAGAAACTCCATAACAGCTTCAAAGCATGTGAACT
Organism: Pseudocheirus occidentalis; assembly: GCA_028646575.1. NCBI lineage: Eukaryota > Metazoa > Chordata > Mammalia > Diprotodontia > Pseudocheiridae > Pseudocheirus > Pseudocheirus occidentalis. The sequence goes on along the minus strand of CM053593.1, from coordinate 97,567,560 downwards.
ATCTTTATTTTGCATTCAGACTATCTCTTTGGAGCAGGTTTCCTTCACAACACAGCTTATTACAAAATGGATCTAAAACCCCAGGGATTTTATCTTTATTAGGTTGTTTCCAGTATTCTGGGGTCAGAGGTATTTTAGTCATTGTTAACCAGCTGGGTACTATGTTTTATGGCTTCTAATTGGGTGTATGCCCTATGGGTGAACTGATTGTGTAGCTTTCTTTATTTTTCTGATCTAAAGAGATAAAATGATATATATTTTTTTAACACACACATGTACACCAACCAAATATATTAGGTATCAAGTATCACTGTGGGACAGGCTTAGAAAACTAAGTTTCAGTGGAAGAGAACCAAGGGATTATAACTGCGAGATTTTGTTCCTGAAGAGGATTAAGCCTGGCTATTCTTGCTCCTGGGACACGTCTCTCTTCCTTGCCTGACTTCTCCTTCTATTTCCTCTACTTCAGTTCCAGCTGTCATTAAAACCATAAAATACTGAGTTCTCATGTAAAAAAATGTGGGGCTGGATCAATGGGGTTAGTTGACATTACTTTCTGTTAGGATTAATTTAGAACCCTAGACATTCAGATGAAAATAAAAAATTTGGTGCATATAGACATGGTGTTTTAAGGTCACATTCATAACTTTGCCCTCATGGTGCCAGGGAATTGCCAAATGAGTTTGCTACAACAACTAACCTATAAGGTGAAGGGCTTCTGAATAGCAACAAGACGAATGCTTTATTGGGTCAACCCAATGGTTTAACCAGATGATGATGATGGTGATGGTGGCAGTGACAAAGATGATTGATGTTGACCATCACCATGAAAAGCACTTAAAGGCTTATAATGCACTCTCCAAATAACAACTTTGTGGAAAAGTGAAAGTATTATCCATATTTTACTGATGAGGAACTTCCATAATATACTACTAGATGGCCCTCTGTAGCACAAAGGTAATCTGGGTTTCTTGAAAATTATGCCACAGAAATAAATGTAAGCTCTAGAATTTTTTAGCTATACTAGAAAGGCTTTGAGTTGTTGTTATTCTTCATTTTTCAAGAGAGTATCACAGGGTGATATCTTGACTCATGCATGAATTAGATATAAGTGAGGTATAGTTGCCCGAAATCCTGACTCCCTCTCTCTTCCAGAGTGATCAAAGTCTGGTGGTATGATAATAGTCAAAACAACTAGTTATAGCCTAGTATGCAAGTGATGACTTTGGTGTCTTCAATGTCTGATCAAGCTGTAAGCACTCCACAGTGCCTGCTTCATCTGCCTTCGTGGCCATTGGAACACATGATTCTCATCTGCCCATTCTGTTCAGGGAAGTCTTCACATGCTTGAGGTAAGCATCCCCCTAACTCACCAATGGATTTGAGACCTGGTGGTTACTCTCAATCTGATTTAACTGTCTGCTGAATTGGTTTTACTGGGTGTGGCCAATGCACAAGCTATAGCATCTTGGAACCACAGGTGAGAGTTGGGTGAAGGCAGATACCAAAGGTAGATGAGCAGTCCTGAAAAGGGTTCAGCAAGCCCTGATACTAGAGGTTCTATTCCTCCCTGAACACCCCATACATCCCACCCTCAAGAAAGGCTTTGAGTAGGGTTCTAGTGACAGAATAATACTTCTGTCTGAGAACCAACCTAATTTTTCTGAGATGAACTAATAATAGGCTGGCCATGAATTTATGAACTCTTTGGTCATGGAAACTCATGAAACAAAAAATTATGAATGGCTTTCAGATCTCTGCAGTTCTCTATTTTTCTTCTGCAGTAATGGTAGTGGAGGAGCTAAAGAAAGTGAAAATAATGTAATGAATCTAATAATTTTTAATAATAATGAACATTAGCTTATATAAAGTACTCTAAATGTGAGATTTTGTACAGCCAAGAACACATTATTGGGAAAGGGTGATGGGAAAGGAAAGAATAAGCATTGCTTATAGGGAGTTTTTATTCCAAATAAGTTGGAGACATAGGAAGAGACTACTAGCAAAAGATGTCCTTCGTGGGGTCCAGATGAGCTAAATTCTTGGGGAATAAGAGAACTAGCAGTTAACAATTACTTAGCCATTGTCAACAATCTTTGAAAAGTCATGGGTAGGGCATCTAGGTGGTGCAGTGAATAGAGCACCGGCCCTGGCATCAGGAGGACCTGGCGTCAAATCCGGCCTCAGACACTTAACACAAAAACCTAGCTGTGTGGCCTTGGGCAAGTCACTTAACCCCAACTGTCCTCCAAAAAGCAAAAAAAAAGTCATGGGTAATGGAAAAGTACCATTTAGGTACACATTGACATGATTTTCAGAAAAGGAAAGAGAATATAGCTTTTTAAAAAAGAAAAAACTATAGACTGGTGAACTTGACTGTGATTCTTGGCAAAATTCTAGAATGTGTTTTGAAAGAAATATTTAGTAAATTCTAGGAAAGAAAGCAGTGATCAGAGAGAGCCAACATGGCTTCATTTAGGACAATGCATAGATCAATTTCTTTTTTTGGAAGGGTTACAAGACATCAGAAGATACCTATAGATATACTTAATTTTGCTGTTTGTTGCTCATTTCAGTCATATCCAATTATTCCTGACCCCATTTGGGGTTTTCTTGGCAAATATAATAGAGTAGTTTTCCATTTCATTTTCCAGATCATTTTACCAATGAGGAAACTGAGGCAAATAGGGTTAAACGAACTTGCCTAGGGTCACATAGGTAGTGAATAGGTGATGCTGGATTTGAACTCAGATCTTTCTGATTCCAGGCCTGGTGTTCTATCCACTGCATCACCTACCTGCTCATGTGTCAGGCTCTTTGTGACCTCATTTGGGGTTTTCTTGGCAAAGATCCTGTAGCGGTTTGCCATTTTGTTCTCCAGATCACTTTACAGAAGAGGAAACAGAGGTAAACAAGGTTAAGTGACTTGCCCAGAGTCACATGGCAAGTTCGTGTTTGAGTCTGGATTTGAACTCAGGAAGCTGAACCTTCCTGACTTCAAGCCCAGTACTCTATCCATTGCACCACCTTCACTGCACATAGTTAATCTAGATTGCAGTAAAGCATTTGACAAATTAACTTGTGTTCTTGTTTATGGAAATGGTGGAGAGATGTGGGAGATATGATAATACAATTATATGGGCTAGCAATTAGTAAAATGGTCAAACCCAAAGAGTACTCATTAACAGTTTGATGTTACCATGGAAGAAAATCTCAAGAGGAAAAACTCACAGTGAGTGGACTTGAATGGTTTAGCATTTTTATTGTTGATAGATGGAAGCGTAGATGTCTCACTTATCATTTGTAGATGTCGTAAAGCTGGAAAGCAGTGTTAACACACTGAATGATGGTTGGGATCATAGGATAGAACTTTGGAATGAATCTAATTGGATTAAATTTAATAAAAATAAGTATAAATTCTTAAAAGCATTTTTTTCAATAACAAGATGGGAGAGTTATAGGAGAGTAGTTCATTTAAAGAAGAGTTATAATAGTCTGCAAACTCAGGGAGCCAATAGCATGATATAGAAGCTAAGAGAGACAATGGAATGCTAGATTATATCAAATGAGACTAGGTGCTGCCATGTTACACCCTGGTCAGATCACATCTGGAGTATTATCTGCAGAGAGACAAATAGGTGACTTAGTGGATAAAGCCCTGCTTTTGGACTTAGGAAGACCTGAGTTCAAATCTAATTTCAGACACTTACCAGCTGTGTGACCCTAGGCAAGTCACCTCTCTTTGCCTTAATCCATTGGAGAATGAAATGGTAAACCATTCCAGCATCTTTGCCAAGAAAATTTCATGCCTGGCATTGGTGTGCTGTGTTCCACAGAGCTGTGAAGAGTCAAATACAACTGAACCACACTATTTAGTTCTGAGCATCACATTTCAGAGAAGACAGTGATAAGTTAGAGAGTTCAGAAGTAGCCAACTATGATGGTGAAAGGCTTCAAGATTATGCCATAAGAAAACTGATAGAGGCAGTTAAGTGGTATAATGGATACAGCACAGGACCTGGAGGCAAGAAGATTTGAGTTAAAAATCATCCTCAGAAATGCTATTTAACCCTGGGCAAGTCTTCCTCAGTCCCTCTGTCATCCTCAGGTTTTTCACCTGTAAAATGCAGGTAGTCATAGCACCTACTTCACCAGAATATTGTGATGATCAAATGGCATAATTTTTATAAAATGTTTATTATGGTACCCAGCACATAGTGAGTACTTAATAAATATTTCTTCCTTTCTTTTCTTTTTTTGGAAGAACTCAGAATATTTATCCTGCAAGAGGAAAGACATAGGGGGCAAATGACAGCTGAATTCAAGGAAATGAAGAACTGTCATATAGAAAAATATTAGACATTTTTCTTGGCTGCTAAAAGACAAACAAAGACAAATGGGTAGTGCTTGCAGGGAGGCTGATTTATACTTGATGTAATTAAAAATATAAGTGAAGTGGGATTGGGTCTCATTGGAATTCTTAGAAGAAGTTTAGATAATTAAGACGAGTTCAAATCATGCCTCAGACATTTGTTGGCCATGTGACCCATGGGATAGTGACTTATCTTCTCCAAGCTTCAAATTCCTCATCTAAAAAGTGATGGACTTAGACTAAATGGTTTCTAAAGTCTCAACATCCTATGATCTTATGAATCAAAGGTATGGTTTTTTAAAAGTGCTCACTCCATAGAATTGTAAGAATCAAATCAGGTAATTAGCAAAGTTGCCAATGATCTCTTAATTGACAAAACCAATGGCCTTTTTTCAATGATAATACTTCTTGACAGTCCAGGAAATAATGGGTCTGGGTGAAATCCCATAACTGTGTTTTACTGGAGATAGCACAGAGGCACTGGACCCTTTAGAGCAGTGGTTCTCAACCTTCCTAATGCTGCGAACTTTCAATACTCGTATGTGGGCATATCTGCATGTGGGCGGACCCACCTGGAGACAGAGGAGTGGTGTCTTGGGTCCTAATACCATCGGAAATATATGTTTTCCAATGGTCTTAGGCAACCCCTGTGAAAGGGTAGTTCAACCCTCAACGGGGTCATGACCCACAGGTTGAAAACCTCTACTTTAGAGAGATAGTGCAAGGAAGAAGAAAAGATTTTTGAAAAAAGGAATGGGGGATACACTAAGGACAAATTTCTCTTGCTTCAAAATTTTGCCCTGGACTGACCCTCTCTGCATGTTGTTGGTAAGAACTCATGAACATGTGCATATTTCTTGGCAGCCTTCCTTCTTCCATGAAGACACACTGGTAATAAAGTGAATGAAATTATTTGTCTTCTTCTACCTGCTTGGTACAAAATAATTTCATCTTTGTGGTTAATGAGGAGGACAAAACACCCTAAATTATTCTTTCTTTGGCTCCAGAAAGGAACACAGCCAAACCACATAGCAAAGTACTTATTGGTACCTAATGGTGCCTGTTCTATACTTGGTAGGCAAATTGTTGTTTTCAAATACCTTCCAATCCAAGATGAAAGATGCCAGCATAGACAAGTATAAAAGCCATATAGAAGGCAACACAAACAGACCAAATACATACATTTTTGAAAACAAAAGGTTAACTTTTGTATAAATAGAGGATGGGTACATGAAAGCAAATAAGGGTTCATATTATTAAAAGAACCCTAGACGAGAAGACTGCTTTGGAAGCCTCTCATTGTTTAGCTCTGCTCCTTTTCTGATTGTCCAAAAGCAGGTTTGGTTGGTTTTTTCAATTGAGAGATAGAGGGCTGAAGAACTTATCTTCTCACTACAGAGTCATTCACCTCCCCCTCCCATTCCAAACATCCCCTCTTAAAAAGGAAAGGCAGATTTGGGAAACTGGCAGTGCCCCTGCCCAGATGGTCTCCAGCAGCTGGCACTGGCAAGAGGAAGGTCTCACTCTCAATTGCTGGCTGTCTGGCCCCTCCTCTTTCTGAAGCAATGCTGGGTAGGGCCATTGGAAGGGATGGAACATGAGAACTTGGCCATGCTACCAGCTCCTTGTGACCCTAACCTGATTTCCCTGCCTCTGGCATCTCTGCCTGAAACTGGGGGAAGAAGCCTAGGAGATGTCAGCCAGCAGCTCCAATCCTCCTAATGACCTCCTCAATTACTTATTCAGCTATCCACAAAGCAACACAGAGCTTCTGACATCTCCAGGACTTTTAGACAGAGCAAAGAGAGGGGCCCCAGTACAAATTCAGAGAAGACAATCAGCACATTTGACCAACATCTTTGCCTTAGGCAAGGCTGCCTCAGCTCATGAGGCTGGCCTTTTTGCTTCCCTAATCTACATACCTCCAGTAGCCTGCTCCTAGGACATTCAGGTTTCTATCCTGAACTTCATTTTGTCCATCCCACACACATCTCATGTTACTCTCCTATTTAGCCAATGACACTACTGACGATGTTGCTGAGGAAAAAGGCTTTATGGGCTCTGGGTGCTTTTGGAAAAGGTAAAATTCCTCTTGGTATCCTTGAGTTTTAGATCCTGCCCGTGTCCCAAATCATCTGGGCTCTGGATCCTGCTTATGGCTACTGGGTAGTTTTAAAATATGCTGCCTTGGTGAGTTTTGGAAAACACTTTTGGTTCAGTATTTGGTGACACTATTTTGAACACAATAGTTATAGACTAAGATTTCCCTATTTGAATCATTAAGTGAACTCAATTGTCTTTGCTCCAAAACCATCCCTCCCAACACATATACAAGGTTCATTCCCCTACTTCAACTTGGAAAAGAAAAATAGTAAGAATGTCTTTCTGGACCACCTACTTTTTCTCCTCATTTTCCCTCTATGTTAAAATGGCATCACTGAAACTTTAATTTTCCTGCTACCTAATGTTCCATAGTCAACTCCTGGATGCTAGTGGCTAAAAAACTACAGTATCAGGGACCTGCAAGTACTGATCCCTGGGACCACATTGTGATTATGCAATCCTCTCTTCCAGGATTCTGGAAAAAGAAGATAGACTTTGCTGCTACTAATATTACATTTTGGAACATAGTTGATGCAATTTAGGGTGAAACATCTGTCTCCTCTCATCTCCCCACATTTCCCCAAATCCTTCAAGAGCAGAAATCAGGTATGTGTCTGACCAGATCAGAGATAACACATGCAAAATGCATTGTAAGTCTTAAAGGGTTCTACATATGCTATTACTTGGTGTTTTTCTTTTCCTTTTTGTTTTATTAGTTTCACATTTGTAGCCTGAGTGCCTGATTAGGACTAACTAGTTTAGGTCAGATGCTCTGAGGCCTGTGCTAATAAAACCAGTCCTATAGAAATTCATTAGTTTGCATTCCATAGTAATGGACTTTGCCCTAAGTCAAAAAACATTTTCTAGAAAATCAAGTGTGGAAAGAGCAGAGGACTTGGAGTCAGGAGACATTTGGGCTTGAATCCACCTTACACTGAGACTCAGTTTCATCACCAGTAAAATGGGGATAATAATACCTACAATACTTATTTCACAATATTTTATGAGGAATTATTCTTGATTCTACTTTACATTTGAGTAAAGGGGAACTAGGGAATAGTAATAATATTAACTGGCATTTATATAGTTATTTAAGATTAAAAAAGCACTTTACATGCATGTCATTCGAGCCTCACAATGTTGCAGTGAGGGAGGTGCAGTTATTACTCCTATCTCTGAAAGAGGTTAAATGATGCAATTGCCCGAGGGCACACTTCTGGTAAGCATCTGAGGCAAGATTAGAATTCGGGGTTTCTTGATTCCAAGTCAAAAGCTTTCATGCATTGTTCTATCTATCTGCCCTAGAAGAAGTACCAACCTACTGCAATGCCATCTAATTTTATTGGAATGGGTGTTATTGGAGTGAGTGGCCTCCTGATACAGATGGCCATTTATCTGACTTAGTAGGAGATCTTTAAGAACTGCTGTGGTCAAAAAATTCATTGACCCATAGCAACTCCAGTGAGCAGCCTCTCAAAACTTACCTATTGCTCCTATACTTGGAGTCTTTGCAGTTTGGAGGGACTTGTACGAGCCCAGCACACTCCTGACATAATCCCCAAGAACATAGGATTGCTTTCCCACTATGATGACCTGTAGAAATAGAATGCAGCCAATTCCATCATTTGAACATAACTCAAAACACAGGTCCTGTGGGTTGTGTTTGAACAGCACTATTGTATTTGCAGTATAATGTCTTATGAGAAAGGAAGAGCCAAGTATTAGGAGATCTGGATTATGATTACCTTTGTCATTGATTGCTGCTTGACTTTGGGTAGGTCATTGATCTTTAGTAACTGGGAGTGAGAATAAATTAGAGGCGTCATAAAGATTAATGAAGGTTACTAGCAGTGACCCCCAAGATTACCTTTGTCAGCAGCCGGATGTTTGCGTAATTCTTTCTATCATCTTTTGAGTAAAATGCCAGGAGAAAAAGGGAAGGTATAATTAAGTAAATGTATTAGCATATTGTAAGCTTCTCCAGGGAAGGGACTATGTCTTCTATTTTTCTTATCTCTTCCCACATCACCTAACATTATGCTTTGCCCATAGTAGGCTCTAGGTAAAAACTGTGGATTGCCTGTTCTTTCAGTCAAACTCCAGAATTATAGATGCTGTTCCTAGTGTCTTTCTTTGCCCTTCACATTCCTCTTGGCTTTTTCTCTTAGTAGAATTATTACTTAACAGTTTTGGAACTGGAATTATACACAATAGTAGCTTTCTGTTTCTAGATTGCTTTTCCATGCATGAGATTCATTTCTAATTTTTCATGTACTTAAGCTAACATCTGTTGAAAAGATTAGAAAGGACTTTGAAAGGTCATCATGTCCATCCTCCAGCCTCTAATCCAAATTGCATATTGACTTTCTAAGAGGCCCAAAACTCTGCTAAGAAATTTCTAGTACCCAACCCCTCATAACAATTTCTTCTCATTTTGAGCAAGTCTATTTCTCCCTCCATACATGGGGCACCCATTGAGGTTACTGAGGGCCTACTTACTCACAAGGGAAATGCTGGGTAAGGTTTGTATGAAGATAACAACTTTGGATCTTTGGCCAACTTTGCTACATTTTCTGCTCTAAATCATTCAAACAACTCTGGTCCAAGTACTAACTCCTGGGACACTCCACGATTAACCTCTCTTTCCACTCTGAGAAGCAGCCAACATGAATGCTTCATCCTTTTGAAATAGCATAAGCAGTTTATAATACACCAAAAAGACATCCTATTACTCTCTAGTAAGCTATTTTCCTTAATAGTCTTTTATGAGGGACTTTATCAGAAGGTTGTAAGGAAAACCAAGTCATGTTATGTTTCTTTCTTGATATTTACCTACCAATTCATTAACTTTTTCAAATACAATATGACATAGTTTTCAACATAATTAAAGGGGCTAGAAGGGGGAAAAAAAGCACAACTTTCTGTATACCTTGATGATTTCAGTGCTGGGTTAGGAGAGCTGTGTTTGGGACATTGCTCATACTCTTATGGACACTAAATCATTTCCTGGTGTGTCTGTGGGGGTCAGCTGCAAGTTCAAGGTGGAAGTGACAAGTTTTCAGGCCTTCAAATATGAGGCACTCAATTCCCCAGAGGACACAAAGGAAGGAAACAACAAGTTTTTCCAAAGCTTGATGTGTCCGGAAAGTGGAAATGGGAGAGAAACCCCTCCCCTCCCCCCCCCCCCATAAAGGCAACCAGACAACTGGAGACCTTGGGGGAGGGGGATGAGACTCTAGAAGGAAGAGGTGTCTGTGAATGTTCCTCAGTTTTGCAGAGCAACTTTTCTCCCAGTCTGATGGGGGAATTTCCTCTTCTGTAACATAAAGGGATTGGGCTAGGGGATCTCTGATGCCCTTAGCCTTTAACATTCTGTGATTTGGAGGGAATAAGGCTAGAAGCTTCCAGAAGACTGTCATAGAATTTAGAGTTAGAGGTATCATCTAGCCCTCAGATTTAGGGCTTTCTCACTACATTCATTTGCCATGCCAGTCTCCTTTTCCCATTAGTGAGTTGTTCCTGGGGCTTCCACTTTGGAATTCCATTTTAAAAAGACATCCAAATCAGTAAACCTTCATTCCTGTTTTGACTTTGCCTTTCTGGACTTCAACTCCATCCTCTCTTTACCTTTACTGCTCCCTTTCCCCTAACCCCCAGATTTTAAGCTTCTTTTTTATATGTTGTCTTTTTTTTCCATTACAATGTAAGCTTCTTCCACAACTGATAAATGATCAAAGGATATGAACAGGAAGAAGTTTTCAGATGAAGAAATGAAAGCTATCTATAGTTATATGAAAAAAGTAGTCTAAATCGCTGTTGATTAGAGAAATACAAATCAAAACAAGCGGGAGGTACCACCTCACACCAATCAGATTGGCTAATATGACAGAAAAGGAAAATGAATGGTGGTGGAGAAAACGGGAAAATTGGAACACCAATGCATTGTTAGTAGAGTTGTGAACTGATCCAACTATTCTGGGTTTTTTTGTTTGTTTTTGCTTTTTGGAGGGGGAAGGCAGGGCAATTGGGGTTAAGTGACTTGCCCAAGGTCACCTGGCTAGTATCAAGTGTCTGAGGCCAGATTTTAACTCAGGTCCTCTTGACTCCAGGGCCAGTGCTCTATTCACTGTGCCACCCCCTCATTCAACTATTCTGGAGAGCAATTTGGAACTATCCCCAAAGGGCTATAAAACTGAACATGCTCTTTGATCCAGAAATACCATTACTAGGTCTGTATCCCAAAGAGATCATAAAAAAAGGGAAAAGGATCTGCATGTACAAAAATATTTATAGCAGTTCTTTTTGTGGTGGCCAAGAATTGGAAGTTGAATGGATGACCATCAACTGGGGAATGACTGAACAAGTTGTGGTACATGAATGCAATGGAACACTATTGTGCTATAAGAAATGATGAGGAGGCAGGTGTCAGAAAAACCTGGAAGGACTTACATGCACTGATGCTGAGTGAAGTGAACAGAACCAGGAGAACATTCTACATAGTAAAAGCAACTTTGATAAACTTGACTCTTCTCAGCAATGCAAGGATCTAAGACAATTCTAAAAGACTCACAATGGAAAATGCCATCCACATCCAGAGAAAGAATTATCGAGTCTAAATGCAGATCCAAGAACACTATTTTCACCGTTTTTTGTTTGTTTGTTTGTTTGCTTTTTCTTTCTCTTGGCTTTTCCCTTTTGTTTTGATTCTTCTTTCACAACATGACTAATATGGAAATACGTTTAATATAACTGTACATGTATAAAAAATAAAATGTAAGCCCTTGAGGGCAGGATCAATATTTCTTTTTGCTTGTATTTTGTATCTTCAGTGCTTAGTACAATGATAAGTGTACATCATAAGTGCATAATAAATGCTTTTAACGTATCTATCTAGTCCAGTTCCCTTCTTTTGCATATGAGGATGTTGAGGCCTACAATGGTAAAGTGCCTTTAATCAGTTCTTCTGATTCCAAATACACTATTCTATGCTGTACTCTGGTATGTGACAGTAGAATGCAAGGATGCTGGAAGGTGATGTCACAGGGGAGTCTACCAGGACGAAGCAGAGTGGGAGTGGAAGACAACCAGTGAGGATGAGCTAAGAGAGGAGGTAAAGGAGGAGAGCCTGTGGGAAAGATCACAAGCAGAAGAGAAGGATAGAAGCAGAAAGACCTTGGAGGGAGAGGCAACAGAACATGGATGAAATAGGGAGTTATAGAAGGCCTGGCCACAGGTATCTATCTGTTAACACAGCTTAACTCAAGCAAGGTGGCGCAGCTGTAGAATGCTGGGCCTGGAGTCAGGAAGACTCAAACCTTGCCTCACACATAGCTGTGTGACCCTGGCCAAGTCACTTACCCTTTGGCCTCAGTTTCCTCCTCTGTAAAATGAGCTGCAGAGGGAAATAGCAAACCACTCCAGTATCAATGCCAAGAAAACCCCAAATGAAGAGTTGGACATGACTGAAAGACAACTAAACAACAAAAGGATGTCTGTATGGTTGTTCAAGATGTGCTGAGTTAATCATTTATTATTTTATTTATAACATTATTATTAAAGAATATAAAATGTATTATTTGGTTATAAGTAAATGCTATTTATTATATATAATTTATTAATCATTATTTTATCATCATTTATCACTTATATATCATTTATTGAACTTCTGATATTAAAACTATGCTATGCATAATGTAGATACTTAGGATGTAAAGGATGGCAAACACCGTAGTCCATGTACTCCAAAAGCTCATATTTTAATAAGAGAGACAGCATGCAAATAAATGTTCATAGCTAAAGAGGGGCATACACAGAGTACCTCTAAGGCAATGGTTCTCAACCTTCCTAATGCTGAGACCCTTTAATACTTGTATGCGGGCGTATCTGCATGTAGGCAGACCCGCCTGGAGACAGATAGAGGAGGAATGTCTCGGTTCCTAGGACTATCAGAAACGTGTGTTTTCCAATAGTCTTAGGCAACCCCTGTGACCCCAGTGAAAGGGTCGTTTAACCCCCAGAGGGGTTGGTCAGTTGGGAACTGCTGCTCTAAGGGAATCTCCCTAGGTGGAGACACTGGGGAGCCCACTTCCTGCTTTGAGAGGGGTCGTGATGGCGTGGAATGGAAGTGCTTTGGCAAGAGTATTACGCCCATATGGATGTTCTGTAACTGACTCCAGGGAATGGATAGTGTGGTGAAGAGAAGGCTGTAGAAGCTTTTATAAATGTCTGTTATCTCCAGATACTTATTCTCTCAAGGGAAACTTGGTGACTTCTCAGCTCAGGGTAGCAAGCGAAGGGAATGGAGCCCATTACCCTATGATTTCAAAAGATCTGGAGGGAGTCTCATCATTCTGGCATTCCAAGTTCATTCTAAATTCAGGTTGTGGTCAGTACACCATTGATAGCCCTGAGATATGAAGGAGTGGAACTTCCTTCAATATTTGAGTATTTTAGATTTCAGGGGCCATCAGCAGCCATCCTGACTTATGTCTTGCCCCTGGACTCTAACAACTCTGGAGGAGAGAGTGGGGCTGATGACTTTCTGCCTCACTTAAATCCAATTCACTTGCCCATCAAGACATCATACTCCTGATATCCTCAGTCCTTTTGGAGAACAAAGGATGAACAATAACAACAATAATTTTAGAGTCTAGTTATGCAATCAGAGCAGAGTTGATACCTTGAATAATCTTGGAGAGAGAGACACAGAGAGAAAGAGAGAGAGAGAGAGAGAGAGAGAGAGAGAGAGAGAGAGAGAGAGAGAGAGAGAGAGAAAGAGAGAGAGAGAGAGACCTTTAGGAACCCCGCCCAGAGGCAACTAAGAACTCACTTGGCCACAGTGCTGCCTTTGGACATGAACATGGTAGGACCAATGTTATGTAGGAATTGAATTAAGTTGAGCCTACTTTCTCCAGAGACTAAGATGGTATAGGAAAGGGTGTGCCCCCAAGATATTGGGGAAAATGCTGGTGCTTTGTTCTTGATGTATCTTAAAAGTAAATATCTTTGTAATGTTACCCAGTGCTGAGTGATTAAATGGAATTGGGGTCTTAGTAACAGACCCCTAGCAATGGAACACAACCAGCAGAGCCCCAAACCAAAGTCATTAGAGAAAAGACAATCCCAAGCCCCTCAGAGTAATCTAGAGCTCCCAAAGTGGGGGCCTACCTAGTCTGAATCTTAGAAACTGAGATAGTGTCTATGTTTTTTTTTTTAATTTTGCTTTTTGGAGGGCAATTGGGGTTAAGTGATTTGCCCAAAGTCACATGGCTAGTTAGTGTGTCAAGTGTCTGAGGCCGGATTTGAACTCAGGTCTTCCTGACTCCAGGGCCAGTGCTCTACTCATTGTGCCACCTACCTGCCCCCATAGTGTCTATGTTTTACATGTAAAGTAATCTTGGAAGGGAGAGACTAGCAGCAGAGGACACTGAGAAAGGCCTCATCCTATGCCAGGTGAGATTTGAGTTGTACCATTGAGGAAGCCAGGGAAACTGGGAGGTAGAGGTCAGGTGGGCAGAGCATTTCAGGCATGAAGAACAAAACATGTATTTAATATTAAATGTATTGTGCTAGATCCTGAGAAAGCTACACAGATAAGATGTAGTCCATGCCTTTAAGGATCTAGAAAACTTTTTCTTTTATTAGGCTATTTTTTTTGTTAGAAACAAAATGTAGGATCATATTTCAATAGCATGATGAACTCTTTCCACCAATGCAGATAGCAGTCTATGATTCAGTGGATACACCTCAGGGAGTTGCCTGAGGTCCATAATGGTTAAATGGCTTGTCCAGGGTCACACAGTTAGGGTAACGGGGCTGAATTAGAATCTAGGTTTTCCTTAATGCAAGTTTAGCAATCTATTCATCATATCAAGATTGTCTCTACTTTCACTTTTATAGATGGAGAAATTAAAATCCAGTGAGGTGAGATGATTTATTCAGGATTACACAGCTAGTTAGTCATAGAGCTAAGAAAGGCAACAGGGCATTATTAGGAAGAATTCAGAATTTGGAATAAAAAGACCATTCAAAACACACGGTTTTGAATCACAGGCACTAGACATTTTCCTTAGTTTCTTCATCTGTGTAATGAAAAGGTTGGAGGAGTTAATATCTAAGCTTTCTTCAAACTCTTTATCTTCTGATCCTAATCATGTATTGGTTCTTTACGTAGTAATGCCTGTAAAGGGAGTTTGGGCTTAGAAAATTCGTATAAATTAGCTTTTACTCTAAAAAAGGAAGCGTACAGAGAGACAAAGCTTTCATTTCTTGGTGATCTCTGTTCTGGTTGTCCTGGTTTCCATTCACCACATGATTCCTTTTCTATCCCAGGAAGTGGACCACCATGAAAGCAGTATGATAGTGGATAGGAAACTGACCTTTGAGTCAGGATGACTTGGGTTCAAAGCCCATATCTGCCAATTACTTTCTGTGTGAGCCTAGACAATTAACTCAATTTCTCTGTGTTTTAGTTTCCTCTTCTGTAAAATGGAGGTCAGACTTGATTGCTTCTTCTTCTTTTTGTTTTGGAGGAGGGAAGGCAAGGCAATTGAAGTTAAGTGACTTGCCCAAGGTCATACAGCAAGTAAGTGTGTCAAATGTTTGAGGTCTGATTTGAATTCAGGTCCTCCTGACTCCAGGGCAGGTGCTGTATTCACTGTGCCACCTAGCTGCCTCCTCTTGATTACTTCTTGGGTGTCCTCTAGTTATAACTAGATGACCCTATTACCTGTTCTTGTTTTGACTTCATATCTTTTTTTGACTGCATATCTTCTTTTAAAAAAGGAAAAGACAAGCTTCTTCTGCAGACCTTCTGTCCTTCCTTTAGGCACACACAATGCCTTCATCCTTCTCCAAAGGTTACCTTCTACTGAGCCAAGGTTACCTGATGCTGCTTGGAAAGACTGAGGAGCTAAGTGGAAGGCATCATTGCTAGGGGCCCACCTTCCAAGCCAATCTGTTGAGCTAATTACCTTCAGTGGCTCCAGGTCTATCAAGACAATAAGCTTTCTTCAGAACTGAATGAGAAAAGGTGTTTGAGAAGCTGGAGAAACCTGAAAAGCAACTTGGGTTTCCATCAAAGAATGAATGGGCCCGTTTGGGATATATGTAAATGTGGCTTTAAGGAAGAAAAATAAATGTTGCAAGAGTATATATCACAGTTAGAGAAATGTGAGTGGAAAGGAGAAGATCCCCCGCTCTGGGAGGAAAGATAACCTGGATTGCTCCCATTGAGACCAAGCAGAATCACAGGAGGGCATTTGGGGGAATAGGAAACTTCTCAGTAACCACCTCCGGGTGGTTAAGATAAGAGGATTCTCTTCCTCCCAGAGGTAGTCCCGTGGCTTCAGCTGGGTGTGAAGAGGCATTGTTCCTAGGAAGGCAGACCACTGAGGATAATCTAATTGGGTTGATATGTGGAACACCTGTGTTAAATCTAGGAGTGAGGGGAAGCCTAAAGAAGAACTTGTAGCCAGTAACTCTACATATTATTTTTAAATACATAATAAGAATACTTATATATGTAGTAACTCCTATTTCCATTTTTATGGCAAGTTGGGAGTTGAGTGAAGGCCAGATATTTGCAAGCATTTCTCCAATGACATGTATTCATCAATCAATAGTCATTTATTAAATACTGACAATGTGCCAAACTATAGTATATCTATTTAATGAAGAGCTTCCAAAAAATAAGAAGGAAGATGTGATGGTGGTGATGGGTGAACAACCCTACAGTATTCCACTAGTATCCCCATGATGACAGAAGGAAGCACAAGAGGCCTCCAGAACATCTTGTGGTGAACTTAGGAGAAGGCATGGTGAGAGAGTTGCCAGGATAAGCAAATATGGATTGACAGAGATCTATATTATTAGAGGGAACATCCTAATTGGTGATGCCATAGAACCATTTAAGTAGTATTTGATTATGTACTGGTCATGGTGCCAGGCACTGGAGATAAAGAGGTCAAGATAGTTGGTCCCTGCCTCAAAGAGATTACACCCTACAGGGGAGCAAAATGTCCCAAAGTCTATACTTATGCATATAGACCTAGAAGAGACGAGAAGATATCTAGTTTTATTTCCTCATTTTACAGGAGACTGAGTCTCCTAAATCTCAAGGAGATTAAGTCAATTCTCCTTGGTCACACAAGAAGTGTCAGAGGCAGGATCTGAACCCAGAACTTCTGAATCTGTGTTCTTTCCATGGCACTGTGATAATGTCTTTCCACTTTTAAATATGGGAGAGAATAGCAGGGGTCTTCCCAATGGCCTAGCATTATTGATATGAGTTGCTGAGTAGAAGACAGTCCATGGTGGTCTCTTACTGGTATTTATAGCCATTAAAATTCAAATTCTACAAACTTTTATTATATATAATACACTTATCCAGATACTAGTGGTACAAAGTTATTGATAACTGACATGTATGTAGAGATTTAAAGGTTTCAAGGCATTTTATCTATATTATTTCACTTGAACCCCACCATAGTTCTCAACTATATGTACTATTTTTTCCCATTTCACATGTGAGGAAATTGATGTTCAGTGATTGTAACCATGGTCATATGGCTAGTAAATTTCAGAAGTAAGATCTGAATCCAAATCATCCTGACTTTATTACGATGATTATTTATTTAATAGCATGTTATCCATTATATTATACTATCTTAAGATTAAAAAATCATCTCTGTCTTTCACAATTAGAAATCTTTAAAAATGCCAGCAGGTAGTAGGTTTCTAGAGTGGCATAATGACCATTTGTCATGACTGTTATAGAGGATCTTCTTTGTCAGTGAAAGTTTGACCTAGATGAAGATTCGGCAGAGGAACTGGGTCAGTCAGAGAGGAAGGGGAAGAAGAAGGAAAAAACAGTGTTGTAGAACTCAGGAGTAGAGAGAATATATAGAAGAGGTAATAGTCAAGCTGCAAAGAGCTCAGGGAGAATGCAGATTCAGAAAAGGACTTCAGACTGGGCAATTTTAGGAAATCACTGATGACTTTGAAGATACTAGGTTCAGTTGAATGATAAGATCAAAAGCTCACTGAAAAGGGCTAAAATTGAATGAGAGGAGCAGACACGGAGGCAGTGGGTGTCAATGACTCTCTCAAGAAGATGCTGTACTCAAGGAGTTTAGCCAAGAAGGAAAAAAAGAAATAATAGGTTGAGCTATCAGGGATGGTGATATCAAGAGAAGGTTTTTAAGGATAGGAGGACATGGGTATAGGCAGCAGAGAAGCTGGTAGAAATGGAAGGATTGAAGATTAGTGAGAGTTGGGGTGAAAGAGGGTAAAATTCATTAGGTAAGATGGGATAGGAGGTATAGAATGAAGGATTCATGTAGAAGGACTACTCTTAGCAAAGGAGAAGGACTACCTTTTCATGTGAGATGGGTCTGAGGGCAGAGATGGTTGGGAAAGACTCCTCAGTAATGTAAGATGAGGAACATGGAAGAAGAGGAATCACTTGATGATTTTTTTCAGTGAAAGATGAGCAAAATTCTCAAATGAGAAGGTGGAGGAGAGTGGGTAGAAAGCTTGAGAAAGGATGGAAAGGTTTGGGAAAGTGTCTGTGGTGAGTGGGAGAATGAATGAATTACAGAAATATAAAAGGATTGTCCTGCTACAGCTATAGCCCAGTTAAGATTATGTACTATAACTGTGTCATATTATTGTGGCTCTCCAATTCCATTTAGCAGCATGTGAATAGGAGTGAAGATGGCAGATGGTGGTAGTAATTCAAAGTAAGGGTTTGGTTGAGGTATAGTAAGCATTAGGACAAGGGGACAAAGGATTTGAGTCTGTAGGACAATGTAGAGTTGAACTGATTTGCCAAGGTGAGGGAGAAGAGTGCAGCCAGTACAGAGGTGATGACCCAGGAATGAACTGAAGGATGGAAAGATTGGAGATCATGGTGAGAACAAAGAATCAGGTTAGGAGTTATAAAGCAAAGGCAAAATGATAGAAGATTATGATCAGATAAAGGAATTTCAGAGTTCATGAACATGGAAGTGGAACACTTGTGGGAGATGGCAAAAATCAAAGGTATCACCATCTCTGTGTGTAGTTGAGGTGGGGTAGAAGAGTAGATCTGGGAACTCAGCATGTGTAAGAGTGGGGTGATTGATTTACTCAGTCCCACCCCACTTAACACAAGTAATTAAGTCCCATAAGTCTTTTTCTTAGTGTGGGAAAAGTCCTTCAGATTTTGGTGATACTGTACAAGAATCATGCTTGGAAAGGCCAGAGAAACGTAGCCATGTTTTAGGGGTCATATACAAATAACCATGCTAAGTGGAACTGCATTCATTCCAGAAAATGGAGTAAGGTGTGAGGTTCTACATTCTGAGAAGAAATTCCTAAGGGGAAAGGAAAAATCTAGATTTTGTCTTGGGTCAGTCTCCTTCTCCTCCTTCCTCTTTAGCCAGAAGGATCCTTGTGAGCTTCCAAGAGTCTGAACAATGTTGGACCTCCCATCTCCCCATAGGTGTCCTACCTACATTCCTGGTTCAACTGAGAACAGTGTATATTAGGAGTCAAGTTCAGATGGACAGATTTTTACCATGCTTAAGGGAAACTTCTTGAGCATCTTATCAGTGGTAGAAAGGTAAGAACTTGAACTAATGACATTAGAGAATCACCTCTGACTCCTTAGGGGTAGATCTAGGAGAGAGAGAGAGAGAGAGAGAGAGAGAGAGAGAGAGAGAGAGAGAGAGAGAGAGAGAGAGAGA
>CM053593.1:97500456-97539562 GCA_028646575.1 Pseudocheirus occidentalis | reverse complement strand
ATAATCAAAGGAAATGCTAAATTTCAGTTAGAGGTTAGTGAAACTAAAGATGTAATGTTTTTTTCATTTAGGTCTATGGATTCCCTGAAATCTGTCTCTGGGCGTCCTGACTTCCTGAGGGTCTGTGGACCTGTTAATAACACCTATTCTAGTTCAATCCTCTCACCAAAGAGGTAGCTAGATGGCCCAGTAGATAAAACACTAGACTTTGAGTCAGAAAGAATTTGTGTTCTAATTCTATTTTAGTGACTCATTGTGCCTGAGCTATGTGACTCTGAACTTAAGTCACTTAACTTCTGTCTGCCTTAGTTTTCCCATCTGTAAAGTGAGAATAATAACATCTAACTTTGAGGGTTATTGTGAGGGAAAAATGAATATTTGTAGTGTTTTGCAAACCTTAAAGATGCTACATGAACTCTACCTGTTGTTGTTATTGTTTTTGTGGTTGTTACTGTTACTATTACATAGACGAGAACTGAGGCACAAAGAGTCTAAATGATCTGGTAATGGTTGTGTAGATACTAAATAGCAGTACTGGGGAGCAAACCCATGTCTTCTCACTTTAGATACAATGTTGTTGATCCTACACCAGATGTGAAGAGAAAACCAAAGTCAGACAGGAAAGGATTAGGACTTTCCACCTAATTTCATCTTACAACTTTTCCCCTAAGGATTGATTTTTTTTTAACTCATTCAAATCCCTGTCACATATGAAATTTCAGGAAGACCATCTTAGAAAGTGAGTGGTTAATAAAAGTCATCTAAAGCAAATCATCCCTATCTAGCACTTCTAGATATTCTAATTTTTTAATGGAGAAAATGCACTCCTAAATTAAATATGCATAATAAGGAACACTAATAATAAGAATAAAGTGGGCTATGTGAGAATGAATGTAGTGCAAGCAGAATGCATTTGATTTGCTAAGTATAAAAGCTGGCTTGAATCAATAAGAATCAAAGCAAAAAAAAAGAAAAGAAAAAAAGCCTCATAATGCTTATAAATTGTCCAAAATTGTATGAATTTTAAATATAAAAGTTGGCAGTGGCAAAAGCTAAAAGCCATTAGTAGAGATACTATTGTGCTCTGCACCATAAGCAACAAGTCACAATCTTATTGGAAAAACCCAAACTCGAGTTTTCTAAAATTTTGATAACTCTACTTGAGACTTGTCTTGATGTTTACTACAATGCTGGCATTGTTAGACATGGCATGGCCTAATGCATATATGAATCATATTTGAAAAGAGCAATTAATTAACATGAATAGTCTTCTTCTGTGAAGGTCATTCATTGCAAAGTTCATCTTTATTTTTTTCCTCCCAGCTGAACATTGGTAAAGGAGGCTTCAGCAAAAGCCATTAGTTGAAGAGACTTCAGGCTGTTTTCTCCTTGACATAGGGTCAGAGTTTTAAAGAGTCTTTTTCTCATGCCAAGAAGCCCTGGAAAAAAAAATAATATTTAAACAAAGAGACACAGAGAGAGATTTCTTGTTCTCATTAGCTGCAAATCTTCCTTCCAGCTCCATTCATTTGGCTAATTCTTTTTCCAAATAGCAGCTCTCATCTACATATCACCACTGCATCGAGGGTTCAATTAGCTGGCATTAGGAGAAGAATTTCTTTTGAATAGGATTGATCAGGGAATTGTTTTTGGCTATTGGTTTGGCCAAATATTTTTCTAGGATGGGTTAGATATTTTTGGATTTCAAAAGGACGGCTGAATGGTCACTAAAATGTTTTCCAGGGGATAAGTGGAGAGTTTTGAGGGGTTTGATTCTCATCCTATTCTGCTCTCAAGGCAGTTTCAGATTATTTATTTCATTATTTAGCATGTCCATTTTGGAACTGAGTAAGCTTTTAACCTGATAGTCATATGACATTCCTTAAGGGAGTTCATAGCATCATAGGACATACCACTGGGGAGGAACTTTGAGGTCATCAAGTCCAACACTGATTTTATGGCTAAGGAAACTGACTGACTCAAGTTCATGTAGGTAAACAAGTAGGGGCAAGATTCAAATTCAAGTCTTAGTTCTCTGACTTTAAATCCAGTTCTCTTTCCATTAAACCATGATGTAAAGGAACCCCAACAAATGAAGAGGTTCTTAAGGATTATCAGAAACTCTATTCACCTCTGGCTCAGTTTCCCTAGTCTTTTTCTAGACTCAGTTCAAGTACTACTACCCTTTGTTTAAGAGTTTTCCAAATCCATCCAGATGCTAATATCTTCCCCTCTCAGAGTAATTTCCATCTACTCTGTATTTATTTAGCATGAACCTAGCTGTTTACATGTGTCCTCATTAGACTACTATGAGCTTCTGAACAGAAAGGACCATTTTTGCCTCTTTTTGTATCCCCAGTACTTAGCAAGTCAAGTCAAGTCAAGAAGCATTTACTATTTTCTTGTTATGTACCGGGAACTATGATAAACGCTGGGAATACAACGAAAGGTACAACAAAACAAAACAAAACCCAAACCATTTTCTCCTCTGAAGGAGATCACTAATTAATGGGACAGATAAAATGCAAACAACTCTACAAACGAGATACATACAAGATAAACTTGTAGATAATATGGAAGGAGGAAGGAAAGGCAATATGATTAAGGGAGGTTGTAGACAGTGAGACTTCAGCAGAGATTTGAAAGAAGCCAGGGAAGCTAGGAGGCAGAGATGAGGAAGAGGAGCACATTATCTGGTACACAGTAAGGGGGAGATAAATATTTGTTGACTAACTGTATAAAACAAAACTAAAACTGCACTCACGTAAATGCTTTCTATTGCCTCTTGTTCCTCTTTTTAGCAGGGCAAGGAAAATGGAAATATCTTGTCTGCCAACTAGAACAAAGCATAATAACCATATATATGTGCTCTCTGGCATGGAACTGAAGTTTTGGAGCAATCTCTTTGTTCTAAATGTGCTTGCAGGAGATCATATAGTAAGCGGGCCACACGTCAGAAGACCTTGTCCCAGCTTTGACATCAGACAAGTCACTTCATCTGAACCAAACTTTCCTTATTTGTGAAACAGGAATAATTGTTGCCCTTATTTCTCAGGGTTACTGATAGAATACAATAAGATAGTGTATGAATATGTGCTTTGTAAACCGTAAAGCACTATACAGAGAGAAGGTGTTATTTTTATATGATTCCTAGTTGGTTGAAAAGCAAAACATATGATCAAATAGCCAGTCACATAACTGGCTATTTTGACACCATGATTCTAAATAACTGGTGTTACTTTTTTTATTAAATGGACCAATTATTCAATTAAAGCAAAGGAAAATTCATGGTGTCTTGTACATAATAGGCTGGACATTGGGACTGAACTTATGATTTTATTGACACATGAAACTTGAAGATAAGGAAACTCTTGCTATCATGGCTCACGTCTGAGACATAGTCTTAGAGAAAAGCCTAGCTACTTGCCCAGGGTTACACAGACAGGGTGACCTTCAGACCTTGCGTCTGATCTAGGTCTTCTCTTTGAGGGCAACTCTCTATCTACTACTCCACATTGTCTCTCTGATGGACATAGTAGATACTGAAGAGATGTTTGTTAAAAGAATAAAACTGGTTGTTCAGTAAATTCTAGCTGGAAAAATCAGTTTCTTGATTGAATTCTTCACTCTTGCTAATGTGATGCTCTGTGCACAGAGCCTTAATCAACTGCATCAACAGTGTGTGGTAAAAATAGTCAGTGACGCTTTTACCAGTGATACTTGATGATCGTCATGCAGGCAAACCTCATCCACACTGACAGTCCCCTAGTGAGGGAGTGGGGATGGAGGTGGGGAGCAGGGGTGGGGGAAGGAGAAGTGTTTCTGTAGATTTTGCCTTCTTTCCTGGCACTCCAATCCATCAATAGAACTGTTGTGTTAGGACCAACCATTTTTTCACTGAACACACTTGCTGTGATACCTGTGATGGAGCCATCTGGTTTTATCATTAGGAAATCAAGTCCCAGATAATATTAACTGCAATTAATGATTGTTTACTTGGTGCTGAGTAGTATATATTAGGTACTATGAGAGTGAAAGGGAAACTAGGTGCTGCAGTAGATAGCACTGAACATGGAGTCAAATTGGCCTTAAAGAGTTAATAACTGTGGGACCGTGAGCAAATCATTTAAGCCTGTTTGCCTCAGTTTGCTCTTTTGTAAAATGAACTGGAAAAGGAAATATCAAACCGTTCCACCATCTGTGCCAAGAAAGTCTCAAATGAGGTCACAAAGAGTTGGATCATAACAAATGGGAATGAAATGAATCAGAAACAAGCATTTATTAAGTGCCTAATATGTGTCCTTTAAGATTAATTTAAAATTAAAAGCAAAGTGCATTTAATTTTACAAAGTCTAATCACAAAATTTCAGGGAGAAAGGTGGTGCAAGACTATTTTAGTTTTACAGATAACGAAATGGAGGACTAGATGTGGTCACACAGATAAAAGGTGTTGGAACTAGACTCTGAACTCAAGTCTCCAAGGCCTTAGTGATTGGACTCCAAGTTCAAGGCTCTTCTGATCCACCAAAACAAACCAATATTCTCCCAATCATCCGTCTATGGGATGTTGTTTTCATGTAGAAGTGTGCCATGGAGGAAAGACCTGATGTAAAGGGAGGAAATGGAGCAGAAGAGGGAAAAAAGAGTTTGTGAAAGAGGAAAAGAAAGAGGAGGAGGAGAAAGAGGAAGGAAGAGAATAAGGAGGGAAAAGAAAAAAGAGGAGAAAGAACAGGAAGAAAAGTTGGATGAGAAAGGAAGAAAAACAGGAAGAGGAGAAGAAAAAAGTAGAAGAAGAATAAGAGGAGAAATAGTAGGATTCCCCTCATTCCATTCTGCATCTGCTGATGTGTTGTTCAGTTTCAGGTGTGTCCAACTCTTGATGACCAACCCCATTTGGGGTTTTCTTGGCTAAGATATTGGAGTGGTTTGCCATTTCCTTCTCCAGTTCATTTTACAGATAAAGAAACTGAGGTAAACAGGGTAAAATGACTTGCTCAGGGTCACACAGTTAGTAAAAGTCTGAGGCCAAATTTGAACTCAGAAAGATGAATCTACCAGACTTGGTACTCTATCCACTGTACCACTTAACTGCCCTTCTGCTTTGTACCTGATTTCAACTCTCTGGAACAAGATGCCAGATAACTCCTGGCCTCCCCCACTCCTCATTTTCCTGCCTCCTTTTTTGTGTTGTTTCCACCCGTTAGATTATAAACTCCTTGAAGGCAAGGGTTATTGTTTTTTTATTGTAAATTATATCCCCAGAGTTTAGCACAGTGGTTCTCAACCTTCCTGATGCTGTAACCCTTTAATACAGTTCTTCATGTTGTGGTGACCCCCAACCGTAAAATTATTTTCGTTGCTACTTCATAACTGTAATTTTGCTACTGTTATGAATCATAATGTAAACATCTGATATGCAGGATGTATTTTCATTGTTACACATTGAACATAACCCACAGATTGAGAACTGCTGGCTTAGCACAATGCCAGGCACATAGTAGGGGTTTATTGGATTGAATTGGATTGGAAGGAAAAGAGGAAAAAAAGATGAAGAAAGGAAGGATGAGGCAGAGCAGAAGGAGAGAGAAATGATAAGGGTTCAGAGGCTATAGAATAGAAATTTAGTCAAATGAGAGTGGCAAAGCTGTTGTAGTATATTTTCCTATTTAGGAGGTTGAATGTTTCATGGTTTACTTGGCTGTCAGATTGTTTTACATTTTTATTTGTGAACATACATGGTGATCATCTTTAAGACAAAAAAAATTCAATGGCAGGTCCCTTGATGCTCTTGTTGAGAACAGATGTCTGTGCAATATCTAGACTTTCATTTCCTACCCTTTAGATGCCATAAATTGCACAAAGCCATTTTCTTTATTCATTCTTCCTGTCCCAAACACAGCTTGTCAAAACTGAGTTAGTGGAGAAAGGCTAAGATGAGAGGAAAAAACATATTTAGAGGTCATGGAAACAGATTCATAATCTGTATTGATGCCATCACCCCTGGTCCAACCAAAGCTGACAGTATCTCAATTCAACACAAAAGTGTGTATGTGTTTCTGTGTGTGTGTGTGTGTGTGTGTATGTAAGTTGGTAATCAAAACTGAGTAGGTAAGTGTGGGCATATCAGTTTCAGAGAATCATGTAATAGTGCACTACGTATGGGAGGGGGTTATGTCAGTTTGGGATTGGAGGAGAGACAAAAAGCCTGTGGCAATACACAAACTAGTTTGGCTGATTTTTTAAAATTGCTAAGCCCCAAAGTTAGGAGGAGTTTTAGAGGTGATAGAGTCCAGGCTTACATCCAATGACAAACATCTCTGGCAAATCATGCCTCCACTTGAATATTTTCAGTGATGGGGGCTTCTTACTTCATGAAGTATCCCAGTTCTTTTGCTGAAAAAACTCTGATTGTTAGAAAGGTTTCCAATAAAAGGCAAGGTGTGAGGTGGTGAGCAATTGTTTAATTTAGTCAAATAGCTGAATTAGTTGGTTTGTAGTCTTCATGATACTAACTCTGGATCCTGACTTAGTTTTTCATTGTTACATATTCCAGCACCTTGAAGATAGAGAGCCTATTGAAATAGAGGGACATAAATTGTATAAACAGGGGCACTTTGTGTAGAATCTGTTTCTTGAGTTTAGCTATGGGGAGGGAGGAGCCGAGAAAGGATGACCTTGCAATCAAATCAGGAACATGCTCTCCAGTTCTCTGGTATGTCTTTGGAAGTGCTCAGCTCATCTCCAAGTTTCCAAGCAAGCTGATTTTGTGTCCAACTCAGTTGAAAATAGATTATCTGAAGCCAACATCCTCAGTAACTACTGACTCCCATACTTTTTCTCCATTATGTCTGTTTTAGGGAAAGCTTATATATCTATAGAATCTGGATTTTTAAAATAAACCAAATCAACAGACATTTATCAAGTGTTTAGTATCACCTTGCTCTTGAACAAATCATTTAATCCCTCTGGGACCCAATTTCCTTATGTGTAATGTAAGGAAGTTGCATTAGATGGTCTTTAAGGTACCTTCAAATTCTAATATTCTGTGATTCATTGCATCCAGCATCAAAACATAAAAAAACATATAAGAACTTGACTTTAAGAAGCCTTTTTTCAGTCCTCCATTCTCATTGACCTCTTTGTAGCCTTTGACACTATTGATCACCCCTCTCCTTGATACTCTCTTTTCTCTGGGTTTTCAGGGTACTTCTCTCTCCTGGTTCTCCTCCTACCTATCTGGCCACTCCTCCTCAATCTTGTCTGCTGGATCTTCTTACAGACCACACCCTAGAACTGTTGGTGTCTTTCAGGGTTCTTTCCTGAGGCCTCTGCTCTTATCCCTCTGTTCTAGACTTGGTGATTTTGTCAGTTCTCATGGTTTTAATTACCACTTCTTCACTAATGATTCTCAGAACTACCTATCCTACCTCAAACTCTATACCAGTGGTTCTCAACCTTCCTAATGCTGTGACCCTTTAATACAGTTCCTCGTGTTGTGGTGACCTCCAACCATAAAATTATTTTCTTTGCCACTTCATAACTGTAATTTTGCTACTGTTATGAATCATAATGTAAATATCTGATATGCAGGATATATTTTCATTTTTACAAATTGAACATAACCCACAGGTTGAGAACTGCTGCTCTATACTGATGTCCAGTTTCACATCTCCAACTGCCTTTCAGATATCTCCAGTTAGATGTCCAGTAGATATCTTAAATTTAGCATGTCTATAGCCAAACTCATTATCTTTCCCTCTACATCCTAGGTGGCACAGAGGACAGAGCTCCTAGCCTGGAGTCCAAAAGACCTGAATTCAAATTTGGCCTCAGATACTGTGTGAACCTAGTCAAGTCACTTCATCTGTTTGTCTCAATTTTCTCATCTGTAAAATGGGGCCAATAACAGCACCTACCTCCTATTGAATGAGATAATAGTTGTAAAGCACCCAACACAGTGCCTGGCATATAGTGTGCTATATACATTTAAGCTATTGTTATGAATGCCTTTCACCACCCCCAATCTTCTCTATTACTATAGAGGGCATCCCCATCCTCCCAGTCCCTTAGGCTCAAGACTTAGGAGTCATCCACCAACCCCATATCTAATCCTATTTGTCTCCAAGGTCTGTCAACTTCGCCTTTGCAACATCTCTTGATTACACCCCCTTTTCTCCAACACTGCCACTACTCTGGTGAAGACCCTTGTCATCTAAATTCTACCCTCCCTTTGAAGACAATGCCCATTGCTTCATATTGCTATGTTCCAGTGTAGATGATTGGCTCACTATTGCCCAAATCTGGCATTCCATCTTCCTCTTTCATACACTGGTGCCAGATAGTCTTATTCCTAGAATGTATAATATACTTTTCCCTTTTATCTCTAAAAATCCCCAGTTCTAAAAATCTAATCACCTGGATTATTGCAATAACCTGCTGCTGGTTCTGCCTGCCTCTGGTCTCTTCCCCAGTCTAGTCCAAATCTATTAATCTGCTAAAGTAAGTTTCTTTGGCCAGACTTTTGCACAAAACCAAGTGTTTAGAGCCCATGGTGCATAAGAATTAAGCCAAGTGTTAGAGTCTATGATACATAAGAATTAAGGACCTAGAAGAGATCTGTCTGGACTTGCTGAATTGAGGATCACTTTCTGAGGGGCATGGCTTTAGAGCTGAACACTCTATGTTAGGTAAAAATGTGATTGGTTGATCCAGTCCAATCCAAGAAGCATTTATTAATGACCTGTCATATAAAAGGCATTCAGCTAGGTACTACTGATGCAAAGACAAAATTAAAAACATTTCCTTCCCTCAGGGAGCTCACATTCAACTTAGGGTGGGGGGGTGGGGAATACAGGATATAAAAATCTAAGTAGAGGTTAGGGATTGGGCCCAGACATGTGATTCCATTGGTACAGAGAACTCTTGGAGAAGAAACTGTTTCTATCAATGCAGATTGCTCCCTTCTCTGGAGACTACAGTCACAGAGAGTTGCCTAGAACCCAGACATTATGTGACTTGGCCAGATTCACACAGTCAGTCTATGTCATTTGAACCAAGGTCTTCTTGGCTCTGAGGCTACCTCATTGTTCACTATGCCATATCACTTAATTTGAGGAAGCAAAGAACATTAATAATAAGGTAAGGCAGGAGGTGAACCTCAAAGGAATCTAGGGATTTTTAGAGATTGAAGGGAAAAGCATGAACATTCTAAGACTGAGGAATATCCAGGACAAAAGTATGAAAGAGAAAGACAGAATGCCAAATTTGGGCAATAGCAAGCAGACCATCAACACTGAAACATAGCAATATGAAAAAATGAACATTGTCTTCAAAGGGAAGGTAAAGCCATATTGTGATGGGCTTTATGCGCCAAGATGATGAGTTTGTATTTTGTCCTAAATGCAGGAGGAAACCCTCAGGGTTCTCGAGCAGAGGATAACATGATGAACATCCTTTGGGAAGATTATTTTGGCAAATATGTGTGGAATGGCTTAGAGAAGGGAGAGTCTACAGGGCATGGTGCAAATAGGAATTTAATTTAATACTCCAGGCAGGTAATGCGGGCCTATACCAGGTGACCTTGTAAATGGAGAAGAGGGAATAGTTACAACATATGTTGAAGAGGAAAAATTGACAAGATTGGGCAATTGAATGGATATGGTCTTTGAGGAAGAGGGAAGAATTGACACTGAGGATGAAAAACTGGGTGATTGAAAAGTGTCACCCTCAAGTGTAAAAGAGAAGGTTGGAAGAGGAGAAATTAAGGGACAAGTCAACAAGCTCCATTTTGGATATGTTGGATTTGAAATGTCTAAGCAACATTGAGAGACTGGGGGGTGGGGGAGTGGTGGGGTGGGAGAGGAAAGACAGTAAAAGGGAGGGAGACAGAGGTGGGAGGGAAGGATAGAGAAACAGAGAGAAGAGAGAAGAAAGAAAGAGAGGGGGAGGGAGGGGAAAGAGAGAGAGAAAGAGAGGGGGGGAGAGAGAGAAAAAGAGAGAGAGAGAGAGAAAGAGAGAGAGAGAGAGAAAGAGAGAGAGAGAGAGAGAGAGAGAGAGAGAGAGAGAGAGAGAGAGAGAGAGAGAGAGAGAGAGATACACAAGAGACAAGCTGTTGAAGGACTGAGGTTTAGGAGAAAAGACAGATTGGGGGAATCTGTCAGATTGGGAATCAATCCCAAGTTGTTTAAAGTAGAGAAGAGGGATTAAAAACAGAAGGGCAATGCTGACTGAAGCTCTTCCCAGTTTTAGATGTAAAACTGGAAAGGACCTTGAAAGCCACTGAGTCAAAACCCCTCATTTTACAGATGAGGGACCTAAGGTCCCTAGAGGCCATAATCACACAGTGAGTCAGTGTCTGAGGCAGAATTTCAAAGTCAGGGCTTTCAAACTCTGCTCTACCATATGCACCACCTGGTCATTCCAATTTGTCCTCTATAAAATCCTTATTAAGAGGGTATGGCTTATTCTAAATAATAGCTGAACTAATGTAGTGAACCTTTTACGTCAAGTAAAAAAGAAGTGAGTCTGGGAAGAATGTTGGGTTGGGAGTCAACACTTATCCAGGCATCTTGTTTCTCGGTCACTTCCCTCCCCTTGGCATCAGTCTCCTCATCTCTAAAATGAGGGGTTTGTACTGGATGACCTTGGACATCCCTTTGAGCTTGGTGACTATGAACCATGATCCCAGGATGTGAAGAATTTTAGCCCTGGTTCTGACAACTAACTGAAACTGGAGTCAGGTCATTCACCCTTTCTATGTCCAAGTTCCCTCACATTTTGAAATGAAGGGAGTTGGATTAGCTGATAGTTAAAGCCCCTTTCTCAGCTCTGACATTGTGAACTCTGAATCTGGAGCCATATTTGAACCTGGGGACAAATCTTAGAGCTGATCCTGACTACTAGTTTGGAATTGTCCAAGTCATTTAACGTCTCTGGATCTCATTTTCCTCATCTGATAAATCAAAGGGGTAGGCTAGACTATTTAAGGTCCCTTCTATCTCAAATTCCTATGATCCTTCTTCTTGGTTCTCCTGAAGCAATAGGATTTTATTAAAGTGAGATCCATCTTTCAAGAATCTAAGAACAGACGTACAAGTTAATTTGAAAATAAGTGTTTTTATAGACATTCGCAGCTAAATTGTCTATAGAATTTATCCCCTATGTACAATGCCTTTCTGCAGAAAAAATTAGTTCTGTCTCTTCCTCACTCCTCTTCTGTTTCTTAAGCATCTTATTAGGGGATAGTATACCAGGTCCCTTTGGTTCATTATTTGACTGCAAATAGGAGAAATTTCAGTGGAGAGAATGAATGAGTGAAGACCTGCTCTGAAAGACAGAACAAAAAGAAATTAATAATCATGTTTCTCTTTGTATATTTACTGTTTTGCTTCTGGAGGGAGTATTAGTTCACTAAGATGCATAATTAGGAGATACGCCAGATGGGTAATCAATGTGATTTTAAATTTTTATACAGAGAGAACAGAGTTGTGTGTGTACATTTTTTTTAGAACGCGCTTTAGTTCCATGCAGTTAAATACAAATATCTTGCATTAGAGGGTTACTGTCTTCCACACCATGATGTGGAATCTGCCCTTTAATCCTCCCTCGTTTTTTTTAGCTGGTCTGATGGAATAGAAATATTGAATGGTCCTACCAGATGGAAGCATAAAGCTTGCAAGCAGAGATGGGAAGCAGAGCTCTCAGCGAGGGAAAGTTGAGAGCTTTATTTAATCATCATCATCATCATCCAACATTGCAACCTCTCTCCTCCACCCCACCCCCATCCCAATCCCATTCAGTAGGGATTCAGCTGTTGTCTCCATCCTCCATCCTGGCCTGGGAAGAATACTCTGCTCCAATGTGAAGAAAAAGTTAGCTCATATGGAAGCAGAGAGGATACAGTCTCCTGCCAGAGGGGAGCAGCTTGGCTGGTAGGACGGGATTGGTGACTAAGGCAACCTCCAAAGAGTACAGAGTAGAGAAGGGTCCTGTGGGGATGAGGTTACAGGGTTGGTTGCTTTTCAACCTGCATCCTCAATTAGTATTGAGGTTCCCACAGGCAACGTGTCCACAGGCAAACTCACTAGGGTAGCTGGAGATGGAACTGGGCTCCAAGCCACTCTGGTCGGACTGTCTATTAAGCTGGTGCTTACTGGACAGTGAGGGGTGAGAAGGTCCAGTTGGCCCTAGCATCCAAGGAGATTGTCCAAGGAGATTTTCTTCTTTCCAATCTACGGGTGGTGTAAGTGGGGGAAAAAATTCAAACCAGCTATGAGTTATTTTGTCCAAAAGATGTCAAATAACCATTCTGACTGATCTCTTTGTTGCTGTCTTTGTGTAATTGAAAAAATTAGCTGCTTTCTGTCTAGCTAGATGCAGATTCAGTTTGGGTAGGAAACTGAAGGAGACTTGAGCTGGAGTCTATATCTCATCCCAGACTTCATTGGGAGGCTCTTGAATTTGAAATGGAGATTTGTTCAAGATCACTTTGTTATTGTTCAGTTGTAGCTGACTGACTTCTCGTGATCCCATTTGGGGTTTTCTTGGCAAAGATATTGGAGTAGTTTGCCATTTCCTTCTTCAGCTCATTTTACATATGAGGAAACTGAGGCAAACAGGGTAAAGTGACTTGCCCAGAGTCACACAGCTAGTAAGTGTCTGAGGTCAGACACACCACCTAGCTGCCCTAGATCTCTAGCTTGACCTAAAATAACTAAATAGACAAGAATTCCAAAGCTGAGGCCTTATATCAATTCAGTTCAGTTTGGTTAAGCTCACTTCAATGCCACTAGCCCTTATTATGTGTCTACTAATAACAAAGCACTACATTAAATTCTGGGGATTCAAAGACAAAGTATAAACCAAGAAAATTCAGGGAAAGGGAGAAAGCACCAATAATTGAAGGGATCAGGAGAGGTTTCATATAAGAGGTGACATTTGAGTTGACGCTCAAGAAATAGAAAGGATTTAGCACTGAAAGGGACCTTAGAAATTTATATAATCATCATCATCATCATCCAACATTGCAACCTCCCTCCCGTACCCCACCCCCATCCCAGTCCCATTCAGTAGGGATTCAGCTGTTGTCTCCATCCTCCATCCTGGCCTGGGAAGAATACTCTGCTCCAATGTGAAGAAAAATAGTCTAATACCTTCATTTGTACAGATGAGGAAACTGAGGCCCAGAGAGGTTAAGTGGCCACACAGCCAGTGAGGGTCAGAGCTGATATTTGAACTCAGGTTCTCTGACAATTCCAGCACTCTCTCCACTGTAGCACCATTAGTTACTGCAGAGTTTCTGAGCAGCCAGTGCCAAGCTGGCTTAAAGGAGAATGCACCGTTTGAGGTAGGCATGTCTAGAATAGCAATGATCATTCTACCCTGAGATTTTGGGGGAATGTATGACAAATGTGGGAGAAAAAATCTGCATTGCAATCACTAAGAACATGTCAGTCAGTCACTGAATACGCATTTCTTA
Organism: Pseudocheirus occidentalis; assembly: GCA_028646575.1. Lineage (NCBI taxonomy): Eukaryota > Metazoa > Chordata > Mammalia > Diprotodontia > Pseudocheiridae > Pseudocheirus > Pseudocheirus occidentalis. The sequence goes on along the minus strand of CM053593.1, from coordinate 97,526,085 downwards.
AACACAGACTATGTACAAGACATTGTGCTAAATGCTGGAGATTCAAAGACAGGCAAAAGATGGTACTTGCTCTCAGGGAGCTCATAGTCTAAGTGAGTGAGTCAGCACACAAACATCTATGCATAAACAAGCTAGAGAGAGGATAAATTGGAAATAATCAAAGAAGGAAGGCACGAGAATGTGTGTTAAGTAGCAGCAGGAAACAGGAAGAAAGAGTTGGGTGGGAAACAGAGGGAAATGGACAAATACCAGTTTATAGAACCAAGGGGGGGAGAACAAAGGCTGAAGGTTGGACAATCATGGGCAAGCATTTGGCCCATTACAATAGGACTATGGGGTGCAAATTCATTGGGATAGATTGGGGACATGCCGAGATGCATAGGAAGAAGCCATACAGGGAATAGGGTCTGGGTGGGCAAAGTTACAGGAATAGTCTATCAAAAGCAAAGCCTTCATGCCTCATAAATCCCCATGGCCTATCCCAATGGTGTCAAAAATCAAATAGAAAGCATTTGGAAGGTTCCCTATGGCTCACATGTTATCCTTGGCCCTTTATGACCTAGCCCCCTTCTACCTTTCTAGTCTTCTCATACCTTATTCTCTCACAGGTACTCTTTGATCTAGTGATTCTGGCTTCCTGGCGGATCTACAAGCAAGACACAATGAATATCTCAGCTCTTCACATTCTCTTGGCTTTCTGTCATGCCTTGAATGCTCTCCCGCCTCCCTTCTGGTTACTAACCATGAAGTACCTGAAACTGGCTTCAAGTCCCAATTAAAACCCTACTTTCTAAAGCAGTGGTTCTCAACCTTCCTAATGCTGTGCCCCTTTAGCACTCGTATGTAGAGGTATCTACATGTGGGTGGACCCTCCTGGAGACGGATAGAGGAGTGGTGTCTCAGTTCCTAAGACCACTGGAAATATGTGTTTTCTGATGGTCTTAGACAACCCTGTTTGACCCCCCCAAAGGGGTCGCGACCCACAGGTTGAGAATCACTCTTCTAAAGGAAGCCTTCCCCAACCTTTCTTAATTCCATTACCTTCTCTCTGTTAATTATTTGCTACTTATCCTGCATAAAGCTTGCTGTGTGTTTGTGTATGTGTATTTGCATGTTGTTTCTCCCATTAGATTGTAAGCTCGTTGAGGGCAGGAACTATCTTTTGACCTCTTTCTGTATCCCCAGCATTTAGCATAGTACCTGAAAAATATTAGGATCTTAAATATCTACTGACTAATTGATTAACTTAGAAAACCATATGCTTATGTATTTATTTCCTTATTACTATATCAACATATTAAAATCAGATAAGAACTATATCTTAACCTGTTTTGGCCTCATTCAAGAATGTTACAGACCTCATGTATCCTACAGGCTGTATATTTGATATCTCTGTTCTATGCTGGGGGACAGAAGTGGGGGAGGTGGTTCTTGGAACTCATAGTCGACCTAATGGTCCATTCAACTCTTTCTCTGATACAGGCATAGAGAAACAATATAGAAAGTGTGGGTGCCTTCCCCTGTTTATTCAAGGAACATGTCTCTAAGTCTCTTATGCTACAGAGCACTGCTTTATGTAATAATAGATCATACTTGATAGCATTTCAAAGTTTAAAAAGCACTTTCCTTTTAACATAGTGAGGGTGGTAATGTCATTATTGCTACTTCCATTTTACTAATGAAACAACTAAGGCTCAGACAGATTGAATAACTTGCCCATGGTTAAAGTGTCAAAGAAAGTGTCAAAGTCAGATTTGAAACACAAGTCTCAGGGCAGCTAGGTGGCGCAGTGAATAGAGCACCTGTCCTGAAGTCAGGAGGACTTTAGTTCAAATCTGGTCTCAGACGCAACACTTACTAGCTGTGTGACCTTGGGCAAGTCACTTAACTCCAACTGTCCTGCCCTCTCCCCTCCAAAAAAAAAGAAAAGAAAAGAAACACAAGTCTCAGAACTTACAAAGTAGTTCTCCCTTCTATCACATTGAGTTGTAGTGACCATGACATCAACTTTAAAAGGTTCAGGGTATACTCTAAATATCTCTATTGTTCTCTGCACAAATATGTATCTTTTGCATGTACATTTCTCTAAATCTTCTTTGAATGGATTGAGTTTTCGCCAGTACCAGTGGCATTGACCATTTAATACAAAATTCAGGTGGAATCCAAAAAAGTATACTTCTAAAGCCAGGGAAGTGCTAGTGATTTCCGAAACCAAATGTTATATGAATGATATTGAATAAAGTTGTGTGTGTGTGTGTGTGACACACATAGAGACAAAGACAGAGAGAGAGAGAGAGATTCAGATAGATAGAGACAGAGAGAAAGGGAGAGACAGATTGTTGTTGATTTAGTGCAGACTAAGGTTTTAGCCCTCCTGAAGCAAAAAACTCCCCAACTTAAGAGATTCATCAGCTTCAGCCTCCCCTATAGTAGGGACTACAGGCATGCACCCCTCCAACTACTACTTCATTCAACTTCTTTCAACAAGAATTTATTGACCTACGTGCCAGGTTTTATATTTGGCTCTGGGGATACAAAAACAGAAGTCTCCAGATGAGGAAGAAGTTGAGGACAAATGACCTAGAGCTACAAAAGACCTTAGGGATAAACTAGTGCAACCCCTAATTTTACAGATGAGGAAAGTGAATACCAGAGTGGGTAGGTGACTTGTGTAAGGTCACATGGTCAACATTAGAGGTAGCATTTGAACCTGTGTCCTTAGACTTCAGAGTCAGCACTCTTTTCATCATACAAAAGTATAATTAAATACATAATATATACAAAGAAAGCACAAACTAATTTCTAGGGGGCACTAGCAATTATGGGGATCAAGATAGGTGTCCAACTGGAGGTGGTACTTGAGATGAATCTTGAAGGAAGCTAGGTATCTTAAGAGGTGGAGTTGAACATGGAGTTCATTCCAGGCATGAGGGCTACTCCATACAAGGACACAAAGATGAGAGATGAAATGACCTGTATAGGGAACGATAAGGACAGGGTAGCTTTCCTGGGAAGTGTGTGGAAGAATAGGCTGACTTGGATTTCTCTAATCTTCCATTCTATTCTTTTTTTTTTAGTTCATTTTTAAAAGATTTTTAAAGCATTTATTTGGTACTTGTTATGCATTGTATTCTAGGCTGATAGCCTAGATCTACTGATCTATGGTCCCCTCATCCAGTCCTGAACCCTTAGGGTTTCCCAAACTGACATCACAATGAAACCTACTAGAAACTTGTATGAATCTCCTTTGGATTTGAAATTAGACAATATTTCTATACCTAGTAGGAAAAAAGGTTGAAGGGACAGCAGGTCAGGTCCCTGTCCTACCAGTATACTAAGGCTGTAACCTGGCAAGCCTCTGTGCTGATTAATTGTACAGGGTTTTTTGTTTTGTTTTGTTTGTTTATTTTTAATAGGCCAGAAAATCTCTTCAGTAAGAAAGAGACCATGTGGAATGGGGGAGGGGGAGGCCAGTAATGGTTGGAATAGAAAAGGGAATAGAGGCCATTGGAGAGCTCCTCCGAAAGGCAAAAGGGGCTTTATTTAGAGTTCAGTAAGAGAACTCAAAATTGTTACACTTTACCAAGGAGAAAAGGGACTCCTGGAAGCTCTGTCCAGGGTCCTATGATCCTGGGTACAAGATAGACGTTTTCCCATCCAGAAACACCAGGTTGCCTCTCTAAGTTACTTCAAGGTCATAACTGTTATCAAACCTTAATTGAGAGTCCACAAAGTTCAGGGCACTTCACTAGTTACAAGGAACAGACATCAGCTAGACAATCACACCACAAGTGGTTATTAGTACTTTCTATGTGCCCAGCATTGTGACAAAGAAATAAATCACCTAATCACTTGAATTCCATCCAAAGTTAAAAAAAAAAACAGGAACGGAGATTTTCTCTGCACACTTTCTCAGTCCACTTTTGCAGTCAGTCAAGTCACCCAATGAAACAGCAAAGTGAAACTAAATCCTTGAAAGGTCCTTCTCCATCACAAGGCTACAGTGCCTACTCACCTCTCCCCTTTGGCCCACCTTTTTTTTTCCTTCCATTTTGTGTTACAAGGAAGACTATAATCAAGGTTAGTGAGCTTAAGACAGCATTTTGAAGGCATTGCTTTTTATCATGGGGGTGGGGTGGAGGGTGGAGGGTGGGAAGGCTGGCTCTCCTGGAATAGTTTTCCATATTGAACTGTGTCTCCTTTTGCATGGTGTTCACTCAAAAGGTGTCATGAGAATAATTGCAGTAATGCAGATAAAGGATGATGGAAATAGCCCTAGACCTCAAATCTGGAAACCCCTATCTTGGGCCAGACTGTCAAGTGTTTCCTTTGTGCTAAGGTATCTGTGCCCCCGTGATAAGTCCGTGATGAGTTCTCAATGTATACTTTCTCCTGATAATTTACTAGCTTCTCTTCAGCTCACAGGAAGCATTGTGTGGAGAGAACTCAGAAGATCAATGTCTTTGTAAGCCTCTGTGTCTTGCTCCTATGGAAATGGGTGGCATTTGTATTTGACAAAAGACAACTCTCACAAAAATTGCAAGGTAGGCATAATCTCCCTGCTGCTGTCCAGCCTCCCTCCAGGCTCTTTCTGGCCCTTGGAAGCTGTCTTCTCTCCCCTAGACTAATTCTCCCCTAGTCAACCAAAATAACTGATATTTATACTATGCTTTAAAATTTTTAGTGTGCTTTACATAACATCTCATTTGAATCATAACAACCCTGAGGACTAAGAACTACAGATTTTTTTTTGCCTTTTTTTGGAGGGACTTTGCAAGGCAATTGGGGTTAAATGACTTGCCCAAGGTCACATGGCTAGGGTTTTTTTTTGTGTTTTTTTGGTGTGTGTTAAGTGTCAGAGGCTGGATTTTTAACTCAGGTCCTCCTGACTCCAGGGCCAGCGCTCTATTCACTGTGCCACCTAGCTACCCTAAGAACTATGGATATTAACAGTTCTATTTTATAGATGATAAAACTGATAACATAATAGGTCAAAAAACTAGTTAGTATCTATAGTGGTGGGATTTGAACTCAGGACTTCCTGACTTCAAGTGTATTGTTGTCTTTTCGTATAGATACCCATATTTTTAGATTTTCCCCTCTCTAGCCTTTCTTCTCACCATCCATTCTGGAATATGTCAGAATGTATAAGCAAGTTGATTACCACTTAGGATGGACACAGATGTGTCTGTAACCAGAAAGTTCAGTGCTTGATCCATGATTGATAAGTGTCCATCACTCAAACCCTAAGGAGAAGACATGGGCCCAGTTTAGGGAAGATTGCAGTGGGACTATATTTCTCACCTACAGAGTGGGCTACGAAGTAGTAAAGGTGTGGGCAGTCAGAAGGTCAGGACTGGCCAATTCAGAGAGGCCATAACGTAGTCAAGTCAGCGTCAAGTGGGTCAGAGGAAAGGTCTAGGACAGTGGTTCTCAACCTTCCTAATGCCGCAACCCCTTTAATACTCGTATGTGGGTATATCTGCATGTGGGTGAACCTGTGACCCCTGTGAAAGGGTTGTTTGACCCCCCCCAAGGGGTCACGACCCACAGGTTGAGAACCACTGGTCTAGGACGAAAAGCAGAACTGCTCTCTCAGGGCAACAAATTGAGTAAAGGTCAGAAAAGTGATGAGATGAAGATGTTCTATTAAGGTAAGAAACAATGTTAGATCTCTTTGAGACTGGCAATTTTTGCCTACAGCATCTGTCTGAAAAAAAGTGGCTTTATAATGGGGCTACTGGACACTACCCACTGTTCTAGGCAATTTATCTCAGCTTTGGGGCCCTCTTTTTGAGGAACCTTTGGCCCCACTGGTACTATATAATCATCTCCTCCACTCTCAAATGTCCTCGGAGTTTTGAGGCAAGAGTTTGTCATTAGGATAGATGAAGGAAGGCAGCAGCAACATTTTCCAGTTCCCTAGGACATACTCTTCTCTATTTTGGGGGGAATTATAATCCAACTTCTCCCCTTAGAGTAGAAAACCTTAAAGGTAACAGTTAACGTGAGCCCTGACACCTGTTTTGTATTGGGTAAGTTCCAATACCTTGCTTGTTAAAATTAGACAATCTTATAAACGAGGTAGCTGGGTAGCATAGTGAATAGAATGATGGACTTATAGTCAGGAAGATCTGAGTTAAAATTCTCCCTCAGACTTTTACTAGCTATGTAACCCTGCATAAGTAACTTAACAATAGTACTTAACCTCAAAAGGCTGTTGTGAGGATCAATGGAGATGATATGAACAGAAGTATTTTTCGAACAGTAGAGTTAGGCTTTATTGCTATTATTATTATTATTATTATAACCTAATTATTATTATATATTTATAATATAATTATAAACTAATTCACAGCAAAATATAAATGACTGATGTTATTTATATTAATTTATATTTATACTATTTTATTGTACTTTTATTACATATATGTTATATTTATACTAATACTATATACTATACTAATAATTTGTATTTTAATGATGACATTCAATGGCTTAAGGTGAAGGGTTGACTAATAGTGGGAATTATAGTCAATGTGGAGGTATCAGCAAGTGGTATTTTTTTTTTTACCAGGGAAGGGTCTTTGGCACATCTCCTACTCCACTTGTCTAGAAATCCCTAAGATTCTTGGAAGGATATTCGAAATGGAACCGCCTCGTGTTTTTGCTGACCTGTCATGGAGTTTGGGTGGGGTTTTAAGTGGTGAGTAGAAAAATGGTTTTCTGTTATGCCAGGAGAGTTAGATCTGAAAAGGATAGTGCCAGTATAGCATGTGACTTCAAACATACATTTGTCATTTTAGCATACTCACTACCCCCATGTTCCAGAAAGATAGAAAAAGGACAGTATGGTTTTGTCTGTTGTCAAACAATCAGGGCAAATTCTCTGCTGAAGGAGATTTAAAATAGGATCACCTGAGAGGCAGCCCAATCTGAGGATTGCAAATGGGTATCTGTGGAAGAACTTCTTGCTGCTAGATTTTCCCTTCTAGAGAAGGTGTGACTGACTAAGAAAAAGAAGGTGTAATAAAGGGTGCTGAGGTCTTGTCTGACCAGTCTGTTCATTTGTTTTTTAAAGTATTGCATTCTTGACCTTAGGATTTGTAGAAAGCAGATAGCAGGTGAGAGACTCTGTTTGAAGGGGAAGTTATACTACCATGATTCAAGCCAACCATTATCTTGTAAAGATAAAGGAGTGCTGTTTCAGGGAGGAAAAATGCTTCTTTTCCTTTCAAACACCATTTTTAATTGGATCACCAGAAAGAGTCATTTTCCAGGTTGATTGTCCAAGTTGTGGCCCTGAAACTCCCCTTCTCTTCTGCCCTTGTTCATAGTCTTGTGTCAGTCAGGAACTTGAGCCCTGACTGGTGTAAAGGGTACCTGCCTGGGAGTCAATAGACATGGGTTCTAGTCTTCACTCTGCCACTGACAAAGCCCTATGCTTGGGTAGTTTTCTGTTGCCTCAGCAATAAATTGAAAGTATTGGGCTTAGTTCCCTGGTGGTCTGGTGGTTAAGATTTGGTGCTCTTGCTGTTGCAATCAGAGGAGAATTATTTTAAGAGGGAATGTGTTATACTGGATATGGCACAGGACTCATATGTGCGCATATGAGTCAAGACGGCCTGAATTCTACCTCAGACACTTATTACCTGTGTGGCCCCAATCAACAACTCAACAACTCTTTAGTCTTAATTTCTTCACCTATAAAATGAACGGGTAGAACTTGATAGCTTCTGAACTCTAGTCCTGGAGTTAGGAAGACATGAGTTCAACTCTGGCCTCAGACACTTTGTAGCAGTATGACTCTAGACAGGTCCCTCAACTCTGCCTACCTCAGTTTCCTCATCTGTAAAATGAGCTGGAGAAGGAAATACCAAACCACTCCAGTATCTTTGCCAAGAAAACCCCAAATGGGATCACAGAGTCAGACACAACTGAAAACAACTAAAGAACAACATGACTAGATAAGTTTTTTTCTGACTCTAATTATCTACCTATCCCCTCTCCATCTTTGTCTCTATCTGTCTCCATCTCTCTCTGTGTCTCTCTGTCTCTCTTCTCTGTCTCTGTCTCTGTCTGTCTCTGTCTCCCTCTGTCTCTCTGTTTCTCTCTCTGTCTCTGTCTCTCTCCTTTGATCCCATGAATGGTTCATGGAAATGACAGCGGAAGATGCAGGGGTGTGTGTGGAAGAAGTGAGATGTCCCTGGTAGAATTAAATAAATTCCCCTAAATTTAACAACCCCTGCATTAAAGGAGCTAGCATTCTCCTGGGTGGGGGGAGAGGTAAAAGGGATCTCCCAACCATTCTTCAGGTTCTCATCTGTCTCTAGTGCTTTCTATAATTAGTTACAACCATGTGGGTGGGTTGGTGGGGTGAAAGTTTACTAACTCCCCGTCACTGAAATAACCTCTGCTTTTGGACTGATTGGCCATGAGGAGACTTCCTCTTTCCAAGGGCCCCTTTCCACTGAGCAAAGATCTATCCAGAGAGTCCTGGTAGGTCCATTCCTTTGATGGCGATTAGTCTCTGATGGCAATAACAATAATAATAGGTACATCAGTCCAAAAAGGAGGGTTGTATGGTATTCCCTAGAGGAAAATGAATTTCTTTTTCTAATCTGCCGTAGTTTATTTCACATATTCATGACCCTCCCAGTATGTTTTTTTTATGATGAGCCATAAAAATGACAAAATACATTAGCCAAGTTCTCTGTTTCTGCTAAAATGACCATATTCAAAAATAATAACAGAGACTTGTATCAGCAATGCAAAAGATGCATGAAGTAATTGGGGCTTAATTTGTACACAAACTGTCAAGGCAGTTTTCCTCACGGCCTGCATCTTCTGAATTCATTAGTCTCTAATTACGGCCAGTGGGGACCAGCAGTTAGAAGGTTAAAGAGGTTCTGACAGGCCTAATCATTGCTCAGGAAGCTGAAAATGTATGCAAAGTCTCGGCAGATGGGGTGAGAGCGGCTTCTGCCAAGTGATAACTGTTATTCCTTTGCACCTCCAAAGCTGTCATCCTAATAGGCACATTTTAAATTTATTAATGCTCTAGTTACAATGCATACACAGTCTCTAATGGTATGTCATTCTGAGTATATAAACTGAGCAATTAACACATATTACCTGGTAATGGTAAAATTATTTGTTGCCTATTTGATTTGTGCATGTGTGTGTATGTTTCCTTATCCTATAAGAAGAATCTCAGGCAAATCATGGTAAAAAAGAAAAATTAGATTGAGAGTTTTATGTTCATCCACTTTTATGTTTTACCCAGATCCAGTGAACTCTTCTCTCCTTACACTCCCCTTCCCTTGTTCATCAACAACCAACTTTCAGGCTTGTTTTGTCCAAAACTGATGGTTGGAAACCATTGGTGATAACAATTGTATCCTAATTTTTGGAAAGAATTCTAGTTCTCTGGGTTGAGATGCAGCATTTGAAAGTAAACCAACCAACCAAACAAACAGAAATCATACCCCACGGCTCCTTTCCACCAAAAAAAGAGAGAAGAAACACATACATACATACACACTTCCCCCCACCCCACCCCCACTCCACCATCTACTTGCCATGCATGACTTGCTTCTAGTTCATACAAAAGAAGGAGGTGTGGGGTTACAGTTTGTGGAATTCTCCAGTCAAGGGTTGTCAGTGCTATATTTGCCTCTTGTGGTCTACTGTTTTTCCTCTTGTTCAAATCAAAGCCACCTGATCAACAGCAAGATTTTTGTTTTACCATCTAGGTTTCTGTTGCCTTCCTTGGGTCTATAGCCATGACATGGGAATGCCCTTTAATTAAATGTAGCACTTAATGCAACAATTGTCTGGGATATAGGAGTCCACAGTAATGGAGACAGCTGGAATAGATAGTTTCAAACCTGGAGGCTTCATCAGGACCACAAGATTCATAAGCAGTTTTAATAGCATGATACGGTGTTCATCTCAGCCACAGAGCAATTATAAAGCCAGTGACTGGTCAGCCCATTTGGTACCAATTTGCCTGTTATGACTAATTGATGACACTTTGTAGAATCAATATAACAACATCCAAAAAAAAAGTCCCAGAGACTATAGTACTTTAAAATTGTGATGGCTTTTTCCTTCTTGGCAATCTGATATTCTAATATCAGACAGAAGAAAGGTTAGATTACTGGACGGCAACTTCAGCAAGCATTTATTTTATTTTATTAATTTATTTTGTTTATCTTATTCTATTTCTTTTTTGCTTTTTGGCAGGCAATTGGAGTTAAGTGATTTTTCCCAGAGTCACACGGCTAGTAAGTGTGTCAAGTGTCTGAGGCTGAATTTGAACTCAGGTCCTCTTGACTCCAGGGCTGGTGCTCTATTCACTGCACCACCTAGCTGCCCCTAACAAGCATTTATTAATCAGATTCTATGTACCAAGCAAGAAAATATGGTGGAGTGCTGATCTGGCAACATATTATAGTAGATAGAACCCAGGACTTGCAGTCAGCAAAACCTGGGTTCAAATCCTGCCTCTGAAACCTACTCTATGACCATGGACAAGTCGGCATCTGTTCTGACTCTCAGGCAGCTCTAATCACTTACGATGGGTTGTAGTCTTCTCTGGGCATGGCCAAATCACAGATCCTTGACATGGACAAGTTGCAGAATGCTGTTCTATATGCTGGGAAAGTACAGAGATTAAATAAAACATGATCACTCTCAAATGATTCAACATAAGAAATGGATATGGTGGAAATAAATATTTTGTTGTTCAGTCATTTTAAGTCAAGTCCAACTCTTCATGACTTCATTTGAGGTTTTCTTTGCAAAGATACTGGAGTGGTTTACCCTTTCCTTCTCCAGTTCATTTTACAGATGAGGAAACTGAAGCACACGGGGTTAAGTGGCTTGCCCAGGGTCACACAGCTAGTAAATGGATGAGGCCTGATTGGAACTCAGGAAGATGAGTCCTCCTAACTCCGGCTCATCATTCTATCCATTGGGTCACCTAGCTGCCCTTAAGAGAATATAAAAAAGAAACACTGCTATGTGTTCTGCCACTGAATCCTAAGGACCCTCAGGCCTTTCCATCTGACTTACAGCTGGAATCTTCCATGTATATTGTCTCCCTCTTCAGAATGTAAGCTCGTTGAGAGCAGGGATTGTCTTCCTTTTTCTATTTGTATGCCCAGTGCTTAGCCCAATGCTTTGCACATAATAAATGCTTACTAAACATTTTTTCATTCATTCCTTCACTGAGGGAGCTCTCAGTTGGACATTCTTGTCAGAACAAGCCAAGTATTCCAATAACCCCAGTTTGTAGGAGGACTAGTAAAGTCACACTGGCTGATCAGTCATCAGAACTACATAGTGAGGTAACTGAGCCAGGCCAATAGCTAGGGTCAAGGATTTTGTTTCCTTTTTCCTTTTTCTACCTGAAAATATAACTTTCGTATCGTGAATAGAAAGTGTAGTAGACTGGTTGTCTGCAGGCTCAGTTTCTAGTCCCAACTTTGCCACTAGTTTTCAAAGAAACTTTGGTCAAGGTCCAACATCTCCAGATTCCAACAACCTCATTTACAAATTAAGGTGGTAGCATGGAATTCTGTGAACACATGAACCCATAGCTGTTTTGCTTTGTTTTTATTTTTTTCCTTGACTAGTCTATTAAGTTAGCTTGCAGTAGGGTGATGATGTGATATTGTCCTTCTGGTTACTCACAGCATAACCTATATTTATTTATAAATAATATAGCCATCATAGGAAGCATCATACTTTCCTTCCATGGAGATTCTGGGAAGACGATCTGCAGAATCTGCGCTGTCCCAGCTTGCATAGTGAGATAATGCAGCATGTGTTAATCCATGGGAGGTGTCTCTTTGGTCTACAAGAATTCTTTTTAGATTTGACAATCAATCAATACCAATTAATCTTTATGGGCTAGATTGGGCTCTCTTGTATTTGTCTTGAGTGTATACAAGAAACCAGAGCTTTGGAAGCACTATGCCATGTAGAAGAGACAATAAGCACGGATAGAGGCCCTCCAAGCCCCCTGAATAAATGAGCAGGGGCTGTTTCATTTTTATCTATGTAGATGCATAACCAAAGATAGTGCCTGAACAAAAAAGCCACTTTCTAAAAACTTATTAAATTGAACCAAATGAGTTATCTGAGAATATCTTTCCTGTGGAAAAAAAGAAGTCAGTGTAAGACATGCCTTTTTGGTTAGGGGTTTGGGGAATGGGCAGGGAATGGATAGGAAGGGAAATGATTGAACTAGAATTACCTCCTCAATTTCCAGACTAGTTTTGAATCCTAGGTTTAATATTTTTCACTTTATAGCATAAGTTCTTAATATGAAATCTGTTAACTTTTTAAAGTTTTTAATGTATTTTTCTTCTCTATAACCATATTTTATTTTATTTAAAACATTGATTTGTTTATTTACTTTTAGTTTATAGAATTCAGTTCCACAATCCCTTGAGTTTCAAATTTTCTCCCCTTCCTCACCCCCCCACCGTGCTGGCATGTGATCAACTATAGGATCTGCAAATACTTTCACATTGGACATTAGTCTGGTTGTATAGAAGGGTTGTAACCAATGGAGTGAACAATGGGAAAGAAGAAAAAAACCAAACATGGAAAAGAATGATAGCATGTAGATTGCGTCAGTCTCCATTTAAACTCTGGTTGTTCTAGATCTTTCTCTGAATGTAGATATCTCCTTCTCCTTCCATCTTGAGACTTGTAGAGTTGTCTTATAACTGTGCATTGGTGAGAATAGTACAGTTTATCAAAGTTGGTCATCACACATACGATGTGTCTATGATTGTGTACAAATTTTTCCTGGTTCTGCTCTTCTCACTTAGCATCAGTTTGTATAAGCCTCTCCAGGTGAATATGAAGACTCTCTCCTCACCATTTCTTATAGCACAATAGTATTCCATTACATTCATATACCACAACTTGTTTAGCCATTCCCCAATTGATGGGCATCCCCTTAATTTCCAGTTTTTTGCCACCACAAAGAAAGCTGCAGTAAATATTTTTGAATATATGGGTCTTCCTTCCACTTCTATGCTCTCTTTGGGATATAACCCCAAAAGTGATATTACTGGGTCAAAGGGCATGCAATTATTTATAGCCCTTTGGGCATAGTTCCAGAATGCTCTCCAGAATGGTTAAATCAGTTCGCAGCTCCACCAACAATGCATTAGTGCTCCAATTTTTCCACATCCTCTCCAGCATTTGTCATTTTTCTGCTTTGTTATCTTAGCCAATCTGACTGGTGAGATATAGTACCTCAAAGTTGTTTTGATTTGCATTTCTCAAATCAATAATGATTTAGGGCATTTTTTCATATGCTTATAGATATCTTTAATTTCTATCTCTGAAAATTGCCTGTTCATATCCTTTGACCATTGATTAATTAGGGAATGACCTATATTCTTATAGATATTTCTTAATTCCCTGTATATTTTAGAAATGAAGCCTTTATCAGAGACACTGGTTGTAAAAATTCTTTCCCAATTTCCCACTTCCCTCTTAATCTCGGTTTCATTGGCTTTATTTGTACAGAAGCTTTTAAATTTAATGTAATCAAGATTATCCATTTTGCATTTTATAATGCTCTCCAACTCTTCTTTGGTCATAAAGTCTTCCCTACTCCATAAATCTGACAGGTAAACTATTCCTTGCTTCCCCAGATTACTTACAGTATCAGCCTTTATACCAAGATCATGCACCCCCCAAAATGTATTTCAATATAATTGGTGTCCTTTGCATTAGATATAATTTTGAATTGTATTGTATAGTGAGAAAAAAAGATTCTCTTTTTCAATCACCATGGTGGTGGTGAAGAGAAAGATATTTGGAAGAAGTGCATGGAAGAGAAGGAGTTGGGGAAATAAGAGATGGGAGGAAATGACTGAATGGTTGGGAGGCAAGGGATGGAGGCAGTTAACTCTTTCTGTTTTCACAATTGTGTTGACCACTTGCTCTTAAGGTTTCCTTTGTCATTCACTGTGTCATTTAGACACAATTTTGAGGACATCAAGTGTGATTCCCAAAATATCTGAAGGAAGCAATGAAACCCAAGGCTTGGGGGAAAATCACAGCCCTTACTAACAGGTGAAAAATTGAACAGATCCATCAAACTTTTAATAATAAATTATTTTCTCTTTTATTACAAAAAGGTGAGAAAAGATCAATAACTGTCCATGTGTTTACCTATTTTCTTATAGTCACATGCATCAAGAGCATCCTTGATAGACAAATGAGAAGGGAACAGGAATATTATTTTGATAATGATGTTCTGAAGTAGATCATATCTTTTTAGTCACATGATTGAAAGATTTACTATATGTAAGCTCCCATTATGCTAACTGTTGACTATAAAAATGCATTTCATAGAGCAAATGTTACCTTAAAGTCTATTATTAGCTATGGTGTTACCTATTCATATGTTAAGATCAGACAAAATTATTTAAATGATGCAACTATATGTAATGCATAAATATTCATATAATATACATGTATCACTACAAATAAATGTGTGATATTAAATTTTAACATTGACATTAAATATTAAGTGAGCAGAGCTATCATACATGTCTCTTCTATATGTAGTCATTAGTGGATTCTTGTCAACTTGGAAAGGAGTTGTTAAATACTTTTATTAGTGACTTGAATGATTGATTTGTTGTTGTCCATACTTGAAGAGAACCAAAATCACATCACTATATAAAATGACATGGGTGATGTCTTTTCACTCACACATACATTGGATTTAAATGAGGCAGAATTAACGCAAAGTTATCAGCCTCACTCTCTCTTCCAGAGTCATCAAAATCTAGTGGTAAGACAAAAGTCAAGACAACTGGTGAGAGCCTGGGATACAGTGGATTACCTTGGCATCTTTGATGTCCAACCAAGCTCTAAGCACTCCACAACACCTCCTTAAGCCACTTTTCATGGCCATTGGAACACATTTTTCACATCTGCCTCTTTCTTTACATGCTTGGGATGGAAACCATTCTACCTCACCAACGAGTCTGAGGCCTATCAGATACCCTCAATCTGGATTAGCCCATCTGTTGAAATGGTTCTAACATGGTGTGACCATTGCACATGCTATAGCTTCTTGGAGCCACAGGTGAGAGATGGGTGGCCGGTGGAAACCAAAGGTGAACAACGAGGTACTAATCTTCCCTTAACACCCCATACACCCTGTCTTGGATGAAGACATAGAAAGAAGCATACTAGCAACTGACATGAAGCTAGAAAGACAGTTAAAATCTTAGATGACAAAGCTGAGATCATAATAAAAGGGTTTAGTGGGCTAGAACAATGGACCCTCTCTAATAAGATAACATTTAATCTTTCTTTACATACACACACTGGCCTCCTGTGTCAGCCAATCCCCTTATTCCATGTCAACAGGGGAGTTCATGCCTTCTCAACAGTAGACAGGGCTCACACCTTCCATAGAGAGCTCACACCTTCCATACTTAGCCATAAGTTACTAAGTGCTAAGTATCTGCTAAACTGATTGCTGTTACATGGGAGAAAATTAAAAGACTCAACATATGAGTTAAAAATTCTTTTCAGGAAGGACAGCATAAGAAGGGCTTACCTAGACAAAAATTGATGGAAAAATATTTGGGAGTTTTAATTGATTGATAGCTCAATATAACATGGTTCTTTAAAATGCTGACTATCCTGCAATGTATTAAGGCAACATTAAATAGTGTACAAAATAGGGAAGCAAGAATTTCACTGTCCTTTGCTCTGGGAAGATCACAGTTGAAATGTTGTGTTCAATTCTGAGTGATACATCTTAAGAAAGAAATTACCAAGATAGAGAATATCCAGAAGGAATGCAGGATAATGGAAAGACCAAAGACAATTAAGATGAGAATTTGTTGAAGGAAGTAGAAATGCTGAGCCTGGAGAGAAAAAGACAAGGACATGTTTTCAAGCATGTATAAGAGAAATTAGACTTGTCCTGCTTGACCTCAGGGAATAAAACAAGGGACAGTGGTTAGAAATTGCAAAGATGAAAATGTAGACTTGCTGGCAAGGAAAACCTCCTAATAACCACAGTGATACAAAAGTAGAATGGTTTACTTTGTGAAGTAATAGAGTCTCCATCACCAGAGTCTCAGCCAGTGGCATTCTGGTAAATGTTTACCAAGTAGTTCTCTTAAAAAAAAAGTACCATGACACATTTCAAAGTTTGACCTATATTATTAACATTTTCTCCATTACTTTCTTAAGTCCATACAATCAACAAAACAATAAATCAAGCCCTGATATGTAGCATTTACCAATCCCTGGAGAGTAAATGCTTATTCTGGAAACTTAACATTTGGTTCTCATGGCCTGGGATGTTCTACAACTGGTAGGACCACTGATTTTTACAGCTATACAGCATTTTAACTGTAATTTAATTTAACCCCCACATTTTATGAATAATGAAACAGAAGCTTAGAGCGTGGGTTTACTCAGCCTCATTAATGGCAACTTCTGACCTCCTGACTCACAATCCACTGACCTTTTTACTATACTATATATTTATTGAATTCACCGTCTTGCTTGACCCAGTAAGTTCACACATATATATATGTGTGTGTGTGTGTGTGTGTGTGTGTGTGTGTGTGTATGTATATATACACACACATATACATATAAAGTTTTTATGCAAACTTTAATGTACTATGTAATGTTAGTTATGATGATGAGAATGCTTTTGATTTGCACATTAGACCTTCGAGCATTGCAAATGTACTCATTGCCAATACCAGTCAGTGGGTGTCAGTAGATGGGGTTTTCGGTAGTGGTCTGGCAGCAGAAACTCCAAGATTTCCTGAAAGACATCTTTCCTTAGGTGCTACCTGTCAGGTGAAGGGGTTAATTAAGAGCCTGGGGCCAAATGACTCCTGGTGTAGCAGATGGTGGTAGCCTGTGGAGCTCACACACCAGGTGGAGGGTGAATTAATTGCTATATTTATCCAATGTTGCTCACTTGAAGGTGTGAGGCAAAACACATGTCCTTCGACTGGGCTGGGAAGGGTGGCCAGCTCTGATGGACAGGGAATAACCTTACAAGACTTACTGCAATAAAACTACAGGAAATCATTTCACCTCCAATAGATGAATTATGTCGTGGGTCGGAAACTGTGGGGGTTGAAGTAAATGACCACTGTGATACAAGAAATGATACAAAAGTACAAAAAAGGGAGGTCTAGCATGCCATGGGAATTCACAGAAGGAAAAGCTTTCTTCTGGTGGGGTGGGGGTGGTAGTGGGGAGTTTGTATTTCTCAATGTGTTTCTCTTTTCCTAGCACCAACAGGTAGGAGAGTATGCAAGGTGTGATGTGTAGAGCATTTGCCTGAGTCAGGAAGACTAAGTCCTGCTGTTGATATATATTAGTTGTGTGTTTCTGGGCAGGCCACTCAATATTTTGATCCTCCAGTAAATCTCTAAGATTATAAGCTGCAGAGTAGGCACTGGTAAGAAGTGATAGAACATGTATGTTTGGTTTTTTCATAGAGAGATCTCTGTACAAATGAAATCATAGCTTTGATTCAAAACCAAAACTAAACCAAAAGGATATTATCCATATTTTTGCTTGTTTGTGTCAGTGATCTGTGATTTTTTTAGTCTGTACCACCAGGGACAGAGAACTTAATGAAACTGAAATCTTCATGGTTCTGTTGAGCTAGCTTTTGCCAATCAGCTGTTCCTCATGGAACAGAGGATGTGGGATGCCTCAATAGCGGCAGCTGGAGAAATTGACATAGGAATCAAAATAGAGCTGGAGGAAGGATAGAGGAAGAAAGGAGAAGGAAGGGGATAATGTTTGAAAGCGAGCTAAATAGGTTAGGCAATTGGAATGTGTGTTCTTGGAAGAGGAGAGAGGATAAATGTCAGGCCTTGGGATGCTGACGCTGTGCTGGCATAGTTTCGGGGTGTGCTCCAAGCTTGGCCAGCTTGTGTCTACTCTTGAGGCACCTGGCAGATGTGGGAATTATGAACCACCACAAAGACTTTATCTGTCCACTTGCAAGGCAGTTTCACCTATCAGCAGATCCTCATTGAGCATGACGATCATTCATCATTGACTTGCCCCTTGTGGATAGAGGAAGAGCCAAGAAAAGGGTCAATTCAAATGCTGTTTTGAGCTTAACTCGTCCAGTTACCTCAACTCACTGAGATCACCCCAGTGATCAGTGTCTGAATTGTCCTTGCAGTGTGAATGTTTCTCAGTACTATTGGGCACAAAAGACGCCGCCTATGTAGCCTTGGGATAACCACCTCTTCCTGCTTTGTGTGAATTTCATGTTCCTTATCCTGGGTTAGGAATTTCTGTCACTGTATCTGGACAAGTTTATCTCGTCTGTATGCCAGAGAGAGAGAGAGAGAGAGAGAGAGAGAGAGAGAGAGAGAGAGAGAGAGACAGAGAGAGAGAGAGAGAGAGAGAGAGAGAGAGAGAGAGAGAGAGACAGAAACAAAGAGAGACAAAGAAACAGAGACACAGAGACAGACAGAAAAAAGACAAACAAATGGACAGAGAGACAGAGAGATCTTAATATGGCAACCCTCAAGTCTGCAGGCACTGGAAGAGATCCTCACAGTTGACCTTGTAGCAGCTGCCTATGAAGAGGATTGGTTCACAGACTATTATTTGAGGCAGGGTAATCTGAGATCTCACCTTTACTTGGGAATGGAGGTGGGGAACAGTGAAACCAACCAACTATGACAAAGAAAGTAAGCATGCCTTAGTCTAGAGAAAAACCTGTAATGTGGCTTCCCTGAAGGGCAGTGAAATGCTAAAATAATGATAACTAACATATATAGTTTTGCAATTTGCAAAGAATTTTAAATGCATTGTCTAATTTGTACCTTACCACAACTTGCAAGATAGGAGCTATTATTATCATCCCCATTTCACAAATAAGGAAACTGAGGTTCAGGTTGGCCAGTCACTTTGCTGGTGAGTTTCAGAGGCAGGATTTGAGCTTGAGCTTTTCCTGACTCCAGGCCCAGGAGTCTATTCACTACTCTATCCTGAGCTTTTGTTTCCTTCACAGATTTCTTTATTCAGCAACCATTCATTGCATGTCTACTGCACATAAGATGTTCTAGGGACTAGATGTGATAGAAAGACACATAAGACATGGGAAGAGAAGATATAGGAAGGGAGACAAAAATGAAAAAGGGAAGGGGTTGGGAAGGAAAGGTGAGAGGCAGGGGCAGCTGTAGGGGAAAAAATTTAGGCAGTGAACTTTGTCCTCTGTGCTCTGCCTGTTTCTTCAGCTCTTCTCTGATCTGCAGTGGCCTCTACCCAGTAGGCTCCCAATGTTCTCAAGCCCCACGGTCTTCTGTGACTAAGGGAAGGGAGTTGATCTACTCATGGCTTCCTTCAAGCCCCAACTAAAATCCCAATGTTTTTCATG
Source organism: Pseudocheirus occidentalis (assembly GCA_028646575.1). Classification (NCBI taxonomy): domain Eukaryota; kingdom Metazoa; phylum Chordata; class Mammalia; order Diprotodontia; family Pseudocheiridae; genus Pseudocheirus; species Pseudocheirus occidentalis. Next base: position 97,506,644 of record CM053593.1, on the reverse strand, counting down.
AAGACTTTCCCATTTCCCCTTAATGTTAGTACCTTCTTTTTGTCAATTATCTCCAATTTATCTGCTCTATGGCTTGTTTCTACATTATTTTGTTTGCATATCATCTCTCCCATTAGACTGTGAGCTCCTTGAAAGCAGCTACTATTTCTGTTGTTTTAGCTTTTCATTTTACAACCTATGCCATCATCCCTTTCATAGAGTAGGGATCTAGCTGATGCTTGGTGCCTGGCTCTTTTTAGGTCCATAATGTGATAATTTTTCCAGGAATTTTTAAAGAAGACATAGAAGTGAATAGAGCACCAGTCCTGGAGTCAGAAGGACCTGAGTTCAAATTTGGCCTCAGACACTTCACATAATTATTGGCTGTGTGACCTTGGGCAAGTCACTTAACCCCAGCTGCCTTGCCTTCCCCCCTCCAAAAAAAAAGACATAAGGATTATCATGAAAGTGGTAGCAGAAAGTGGTAGATTGCTAATAGATGAATTTTAAGCATCAGCCATGGGCTATGGGAAATATGTGTATCTACATAAATATAACATAGATACACATATGTGTGTGTGTTATGTAATGGTGAGGTCTATTTGGGGCCCTTCAAATCATATCATAGTGGTAAGTGCTTACACTTAATCTAAGGTTGACCTTAGTACGAAGAACTTTGAGGAGCAATTTATTCTCATTCAGAGGTGGAGGAATGGAATTAGAGAGTTCTCAAAAGATAAAAAATTCATTCCTCCTCTCAACACAAACACTTATTTCTGCCTCTCTGTCCCCCTATCTCCCCACCCCAATACTATTGGCATGTGGAAATGGCAAAGTTTCTCTCTGGGAACACGTTTGCAATGATGCCAAATATTCAGAGCGTATTTCCGTGCCTTGGCCCACAAAGCCTCTTGAATTAGACAGTTGGACCCACGTGTTCAGCTGGCCCCACCAAGCTGTTGGAGGGAGGTGGCCTGTGTGAAATGAAAAATTCCCTAGAGGTGTACTGATAGATAGAGACCCTTCCAGGGCCCTGGCCCTGCTGGTCTGGTTTGTTCCTTAGGGACCCTACACTGACACATTTCATTCACACTTAACTAGGAACTCATGCCAAATCCTAAAGGAGAAAGTGAGAAATAGACAGAGACAGAGATACATAGACATGGAGACATACAGAGACAAAGAGAGACACAGACAGAGAGGCAGAGATGTAGAGACAGAGACAGAGAGAACCAAAGAGTTGACCCCTTGTATACAGTCAAGATTGCCTGCTTAACTTTGTTATTTTTACATTTCAAAGTGTCTTTTCTTCTCTCCCCCAGGAGAGACAGAGCTAGGGTAGCTCTTGGTAGAACATCAAGGTAGGATTTTCTGGGTGAAGGTTATGAGTTACAAGGGCTCCATAGATAGACTATGACCCTGGATACCTCTGAATGAAGAATGTTCCCAGAGAAGCTTTATTAGAATTATGTTAGTTAGAATTTCTATAGCACTTTAAGGTTTGTAAAGTGATTTACATGTGTTTGTTTTCACAATAATCCTGTGAGTTAGGTGCTATTCTTACCATCATTTCACAGATAAGTGTACTGAGTCAATGAGAGGCACCTTGCCCCGGCTCACACAACTACTGAGTTAGGATCTGAGGCAGACTTCAAACCCAGGTTTTCCTGATTTCAGGTTCTGTGTTCTGTCCCCTAGACTACAAAGCTGCCTGTGGGCTGAAAGAAAGCTTGCAATGTGACCCGATACATAATCTAGTCCTATTGCCTCATTTTACAGATTCAGAGCATGAGGCCACAAAAAGCAAAGTGAGTTGTCCCAGGTCACACAGCGAGCTAGCTTCAGAGCTGGTACTTAGATCACAGGCCTCTTAACTCCTAAATATAGTAAGTTGGGTTTTTTCCCCACACAGATGCATTGAGATGGAAGATTGATCAATCAGCATTTTTAATTTTTATTTTAAAAAATTTATTTACTTTTAGTTTACAACATTCAGTTCCACAATTCCTTGAATTCCAAAATTTCTTCCCCTCCATATCCTCCTCCCTTTCCCCCTCACCTAATAGAAACTCGAATTGTGTTTCAGGTGTTTCTGACTTCCTGACCCCACTTGGAGTTTTCTTGGTGAAGATACTGGAGTGGTTTGACATTTACTTCTCCAGCTTATTTTACAGATGAGGAAATTGAGGCAAACAGGATTGAGTGACTTGGCTGCATGCGATCAGATATAGGTTCTACAAATATCTTCTCATTAAGCATTAGTCAAGTTGTAAAGAAAAGTTATAACCAATGGAGTGAAGTATGAGAAAGAAGGACCAAAACAAAGCAAAACACAAAAGAGAGAGAGAGAGAGAGAGCAAGTAGTTTGCTTCAATCTGCATTCAGACTCAGTAGTTCTTTTCTCTGGATATGAATATCCCTTTGCATCATGACTCTCTTGGAGTTGTCTTATAACCTTGCGTTGCTGAGAGGAGCCTAGTCTATCAAAGTCAGTAGTCACAGGTACATCAATCAACATTTTTTAAAAGCACTGTGCTAAGTACTAAGGACACAAAGCTAAAATTCAACAACCTTTGTCTTCAGGGAGCTTACATACCATTAGGGTAAAGATACTCATTTACACATGGAAATATGCACACACGTATACTGGCCATGCAAAATCAATGCAAGGTAATCTGGAAGCTGCAGGAAACATTGGTATCTGCGGTGATCAGCAATAGGAGGCTTAATTTGAGCCAAGATTTGAAGGAAACCAGGAATTCTAAGATTTAGAGATTGGGGGTAGATTGGGGGCTATCCAGTTACTATTTCTCGCTCATTTCAACAAGTATTTGTTAAGTGCCTGTTGTATGACATTAAATATTCTGAAGGTAATGACAGGGTTTGACAACTGATTGGATTTGGGAATGAAGAGAGTGAGTGAGGAATTAAACGTGATACCCAGGTTGCAGGTCTTAGCAAGATCAGGAAGATGGTGTTATTGTTGTTCAATTGTTTCAATTGTGTTTCAGTTGTTTCTGACTCTTCCTGACCCCACTTGGGGTTTTCTTGGTGAAGATACTGGAGTGGTTTGATATTTACTTCTCTAGCTTATTTTACAGATGAGGAAATTGAGGCAAACAGGATTGAGTGACTTGCACAAGGTCACATAGCTAATAAGAGTCTGGGACTGTATTAGAATTTAGGTCTTCATGACTCCGGGCCCAACTCTCTTTCCACTATACTATGTAGTTGCCCTCAGAATAGTGGTACCCTCCATAGAAACAGGAAAGTTAGGAAAAGGTTAGAATTTGAGAGGAAAGATAACGAGTCAAGTTTGGGCTATGTTGAGTTTAATATGTTTACACAACATCCACTTCAGGATTACTAATAAATAGATGATTGGAGACATGAGACTGAAGGTCAGGAAAGAGGTGAGGTCTGGACAAATAGATCTGAAAATTCCCTGCACGGAGATGATAGACGATTCATGGGACCTGATGAGATGATCAAGGGGGAGAAGAGATGAGGACCCTGGGGGACAGCCACAGTTAGGAGGCATGGTCTGGACAGAGATTCAGAAAAGGAGTAGTGAGACACCTACAAAGAGAATCAGGAGAGAGCAGAGTCGTGAAAACCTAAAGAGAAGAAGGTATCTAAGAAGAGTGTGATAAGTAGAATCAAAGACTTCAGAAAGATTAACAAGGAGAAGTGAAAAAAGATCCTTAGCTTTGGCAATTAAAAGGTCATTGGACAAGATGCACTAGTATGCTGCAGGATGAAGTTCTGATCGGCAAATGTTCCCATGGATAGGCTTGCCACCAGGCCATTATGACATGTGAAGTCACCACCCTGGCACATGAACCTAGGAATTTTTCTGTGAAAACAAGATCCCTTTTCTTCAGTGCTCAGAGCACAGAACTTTTCTGTTGTCTTTGGAATCTTGTTTGCAAAACTTAATCTGGTCCAGGGGCTAGTTATTGAAGGCAATTTCAAAGTACACATTACGGCTGGCTATGGCCATGGATTCCTGGACTAGATGCGCTGAAGGAGGAAGAGTGGCAGGGACTGGTGTCTGGCAGATGGAATGAAGATGAAGACTGGAGGTGGAGCTATGAACTAATTCAACCATTTGGGAGCACAATTTGGAATTATGCCCAAAGAGTTATTAAACGGCCTGTACCCTCTGACTCAGCAATATCACTATTAGGTCTATTTTTACAGATTATCAGGGAAAAAGGGTAAGAACCTATATATTCTGAGATATTTACAGCAGCTCTCTTTGTGGTGGCAAAGAACTGGAAATTGTGGGGATGCCCAGCAATTGGGAAATGGCTGAACAATATATGATTGTGATAGAATACTACTGTGTCATAAGAAAGGATGGGTTTGTTGATTTTAGAAAAACATGGATGGGGGATGAGCCAAGATGGCAGCATAGAAGCAGGAAAACTTCACAGCTCCCACATAGCCACCTCAAGTACCCATAAAATATGACTCTAACTAAATTTCAGGGCTCCAGAAATCACAAAAGTAGAGAAAAACACATCTCCCACTAAAGGCAGCTTGGCAGGTGGGACAGGAAGGGCTCATCACAGCATGCTGGGAGCCAAAACCAGCTGGCCTGAAACTGCGGCTTGGCCCAGGGGCAGCCAGGACAAGCCAGAGCTGGAGCCTTCAGGAGAGTGGATCTGCGGCAGCTGTGGCAATTTCTGGAATTATCAAGCCATAAGAAATAAAGACTAAGTGAAAGGTTAATAGAACTCAGCTAAATTCAGGGGAGAGGATTGGGCCAAACTGCCTCCAGGGCAAGGAAGCAGCTGCTTCCATGTGGCTGCTTCAGAACTTGTGGCCTGCAAATTGCAGGGGGACCAAACAATCATTCAGGGGCTAAGTGCTCTTGCCTTAACCAGCCTGGATCAGGATCATGGTCTTGGGTGGTGGTCCTGAGGTGTGTTTTTAGTGAGCCAAAGCTGGTGGGGGCTGCAGCACTCCCCTAATAGCTCTGGCAGCTGAAACAGCAATTTGGGACAGAGCTTTCCCCTCTGGAAGCAGAGTTCCACAGAACTAAAAAGTCAAGCACTTGACTGGCAACATGAGCAGGTGAAGGAAGCGAAATAAGAATAGCAATCCAACTTTAGATTCCTTTTGGGGGGACAAAAAGGATCAAAGCACTGAACAGGAGGAAGACAACATAGTCTCCCACACCAAAAGCTTCCAAGAAAAATGTAGACCGGTTACAAGCCATAGATCAGCTTAAGAAGGATATTGAAAACCAAATAAGAAATGGAGGAAAAATTGGGAAGAGAAATGAGAACGATGCAAGAAAATCATGAAAAGAGAGTCAACAACCTTACTGAAGAAAATAACACCTTAAAAATAGATTAACTCAAATAGCAAAAAGAGGCCCAAAAAGTCAATGAGGAGAAGAATGCCTTAAAAAGTCAAATTTGCCAGATGGAAAAGGAATCTCAAAAGCATTCTGAAGAGAATAATTCCTTCAGAGTTAGAGTAGATCAAATGGAAGCAAATTACTTTATGAGAAACTGAGATACTATTAAGCAGATCCAAACAAATGAAAAAATAGAAGACAATATGAAATATCTCCTTGAAAAAATCACTAACCTGGAAAATAGATCCAGGAGAGACAATTTAAAAATTATTGGACTACCTGAAAGCCATGATCAAAAAAAGAACCTAGAAAGCATCCTTCAAGAAATTCTCAAGGAAAATTGCTCAGATATTTTAGAACCAGAAGGAAAAATAGAACTTGAAAGAATTCACCAATCACCTCTTGAAAAAGATCCCCAAAAGGAAACTCCTAGAAATGTTATTGCCAGGTTCCGGAAGCCCCAATTAAAGGAGAAAATATTACAGGCTGCTGAGAGAAAACAATTTGAATACTGTGGAAACACAATTAGGACAACCCAGGATCTAGCAGCTTCTACACTGAGGGATCAAAGGGCCTGGAATATGATATTCCAGAGATCAAGGGAGCTAGGATTAAAAACCAAGAATCACCTACCCAGAAAAATTGAGCATAATGTTCCAGGGGAAAATATGGTCATTCAATGAGGTGGAGAACTTTCAAACATTCTTGGGGAAAAAACCAGAACTGAAAAGAAAATTTGACACTCAAATACAAGAAGCATGAGAAGGTAAATATGAAAAAGAAATCATAAGGAACTTATCAAAGTTGAACTATTTACATGCCAACATGGAAAAATGAT
>CM053593.1:97468605-97499956 GCA_028646575.1 Pseudocheirus occidentalis | reverse complement strand
TATACTCAGTTTTGCTGGGTAGATGATTCTTGGTTTTAATCCTAGCTCCCTTGATCTTCAAAATATCATATTCCAGGCCTTTCAGTCCCTTAATATAGAAGCTGCTTGATCCTGTGTTATCCTGATTGTGTTTCCACAGTATTCAAATTGTTTCTTCTTGGCAGCTTGTAATATATTCTCCTTGATCTGGGAACTCTGGAACCTGGCTATAACATTCCTAGGAGTTTTCTTTTGGGGATCTTTTTGAAGAGGTGATTGGGAATTCTTTCAAGTTCTATTTTGCCCTCTGGTTCTAAAATATCTGGGCAATTTTCCTTGAGAATTTCCTGAAGGATGCTTTCTAGGTTCTTTTTTTGATCATGGCTTTCAGGTAGTCCAAAAAAATTTTTTTTGAGCTTAAGTCTCAGGGTTTTATTATCAAAGTCTTATAAAACAATTTCAGAAACTGTACATCGACATGACACAGAGCCTACCTCTCTTTTCACTGCACAAAAGTAAAAGCTATGGAACTGGGGAACTAAGAAAACAGCTTGCCTACCTATGCATATAACCTGGAGTCACTGAATGTGCGGGATTACTACTGCAGGGACAGTTAACACAAATTTATTAGTTTATACAACTTGAGATCAAAGAAAAAGGACATTACCAAGGCGAATTGTTTTAAAAGCATACAAATGTTAATTAAGAATGCACTACCTTGGGGGCCGCTAGGTGGCGCAGTGAATAAAGCACTGGCCCTGGAGTCAGAAGGACCTGAGTTCAAATCCAGCCTCAGACACTTACCACAAAAACTTGCCGTGTGACCTTGGGCAATTCACTTAACCCCAAATGCCCTCCAAAAAGCAAAAAAAAAAAAATGCACTACCTCCCACCCAACATTGAGTTCAAAACTTAACTGAAAGGAAAACAAAACAACTGTACAACAGTATGAATGGAAATCAGTACAAGCTAAGTTTCAAAGATGGGCACTGATAAATTAATATTATAAGAAATCTCAACTCCCAAAGCAGGTGTTATGGAAAAATGCAAAACTCCATTTCAAAGTATGCTAAATGCTACCAGATTGGGGGGGGGGGGAAGAAAGGGAGAAACTTAAAAAAAAGCCTAATTATTGGGAAAAAATAAGTCTAGTGCATCTTTAATCTTTGAAAGCCAAACCAAATGCACAGAAAAAAAATCAGCCACGAGGCTGAGAAGATTCTTGATGTTACATGTTGACCCACTGAAGGCCCTAAGCAGACTCCGTTCTATGATGTAGACTTGAAGAGACATTGAGGACATTCCTGCCACAGTTAACATGCAATCAGTGCATTCCCTATAGGGCTCTAGTACTGTAAGGAATCAAACTCTAGAAATGGTCTACATGAGCTTACTTAATAAAGGAAGAGAGATCACACAACATCCACAATCCATGCCTGCTGGAGACGCATGCAGCTGGTCACACTCGTGCCCACCGGCAGCCTAGCACAGGGAGCCGTGCGGCCACATCATGCCACGGAGGGGGCACCCAGGGTACCCAGTCGTGGAGAACGACAACCATTTATAGCTCAGAGCTAGAGACATCTAGGTTTGGGGGAACAAGGAGGGCAGACAGAAACCACACGTGGAATGACACTGAGGCATGTCCAGGGCGGCCGGACAAGGCGCAACTCCTCAGTCGCTCATGTCCATGTCCTCCTCATGGTGGTCATCGCTGTTCACCTTGGACTCTCTTGGGGAGTCCCCACTGCCCTTCTCTGCAGACCACTCTGTGGCGTTGGGTGAGCCTGCTTCAGGGGCCTTCTTGTCCTCTCTTTTCTCTTTCTCACTGTCATATAGCCTTGCTCTTCCTCGTCTTAATCTCTCGTCACCTGTTTGACATCCTTATCGCTCTCCGACTTCCGTTCCCGTTCTTTCTCTTTCTCTTTGCTTTTCTTCTTTTTGCTGGTCGACCGCTCCCGCTCGTCACGCCTCTCTTTCTCCTTATTTTTCTTCTTTTCTTTCTTGAGTCTTCTGGACGAGGGTGACCAGGACAGCTTCCTCTTCGAAGAGCGGGGCTTCTTGGGTGACCTCGTGCCGCTCCCACTCCTTCTGCACCGCCTCTCCCAGCTAGTGCTCCGCAACCGCCGTGCTGTGCTGTAGCTTTTGAGGGGCGTTTAAGAACGCTTCTTTTTTTTTCTTTCTTTGTATCTCTCGTTTTGGATGTGCTCCTAGACCTTCGGCCCCGCTCTCTGGAATGAGATTGCCTCCATCGGGGACTTTTGGATCGTCGCCTACTTCTTGACTTAGAATGTGATCTCCTTGATCTGCTTCTTGACCGTCTGTGCCTGGAAGACGAAGGAGTCCTCCTCCTCCTGGAACGAGACCTTGATCTTGAATGCCTCCGCTTTTCTTCTTTCTTATCTGGCTCGATTGCAGCAGAAATCAGGGACTGCGCTTCTCTCGCTCTTTTCATCGCCTCTTCTAATTCTTTACTAGAGGTGTCTGACTTTAGACTCGGAGAAACAAGACCCGCAGCTACATGGTTCGACTTAGGATCCACTGTGCTCATTAGCTTCAGTAACTGATCCGCTGCAAGAGACTGAGAGTTCAAGTCTGCTCCAGGAAGCCCAAGAGCAGCAAGGGCAGGGTCCACAGCAGGGGCCCCCAAAGCAGCCAGAGGAACAGCACCAATCTGGGTAAGGGGGTTGGGGTTGGCAGAAGTCCACCACCAGGCAGAAGGCCTGCCACTGCATTAGCTGGTGCCAACAGAGACAAAGCCTTAGTCTCATCAGGAATAACTCCTTCTGCATAGGGAATGACTATCAAAGCTCTGTCCATGAACACAGTATTTGTCAGGTGCTGTGCCACAACTGCTGAGTCTTTGTCATGGAACTTTACAAAACAGACACGTGAGGATACTGGCAAAGGCGAGTCATCCTGCAGGAAGAGGAGCAGCTCGTAGATCTTGCTGGGGACTACGGTGGGCGTGCTCATGGCGCTCTCGGGCCTCGCTGGCTCCTGAGGAGGACGCTAGCTCTGAGGAACACGCAGTCAGCCTCGGCGACTCTCCAGGATCCTTAGTCCAATAATTTTTAAATTGTCTCTCCTGGATCTATTTTCCAGGTCAGTGGTTTTTTCAATGAGATAGTTCACATTGCCTTCTATTTTTTCATTTGTTTGAATTTGTTTAATTGTATTTTGATTTCTCATAAAGTCATTTGCTTCCATTTGCTCCACTCTAATTCTGAAGGAATCATTTTCTTCAGCAAGCTTTTGAGAATCTTTTTCCACCTGGCAAATTTGACTTTTTAAGGCATTTATCTCCTCATTGGCTTTTTGGGCCTCTTTTGCCATTTGAGTTAATCTATTTTTTAAGGTGTTGCTTTCTTCAGTCAGGTTATTGACTCTTTTATCGTTATTTTCTTGCATCATTCTCATTTCTATCCCCAATTTTTCCTCCATCTCTCTTATTTGGTTTTCAAAATCCTTCTTAAGCTCCTCTATGGCTTGTAACCAGTCTACAGTTTTCTTGGAAGCTTTTGGTGTGGGAGTTCTGACTATGTTGTCTTCCTCCCATTCCATGCTTTGATCTTTTATGTCCCCCCAAAAGGAATCTAAAGTTGTGTTGCTAAGCTTTCTTTGTTTCCTTTGCCTGCTCATGTTGCCAGTCAGTTACTTGACTTTTGAGCTCAGTAGAACTCTGCTTTCAGAGGGGAGAGCTCTGTCCCAAATCACTGGGGTTTCCACAGCTGCTGGAGCTATTAGGAGGCTGCAGTCTCTGCAGTCCCTACCAGCTTTGGCTTATGGAAAACATACCTCAGAACCACCACCCAAGACCATGATCTTGATCCAGGCAGCTCAAGGCAAGAGCACTTAGCCTCTGAATGATTGCTTGGCCCCCATGCAATGTGCAGGCCACAAGCTCTGAAGCAGCTACTTGGAGGTGACTGCATGGCCAGCACTTCAGACTGCTTCTGGCTCTGGAGACAGTTTGGCCAGACCCTCTACCCCAAATTTAGTCAAGTTCCACTGACCTTTTCCTTTTGTCCTTGTCTTATGGGTTGGTAATTCTGGAAACTGCCGCAGCTGGTGGTGATCCACTCTCCTGAAAGCTCCATCCAGGGCTTCTCCTGGATGGCCTGAGGCTAAAACCACGTGAGGCTGGGCTCTGCTTCCAGGGTGCTGTGCTGAGCCCTTTCCATATGTCTGCCAGGCTGCCTTCAGCAGGAGCCTTGTTTCTCTGTCATTTTATGAGTTCTGGGAGCTCTAAAATTTGTTTAGAGTCATATTTTATAGGTATTTGAGTTGGTTATGGTGTGAGCCAGTGTTCTCCTGCCTCTATGCCGCCATCTTGACTCTGCCTCCCAAGTAAACCTCTTGTAAAGGTTTTACAAGAGCATGCATATAATTATTTACAAGGTGTATATATATTTATAAGAACATATATGTTTGTGTGGTTTATATATATAAATATATATGTATACACACAGACATAGTGATAGATAAATATCTAGATACCTATATCTATCTATATCAATAGAGATAGAGAAATATCTCTATCAATATCTATATCTATCCTAGGACATCTGTGATGAAATTATGAGAACATCCTGTCCTCTTTCACATACAATATTTTTCAATTGATCCAACAATTGACTGGAAGGGAAAAAGAATTCAGACTCCATGTTCTCATGAAAAGCCTTTTACTTGTTTGAGTTAATGGTGAGCTTTAAGTTTTTCTACCAACAAGGTATTTTCCATGCATCATCAGAATCAAATAGAATTCTCTGAATGATATAACAGTAGAAGTAACTTTGTTTGATGATGGTGGTGATTATCAAATGGGACATAAAAGAGGAATGCCTTCCAAAAGTATCTTTCTCAGGAGGAAGTACCCATGGTGATAAAAAAAGAACTCTTGAAATATCCAAATAATAAACTTGGGACAATGGAAATTATTTTAAAAACCTTGCATTTATGTACCCAAATGCATTATATTAGGTGATTATAAGTTTATGCCACCAGACCTCCCAATAACTGCTGGGTCAGATTTTTCATGACTTTACCACATCATACATTATTTTAGTTTTCCTTAAGAAGAAAGCCATATCTAGTGAAGAAGCATCATCAAAGATAAATCTGACCTAGAACCATTAGATGATTTAGTTGGTATTTAAAGCCTTCTTACAATGCTTCTATCTCTACTCACCACCTACCAAACATACAAAACTGTTTCTCAAACATGACATTTCCTCTTTCAACTCCAAGCATTTTCACTGACTGGACCCCATCCCTGGAACTGTGTCCTCCTTTATCTTTACCTTTTTATCCTCCTTGAATTCCTTCAAGTCTCAGCTAAAGTTCCAAACTCTACAAGAAACCTCTCCCAATCCTTCTTAATCTTAGTGCCTTAACTCTGAGACAATCCCATTTAATCTTGTATATAGTTTTAAAATTCGTAGCTTTTTGCATGTTGTCTCCAACACGATTTTGAGCTCCTTGAGAGCAAAGGTAGTCTTGTGTCTTTCTTTGTGCCCCCAGAACTTAGCCCAGTACTTTGTACATAGAATGCATTTTATTTTAAAAAAAAGTTAGTTGACTGAATGACGTAGAGTTCCAATAGCTTAGAAGTCTTCAGCATACAAGGGGGGAAAACAGCATCCTTGATGGATTTGCTATATAGAAAATAATATAATCCTTGTAGAAATACTTTGGATTCAATTTTGCCAAGAAAGAGTTGGGAACTTGCTGAATGGAAATTAATTTGCATGATGAAGGCTCCATTAAGTCATTCGCCATGGGGTTAGACTCTTTTACCCATAGTGCTTCATAGGACAAGAATAGTACACAGAAGTAGTTGTGGGACAAGGACTTCCAATCAATCACTGATTTTTTAATGATATGAATCTGTCCAATCACCCAAATTGAATCTAGACTAGATACAGGGTCAGAATCTTAATGGTAATCAATGATCATCATCAGTTCTATTCTCTGCTTCACAGTATCAGGGAGGAAGGAGCCTGGCAACCTACCAGCTCAAGATATTCCTCCCTCAGCTCTTTCCAGGCTTTATTACGACCACCCCTCTCTCAGAATGCTTTTCTGGGTGCTGACTGGCTGAACAGACACCTGAATACTAGCTTTCTTAAAGTGGGTCTAAAAAAACTCCTCCAACAGGGATTTGGGTTGTAAACAGAAGAGTCACCAAATACTGTATTGCCTTTTTTTATCGCCCCTGGAATTTTCTCAGGACAATGTCCTTTCCAATGCTGAGTCTTGACATCATACTGGGGACAGGGAGCTATTACATAGTAAAGCAGAGGCTTTCTAGAAAGAAATGATTGCATATAGGAGCATAAGATCATAGATTTAGATCTAGAGTGGGCCTCAGGCCAAATAGTTCAACCCTTTCATTTTACAGATGAGAAAACTGAGTCTCAGGTGGTGAAGTCACTCAGTCAAATGGATAGTATCAGAAGTGGAATTTGAACCCAGATCCTTATAATCCAGAATCAATGCCGTTTTCACTGACGTGCTACTCAATGCAGAAGCTACGAAGTCAGTCAATAAAAGTCCTTTTATTGTCCAACAGGTTCAGAATACCTTATACACAACATTTCATCAGTTGCTCCAAATAGCCCCATTAACTCGCATCAGGACAACTTTTATCTCCTTCCTATAAATGGTCAAAAGAAGATGAATATCAAAGAAAATATATATTCCAATGCAAAAGTCAGCAAACTATGACTCAGGGGCCAAATCTGACCCGCCACCTGTCTTTGGCCAGTGAGTTAAGAGCAGTTTTTATATTTTTAGATACAATAAAAATTCTTGTAAAGTCTTTGAAAAGAAAATCTTTCTGAGATCTCTGACTGCACAAAAATAGGCAGCAGGCCAGATTGGCCAACTGTTTATAATATTCCAATTCCTGATCTAATGAAATGATGCAGAAATTCAGAAGAGCTGGATTCCAATTATTGACCCTACCACTAACTAGCAGTAAAAGAAGTCCTTTAGGACCCCTATCCCCATGCTCCAGTTTCCTCCTTTGTTAAAAGGAGTTAACAATTCCTGTTCATCCTATTCCACTGGATAAAGTAGAGAGAGAGAAACAGCTTAACATAGTGAGATGCCAGACATAGGGGAAATATGGATTTAAGTCTGACCATTGATACTTACCAGTTGTATGACCATGGGTAAGTCATTTCAAATCACTGATTCTTAGTTTCCACTCACAAAATGAGAATAATAATACCTACAGTACCTAACTCATAAAATGGTTGTGAGGTTTAAATGAGATAACGTGTATAAATTGCTTTGGAAAACCTCAAAGTGCTCTATAAATGGCAGCTATTATTAGTAAGTCAGGTAATCAGAGTGGAAATGCTTGGAATAAGGGAAATACTACAGAAATATAAAGTACTATTGCATTGATTGATCAGACAATAAGCATTTATTGAGCATATAGCATGTGGAGAATATAATAATAATAACAATAAATAGCTAACATTTGGATAGTACTTTACAAACATTACTTCACTTGAACTTCACAACAGTCTTGTTAGATACTACAATTATTCTTACCATCCTGTTGCAAATGAAAAAACTAAGGTTCAAAGGGGTGAATTAATTTCCAATCCAATCCAGTTAAGGTTTATTAAGTACCTACTATGTGCTAGGTTTTTTTTGCTAAATAAATCAATACAGAAGAAAGATAGTCTTTACCCTCAAGAAGCTTACAATCTAATGGGGGGGGGAGAGAGAGAAAGAGAGAGAGAGAGAAAAACACAAAAGAAGACAGCAAATCAGGGATGAGGGGAGAGCAGGAGATACCTTATATGGGTGCATCTTGTTCCATAGAGTTGGAACCAGAAAGAGCATCAAATGTAGAGATGATCCAAAAAGTTCAATTTCTGCTCTTTATAAAGGCAAGCATTGGGAAGAATTTGAGATTCCATCCTCCAACCCTCCAATCAGAGGGGAGAGGAGACTGAACTAAGTTGCATTAGTCAAGGCTTGAATTAGCAGTATGATGATGAAATTAGAAGTGATGAACTTAACCCTTTTGCTTGAAGTTGAAACCATTAACAAGCCAACCAATGAAAGTATGATAATAAATTAACATTTTTAGTTAATTATCTCCTTGTGATTGATAGCTCAAATAGCCAATAACATTCATGGAAAATGGTCTTGTTCATCTCATAAATGTCAAAGTGTGCTGGGGGTATGTACCCCAATAACTAGTCCTGGGTACCTTTTAGTACAAAATTCCTGCAAGTAAAATTCCAGGTCAGATTAATCCAGAAGTACTTACCCATTTATCCAGCGGTAGAAAATATAATAAAGTTTTTCCAACTTTTAGCCTAGTACTATACTGTTTAGAACACTTAACACTTACTAGCCTGTGACCTTGGAGAAGTCATTTAACCCCAATTGCCCTGCCCTACCTCTCTCCCAAAAGCAAAAAAAAAGCACAAATAAAGGAGCCACAATTGTTCTACCACAAAATTTTTGAAGGATTATATGAGTTTGTGACTATATTTGGAATTTAGATTTAGATTTCTCACTGGAAAGTAAGGCTATGAAAGGTATGATGAACTACAAATTTTTCCACCTGAGGGAAAAGCAGGGTTAGGTGGTGAGGGAAGGAGTGGGACAGGTAGCTGGGAAGGGAAGTCATCCAGGACATCCCCACCAAGAGCAAGAAATAGATCCTGCAATAACATGGTGTCCTCCATTTTGTGGCTAAACTCTTCAGAAGGCCATCTACAACAGGTGCCTTCACTTCTTTTCCTCTCCTTTTCTAACTATCTGAAGTCTTGCTTCTGATCTCATGATTCAACCAAAATTGCTCTCTTCAAAGTTACTAATGATCTTTTAATTGTCAGATCTAATGCCTTTTTCTCATCTTTGACCTTTCTAGTCTTTGACACTATCAGGCTATTCTCCTTAATATTCTCTTCTTGTCATGTTTTTGTGACACTCCTCTTCCCTGGTTCCCTTCCTACATATCTCCTCTGTCTCCTTGTTTGGCTCTTCATGTAGGTCAGACCTGTTAAGTATTAAGTTTCCCCAACATTCTTTTCTGGACCCTTTTCTCTTCTCCTTCTATAGTATTTCACTTAATGACCTCATTACTTTGGATGGTTTCAATAATGATCATCATATAGATGGTGCTGAGGTCAGCTTGTCTACACCCTAACCTATCTCCTGACCTCTAGTCTTACATCTCCAACTGACCATTAGATATCTCAAAGTCTAGGTGTCATTCTCAACTCTACACTCTCTCACCCCCTCCTCCATATTCAATCAATTGTCAAATTCTGTCATTATCTTTGTAACATGTCTAGTATATACTCCCTTATCTTCTCCACATTGCCACCACCCCGATGCTGGCCTTCATCACCTTATTCCTGGGCTGTTGAAATAGCCTACTGGTTGGTTCCTACCTCAGATCTTTCCCTACTTAAATCTATCCTCACTCTGTTGTCAAATTGATTGATCTTCCTAAAGCACAGGTACTGATTATATCATTCCTCCTACCTCCCTCCCCCATTCAATGAGTTCTAGTTTGGAATAGTCTTCTTCCAAACTGTGTAGTACAGATGAACCAGATTAAAATGTAATTAGGAAATGTTGAACAAAATAATTAAGAATACAAAATAACATAGATAATGGTAATATGTGACTTTCTACATCAATATGCAACCCACAAGGATCCTTATGCATAATTTAGCGTCCCCTGTTTCCATTTGAACTGGACATCAATGCCTCCTTACTACCTCTAGGATTACAAATAAAATCCACTAGCTTTTAAAGCCCTTCATAACCTTCACTATCTTTCCAGTTTTCTTGAACCTTGTTCCCTTTCCTGTGACCCAATCACACTGGTCTCCTTGCTGCTCCTTGAGCATGACATTCTATCTCTCAACTCCAAGGGTTTTCACTGGCTGTTGCCCAAGTCTGGAATGCCCTCCCTCCTTATCTCCACTTCTTGGCTTCCCTGGATTCCTTCAAGCTTCAGCTAAAGTCCCACATTTTGTAAGAGATCTTTCCCTGTTCTCCTTAATTAAGACACAATTAATTAATTAATTAAGACACGAAGGTGTCTTACCTATAGCACTACCTCCCAAAAGACTATGAGCTCCTTGAGATCAGGGACAATTTTTTGCCTTTCTTTGTTTCCCCAGTGCTTAGCACAGTACCTGGTACATAGTTGGTACTTGATAAATTCTAATTGATAGATGTACTGGGCTCAATTAAATAAGAAATGGGCAGAGAAAAATTCAGAGAACAGGATGAATCTATTAGAAGGAAAAAGACATCTTGCAATGATTTTTGTACCCCAGAACAAAGCCCCAATTACCCTGCCCTAGTTATAGCTCTGTGGGTATGAAATAACTAATCACTACATGACCTTTCACCACCTGTGAAAGTGCAGAGTGATCAGGAATATTTTACTTTACCCCACTGAAAATTCAGTATCTATCAAAGACCTACAAAATTGAAATGATTCAAGATTCTTGATGGCTCCAAGAGGTCCTAGAACCTAAATTCTTCTCTTTGTATGGTCTCCTTTCTTCCCAGAATCCCTTCACCCTCTCAGCTCTTTCTCAATTTGACAGATATCTTTTGCCAATAACCTTCTCTTTCTGACACATTAAACAAATGTAAATAAATATGGCTGTCATTCCAGTCATCTCCTCCACTCCTGTGAGATCCCACCAGCTCAGACTAGGAGACAGTGATTCTGGTTGGATGAATAATCCTAGCTATCTTGGCTTGTCTGTAGCTGGCTTATGGCTAGATATGTTTCCCCTCTCACAAACTCACTCTCATCACTACCTGGGTCCTCCCCAAGGTAGACCATGAATGTTTTATCTGTGACTTATCTTGCCTCTGTGCTGTACCATCCTCTCTCCTCATTAGCCTTTTTATCAAAATAACAGAAATTGACATGGAAAGTTGGGACCAGGACTACATCACTTGTTGGTTACAACTGAGGTGGATATTTGGAGGGAAAGAGAAGGGAAAGGTGAGTAAAATGAATTTGGAGGGGGAGAAAGAAGAAAGAGAAGGAAAAGAAGGTTGGGAAAGAGCTAGGAAAAAAGATAGAGGAGAACAAATAGCAAGAAGTTCTTATGTGGTTTGAACCCACTCAGAAAAAAAAGCGTGGGGGATTAGATTGGATAATTAATTGGATAAATGAGATTACCCAGTAGTCTCCAAAGCAAATGGACAAAATTTTCATTGTGGTTATGGTCTCTAGCAAATCAATGCATTCCTTTCAGAGGTAATACAGTTCTGTATGTCAGTAAGACCCCTGGCTTTAGATAGATGTTCTGATTAAAAATAGTGTGGTTTGGAAGGCAGACTGGTAGCTCTGGAGTGGTAGTCAAGAAGACTTTAGTCCAAATTCTGCTTATGTTGCTTACTGGCTATGTGACCCTGAACAAGCCACCTAATCTCTCTGAATCTCAGTTTACTTATATATAAAACAGGGATACAAATTGGATCTATTTCATATGGTAGTTATAAGGTTCAAATAATATAATGTATGTGAACCGCTTTGTAAAATGTTAAGTGCTATGTAAATGTGATCTAGTATTATTATCCTTTATTTGTTGCATACTATTGACCTTGATAGGTCATTTAACTTCTTTGAGTCTTAATTTCTCATCTATAAAATGGGAATAATACTGCTTATTTCACTGAAATTTTGTGAGTGATAGAAAAACTGAGTTATTTGTAGCATTTCCTCTAAGTCTACTTTCCTAATGTTTATTGGTCTAGGAGACTGTCTCCCCTCTCGCAGCTAACTATTATTTCTCTCCTCAGAGTCCTATGGGTTGTCCTGAGGAATCGGGTGGTATCTAGTACTATGATAGCCCATGAATGTCTGTCTACCTGTGGTCTCCCCGTTGATAATACAGTAGACTCAATTAATCAGTCATAATTAATTAACTTTTAGTTAGTGGTCTTTACTAAGATGGCAAGAATAATTGGCACAAAAATATCTCTTTACGAGTTCACACAGAGTCCACAATAAAGTGGGTTCAAGCTCAGAAAGCACATTTGATAAAGGGGTAACTCAAAGCTCTTGGTTGGATAGAAGTCCTTTTCTGCCTTCCTGGAGCCCACTTGAAGATTCTCTGACATATGTGTAGCTCTCTGTTGAAGGCTGGGACTTGACATCATAGAGTAACAAAGCTTCATTTCTCTCCAGTCTAAAGAAGTAACAATTTCTTAAGCCACTTTTACACAGTATGTCTAATTTGTGCTCTCTCTGATGGGCACATAATTTGTTACTGCCCCAGTCTCTCCATTAACAGGGTATGGGATGTTAGTATGATAGTTCCATTAGCCTCATTCTTCCACCCCACCCCTCTTTGCTGTCTTCAAATACAGGTACAAATGGGTTGTCTCTCAAAAAAAAGACAGAAAGAAAAAAGAAAAAACTCCAGATGCTCAACTTGACCACTGGTGGAATGGTCCATTTGGAATCCCCTAAAACAGAAATGTCAAACAGGTAGTTGGCAACACTTCTGAGTGGAGTTGAACAAGATTAAAGTGTAATCAGGAAATATTTAACAAAATAAATAAAAATACAATAAAAGATAGATAATGTTAATATGTGGGTTTTTTAAAAATCAAATGCAGATTGCAGGGATCCTTATACATGATTTATTGGTCCCTGTTTCTGTTTTCATTTGGTACCATTGCCCCATAATTCATATAGATCCAAAAGTATTTTCAATTATTTCAACCAATCCCAATACATTTTATCCCCTAATTTAATCTAATAGCTCAAAGCACTTCACTCCTCCCACATAGTTTACACCTTTGACTGATTGATTCAGTACGGGTGACTAGGAATGGTTCATCTCTAATTTACAGATTTGATTGATTGATTCTGCAATTGAAGATGTTCTAACATGATAAAGGTATGAGGACATATAGCATCTCCATTCATTGGAATGTACCTATGTTGAGATAACACTCCTCTTGAGTATTATTAAAAGGAACACAAACATGGAACATTCAGTTTTACTGTATGTTTTCTCTGATTCAGGCACACATGCCAGATCTCTCTGACTTGTAGGGTTTGGAGAGAGGACAATGCGTTGTTGCTTTTAAAGTAGATAGATATTGGCTTTTAAGAACTGGCCTAGTCATTTTCACTGATTTAGATTGTATGAGTTATTTACCTTTCTTGTTTTTTTTCCTTTTAAATTTCTTCCTGTTTTAATGAAACAATTATTCATACAACACTTTTCATCTTTAAACATGTTACTAACATTTTCAGAATATTTCTCACTTGTCTCCTTTTTCCAGATACAAACTCTAGGAATCACATTGTGAGAACCACTAAGAATCTGTTTAGAAAGTCAAACAATGTCGCAGGTTGCTTCTTTGGGTAGCAGTGTTTTCTGAGTGCAGGTGAGAGGAAGTCAGGCTCCAGATATTTTGCTTCTTCCCCAAATACACATTGCAGATTAAAATGAACAAAACCATGCCAATATGTGCAGAAATATGTGTATTTCCTTTCAGGTCAATTGCAGAGCTGGAGGAATTATATAGGAAAAGACCTAGAAGGTAGGTGACTTCATCCACCTCCTTTTTAGATCTGGATAATTTGGCAGTATTCTATCTAGCTTTAAAACACTTTTGGAGAGTTATTTCACTGACCCAAGACTAACTCTATATCTTTGGTTTGTGATACTGTGCCTTGGAACCTTTATAATTACATGTAGGTCCTTCTGTTTTTCTCAGACAGCAGCCCATTCTCACTGGAAGGGCTAAAAGCCTCTTCATGGAGCCTAGTGTCTGTCTTTGAGTGCCTTCCATATTCTTTCTCCTTTCTTTGGTTTCACTCTTGCCACATTGTTTTCCTCCAGCCCGAAATATTCCCTCTCATCTTTCTTACAGCCCCTCAAAATGTGGGAGGCCTTCTTATTCATCAGTTTGGCCCCATGCAAAAGCCTGTTACCCAGCCCTACCTAGATCCTGAACTTTGCAGACTTTCAGTTCTGCACTGCACATCTGCAGCCTGGCTTCCTAGGGCTATCTAACAGCTTTTCCAGTCATTTCATATGATATGTCTTTGGTTCAATGCTGTCACATAAGAAAGATTCACAGCACTTCTACACCTTGGTGATGCTTTCCCTCTCTGCTGCTCCCCCTGCATGAAGGTGGCCAATCTGGATATAAGCCATGCCTTTGGTAAGCAGTGAATTTCCCCCATCTTCTCCATGTCTCCTATTTATGAAGATAAAGTAATTTAGAGAGCTGAGAAAATTCTGGCAATCTTCAGTTCAATTCGACAAATACATATTAGGTGCCTACTGTGTGCAAGGCATTGGGCTAGGTATGAGGAACAGGAGTCATGAATGGATCTGTGATTTCATTGACATAGTAAAAAGCATTTATTAAGTACTGTGTGTGTGTGTGTGTGTGTGTGTGTGTGTGTGTCAGGAACCATGCTAGGCCCTGGGGACATAAAGGCAAAAATTGATCTGTTCTCAAGGAGTTCACAGTCTAGTGAGTCGTATAAAAACAAGTTACATACAGTCATATGCAGTCATATAAAAACAAGATATACAAGATAAATTGGGGAAGATCTCAGAGTGACAGCACTAAGATTAAGGAGAAAGAGAAACAGTTTCCTGCAGAAATTGGAGCTTTAGTTCAGATTTGAAGGAAACCAGAGGTGCCAGGAGGCAGAGACAAGGAGGGAAAGTATTCTAGGTATGAGGTACAGACAGTGAAAAGGCAGAATTAGGACATGAAACATTAAGAAAGCCAGAGTCGCTGGATTGTAGAGATTGGAAAGGTGAGCAGAGCAAGGCATAAAAAGACTGAAAAAAATCAGAAGGACCAAGA
Source organism: Pseudocheirus occidentalis (assembly GCA_028646575.1). Taxonomy (NCBI): domain Eukaryota; kingdom Metazoa; phylum Chordata; class Mammalia; order Diprotodontia; family Pseudocheiridae; genus Pseudocheirus; species Pseudocheirus occidentalis. The sequence continues at coordinate 97,485,112 of CM053593.1, read as the reverse complement.
TTAAGAAGGGATTTAATAGCCAGACATAGAATTTTATGAGAAAACTCCCTGTGCCATCACAGGTCTTCATTTCCTCAGCAGCTTATCATCTTAGAGACTTGCCTGGAGCAGAAGGAGATTAAATGACTTGCCTAAGGTCATACAACCAGGATGTCAGAAGTAGGATTTGAATCTAAGTTTTTCTGGTTCCAGAGCTAGCTGCTATTTATTTTACCATGGCATCTCTCAAGATGTAGGGAATGCAAAGACAAAAATAAAGCAGTCCCTACCCTCAAAGAGTTCGCATTCTACTTAGTGTATGGTGGGAGGTAGGGAGGACTTGGGGGATGTGATATAAGCAGCTTATTTGAATATACAGTGGAGACAATAGATGGAATACTGTGTTTAGATAAGTAGTGATAGCCTAATTTTGCTGGACCAAAGAGTTTGTGAAATGAAATGTCTGGTTCTGAATTTCTTGAGAAAGGACTATAAAAGCCCAACCTGTTGGGGAGGGTGGGGAGCCTGTTGTCTCAAGGTCACATGTGGCCCTCTAGGTCATGACTAGAAGCTAGTAGATCCCAACAATGATTTGGACAGGATAGTATAGATAAATGTAGTGAACTTTAAAAGAAGAGTGGTTGTTGAGTGACAGTGGCCAGAGAGCCTATAATTGGCAATGGGGAACAAGTATTATGCCAACTTCTTCTGTTGACCCAATATTTAGAAGAACATTAGAGAAGTGATTGGTATTAGAAATACTGAGTGGGAATACAATGTTGTCTGAGTTTCCAAGATCACAAAAAGATGGAAAGAACGTGAGACAGGTATAGGATGGAAGGATGCTTTGTTACTAATTTGATCAGGCATTATAGAGGGCACAATAGAAAGAGTGGAGGAAGAAACGGGCCAAAAACTAGTAGTTTGGAATCATAGGAGGCCAAGACATAATAGTTCCCCACACACTGGAAGTGCAATGATATTGATCACTAACATGCACAGCCCACTAGTGTGCACAAGGAATGGAGACATGAATATAATCCTTATAAGCCACTACTACATCAGAAAAAAATTGGGAACAGATCTTACAAGTCACAGGGAAGGGTTTCACACTGTCAGGATTTTTTTCAGGATTATCCTCAGTTACAAAGCAAATAAAAATAGATTGTTGATCAATGTGGGACAATCTTAAGAAATAACTTTACTCACCATCCTATATTAGATAAAATAAGAGATTAAAATGGAGAAGCTACAAAAATCTAAACAGGGAAAAGTTGAGGAACACAAAGTCACCAAAAATATTCACCCAATGTAAAATCCAATAATTATACCTAATAATGAAACAGATAACAAAACTGATGCTGACTAAAATGATTTTGAAAAGGAGATAAGCATACTAAGTTTGGAATTTTAAAAAGCTGTTTCTGAGTTTGACTAATCTAAATAGCAGACCAAAACAGAAAAATTCAAAGGAATTATTATTTGCCCTAAGCATCATGAATGAGCACATTTTCCCCACAATATTTGACTGAGGGAGAAAAAATTACTTCAGGACCTACACACAATACTATAGCCTTAAACTCATTATCACCTGTCCTAAATAAAGCTAAAGCTGGCCTACAAATTAAAGTGGTCAAAGCAAGACATCATATTATTCCCTTGATACATATAGATTTTATCAAACTGTTTGAATTCACCAAAAATCTTCAATAAAGATACCATTTGGGCTCAGCTTTTTTTTTTCTTTTTGGAGGGCAATTGGGGTTAAGTGACTTGCCGAAAGTCACACGGCTAGTTTTTGTGTCAAGTGTCTGAGGCCAGAGTTGAACTCACATCCTCCTGACTCCAGGGTCAGTGCTCTATTCACTGCGCCACCTAGCTGCCCCTAGGAGTAGAATTCTTAATGAACACCAAGAAAAGAATGAGACTTAAGGCTTCTAGGAGGATCCTAGAGGTTAAATTAAGCCAATGAATGAAAGCTATAGTTGCACATATCTTGGTTTCTTCTAGGCAAAGCATGATGAATATAAAGCTATCAAGGAGAGATCTGTAGCTAAGTATGTTAAGGATTTACTGGCATCCTGAAATCAAAGCTAAATTGGAAGAACGTGTTTAAAACACAGATCCAAATCCAGTACAGTATCTTGTTTGAATTGTCAAGAATATTTAGGGGCTTTTATATTTGGTATGTGGAATTTTTTTTTCTATGAAAGATACAAATTTTCTAATGTATAATTCTTGTTACCAGATCATGTCTTGCTAGGTACTCAGTAGGTGATAATTTTTTACAGCTTGCAGTGATGAGTAGATTAATGTTGCACAATTTCTATTTTTTATCTTGAATAATCAATATTACTCACTGTCTGACTACCTAAGGATAACTCTTCCATTTTTTTTGTTTGCCATGACCTGGTCCTGATTTGCTATTATAAACTCCTCCATTCTGCATATCTCTTGTGTCAAACTTCTGGGAGTTATGGATGAGAGTGGCATGAGACAGGTAGGAATTGAAAGGTTAAGATCTTTGCCATTAGAAGGAACTCTCAAATTGATCATGTCACAGATTCATTTGAGTATTAAAATTAATAAAGCTTTCAAAATATAGAGAACTACTGGAAGAAATTAAAACCCAGATAATAAATTTGTGGTATATATTTCTGAGCCAGGTGGTGCAGTGGATAGAACCTAGAGTCAGGAAGACCTGAGTTCAAACATGGCCTTAGTTACCAGCTAGGTGACCCTGGACAAGTCACTTAGCCTTTTTTGTTGCAGTTTCTTCATCTGCAAAATAAACTGGAGATGGAAATGGCAAACCACTTCAGTCCCTCTGTCAAGAAAACCTCAAATGGGATCACAAAGAGTTGGACATCACCAAAATGACTGAACAATAACAATATAATTGTAGTCTGAAGAACAATAGAAATGAAAGAATAATCTGCTAGTTACTTATTTCAAGACTGTTGCTGTCTGAACCCTATTGGACAGAATTTTTAAAAAACATCATGGTTATTATCATCATCATCATCATCATCACTGTGACACTTATTTTCAGGGGTAGCTGGCTGGTACAGTAGATAGAGCACTGGGCTCAGATGCAAGAAAACATATGCAGGTTTTCAAATTCAGACTCATACATTTCTCACTGTGTAACCCTGCACAAATCACTAACCTCAAGCTACCTTGATTTCCTTACTGCAGAACAGAAATCATAAAAGCACCTACCCCCTAGGATTATTGTGAAAAATAAGTGAGATAATATTTGTAAAATGCTTAGCACAGTCTTTGACATGTAGTAATTGCTCAATAAATATCCCTTTCCTTTGACCTTCTTTTCCTTTTGCTGTTTGCAAAAGATTTCCCTCGTAATGACATTATGGTGTAGAAAAGGCATATGTGTGCACATGCATGTGCACACATACATCCTTAATGTATTGGGAATATGAAATTTAACTTCTCTTTACGAAAAGTTTGGGGATCACTGAACTAATAGTTCAAAGTAAAGACTAATGGACACTAGCAATTGTGCTTATTTTTCACTTAAAATGGCCCAGTATTGCCCATGGAGTAGATAATCTGCTCAACTATGTCTCAGTCCCTCCCCTTTTCCACAGCCTGGAAGTTCAGTCAAATACATTTTAGAAAATGATTTTAAAAGTAGAACTCAAACACACCAGAGCAACTGGTTAGAAATCAATACAACCAAATGGTTCGTTTGTCTAATAAAGATCCAACAATGTTTTGGTTGAGGACGTTTGAACTTTTCAATTAGTTGTGTTGGCATCATGCAGACCCAGCTAGCAGTGACCAACCAGTTGCTTGGTCAATTGTCTCACAATGATTGTGTCCGCTGGGCACCTACACCCAGGTCTATTCAGAAAATGCCTGGGTTGCTCTCAGTGAAAGTAGAAGGGAATAGACCCAGCTGGAAATTGTAAGCAGCTGCCTTCTCTGGGCTCTATGAAATGAAATACACTTTCCTTTTGAGGAGAGAGCCTGACTCTGCAACTAGTTAGCACCAGCCTCACTGGCATGTTCAGGCTACATAATGCAGACCATGGCATTTGGCAATGGCTCTAAAATTTGGCATGCTCCACACTCCTCCTGGACCCACGAGATAACATAACCAAATGTTTTCTGATTCTGTAAGAAATGAGCATTTCACAGGTAGAAGGAAATGCAACCCCCCCCCCCTCTACCCTCCCTGCCCTCCAGGAAGCTTGCTATAGCAGGTCCCAGAGGGGAGGCTCTTGTTCCCTTCCCGACCTCATAAAAGGTTAAAATCTGAGCAAGAGCCTTGATAAATGGTCAAAATGCATACAAAGTCATGTAAATAAATGCATCTTTGATCTATGCTAGTTGGTGATGCCAAATACACCATCTGCACCATTTCTCCTGATGAGTTGGATCTTTTTTTTTCCCTGACATGTCCCAAGCAATCAGAAGATATCTGTGCTTAGACAGACCAAGATATGCATCATTTGACACTTTTGGAAAATTCCCTTTCACTCCACACCCCAAGATACACATTGGTATTTGGATTATCCTAGGGTGAGGTTGTTAGCAGAACTGAGCTCCCCAAGAAGATATAAGTGCATGTGCCCTAGGACAGAAGGAGAAAAGGAACAATTAGCAATTTTTATACTTTTTGCAAGAGGCAGCTGGTGGAGCAGTGAATAGAGCACTGAGCCTAGAGTCAAGAAGCCCTGAGTTCAAATCTAGCCTCAGACACTTATTAGGTATTACCCTGGGCAAATCTATTTCCTCAAAACTGTAAAATCATGCTGATGATAACACTTGCATTGCATAGTTGTTGTAAGGATCAAATGAGATCATGTTTTATGGTGGTTACTTACATTATTGGCTTCATTGGTGTAGTGTTTTCCTGCCTTTGCTCACATCAATCTGCAATAATTCATGTATTTCCACATTCCAATATTCATCATGTTTTAATGTCTTCTAGCACAGTAATATTATGTGGCATTTGTATAACCACAATTTTCTCATTAGTGTATATCTACTTTATTTCTAGTTCTTTAAGAGTTTGAATTCACCTCCAAATTTAAAACAATCCTTGAAAACTTTAGAGATTTAGCCTTACCTGTTCAATAACTATGGCTAAGTGAGCCTTGAATCAGTCAATATGCCCATGACAAGACATAGGAGCTGGAAGGAAAGTCAGGGGTCTTCTAGTCCAATCCCTTCATTTTATAGATGAAGAATCTGAGTCCCATTGGGTTTCCCACAGTCATACATGTAATAAGTAGCAGAGGCATGATCTGAAACCAGATCTTCTGACTGCTCTTTCCACTGTATCGTACTACTTTGGTTTGTCTTACAACAGGGGGGATTCTAAGCACATTTCAAGAATATTAGACCAATGTACAGTGTGCCAAGGGGTTCTAGCCATTGCTCACTTGTGGTCCCTCCCCCAAAGTATAATTTATTCCCCCTAGACTATTAAAATATCCATATCCCTTGCATATTTGAAGTTCCCAATGTGTGCCATGCATTGGACTAGTCTCTGAAGATACACAAGCAAAAGCAAGACTATCACTGTATTCATGGAAAATATATCTATAGGGGGAAATGACATATATACATAGAAGTAATATAAAATAAATACAAAGTAATGGGACAGAGGAGGTTATTCACAGTGTGGAGATCAAAAAAAGTCCTTATGTGGGAAGCAGCATCTGAGCTGAGCTTTGAAAGAAGCTAAGGATTCTAATAGGCAAAGGTGAAATGGGGTGCATCCCAGGCATACTGGATAGCCTATGCAAAGACATGGGGATGGAATGCCATGTACAAGAAATGGCAAATAATCTAGTTTCACTGGGACAGAGAGTATATGAAGGGGAGTAACGGAGTAACTGGCAGTAAAACCAGAAGGACTTAGCTATCACAGAGGCAAAAGCAAAAGCACTGGACTTTTTTTAAACTATTTTTTTAACAAGAGACATGGTCAGATTTATGCTTCAGGAATATCATTTCAGCAGCTGCATGGAACATGGATTGGAGTGGGGAGAGACTTGAGGCAGAAAGACGAATTAGGATACTGTTGCAAAAGTTCTGGAGAGAGGTGATGAAGTCTGAACTAGGATGGTGGTTGTATGAATGGAAGGAAGGGGAACAAATCAGACAGATGTTGTACAATGCTTGACAAATAATTGGATATATGGAATGAGGGGGATGAGAAGAGTCAAAGATGATCCTGCAGTTGCCAACCTGAGGAATTGAAAAGATTGTAGTGCCTTTGACAGAAACAGGGAAATTATAGAGGGATGGATTTGGGGTGGGGGGAAGGAAGATGAATTCTCTTTTGAGCTGGTTGAGTTTGTCAAGAAGATACAGACCTTTTATTTATTTATTTAGAGGCCCAAGTTGATCTCTGTAGTTATTTAAAGCACTTCAGAGAGTCTTAATAAAATTTATTACATTCAAGAAAGTGTGTGCTCTGTGACAATCTTGATAAGGTCCTTGCTAAGAGAATAACCTGGATGACTACAGTCCTGGATCCTTTCTCTTTTTCCATCAAGGCTAATGTTGCTGATATCATTTCTGGACATCCAAATTCCTAAAATAAATAAATAAAGGAGACAAGGCTCAGTGTCTTACAGACAACCTTTGGCATTATGGAAGAAATCTTTAAGTCTTACTATGGTCTAAAGCTTCAGAGTTGGTCCTCAGCACAGGAAAAATAGATGGTATTTAATCAATGAGCAAACAGTTGCCCTTTATGAAAAGTAAAAAGGATGTAGGCATTTTCTCACTTGACTTTCTTTCCTGACATAAAGGAGTCAATAACTCTATTAATATAAAATAGCTATATTTGAAAACCTGCACTTTATGATCGCCCTTCTCTTGTGTTTAAAAAATTCATTGAATTCCCATGTTAGGTATAAAGCAAACAAAGAACATAGTCCACCAATTACTGGCCCCTTTCCTAGTCATGTCTTATATTTTAAACTTGACATAAAAATCCTCATTTCTAAGAAACTAAGACTTATCAATCTTGTAAAAAGCAATAAAAAAGATAAAAAGAGACTATTGATTAGTCCCAAGGCTCTGGACTGTGTGAAAGTATTAGTTACAGCACAGCAAAAGGTCTTATTCTTAGTTTTCTTTTTATTCCATTATGAAAAAAAGAAATTAGTCCCCCTTTCTCTCATTCTAGTGAAAGTGGTTTGATACTGAGAAAAGAGAAGAAAGACTTGAAATTCCTCTGACATAAATTTGTTGGGACTCTGTGATGAGTCTAATGACAAGTTGTCTCATATTATACGTAGGTAATGCTGCTGTTACCTTTGGCAATGAAAATGTTGTGCAGAATGTTATGCAAAAGGCAGGTTTCCTTTTATATATTTAAATTCTGCCCCATGATGTGCAAGGGTTAGAGCAGGGATTGATCTGAAGGAGTGAGGTTTTCAAATCCCTCGAAAAATCTGGACAAAGGATAGTACACCATTAAAATAAAATGTCTAAAAATCAAAAGTATTATGCATGCCACACGGTGGAAGATCAAATTTTTATTAATGCAAGTTTTAAATGCTGATTAATCCTCTTGAGAGTCAGTTTCCCAAAGCGTTGGACTGTGTTCAAGTCTTTTTCAAAGGGGCACATCACTTCCATTATTCTGAATATTAATTGAACAACATTATAACTAAGGATACAAAGCAAGATTTAAAACATGATTACAGCTGTCAATGCTTACATCTAAATAAGTCATTGGAAAGTTGAGCTTAGAAAAAAAATAACCCTGTTGTAAATCTGTCTTATCAGAACAGGGAGACTCTCTTTTTTTTAAATGAATTTACTGCATTAGGGCTCTGCTGAAAGCTCTAGCTGTGACTTGGTCTTAATATATTCATACAGTACTCTCTCCATTAGAAATTAGAGCTGCATTTTTACTTATAATTTGGGAAGCCATCAAGGACATTGTCTTGGGGTTTGGGGGGAGGGCCAAGAGTGTGGGGAAGAAAGTTAGTCATCTGAAAGTAGTTGCTTGGTTTCTATAAAGACATTATCTGTGTGTAAAGAAAAAAAATGGATTCTATAAAATACTAGGTTACTTTTAAAACAACTTAAGGGATTTGATCCAATCCAATCAATTAAATCCAGCAAATATTTAAGTGCCTACTATAAGAGGTACTGCTAGTCATGTATCAAATAATTCATTAGTAAATATTAATTTTCCAACTAACCAATCATTTGACAAAGTTCAGCTTTTTGTATTATACCCAAATCTCAAAGCAGTTTTGTCTGTAGAAACAACTGGCACCCCACCATAAACAATTTATGTATTGCTTTCTGTAGCTACTGCACAGACCATAAGAGACTTAAATCTCTTTTCTTCTTTCCTTCCTTTCTTTTTTTATTGGAATGGTTGCTGAGTATTTTGAGTGATGGCTCTTTGTTCAAATGGATGTAAAAGGCACCCTCACATCTAATTCTAATGAGATAAATGGCATAATGAAGGGAATATTAAAAATTTACAGCCCTCTTTCCCAAGTTTATTTGTCAGCCATACATATTGAATATTGCATGGCATAAAAAAAAACCATTCATTGCTAATGATGAAAAAGATATGAAGAGATAATGGTGCAATCATAACCCGTCTGATAGAGTTTGTACATCTCCGTTGCTGTTTGGCATGCCTTTTAATTGTATTGCGCCAAACTGGCAGCAACACACAATATGTTAGTGAAAAGGGCCCACAGTTTAGGGGGGAAATCTAGAACTGTTAACTATACACTGTCTAATTATACAACCTTACTGTCCCAGAATGTGATTTCGGAAACCATTTCTGACATATGGGAAAAGGGTAGAACAGCTGGTCATTAAGGTTTTCTCAAGACTATTTAGCAACACACTTGAATGTAATTAAAGTGTGACATTAAATACTGCACTTGTGTACAATGTATTTTTAATCTTTATGGCATGTGGTAAAAGTAAATATATGCAAATCATTTGAGTTTCTCCTTCCATGGCCAACTTGTCAAATAATGCGAGGCCCAGTCTTTCTCCAGAAATTGGCTAATACCTGAAGAATGTTGTCGCTTTCCATCTGACTCACTTGGCTCATGGGAGGAAATGTTCCTTGTGTGAATAATAATGGTAACAACAACAACAACAACAACAGCATCCATTTTAAAAGATTAACCTTTCATGGCACTTTCAGGTTTACAAAGTATTGTCATCATAACAACACATATTAACACCCCATCTTACCTATGAGGAAAGTGAGATTTAAAGAGGTCGATGAATTAATAGGCATTTATTAAGCATCAAATACGTACTAAGAGCAGAGAACACAAAGATAAAGACTAACCAATACTTGCCCTCAAAGGGCTTATACTTTAGTGGGAGAAATGGCACACACACAAGTAAAAAGATACTATTTATGTGCATGTGAATGTGTGAATATATGTATATATGTATATACATGCAAAGTAAATAAAAGTAGGGAGGGAGGAAAGACAATAGAAACTGTCAAAATAAATAAAGGTCTTGTGTAGAAGATAGTGCTTGACCTAAGTTTTAAAGAGAGTGAGGGATTTTGAGAGGCAAAGGTGAGAGAGTGCATGCCAGACACAGGGAAGAACCTGGGCAAAGGTCTTACAGTTTGTCTGTGGGTACTTAGTGGAAGGCAGAATATCTTAGAGTTTCCAGTTCTGTATTAGAGGAACCATTTTGGGAACTGTTAGTCCCCTGCCAGGCATTGAGGCAGCTAGAAGGCACAATAGAGAAAGTACCTGACCTGGAATCAAAAAGACCTGAGTTCAAATTGTGTCTCAGATACTTATTATGTGTGTGACTCTGGACAAGTTAGTCAACCTAAGTTTTCTCATTGATGAAACAGGGATAATAATAGTACTTACCACCTTGGAAGAGACCACTTTGGAAACCTTAAAGTGCTATGGGAATTCTAGTTATTTTTATTATCGGCCTTAACAATCCAACTTCAGAATTCCAAAATGAAATCCTATGAAAATTCTCTATTTTATTCTGAATTTTGATGCCACAGCTGTAGACTGAGCTCCCACTAATTTGTGCTGAAGGAAACTCACAAAATGTCGTTTTGTTCACATGTCTATTTTAAAGGATAGCTCTTCATTAATTTGATTATAAAATTTTATGTGTTGTGAAAAATTTTATATTGATTCCCTGCTGCAAAAGGCAACAAAAATCAAGCATGCTTTTATTTACTCATGGGCACAAATGGTGTTAAGGCAAATCATTTTCTTTAAAGGAAAATGCATTTTCCTTGAAAATGAAAGGGAAAAAGTATCCTGTTTGGGGAAGTAAGTGTTATTCCTTCATGTGAACTATCAGCTTTTAGCAACAGCACAGATACAATCTTTCTCCTCGAGTACTTAAGTCCTTAAGACTTAGGTAAATGCTGCAAATGACTGGAAAGTGTGAAAAGTAAGAAAAGATAAGAATAGGGAGGAGATTTGTGAGTTAATGGGCATAGTGAACTCCCAAATAAGCAAATATGTTCTGCCAAAGCAAGCTGTTAGCATCTTTAAAATTTAAAGTCTTAGAGAGAGACCCTGAGCACTGAGGGATTTAATGACTCACACTAGGCACTTCACAAGAGTATATCAAAAGTATATCAAAAGTGGGATATTAACCTATATCTTCCTGGCTTTCAGGTTAATTCTCTGCCATATGTTGACATAAATATAAATTGATATATTGATATTGATATATGTTGATATAAATATAAATACATAAATATAAATCAATGATATCAACAACAACAGATTATAAACCCTGAATAAAATAACCATCATAGATTTTCTTCAATCAGGTAACACCAAAAATTTTCTTGAGGGGAAGATTTTTATAGCTCTTATTATCATATTTATCTTGGTCATAACACCAAAAATGTTTAGCATTTAATCCCTCTTCAGGGACTCCTGTTGGTGAGAATTTTGTGAGACAGCCATGCAACTCTGAAAAATGCTCCAAATAACTTTTTGTTTTTTCTGTAAAGGACAACACATGGTTGGGACAGTTAGCAAGAACATCTGAAAAGATATTGAAAACTATAGGAAATGTAAATTAATTTATGTGTACTAGTCATTAGTATCATATGACACTTAATAGATCAAAGAAAAAGTGCAAATTGTGGTTGTAATCAGTCCCAAAGTCTATTGATATGATACTTTCTCCTCATTGGTGGAGATCAGTGCCGTGTACCTTCATGAGGGGATAAGGTGGAGTTGGAGACTAAGAGCAGTCTCTTCAAGTCTTTGGACCTTCTTCAAACTTCTCCAATCTTGTCAAATCTCTTTGGGTTCCACGATTGCTTCGGATCCTTCAATCAATGCCATCTACAAAAGTGACAGAGTTCTATTGAGAAAACTTGGCACCAAAGGTCTCATAAGTTAATTGGCCAAAATATAGGTAGCCCACAAGAAGTAATTGAAAGATGCCTCTCTTTCATTCTCCAACTCTACCCTGAGTGTCATGTAGGCAGTGGGCATTGAGCTCCACCAATGGGGAAGGTGACCATACCAATGGGTTTTGGAATTTAGATTACATGGGAAAATGTGAACTGTGATGATATCATAGAATTATAGCATTATTTGTAGAATCTTAGGGTTCTAAGTGACCTCAGAGGTCATCTAGTATACACATTGTCAGGGCATGAATCCCTTCTGAAACTTCCCTGAGAAGTGATTATATAGATTCTATTTAATGATCTCCAGTGGTTGGGAGAATTCACCACCTCCAAAGCTCTTATGATTAGGAATTTTTTTTACATCTATAATCGTGGCAAACCCTTACCCCCAAACCACCCAAGGCTCCTCACTGCCTACAAGGCAAGGGTCAAATTTCTGACCCCAACTCAACTTTCTGGTTTTTTTCTATCACTACCTTTTTCTATTAGCCCTCTGATTTGGATTTACCTCTTAATCAGCCGGAAATAATATGTTCTCTATGTCTTTCCCTATTGCATTTCATTGTATGTCTCTAAAACTAGACTATAAACTATATGAGGGCAAGGATTAGTCTGATTTTTATCCCTGTGCCCCAAGAACTGAGCCTTGCCTACAACTGTCATTTTATAAACGCGTTTTGAATTGAATTGAACTGAAACAGATAGAATTGTATTTAACATTATGCCTGATCGCTACTTAGGCTTCTTCTTTCTTTTCCTTGTCTTCTTTCCTCTGGGCATTTCACTACTCATTAAAACCTCCACCAGACAAGAGAGGGGAGGGGCAATGCAGATGATCAGGGCTTCTCTTTATTAGAAAGCCTGGGAAAAGGTTTATTTGGGGACAAGGTTGAAACTACTGACTAATAGGAGGTTGGGGATTAGCTGTGGATTTTAATTATCCCTGCCATCCCCTTCTCCCCATTAGCACAAGTGATCAAGAAATTGCTGTATGTGCAGATGGAAATTTTGATACACACTCCTGTGGCATTGTCCTAGCTTCATAATGTTGTGCCGAAAGAAGCGAGTGAGACCCCAAATGCATATTTTGGAAGTGAATTTTATTTAGCGCGCGCTGTTCGGGGCTACATCTTACCTTGCCCAAATCAAAACAGGCCTGACCAAGGGGAGATCACTGATATATATAGGGTCCCCCAACTCTTTATGGTCGGAGATTGTGTAATCAGGGGTTTAAAGCAGAGATTGGCTAGTACACATTTTGATTTTCGCGGGCTCAGGGAAACCTTTTGGGGGGGGTCCTGCAGCCAACTAGTCTACTTCCATGAAAAAGAACAGGAAGAAGGTAGCTGGCTACAGCAGAATGGGGGAAGGGAAGGGGAAGGGAGCAGGGGAGGCAGGGGAGGCCAAGTACAACAATAAATCTAGAGTTTTCTTATTAGCACGGCATCCTGTTGTGTCTGAGGACAACTCTACTGGCAGTTGGGCCTGAACTCTTGAGTTATTTTTCCAGTAGTTAATATGAATTGATATGGAGTCATCTGAGCTTTCTCACCTACTCACCCTTACGCCCAACAGGTACATTTGGGAGGCAGCTGCCAAAGGCCAAGGGGTACAGTATATGACCAAAGAAGAGAACAGGCTCACTGACCCGCAAACCTATGACCTCATTAGCATTGCTCTCTGACTTCCTGTGTTGAGCAGTCACAGACAGCCCCATTATGAAAGTTATCTCAGTCATATCAAAGTTATTCTTTCCCCTGCTGCCAATATGAGAATGCTTCACCAATCTAGAAGTCATGGTATGAACATCTACAAGTGATTTTTAACAATCTTTATTCTTACCTCCTACAGTCTAACAAGTGTCTTTAAACTGGGCTTCCGATTCCCCTTAGGTGTGAGCCCTCAAAACATCACCCCACCTTGTGCGTGCTAGAGTGGCTTCTCAGAATTAGATGAGGGCTTTGGATTCAACCAGAATCCTTTTCACTTGTGTTGCTGTCCCCAGTCACCTTTTCCAAACTGCTCACCTTCATTCTTGTACTGCCACATGTGAACAGAGCACTTCTTTGGAGTGGCCATTCTTCCAGAGACAAATAACAGTAAAGGTGCCGCATTGCTGTTCACTGGTGAGATGACTCTTGTTACTTCTATGATGTCTTTAAGAGTGGTTCTTAAGCTGCTGAGTACAACTCTCTTTCCCTACACACACACACACACACACACACACACACACACACACACACACACAAACACACACACACACACCCCTCAGTAAGGTAGCTAATTTGTATATGATTGTTTGTGGAATAATTGAGTATCTTTTTAAAAAAAATTTGTTTGAATTTGGTTGGATATGCTCCTTTATAAATTGAAGCAACTTCAGTGGAATTTTCCCTCCCAAAGTGGGAAGCGAAAGAGAATAACTGTACTAGGAAGCAACATGATACAGGGGAAAGAGCACTGGGAATCAGATTATCTGGGTTCAAACTCAGGTTCTGATACCAGCTGTGTGATTTTAGGCAAGACAGTTAAACTCAGGGCCTCAGTTTCCTTGTCTTTAAAATGCAGAGGGCTGTATTCAATGACCTCTGAAGTCCACTCTAGATTTATGATCCTATGCTATGCTCTTGACTTAGTAATTCAGTTTGTGAGGGATAATTTATAGTAAAGTTTCCCCATTCTGAAAAATCAAATCTAGAATGGGTTCAGTATTTACTAGGCCTAGGTTTAGGTCACCTGACCTTCAAGCATCTGGGGCTTAGAGCAATGGAGACCCTCCGCCAGAGCCACCTCAGCATAAGATATGCCAAATACAGTTAAGACTGGTTTCACTGGACACCCACATGTTTCCGGGTCCTTTGTCTCAGAGATTCCCCGCACTTAGGTTGTGGGTCAGCCCCCCTTACCAATAAGAGTGAAGGCCAGTTGGGGGTTTGGGTTTCTGCATTAGAAGATTATATAAACATGGGCTGGCTTCTACCTGTTGCTGTCTCCCTGCTGACATGTGGGTGAAAGGGTCAGAGTCCTTTCTCATGGGAAAGAATAAAAATCTTTTCTGACATTAGATTCAGACTCTGAACTCTTTCATCTCACACAAGTTCATCAGAGCATGATATTTCCTGGGACAAGGGCACAGGTTTCATTTTCAGAGAGAAACTCTGCTCTATGGCATTAGGCTTCATCTCCTAACCAGGGGTGGGAAACCTGCAACCTTGAACCCACATGTGGCCTTCTAGGTCCTCAAGTGCAGCCCTTTGACTGAATCCAAACTTCATAGAACAAATTCTCTTAAGAAAAGGATTTGTTCTGTAAAACTTGGACTTGGTCAAAAGGCTGCATCCAGGAACCTAGAAGACCACGTGTGACCTTGATACTGCAGGTTCCCCACCTCTGTAGACCTAAACTCATTTCAGAAATGCATATCAGTGACATACAAATGAGTAGAAGTCATGGACAGCTCAACACAAACCCATCTTCACTAATAGAAAAAACGTGAAAGTACAGATCTGTGATCAGTTAGCTGGGCCATCTTTGTATACAGAAAGCCTAGCCAGAGATGAAACACTGCTTTCAATATTAGACAGTGACAAAATAAATCATACTGTCAAAGAAATTAGACTATCATTCAAGGGCTTTCTTGTTTTCAGAAGCAATGCGGTGGATGGAGTTCTGAGTTTGAGGGGGGGAAAACCTACTAAGCTTGAACCCTTCCTTTACACTTACTAGCTGTTTGACTCTGGGCAAGTAATTTAATCTTTTCAAGCTTCATTTTACTCAGCTGGAAAATTGAGATCATAATAGCACGTACTTCCAAGGGTTGTTATGAGGATCAAGTGAAATAGCATGTTTAAGACATTTTTCAAATATTAAAGTGCCATATATATGTGCTAGGTATTATTCAAGAAGGACTGAACTAGATGACCTTCCAACTCTAGGATTCTATGATTCTCTATGAAAAGGAGGTGATCTTATATCCTCAGCTTTCTTCATAAGTGAAACAGAGTAACTGTGTGGCGAGGCTATAATGTAGAAATAAGTTGCCAAATTGCTTCAGATAAAACAATTTCTCTAAAAAGCTATTAACTTATGGTTTCAAGTGGATGCAGATTATATTTAAGTGATGACAGATGTGTTGGGAGTGATGCAATTTTAAGGGCATTGAGGGATCAATTCTCTAGAAGGAAGGAAGGATATAAAAGGTATGTAAAAACTTCTCAGAACTTGTTATTACCAGAAAAAAAAAAGGCCACTGAGGAAGCTTGATAACTATTAAGCCATATACCTGCTTTCTCATCTACATAACATTTTTATGAGAATAATCTATATACACATTGAGGGCATCCTTGATGAGCACATTAGATGAGAACAAGAAGGTTTTACAGGTGATATTCCATAATAATCCACATCTTCACCAGCTGAAAGATATAGAGAATTAAAAGTCCCATGGCATTCACTTCTTATTGCCTTTTAAAAAATATTTGCTTTTGGGGTGACTAGGTGGTGCAGTGAACAGAGCACTGGCCCTGGAGTCAGGAGGACCTGAGTTCAAACCCAGCCTCAGACACTTAACACAAAAACTAGATATATGACCTTGAGCAAGTCACTTAACCCCAATTGCCCTCCAAAAAGCAAAAAAAAAAAATTGCTTTGGTAGACCAAAGTGCTGCTTTAAAGGTTCTCTAGCAGCAAGATGTATTCTATATACATATCAAATTGTATGAGATTCCTTGAGATATAAAAAAGACAATATTATTTTATTTATGCTTATATGTATGCTTTATGTACTTGTCTTCCTGGTTAGAATATAAAGTCCTCATGAATAGAATTGTTTCATCCAATGTATTTGTAATCCCATTGCCTTACAATAATGCCAAGCACATAGAAGGTGCTTGATAAATACTTGGTGATTTATTGATGACTGGAACTCTGACCATTAATGTCAAACAAGGCATAAAACAGGGAGATATATGCTGAGCAAAGAGGTTCACAACTGTCATAGAGAAGAGCCAACATAGAAACTAAGTTTAAGAAAATTTCCCTATAAATGACGAGGTTCTCCAAATGTTCTTTCTTGAAGATGGCATTATACTGATTGTCTCATACCCAAGAATACTGCTC
>CM053593.1:97428775-97468105 GCA_028646575.1 Pseudocheirus occidentalis | reverse complement strand
ATAGAAGAGGCAAGGGATAATTGTTACAATGGAAGGGAAGAACAGGAAGGTAAAAGTGAAAAGAGTCAACCTTACTCTCTTTGAATTTGGCTTAGGGAAGGAATGACATAAACCCTAAACTGGATATCTTGCCACACAGGAAAGTAGGGGAGATGGGAATGAGAGGTAGGATGATGGAGGGGAGGGCAAGGTGGGGGGGGAGAGTTGGTAGAAGCACACACTTCTGTAAAGGGACAGGCACAGGGTAGAGAATAGAACTGGGGGGGCAGGATAGGAAGGAAGGACATATAATCAGTCTCTTATAATATGTCCACTGTGGAGATGTTCTGCGTAACTACACATGTACAACCTGTATTGAATTGCTTGTCTTTCCAGTGTGAGTGGGTGATGAGGGAGGAAGGGAAAGAATCTAGAATTTAAAGTTCTATAATCAAATGTTAAAAATATGTGTGTGTGTATATAATTATTATATATAATGTAATGTAGTATAATGCAATACAATATAATATAACATAATATAATTATGATATGATATGACATGATATAATATATATTAACTACATGCAACTGGGAATTAAGATATATAGTCACTAGGGTAGGGACATCCATCTTGCCCTATCAGAAAGTCAGAGGGGCTATGGGGGAGGACATAGTAGAGAGCAGTTTGGGGGAGGGGTTATACAGTGGGATGGCTGTTTTGGGGTGGTGGGTGGGGGAAAGATGGGGAGGAAATTTGTAACTGAAAATCTCATGGAAATGAATGATGTAAACAAGGAAATAAATGAATAAAAATAAAATTTAAAAATTAACATTAAAAAAGATTTGCATTTAAAAAAAAAGAAAAACATTGATAGACTTACACGAAATAATGGAGTGAAATGAGCAGCACCAAGAAAAAATTGTATACAGTAATGACAATATTGCTTTAAGAACAACTTTGAGTGACTAAGTCATTTTAATTATTATAAATATCCAAATTAACTACAAAGAACATATGAAGGAAAATGGTATCTGCATCCAGAGAAAGAACTGATAAATGGAAGTATAGAAGGCTTTTACACACACACACACACATTTGTGTCTAATGGTAGCCATCTCTAAAGCAGGGTGGCAGGAAGGAAGAAAAAAAGGAAAGAAAAGAAAGTTACATGATAATTTTATTATATATTAAAGGAATGACAAGTTGTACATAATATCTTTGTAATCTTATGTGTGATTGTCTTTTTTTCTAGTCTACTATGTTATAGAAATGTTTATTTTATTTCCTAAGTTTAGAATAAATAAAATTTTGAAAAATAAAATCTAGTAAAAAAAATAACTGGCACTTGAAGCACTTTAAATTTTACAGAATTCTTTACATAATTATCTTATTTGAGCCTTAAAAACCACTGACATAGGTACTATAGGTATCATTCTCATTTTACAGAAGAGCAACCTGTAGCTCAGAGACATTAAGTGACTGACCCATGACAACACAGAGACAAGATTCAGACCTGTGTCTTCCTGACCCGAGTCGTGCCCTCTACCCACTATATCGTGATGCCTCTCATTTTATTATTAATTATTAATCAACTGCCTTGTTTGGAGGCTGAAGCGGTAGATTTTATAGAATTGTGTAGCTGGGTAACATTTTGAGATTATGCAGTCCTGTGCCTTCATTTTAAGAAAAGGAAACAGGGGCGGCTAGGTGGTGCAGTGGATAGAGCACTGGCCCAGGAGTCAGGAGGACCTGAGTTCAAATCCAGCCTCAGACACTTAACACTTAGTAGCTGTGTGACCTTGGGCAAGTCACTTAACCCCAACTGCCCTGCCATCCCCCTCCAAAAAGAAAAAGAAAAGGAAACACACTAAAGATTCTGTGAGATAGAGGTAAAAAGGGTGTGCATTCCAGGCCAGCAAAGGCATTGAGATGAGAAATGGAAGAGCAAATGGTTCATTTTGGCCAGAATGAAGACTGTGTGTTAAGTTTTATGTGTAATTAGGCTTAAAAGATAGGTTGCAATCCGTTGTGAAGGATTTTTGAAGCCAGGGAAGTTTTTATTTTATCTCAAAGGAAATAGGCAGTGTAGTTTTATTTTCATATGCACACAATGCATATATACACATATAACACATAAATATACACAATATAAATATATAATATCATACACATTTGGATATATTAAATTTCATTAAGTAGGGGAGTGACATGGTCAAATCTGAACTAAAGGAAATTTCTTAAGTTGCTGTCTGGGGGATAGACTAGATTGAGAGAAAATTGAGATAGAGAAGACAAGAGGCCATAGCCTGGGGATGATGAGGGCCTGAACCAAGATGGCGGCTATCTGAATAGAGAAAAGGAGTTGCCTGAGAAAGATGTTATAGAGGGAAAAGTCAAGATTTGGCAAATGATCGGATATGGGAGGTGAGGAAGAACAAGGATAATACTGAGGTAATGAAACAGGAAAACCAGAAGAATGATGACATCTTTAATGGAATGAAATTTAGAAGTCGAGTGGATTTGGGAGGGAAAGATGATGAATTCTATTTGGAAATGCTGGTTTTGAGATATCTCTAGGAATTGCAGTGTGAAATATCTAATAGGCAATTGGTGATATGTGGCTCAAGTTCAGGGGAGAGACTGGGACTTGATATATGGATCTGTGAATTATCTATGTGGAAATCATTATTAAGGTCATGGGAGATAATGAAGTCACCAAGAAAGATGAGAGAAAAGGGACCCAAGATAGAGCTTTGAGGAACACTCACAGTTAAAAAGCATGATACAGATGATGAGCCAGCAAGAATGCGTTGCTGATGAGACGCATCAAATCCTATCCAGGGTCAAGGGTGTTTCCTAAATCTCACCAGGAAGAGACTAGTCTACTAGTTTCTGTTCGGGCAACTGCCCAAGAATTTATAACTTGTAAATCACAAAGGCAAATTGGAGGACAATGTTCTTTATGGACTTTTGTTGTTGTTTATGTATTTTTTGTTTTTGTTTGTTTGGTGAGAAGCAAATAAAAAGAATTTTTCTGTTTTTTATCCCACATTTTTCTGGTGGACAGAGAGTGTGCCCTGCCTGGCCCATATAAGTATTCAGTCCCAACTGGAAGTTTCTTCCCTATAGAGATGCTGGGTAAATCAGGATATCATGGTGGTGACATGATGCATTAAGAGCATCTAACTCCTTTTACTCTGATGATACTCACTAATTAACCTTCTGATATCAATGGGGTTTCCCAAGTAGCCTTTCCTACTGGGAAGATAATGTGCTGATGAGTGTTCCGGGCCACTTGGCAGTTATGTTTCTCATTGTAAAGTGATAAATTAACATCCTGGCTTATCTGCCTGTCTCTGGTGACTTTGGTTAGTGAAAATCAGTCCCCAAGAGCCTGATCACCCCCGAGTCAATGGACATAATGGAATTCTTGAACCTGCAAATCTGAGGACCAGGCCCTAGACCTCTCTGATGATATGAACAAGATACATCTACCCTGTAAGCCCTACACGAAGCAGTTAGTCAGCCAGTTCTGATGTCCTTTAACACTATCCTTTAATTGCAGTTAGGGTATACAAGCAGGGATCCAGTGAAGAATCAGCACTTTTTATACATTTCCTAGAAGGGGTCTGAGACCTAGACACTCTATTCAGTGACATGATTCTATGGGAAATGGACTTCCCTGCTTGGTAGAGATTATAATAGTGACAATGGCATGGCAATAGACAAAGCTGGGCTAACAAGCTTTCCCCAAATCATATATAACATGGGAGAAACAGAAAACAGATGAATGGGAACAGCCTGGCCCCCATAGCTACATTGCTCTGTCATTAAGAAGCCTTATTCAGTTCTCTCCACCTACTCACTTCCACACTTTGAGGAAAATCATCTGAATAAGAATCTGCATAATCAACTAGACCAAAGAGTCTATTTCTCTCTACTTTGGCCTATTACCTGGAGCAGTGGTTCTCAGCCTTCCTAATGCTGCCCTTTAATAGCTGTATGTGGGCATGTCTGCATGTGGGCGGACCACCTGGAGACAAATAGAAGAGGTTCCTAAGACCATGGGAAATATGTGTTTTCCAATGGTCTTAGGTGACTCCTGGCCCCTGTGAAAGGGTCATTCGACCCCGACGGGGTTGTGACCAACGGCTGAGAACTGCTGACCTAGAGGGAGTTTCAGAGTCAGAGAGAGGCTAGGATGCTTCTTTGCAATACTGTCTACCCTCTGTTCACTAGTTGGAGAGCTCAGTTTTTCTTGCTTCCTTTATGTGATAATAAAAAAGAATGTAGTTGCTATAGGTCTAAGGAGACAAAGGATCAAGTCCAAGGGTGTCAGCAAAGAGGGAAGACAAGACAAGTATTGCAAGCTGAGAAAAGTGGCCATGGTTCAGGGTCCAGGAGGTCAAAGAGTAAGCAAGGGTAGCACTGATGAACAATCTTGATCTGTTATCCAAGGGAAGATGTTTGGTTTATGTCTTGTTCGTATATTAATTGCTGTGGGGTGTGTGTACATGTGTGCACATGCATGTGTGTAAGTATGTATATATGTATACATGTATGTATGCACATGTTTGTAGTATATTCATTGTAGCTAAAACTGGACAGTTGGTGAAGCCTGCTCCTGATAAAGATGCTAGGATTTTCTTTCACATATAGGGAACATTAAGATACCATCTTCCAACCTGGATTTTCTTCATACAACAGAGCTATATCCCAGGGTATGCTTAATTTTTTCTGCCTCTTCCACCACCACAGCTGGAGCTAATGTCTGGACCAAGAGCATTGCTTGTATTTATTGTTGGCACTACTTCTACCGAGAACAAACACAAATGGGAAATGTTTCCATTGGTCCTTCCAGCTCAGAATTCTGTTTCTGACAGTGATACTGAAGGGCAGTGATATTGAGAGTTTGGTGGCTGTTTTCCATGCCACTGGCCTCAAAGGATTTTATATACATATATATATATATATATATATATATATATATATATGTATATATATGTATATGTTTGAAAGAGATGACACACATAAAGCACTTGGCAAACTTTAAAGGGATACCTAAATACCAGTTATCATCATCATTATTAATTATTATTAATACTGCTACTATTAGCATCACCAGGATTCCAGTCTTGTGATGGCTTTATTCCCTGAGCCTTCTATTGCATTCCTGCTAAGCTTATAAAACAATACAGGGGTGTGTTGGTAAGTGTTTGTGTGTGTGTGTATGTGTATATATATGTGTGTGTGTGTGTATATATGTGTATATATATACATATATGTGTATATGTGTGTGTGTGTATATATACAGGCTTTTAAATTTAATCTGCATTATTAACACTTTCTTAAGTCTAGAAAAACAACAAAACAACAAATCAACCCCAATTTGTAGCAATTGCTGATTTCCGAGGTGTAGATGCTCACACTAAAAATTTAAGCATCTCCTCTCCTAAATGGGTTAGAACTGGTTTCAGTTCACCCTTGATTGTGAAGCAACTTGTGAGATTGAAAACAGCACACAGTGAATAGAGCACCGGCCCTGGAGTCAGGAGTACCTGAGTTCAAATCCGGCCTCAGACACTTAACACAAAAAACTAGCTGTGTGACCTTGGGCAAGTCACTTAACCCCAACTGCCCTCCAAAAAAACCCAGCATATATGTATACATATATGTATGCACATGTTTGCAGTATATTCATTGTAGCTAAAAGCTAGGAGATCTAAGTTGAAGGGAAAAGTTCTGATACTTGCACAGCCATGGAGGAATTTTTTCTACTATAAAATGGAGGTCATATTGCCTATTTTGCAAGATAGTGTTATTATATAGAAGGCAGGCTTTGAAGCCCAAAGGACCTGGGTTCAAGACTCCTCTTTGATAGCCAATGTCTGTATGACCATGAGAATGCAAGTCACTTAACCTCTCAGTGCTCCAAGCAGTTTTCTAAGACAATGAATTACAGGCCAGTTACCCACAGGTATTAAAAAGAGGATTGTTTCCACATCAGGAGTTTTCCATATGGGAATCTTCATGCGGACATTAAAATGAAATTTAAAACTGTTTGTATTATTGTCATCACAGGGTTATCATAGGGATAATGCACCATAAACTTGAAAGCATTTTATAAATGCTAGTCCTTATCATATGCCAGTAAATGGAAAAGTTGATACATAGAGATGAATCTGCATCTTTGCAGCATCTATCAGTTGCTTCTAGTTCTTTCTTCTGGAGTGAAATGGAAAAGATCTAACCTCTTTTCCATGTGAAGGGATCACAAACATTTGGAGATAGCTATTATATTTTCCTGAAATTAATAAAGCAACATTTATTAAGCACCTACTATGTACAAGGCATTGCATTAAGTGTTGAGGTTACAAAAAGAGGCAAAAGACAATCTCTGCCCTCAAGGAACTCACAATCTAATATGAAATAGAGGGACAACAAGCAAACAAATGTGTACATGGGGCAGCTAGGTGGTGCAGTGAATAGAGCACTGGCCCTGGAGTCAGGAGGACCTGAGCTCAAATCCAGCCTCAGACACTTAACACAAAAACTAGCCATGTGACCTTGGGCAAGTCACTTAACCCCCAACTGCCCTCCAAAAAGCAAAAAAAAAAAATGTGTACAAAGAAGTTACAAACAGAAGAAATGGGAAATAATTAAGAGAGTAAGCATATGAGTTAAGAAGGGTTGGGAAGGACTTCCTTGAGGAGATGGGATTTTAATTGAGATTTAAAGGAAATCAGGAAAAGGAGTAGGTGGAGATGAGGAGGGAGAGTATTCCAGGCATGGGAAACAGCAAAAATTTCCAGAGTCAATAGATTAAGTATCTTGTTCACGGAAGAGCCAAGAGACCAGAGTCACTGGACCAAAGAGTATGTAGAGGGGAGTAAAGCATAAGAAGATTGGAAGGTTAGGAGGAGACTAGATTAGGAAGGGCTTTGAATGCCAAACAAAATATTCTGTATTTAATCTTAGAGGTAACAGGGAGCCGCCGGAGTTTATTTAACTTGTCTTTTCTCCTGGATACGTGGTCACTAGTTCCTTCAGATAGTCTTGGAGACCTTCACCACAGGAAGCTCCCCTCCCATGAACATTCTTTAATTTATCAGTGTCCTTCCTAAAACGTGGCATCCAGTATTTATCACAATGTTCCAGGTATGATTTGACAAGGGCAAAGTAGGATAGAATAATCACAGCCTTAAGTTACGCTAGTTGTTTTAGGTTTCCTTTCCTTTTCTTTTGTTTGCTGTTAATATCACACTTTGTTTAACTAGCTGGGTAAATCTTCTATGGTGATATTTTGGGAGGACATGGACAAGAGTCACACAGGATGAATGGGCATAAATGGGTCAGAATCTGAATCGATGTATTGACAAATTTATGAGATCAGATCCATTTAAATATTTGAGATGAGCTTCTGTCATTAAAATCTCCAGACTTTCTTCAGATTTAGTAATACTTAATGATATGCCTTCCCTCATCCATGAGTTGTGAAAGTTGTTTTTTTTTCAATCCATTTTATATTGTACATCTATCCCTATTGTATTTTATTTCAATAGATCTGGTCCAGTGTTCTAGCCTTTAACCCTAAAATCTTAGCATCATAGAAGATCTGTGCATCTGTTCATGTTGTCATAAGGTCATAGGTCAAGAATTGGAAGGAACTTCAGAGACCACCTAGCTTTGACTCCCTTGTTTTACAAATGAGAAAACAGGACAAGAGTTTAAGTGACTTGTCCAAAATTACATAGGTAGTAAACTTCAGAGGCAAGATTTGAACCTATATCTTCTGACTACAAAGTCAATATTAAATCTTTCCACTTTAAATCCAAACTGACATTGAGTGCCTTAACTAGCCCTCCCAAGTTTGTGTAATCTTCCAATCTGATAAACATGTTATTTATGACTCCCTTTATAAGAATGTTAAGCATCACAAGGGCAAGGGAAAACTCCTGGGGTTCTCCTCTTGAGATTTCCTTCTAAAAACTCTTAGAAGCACAAAACCCTGTGGACGAGTCCACTACAAAATTTATATTACATAATTTCAATTGGATCCTCACTGTAGCAAGGCAATCCTTTCATACCTCCCTAAATAACTCCCTATTTCACTCACCACAGTGCATTTTCCAAACCTTTTCTTCCCTCCTCAAATCTCTCATGACTTCTTCCATTCCCACACTCTTAGCTGAGAACGTTGGCTCATATTTTACTGAAAAAAAGGAGTCTATTTGCAGGGAGTTCCCTTTTATCCCTTCTTCTTCATTCCATGATGGCTTCCACCACTGTACCCCCTTCATTTCTGTCTAGCATTAGGGAATAGACTTTCTGGTTGCCAAGGAAAATCCCATTGCATGCTGAATAATCTCAATCCATCCCATCTTTTCTAGCAGATTGTCACTTCCATCATCATCTACATTCTCTTCATCCAACTCATACAGATTAACTCTGGGTTTCTTTCAAAGTTCTGTCCTAGATCCTCCTATTTTCTGCCTCTATTCTACTTCACTTAGTCAACTCATTAGCTCCCCAGACTCATTTCTACGCAAATGATTCTGAAACCTATTTTTTCATCTCTAACCTGTCTCCTGACCTCCACTCTCACATCTCCAGTTGCCTATTGGGAATCTTGAATGGAATGTCACATAGATACCCAAGCCCAACATATCCCAAATGGAATTCATTGTATTTTCCCCAATACTTCTCCTTGTTCCTAATTTCCCTATTACTGTACAACCATTCATGCAATAATGAAGGCTTGCAATTGAAGTGTTTCTCTTTCTCTCTCTCTCTCTCTCTCTCTCTCTCTCTCTCTCTTTCTCTCTCTGTCTCCCTCTCTCCCCCCTTTATTCTCTCTCATCCTCAATCAGTTGCCAATTATTATCATTATCTTAATGACATCTCTTTTGCATTCCCTCCTCTCCTAAAACACTGAAACCAATCCCCATGCAAGCCCTCATCACCTTATTCTTGTACTATTGCAGTAGCCTTCTGATTGGTCTCATTACTGCAAATCTTCCCCCAGTCTAGTCCATCCTACTGTCAAATTGATCTTCCTAAAGTGCAAGTCTAACTATGTCATTCCCTTTCCCCAGTTGGTCAACTCCAGTGGCTTTCTATTGTCTCCAGGATGAAGTATATAACACTCTCACTTCTAAACTCCTTTGTAACCTGGTGCCTTCCTACCTTTCCCATGTTCTCCCTACCATGTGCTCTGTGATCCAGTGATACTGGCCACCTTTCTGTTGCTCTTATACAATATTCCATATCCTGACTGGAGCATTTGCACTGGCTCTCCTCTGCTGGAACTTTCCCCCTCCCCCCTCATCTCTATGTGTGGTTTCTCTGACTACCTTAAAGTCTCAGATGAACTCCTAGGTTTTATAAGAAGTTTTTCCCAGTCCTCCTTAATCTTTATGCCTACCCTATGAAATTATCTCCAATTTATACTGGATAATTTATGTTTGTACATAGCTGTTTGAATTGTCTTTCCCTATTAGACCATGAACTTTTTGAGAAATGGCACTATTTTTTTTGCCTTTCTTTGTATCTCCAGACCTTATTTTAGTGCCTGGAACATAGGAGGTATTTAATAAATTCATGTTGACTTGATTTAACTCTATGTCTGTTTACCACTTTCTTACATAATTTGTATGAAACTAGAGAAGTCATTCTTAACAGATTTCCAAATGATTCCTATCTGGAAGAGATGTCAAATAAGTTGAATAGTAGAATTCTAAAAAGATTGAAAAAGATCTTAATGAGCTGAAACAAAGGGCCCAAACTAAAATCCTGAATTGGGTTTCAAATACTCAAGTGTATAAGCACAGAGTGGTGGAGATAAGGAATAAAAGCATAATTTATGAAAAACAAATTATAGATCTTTTACAATACAATATGTATCAATATCATCAACTGGTTGACATGGAAGTCATTAAAGCCAGTGTTTTCTTTGACAACATCAACAGTATTATGGCAACTAGATCATGGAAGACAATTGTTCAGATACACTCTGCCTGGTCAGATCACAGATACAGCACCAGGATCACTTCCAATCAGACATATTACACAGACAGAGATAGCATGGTATAGTGGATGACATACTGGACTCATAGTCAGGAGGACTTGGGCTCAAATCCTACCTCTGACTTTTATTAATCATGTGATAAAAGGTTAAGTCATAAGCTTTGAGAATCACCAGCCTATTACTGTTATGGATCGGGACAGAGCTATGTTCTTTGAAAAAATTCCCATTCCACTGAAATCACAAGTCTTTAAAATAGATTGGAGTATTCTCATAGGAGAGTGACTAGAATGGTGACAATTTGGAAATATATCCAGGGTGAAGAAATTGTGGATATTTAACCTGGAAAAGAGAATACTTAAGGGAGACAGACCATAGCTCTGTTGAAATATTTGAATGGGTATTACATAAAAGAGGGAGTGGGTTTTTGCTACCAAAGTCAGAATTAGAAGCAATGGATGAAAGTTACAGAAAGACATTTTGGTCTAAGGAAGAACTCCCTAACAACCAGAGATATCTGAAAAACTGAATGGACTGCCTCCTGAGTTAGTGAACTGCCCGTAACTAAAGCCTTCAAACAGAGACTAACAGTATCAAGGATGTTTGAGAGAGAGACAAATAAATGGAGACAGACAGAGGTAGAGACAGATGGAGACAAAGGCAAAGAGACAGAAAAATAGCAAGGAGAAGGGAAAAGAAAAGGAGAGAGAAAAAGAAAGAGAGAGAGAAAGAGAGAGAAAGAGAGAGAAAGAGAGAAAGAGAGAGAGAGAGAGAGAGAGAGAGAGAGAGAAACTTTTTCTTTATGTGTGTGGGAGGTTAGAATGTAAAATTCCTTCCAACTCTAAGCTTTTATTATTCTATGAACCTTAGCCTTCCTATTCACCAGTCAAGCAATAAAAAAGGATAGAATAAAGAAAAGTGAAGAGAGAAGGAAGGGAGGGAGGGAGAGAAGAAAGGAAGGAAGGATAGAAAAAAGAACAAAGGAAAGAAGGGAGCAAGGGAGGGAAGGGACAGAGGAGAAGAAAAAGGTAAAGAATAAAAGACATGTCTTTCTCTGCAAGACAGCAGTTTTCAGGAAATGTAGAAGCAACCAGCCTAACACAGTCTGCAGTTTGTTGCTACTGTTGTTAAATTGATGATAATGATAAAAAACACTGTACATCTGTAGAGTGTTTTAAAGTTTACAAGGAGCTCTCACTTAAATTCTCTCATTTGATCTTTACAACAAGCCTATAGACAGTACAGATATTATTAGAGAGATGAGGCACCTTACCCAAGGTCACATGGCGCATATATGACAAAGCCTGGACTTAAAACCCAGGTCCTTTGACCCCAGGTGTTTGGAAGTCTGAAGCTGGGTCTCTGTGTTCTCACCTCCAAACTCTCCCTTTATTCCCAGTTTGAGAAGCAGCATCCAGGCATGTTCCTGACTTAATAGATGGGGCGATGGTTTGAGTGCCTCCTTTCTTCCCCACTGACAGGGCAGACCATGTCAAAGAGGATAGACAGCATCGTAGGGGACTAAGAGAACTCAGGAAAGGGCACGCTCTCTCTGACCATGCTGGAGAGGCCATCTGGCCAAAAGAACCTAGCTTGAACTCACATAGCCTCCAATGGCTTATGATCTCTTTGAAAATAATTGAGTACAAAATCTATACATTCTGATTTAGTATCAAATCCTAGAGCAAGAAATATTTGTGGTAAAGGACTTGGACCTTCTTGCAAGGTTTTAGCTATTTAATTAGTATCTCTAGGAGCCTCTTATCAATGTTTTGTAGTCTAGTAACAACTGCTTCCTGAGTTGCAAATATTTCCTAGGTCTCTCTCTGTCTCTGAAACCAAGAAATCGGACAAAACTCAACACAAAACTGTGCACCTGGGTAGCAAGAAGGATGTGATGGACAGAGGAAGGAGTTCAAGTTCAATGGGGGTGGGAAAGTGGGAAAGCAATAGAAGGGATTTCTTCTTCCTTCCTTTTCTCCCTCCTCACTCTCTGTATTACTCCAAGGCAATCAGCAGTTCCTAAAAGCACACTTCCTTCAGAAAACCCTCCTTGACTCATCAAGCGAGACATACTGTCTTCTAACTACACAGTCTCTGGAAATAGCCTTCCCATTGCTCACCAACAAATTTCTACCCTGCTCAAATATAGAGTAATTTATGTGTATTTGTATTCTGCCTTACTGTTTTCAATTTGTTTGTCTTAGACAGTCCAGCATGCCTTAGACAAGACCATTTGCCTTGAAGTATTGCTTTTAAGTTGTAGTATAATAAATGCTTATTAAGCACCTGTTATTCACCAGCTGAGGAGCAGTGGTCATACAGAGAGATTAGAGAATTTGGGTTCCAGTCCTATCTCTGACATATACTGGCTATAGAATAGAGAATTTGGGTTCAAATCCTATCTCTGACATACTGGCTATATGGGCAAGTTGTCTAAACTTTTGGTGCTCTGAGTAAGTCTCTAAAACTATAAGTTCAGAGATCATTCTATTTTGTCTTGATCAAGGGAGTTTCTTCACTAGGGATTCCTTATACCAATGAAATCACAGGTCTTATTAACAAAATACTGCATGGAGTGCTGGGGTCACAAAGGTAAAAATAAAAATAGTACCTACCCTCAAGTAACCTACATTCTATTGAGGGGACATGACACAGACACAATTACAAAAAATATGTAAAGCAAATACAAGGTGATCTTGATAGGATATTGATAATAGACCATGGAGAGAAGATAAAGCTTCTCAACTCTTTTGATTCTGTTTTCTCTGCTAAGGAGAAGTGTCTTTGGACTAGAAAGGACAAAACCAAAATAATTACTAATAAGTAAATGAACAAGATACATAGAAAGATAGTGAGTTATTACCCTCAGTGAGTTCAAGTCACTAACTCCTGATTAGTTATATCCTAGAGTATGGGAAGAACTGAAAGATATGATTGGG
Source organism: Pseudocheirus occidentalis (assembly GCA_028646575.1). NCBI lineage: Eukaryota > Metazoa > Chordata > Mammalia > Diprotodontia > Pseudocheiridae > Pseudocheirus > Pseudocheirus occidentalis. The sequence goes on along the minus strand of CM053593.1, from coordinate 97,455,159 downwards.
GTTTTTGTTGTTGTTGTTTTTTTTTACCATAGTCAATGATATTTGAAAGATCATGAATAGATGAATGAGTGGAGAAGGGTAAATTATCTGATTTTCAAAAGTGGGAAAGAGAAGACAAAGGGAAGAAATTGTATAACACCATGCACTAGCAGATTCCCAAAAGAATGCTACTGTGAACAGCTTTTAAGGTTCAGATTACATGGTATAGTGAACACTCTGTTTATTCCATTACAAATCAGGCAAACATTCACAATATAATATTCACACCATTACATCTTATCACAGAATGTCGCAATATAGTGTTCATAGTAGCTTAACATTAAAATGGCCACACAGTTTTCACTACAGTGGCCACAATATTTAGAACAAAGAACAAAAGAATAATCATCTGGCTTCACTAAGGGGGAAACCCTCTTTACTTAATAATTCAGTCAATTCACAATACAATAATCAAACTTCCACTCATGGGGCAACCATTAATTTAATCATTCAAACAATTCATAATACAATAATCGAACTCCACTCATGGGGCAACCATTAACTTAATCAGTCAGTCACTAATCTAGATTCCCAATTACTAATTATCATTAATCACTAGTACAATCATTAGAAAACCACACAAACCCTCCACCCCTTGGTCTCCAGCAAACCTCAATCTCCTCCAAGGGGAGGCCTTTTCTTCATCTTGACTCTGGGTGATCTCTTTGATTCCCTGGATCCCCTTCCATGGTCCCAGCTCCCTCCTGAATCCACCAAACAGTCACCTGGATTCAGAAGCAGACAGCTCCCAGGTCCTTGTCCAGTCCTCAGGGCAGTTCCTGGTACACATTGAAGTTCACAGGGTCCAACACATCTCAGACCCTTCACCACTTCTCTTTTCTGGAACTCAAGGATCAGCCAGGCCACAAACAAACAAAGTCTTATTCTTCTCATGCTTCTTCAGTCCTCCAGTAGTTCAGCTGGCCTTAGGACCCAGACTATCAGCCTGCTAGGTGGCCTTCACCAGATTCTGGTCTCAGGAAAATTCCAATTCATTTCTCAGTCTCTGAAATTCTTACTCATATATACACACATTGGCCTCCTGTCTCAGCCAATATCTTTCTTCCACATCAACAGGGGAGTTCACACCCTCTTAACAGTGGGACAGGATTCACACCTTCCATACTTAGCCCTAAGTTACTAAGTGCTAAGTATCTGCTAAACTGATTGCTGTTACAAATTGTAACTGTCTTTAGCTATTTCAAGGACTGTCTTGTGGAAGAGGGAGTTGTTGGGGTTTTTTTTTTGATCCAAAGAATAAACTAGGAATAATCAAAAGTTGTACTTTTAAAAGAGGAAAAATGGGGCTTGATGTCAGGATTAGAGTAAATTTTTTATATTTAACATTTTATTTCCTCCAATTATATGTAAAACAATTTTAATATTTGCTTTTCAAAATTTTTGAGTTTCAAATCCTTTCCCTCCCTCTCTTTCCTTCTCCCCTCATTGAGAAGGCCAGCAACTTGATATAGGTTATACATGTGCAGTCATGCAAAACACATTTCAATGTTAGTTGTGTTGTGAAAGAAAACACAGGAAAAAAAAACAAGAAAAATAAGGAAAGTAAAGGAAAAGTATACTTTGATCTTCACTCAGACTCGACCAGTTCTTTCTCTGGACATGGATAGCATTTTTCATCATAAATACTTTAGAATTGTCTGGTATCATTATATTTCTGAGAATATCTTAGTCATCCACAATTGATCATCATACAATATTGCTATTGCTTTATACAGTGTTCTCCTGGTTCTGCTCATTTCACTTCATGTCAATTCACGAAAGTCTTTCCAGGTTTCTGATTAGAGTAATTTAAAAAGGAATGTGCTACTTCAAGATGAAATGAGTTCACCCACAGCGTAGGTCTTCAAACAAAGGCTGGATGTCCTTTTGTTGAATGTGTTATGGGGGGATTCTAATTCACATACAGGCTGAACTAAGTGGCCTACCTCTGAGGTCTCTTCCAGCAGTGAAATTCTGTGATGCTAAGTGCTCTAGGCTACAGACTCTAGTTAACTGAACAAAGGGTGTAATGCAAGCAGCTTCCAAGTGACCATGGGTTCCTAAGAGGGTAGTGCTTATTTCTTGAAAATTGAGCTCACTATAACTCAAGTTATCTGTGGTGAAGAAAAACCTGTCCAGATATAAAATGGGAAAGTATAGACTTGATGTCTTCAGTAATTATTTTAACTATGACTAGTTGGTAGTTATTTTCATCAGAACAACTACCTAAGCAGGGGTGGGGGAAATTCTAGGTCCTCAGGTGTAGCCTTTTGACTGAATCTAAATTTTACAGAACAAATACTTTTATTAAGGGGATTTGTTCTGTGAAATTTGGATTTAGTCAAAGGGGTCAAGGAGCCAGAGGGCCATATGTAGCCTCAAGGCTGTAGGTTCCCCACTTCTGTACTCAAGGATTCCCACAAGACACATCTACAATAAGATCAATACAATAAGATCAAATAAGAATATGTATCTTCTGAATGCCACTTTAAATATCCCTGTTTTTAAATCCCAGTAGATCACTTATAAAAACAATGGCTTTGCCATCATAAATGAAGCATGGAAGATGATATCCCACAAAAGGGATTACCAAGACTCAAGACGGAAATACGAAGAAAAAGGATTAAAGAGAAAGGAAAATGAGAGGGAACAGAAAATAAGAAATAAAGGAGAATAATAAGAGGAAGAGATACAGAATAAAATTTCCTTTGCTGATTCCTCTCCCTTTTGAAGGATGTAAATGTCATGAGGTCTATCAAGAAATTATTAGCCCATCATCTTTGGGCAAAAGAAGAGTTCTAGTAACTATTCATAAAATTAAGGTTTACCATCTTTCTTATAAATTTATCATGTTTCCTAAATTCTTCATCTATTTATTCTTTCTGTCTAGATGGTTTGTAGCACACTTCAATCAAAGAACTGATTCTGTTTCTATATTCATTACTATTTGCCCAAATCTTTCCCACTATGCTTCCTTCCCCTACTCTGATTCCTAGACTTCCCCACTTCAATATATCTTCTTAAAATACAAGTTTCTCTCTCTCCTCATCCCCTTACATTTTGCCTGTCTTATTTGTTTTGAGGGAACTATTAAAAGGTATTCAGTGTATACCCACCCAGAACCATATTCCAATCATAGTTTTCATCACAATAAGACTCAACAATAACTTGCAGGTCAAATTTGCCTCCCTGCCTACACTTTTTGTATTTGTGTAGACATTAGAGGTTTGGGGTTTCATTACTTGCTCATTTATTGGATTTTGTCTCCTGTTAACTCTTGCATTTGTCAACTGTTATTCTTCTTTCTACCTAATTAGTCTATATTCAGAAATATACTAATAAAAATTTAACAACTGACTCTCCAAGGGGGAAAAACATATACATGATAATCTATGTTAACTGTCACTTTCTTAAGTCTAGACAGTTAACAAAACAATAAATGAAGACCTAACTTGTAGTGTTTGCTAATTCCTGAGGTGTAAATGCTCACACTGAGAATTTAACAAGCTCCCAAGATAGTTGGAGCTAACTCTAGCACATCTTTGTCTCTGATAACCTAAATTGCAGAGTTTTCTCCTCTCCCCTTCCTTTTCAGATAAATGTCCTTTTGATTAGATTTGTAAGACTCTAGACAACACATTTCAACAAGCTTTTGTTAGGTACACTCCAACCCTGGTTATGTGCCTGTTATTTCTTTATGCTTCTTTTTTTTATAATTCTGTAGTCCAGAAATTCAAACCCTATTCTCCACCATCTTAAATAGATATTCACTTCACAAATCTGCCTTTCTTCACAGAATCCCTTGCTTTTAGTGGGCAGCTGTAATGTAATAACTACTTGTACTGGTATGGGGTTGTTTACCCAAAACTTGGTCATCTTTGGCAACACCTTATGATACAGTGCAATGCAAGTTGGCTTTGAAGTCAGAGGACCTGTGTTCAAACCCCAGTTCTGCTATGCTCTTTCCCTCTAAAGTTACCTTCAACTTTGTACATATCTTAGATGCAAATAGTTATTTGCATGTTGTCTCCACCAATAGAATTCTAACTCCTCAAGGGAGGGGCCCTGTTTTTGCCTTTCTTAGTTTCCTAAGTACTTAATTTAGCACCTTTGTGCCACATAGTTAGAGCATGATAAATGCTTGTTGACTGACTGACTAATTAACTTTCTCCCCATGTCCTCTTGCTCCCTAACCCTTTGCCCCCTGCCCCTTCTATGAGTCCTACATCTTTCTCTTTTACAGCTTCACATTCTCATAGCATCCCCCTCTCCTTCTCCTCTCATCTCCTTCCTACCCTCCCCACCCCAACTCCAACCCCAGGATTCTTTCTCTTCTCTGTAAATGACTCCAATCTTTTAAGCAGGCTGTCAGTGCCTTGGCTGGGAGAAGCCTGCTCCTTGGCTTCTGAACGTCCCTCAGCAAGAATACAACTTTGGTCTCCAGCTTCTAAATAGACTCTGTGATAAAGCTGTGGTGAAAGAAGGTGTCTTCTAAGAAGTTCACGTTACAGCCTGTAGTAAAAGAAAATAGTGATATTGTTTCAGCCACCAGTTTCTTCCTATTGTCTTCATTGTCAAAAACATGCCCCCTCCAAGGGACGGGATGTGTTTCAGTACAATTCGAGAATGGCCTTGTAACCCAATATTATCTTCATTTTCCTTCTTGTTTCATGTTACTTTCTGATCCTTGGGTTCTCCCAGTTTCACCGCCGCCCATGACATTACTGTGACTTGTTAACTTTCTCATTATTCCCACCGTCAATGGGAGAACAATAAATCGTGTTATTCTGTATTAGACTTCCCTGTCACTCAGGGTTTTATCTCCATTGATACCCCAGGTAGCAGGCATAGAAACTAAAGTAGGTTGTCTTGTCTTCTGCTAATCTTGAATGCCTTTTGTTCAGAGAGGTGTTTTGTATGCATCAGTCAACTGAGGACTCATCCTGAAGAAACCCTCAGTCAGCATACAGATCTGAGTGAAAAACAGATACTTGGGCTATTAAATATTCATAGCAAAAGGTACCTGTGCCTTGGTCACCTTTTGACTCTCTCCATCTGAAAGGATGATCAGCAACAACAGAGAAAATCAGATGGGCCGATGCAATTTCTGACTGAAACACCCAGGCTGGCTCTTTTCTTCAGTATTGATATTAAGCCTATGCACAAACTTATCTTCACCCTCAATTTGACACTATCCTTGTGTCAAAATAGTTTTTAATAAAGGACCCTAGTTGAATCAATAGGCTCAAAAGATCAAGTTTAGTCCAATTGTTTCTTGTTTTAAGGAAAAGGGTAATAGATAGATAGCCTTTCCCCCCTCTTTCTGAGCTCTCGAATCTCTCCTCCTCCCACCTCATCCTTTAAACAGACTTCTTCACTGGGTCTTAAAGAAATGGGTTCAATGTGTAATTGAGTGGCCTGTTATTTATGTTTTTACAGAGGAAAATCCTGCCAGATCAATAAGCCAACTTCCAAACAGAGAGTAACCAAAGAACATAATGGCTCTTAATTGGATGTGATCAGTGGATGTCTTTTAGGTGTCACACTCAACTTGAAATTAGCCGGTATAAACTATAATAATAAAGGCAGAGACAGGAAGGAAGAAGGAGAAAGTGGGGGAGGGGGGCTATCCAAACTTTAGATAGGATTTATTCCTACAATGAAACAGTATTCCTAATAAAGCAAGCATTGAATCTGAGAATTTATTGACCTCTCATAATTTAATAGAAAAGCAGTTTTCTATTGGAATTAGGAGTATAAAAGAGGTCCTAACCACTCCCCCAAACTGCCCCACTTACCCTCCATCAACCAGGGTAGCAATGAGAGGAAAAAGTCAAGCAGGGCTTCCTGATGGAGAGTGGATTGGAGTTTAAATTTGTCTCCACAATCATCAGAGTCAGTTTCTATAGGGATAATAAAGGGGAGAAAACTACAGGGAAATTATTTTAGTTATGCAGTTCAGGTTTTACTTTATTAACAATGCATTTTCTCATTCCATTTAACAGATCAGGGAATGAATTTAATTCAACAAGCTCTTTATAGAATGCCTTCTATTTGTAAGGCACTGGGCTTGGCACAAGGGAGACAAAGACAAATAAGGCTATAGGACTGTAACTCCAGAGGTGGAAAGGATCTTAGGCACCATTTAGTCCAACCCTCTTGTTTTACATTTGGGCAAACTGGGGCCCAAAGAGGAGTCACTCAGAATTTTAGTGGTTGTTTAGTCTTGTCTGACTTTTCATGACTCCATTCAGGGTTTGCTTGACAAAGATACTAGAGTGGTTTGCCATTTCCTTCTCCAGTTCATTTCACAGATAAGGCAAACAAGGTTAAATGACTTGCCTGGGGTCACTCAACTAATAAGTGTCTGAGACCAGATTTGAACTCAGGGCCTCCTGACTCCATGCCCAGCACTCTATCCACTACACCATCTAGCTGCCCCTAGTAAGAATAAGAGGTAGGAAAAAGGTATAATTTCATATGAAATACATCTACCCTGAGGGAGATTATATTCTAAGAGATGGAAGGTGAGACAGCAAGTACACAAAAAAAGTATATTCATGTCCATACAAAGCAGATATAACAAAATTTCAAGAGTTGAAGGAGAAGGAGTAGAGAGCACTAACAAGGAGGTTAGGGTTCAAGTCAAGAAAACCCTCATGTAGGAAATAGCACAAGAAAAGGAGGACCCTACAGACAGAGGTTATAATGGAGAGCATTCTGGCCACAGATTACAGCTTGAGAAAAACTGCACAAGCAGGAAATGGAGCACTGCCTACAGGCAATAGTAAGTTGACTGTTTGACTAGAATGGGTACATGAGGGCTAGTAATATAAAATAAGTTTAGAAGGACGGTTTTGAGCCAGATGGTAAAGGGCTTACAGTACTAAACCGAGAAGTTTGTAGTTTATCCCAAAGACAATAGGGAGCCAGTGATGATTCCTGAGCAGGAGAGTGGTACTCTCAGGCTTCTACTTTAGGAATATTAATTTGGCAGCAGCAATGGGGCATGGTCTGAAGAAGAGGAGAGATTTGGGAGCAGAAAGACTAATGAGGAGATTTTATGACCTTTTAGGTAAAACATGATAGGGGCCTAAACTGTACTGGCGTTCATGAGTAAAGAGAAGGATTGCATATGCAAGAGATATGGATATTAAATCAGTAAGACTTGACTACTGATAAAATGTAGGGGGTAGGGATGGAGGAAGTCAAGTATAAACCTGAAATTGCAAAGCTGGGGGAAAGGAATGAATGAAGGAATGAGCATTTATTAAATGGTTATCATGAGCAGAACAATATTCTAAGGGATGAGATGCAAATAGAAAACTAAGAAGATACTATTCTCAAGGAGCACACATTCTCGCAAGGAGACATGGAAAGCTGGTCCTTTCAATAGGAAGAGGGAATTTAGGAGAAGGTGTGAGTAACGGGAACCTTGACTACTGTGACTCCATGAAGACAGGGCAATTATTTATCTAAAATTTGTATCTCCAGGCCTCCTTTGCCTAGAATAGTGTTCTGTACACAAAAGGCCATTAATAAATGTGTGTAGAATGTAAGAAGGAAGGGACTTTGAAGAGACATATGTGAAGAGTTCATATTTTTCCTGTTTTAGTTTGTTAGCTCTTTGTTATACAAAATAGGGCTGAAAATAATATGATGTCTTATACGTAGGGTAGGGACTAGACTTGTGATCTTATCGATATAGGAAACACTCAGCTGGGGAAGCCCCCTTTCACAGTAGAGTTTAGCACCTTCTCTTTACCTGATGGTCTTAAAAAGTGATCCAGAGCACTAAGAAAAGTTAAATGACTTGCCTAGGGTCACAAAGCCAGTATGTGTTAGAGACTATCTCTCCATCTATTCCTCCATGCTGCCTCTCCTGTCTTACAAACAGTAGGTGCTCAATACATGTTTGTTGAATTGAATTAACAGCTTCTTCCAAAATGGCATTATCCATAATTAATATAAAATTTAGTCATACACAAAAAAACCACTACAAAATTCTGTTCTCAGTTCTTGATAGTAATAATTGTGCTACATTCAAGTTTTACCTATCCTTCTGTTAAATGGATTCAAATTACATATGGATGATTCATGTACATCATTTATGATAGAATTTGGAAATTGGAGGAATCATGGAAAAACATAGTATTTCATTATGTAATATAGCATTATTAGTACTATATTATATAGTATTATAAGTACTATATTATATAATATAGTATTTCATTGTATTGAGTTAGAACCTGAGGGCCAAAGACAATCCACAGATTTAGAGTTGGAAACAACCTCAAAGTTCATTGAATTCAGCTCCCTCATTTATAGATGAGGAAACTGAGGTCATAGATGTTAAGCTTAAAATCACATGGGCAGTAAATTTCAGAGTTGGGACTTAATTCAGGTCCTCTAACTCTAAAACCAAGGTTCTCTTCTACCACACCACAGAAAATGATATGACTTTCCCAATATCATAAAGTGAGTAGTGGTAGAGATGAGATTGATGACCTGACCTGGTTATGAAGCATTATACAGTAGAAAGAACGTGGGTTCTGGAGTCTTGGTTCAGATTCCACTTCTGAGGCTTTACCACCAATGTGACACTGGGCAAGTCATTTCATTTCCATGGGCCTCAGTTTACTTATTTGTAAAATATGGTGTGTGCGTGGGGGTGGTGGTGGTGGTTAATTAGACAGCCTCTAGCTATAGTTCTATGATCTTATGACTTCCTGACTCGAAGTCATATTTTTCTGTAAAGGACCTCATTTTGGTTAAAGCTCTCAACCTTTTGACTTGTCCAATTTTATCAGAGCCATGATGTGGTTGAGAGAGTCTGGGATTCAGAAAACCTGCATTTTGATTCCAAACTTTTACTATTTGTATAATCTTGGGTAAAACACTTAACCTCTCAGATCTCCTCATTGGTCAAAGGAAATGGTTGGATAAGATAATCTATAAGGTCTAGCTAGACCTTAGATTCTCTAGCTCACTTTTTATCCTCTAAATCCTCTCAGCAGACAATGTACTGGGTTGAGTTTTCTTTCTTCTCTGCATTTCCATCCAAGCCAGGACAAGTATTTGAGCATCTTAAGCAAAGTTTGAAAATTGCACCTTCCATGAGTTAGTGCCAATTGAAGGTTTGAACCATTACTATAGCACATATAATTTAGGATTGTGAGACTGAGAATAGAAAGGGACCTTACAGACTATCAAACCTTGACTTAACTACAAAATAAATATGTGTCATGAGAGTGGAAATTTTTTTGCGATTATAAATAAGGTATTTCTAAAAAGTCACTTTTGAAAATTTCTCTATTTGAGTACTATTTTGTTGTTTTTCATTCATTTCAATCATGTCTGACTCTGTGGCCCCATTTGGGGTTTTCTTGGCAAAGCTATTGGACTGGTCACTTTTATCAGCAGCTGCTCGATCTCTGGTTTTTTCTCTATTCACTCTTCGAGAAGATGTTAACAATCTGTGATTTACTCCTGAGCCCTGGTAGTAGAATGAAGGACAAAGAAGAGAACGAAGAAAAGCAGAGGGTCTGTATAGTCCATACACAGACTCTCTAGTCCCCTGTAAGAGAGAAAGGTGTGTGTTGCAAGGACTTTCATTTGAAACTTGGCACACCAAAAGAAATAGTGATGATTAAAGACTAGTCCATTTCCATAGAGAAGGTTGTGGTTAATTTCATATCCTGTACCTTGAGTTCTCAGGAGAGGAGGTACTCTACCAACTTAATGGCTATATTGAATACAAATACAGATATAAATTCAAGTCTACCTTGGGGTCAGGGAGCTGGGGAATGAGGATTCTGAAAATCTGCTGTATCTGGCAAGGCAATCCAGTGCTATTTGAGAGCTGAAGCTGCCAGCATCTTTCAAAAGCAAATCTGGCCCAAAGAAAGCAAATAATTAAGCAAGTCATTAGGAAACCTATAAAAGCACAGGATGTGCTACAACACCCTGCCCTTAACTTCAAAAGGTGACGGATGGGCAGAGATACTTTGTAGCAAAGGAAAAAGCAATAGAATGGAAAATATGAAGTTACACAATTCTCTAGTCTCAAGGGGGAAGGTGAGGAGGAAGTTCATTACCTAGGAGGCAACTTCAGCTCAGGACAAAGTAGTGGAGTCCCCATTTCCTGTTCTTCCCCACCTTGGAAGCCCCAGTGGCCTCAAGGTGAAGACCACTGAAGTATGGTCTGAGGACAGCCTTATTTTAGAGGTATCTCAGAGGCTGAAGGGAACCTAGGTGGTCTGTAGGATGTTGACTCACTTAAGACTTAGTGGATTTAAGCAGTACTGAAGGAGACAATTTGTCTTTCCACTGTCTCTCAAACCTGTGCCCCACAGTTATTTAGATGCTTATGACCTCATTCCCCAAACACCCCTCATCCCCCCACTTTCTTCCTAACTCTAAGAGGTAAATGAAAGAAAGTCACACTAAAACCTTTAAAACAGTTTCTCTGCCTGGGCTATTTGTTTACATGACAACTTTGAGGAAAGGACACAGGCTCAAATCTACTTTCTCTATTATTTTCCCTGTATGTCCAGTTGGACCTCAGTTTCCTCATCTGTAAGAGGAGGGGCTTGGACCAGCTGATCTCTGGAGTCCCTTCCAGTTTGAAAGCTATGATTCTTCAATGGTGGAACTTTAGATAATGTAGCATCTGTGTAGGTGAGTAATGAGATTGATTTCATAAATGGGAATAGAAGAAAGAGGAAGTTGCTTACCTTAAGCAAAACTAGACTTCCTTGGTCTATCTGGGTCAGTTTTAGGTTTGACCCAATCAATTTAAGTTCCTGTGCTCCAGAAATGCAATGTTTCAGAAAAAAAAACATTCCAATAGACACAAAAAAAAATTCTACATTTTCCTCAATTGATTACCTTTGCCCCTAGACATACTACCCAGAACCCAAGTGGTTTATGGGCTGCATTTGGGGTGATTAGCTCCAGTGGGATGCTTCTAATAAAGAATTAGCTAGGACAAAGTTGGTGCTATTCAAGGATGTACATTTGGGAAGATAGTCAAGATATGTTTGTTAACTCTTTCCTCTTTTCCTTTCCTATTTCCTCTGTTCCCCAGATTTCTGGCCAAACTAAAAATGACTTTAAAGATATTAAGGTTTGAGATATTTGAAATTAGCGTTTCGCTTTACTGTTTGTGGTTGTTGTTATGTAGTTTTTCTCTTCAAGAAAGACAAATTTGATTAGATTTATTTGTCAAAAAGAACACTGATGTGATGTAATTTTGATCAGAGCAACTCCGAATTGGTGTAATTATTTCTAAATATTTAAAAGCTCATTTGGCTTAATGTGTTTTCCAGGATGAGCTGTTAAGTCATTAGGGGCTGATGTGGTGGCCTTTTATTAGGCAGCACCTAATGTCTCTTTGGGGTGTTGGGTTCCAAGTGTGAACTCCCCATTAACATACAGGTAATGAATGGTAGTCAGTTGATGACGGAACCAGATGTCTTACTTTAACTACTCAGCAAAGAAATTCTATTTGACTGACACTAAGATAATTAGGACGTATTTCACTTAAAAAAAGAAAACTAAAATTATTCACCCACAACAAAGGATATTCAGAGGCTTTAAATCTGAATAAAAATTCTACACATTTTTGTTCAGTGCTTACTGGGGGGGTAATGCATTGTTTTAATTGCTGAGGGAAATATTTAAAAAACTTGGCCTCTGTTTTAAAGGAACTTAAAAATCTAGTAAAAACTAGAGAGAGATTGGACCTCTGATTTCATGAATATTGGGAACTTCTGAATGAGGAAACCTACCAAAACAGGACAGAAGCTTCTCTGCAATGCATGGTCCTAAAGAGTGGCCTAGGCCAACCAGAAGTGACACCCAGAGTTTCAAAGAAGATATTTGAACTGAAGTCTCCTTACTTTTAAGACCAACTCTTTAAACCATAAGGCCATGCTACTTCTCAACAGAGGTAAAACCATATGTATATATAATAGAAAGTAGGATACATATATATAATAGAAATTAGGACAAAGGAAGTGCACAGAAGAAGGTACAAGTTCACTGCTATGATAGTTTAGAACTGTAGGGTAAATGTACTATAATGAAGAGCATGATTTACTTGGAAGCAAGGGAGATACGCAGTCAAACCCTGCTTCAGACACCAGTTGTATGATCATGATCAAGGTTCTCAATGACCTTATAGTTTCTCACGTATAAAATGGGAATAGTGGGGTGCAAGAGCTAGCTCAGACAACCGATTGTTAAATTTTCAATGTGAGCATTTCCACTTTAGAAATAAGCAAACATTACAAATCAGTTCTTGATTCATTGTTTTGTTGATTGTCTAGACTTAAGAAAGTCATGGAGAAAATATTAATAACACAGATTAGACTTTAAAATTTGTCTTGTGTACTTTTGGGGGGCATATTAATCATTTATCAATGTACCCTTGGCCAGATAATTGTGCCTGAAGTAATTCAATTAAATAAACACTTATTAAATGTGCCAGGCACCATGTTAAATGTTAGTAGTACAAATATAAAAATGAGACCCTCAATGAACTCTCCCATCAACCTCACAGGGCCATTGTGAGGTCAACCATTGTGAGGTCATAAATTGATTGGGTTGAATCTAAGACATGACAACATTTTGTCATTCAATTGTTTCATTTGTGTCTGACTCTTCATGAACCATTTGGGGTTTTCTTGATTGAGATACTGGGGTGGTTTGCCATTTTCTTCTCCAGTTCATTTTACATATGAGGAAACTGAGGCAAACAGGGTTAAGTGAGTTTCCAAGGGGCACATAACTGGTGTCTGAGGCCAGATTTGAACTCATGGAAGGTGAATCTTCCTGACTTCAGGCCTTGTACTCTTACCACTGTACCACCTAGCTGTTCCCAATAGTACATAACACACATACACATGTATATTATATATGTATAATAATACATGTATACATGTGTATTAAATAGAACACACATATGTGTATATATATGAAGTGCTATTTACATCAGCTTTTATCATTACTAATAATATTCAGAAGAAGTTACTTCCTAATTATAGAGAAAATTAAATGGAGACAGTGACATTTAAATGGGTCTTTGAAGGAAAGCTAAGATTTTATTTTATTTTATTTGCTTTTTTTTTGGAGGGCAATTGGGGTTAAGTGACTTGCCCAAAGTCACATGACTAGTGTCAAGTGTCTGAGGCAGTATCTGAACTCAGGTCCTCCTAACTCTAGGGCCGGTGCTCTATTCACTGCGCCACCTAGCCACCCCCAAAGCTAAGATTTTAACAAATGGATGAGGAAGAGGGTGGCATTCAAGGCCTAGGGAAAGCTAGTATGAGCAAACAGAACCAAAGCTAGAAATTAAAGAATGTATTACAGCAATGATAAACCTGGGTTGTTCATTGCATTTATGTAAACATGAAATTAGTCAGTCAACAGGTCAGTGAATAACAATTAATCAAGGACCTCCTGTTTATAGCTAGGTGGTGCAGTGGATAGAGCCCTGGGCCTGCAGTCAGGAAGACTCATCTTTCTGAGTTCAAATTTGGCCTCAGACACTTAGGAGCTATGAGACCCTGGGTAAGTCACTTAACTCTGTCTTAATTTCCTCATCTGTAAGAAGAGCTAAAGAAGAAAATGGCAAACCACTCCCACACCTCTGCCAATAAAACCCCTAACAGGGTCACAAAGAGTCAGACATGACTGAAAAATAACTAGACACCAGTAGTTTGTGCCAAACACTGTACTAAGTGCTGGGTATACAAGAGAGTCAAAAGACAGTCCCTACACTGGAGAAACTCACAATTTAATGGCATTATATGATTCGGGATGCAGTATGAGCCACAAGGACAGTGCTGTTAGTGGGGTTTTGTTCTGGACGGCCAAATTTTAATGCTCAATTCAAGAGGCATCTTTTACCCGAAGCCTTTCCCCATTCCCCTCCCCAGATGTTCTCCTCCATATTTTTAACTTGTGAGCAGCCTAATTCTGATTTTATTTTTAAACTGAACTGATTTCTTTCCTCTCTGTACTACCACTCCGCAGCTAATCCTGTATAGGCACTCCACGTACCTGAAAGCCCTCTGGGAGACCGAGGCACCCTCAGTAGCTATAACGGTTGCAAAGAAGCTTTTTATTACCTACTAGCTTGACTTTCTTTCTGCACATATCACCACCACCTCAATCCTAAAGCACAAAGCCAGACTCTGGAGAGCTTTGTTTCGATTCAAGATTGCCATCCTCGGCCGCTTGGTCTTACAGGTCTAACATTGCTGTCATCCCATCATGCCGGTGACATCCTAATGTGGCCCCATCTGCTGAGATTTGAAATGACATTGTCATGAGATCCTCCCAAGACATTAAGTTGTATCCTAAGGAAAAAGAAATCAATCATGCTCTTAAGGAAAATATATACCTAGATGTAAATTATATACACCAGATGCAGAGAGACGCCTGCAAATATACACATTCGTTGTTCGGGGTCTGATGCTTTCAAAAGCTCTTCTCTGGGTCTTGCTCAAGGTTCCTCCTTGAAAAATTCACTAGGATTTATTTTTCTTTGGGGTTTTTTTTATAAGATCCTGATTAAACATACTGAATACTTTTACTCCCAAAAAACTTTTTCTCCAGGGAAAAAAAAGAAACCAAAATCAGCAATTTTGGAAAAATAAATTATTTTAAATTACCCTTGGAACTACAGAATACCAAGGGAAATGTGTCATTTTATAGTTCATAATTCAATACAAGAGAGACATTTTGAGAATGCATGAAGAACTGCCTTCTGAGTAAGGGAACAATGTCAGGAAGATCTGGGTTCAAGGCCTACCTCTGACACATTCTAGCTATGTGACCCAGAGCAAAGCTAAAGCACTTCAGCGTCCCAGTCAACTCTCCAAGATCATACCTTATAAAATAGGATCAGCACTGCTTTAGTGGAAGGAGTCTCTCATTGGGTGTTCCCTGTCCTAATAAAATCACAGGTCTGACCTCAGCCCGTCTTCCCCAAAATTCAATACCACCTAAATATGATTCAACCAATATTTATTATGCACCTACTGAGTGACCTGTAAAGCACCGAAGGAAAACAAAGTTTAATTAAGATACAGCCCCACCCTCATGGAACTTATATTAAGGCATATAAGATGTTGAGGAACAAACACAATGGACAAAAACACATCATAATAATTGCTTCAAAGAGGTGTATATACAGAATCTGGATCATACATTACGGTCACAATTTATGCCAAGGCAAATCTCTAAAGATCATTAGTTTAATAGGAAGGGGGCAGGATCCCAGGCAATTTGCTTGGTTTCTTTCATTGATGTCACAGGCAGGGGGATGCTAAGTGTTCACCGATGCTGGAGTCCTGGCAAAGCCAACTAGGGAGTGGAAGCATGAGATGTGGAAGTTTCCAGAAAAGAACAGGATGAAAGGTTGTTAGATAGGAAGATGAGAAAATACTTAGTGTCTGACAGAAGTAGGTTCTTGAAAGTATACCTTATGGGGGCTGCTAGGTGGCACAGTGAGTAGAGCACCAGCCCCGGAGTCAGGAAGACCTGAGTTCAAATCCTGCCTTAGATGCTTAACACTTACTAGCTGTGTGACCTTGGGCAAGTCACTTAACCCCAAACTGCCCTGCCTTCCCCCCTCCAAAAAGCAAAAAAAAAAGAAAAGAGAAAAGAAAGAAAGTGTATCTTAGAGGTCTCAGGGTCACTTTGGAATACCCTGAGACCTTTTGTAATACCCACTTGTCAGACATGTTCTAAAGAGAATGCCAGTTAGAAAAAGGGATGGAGTTGGCCTAGATTGTTTCTGTTTCCCCATTAAGTGCAGTTTTTTAAACAAAGATCATTTGTGATCTTTTGATAATATGTCAAGTAAATTGTTAAAGTATTTCTTGGTCAGATCTGTATTGAACTAAGTGGGCTCTGAGTTTCTTTCTCTCTTTTTTTGCTTTTTGGAGGGCAACTGGGCTTAAGTGACTTGCCCAAAGTCACACAGCTACTAAGTGTGTCAAGTATCTGAGGATGGATTTGAACTCAGGTCCTCCTGACTCCAGGGCTGGGGCTCTATTCACTGTGTCACCTAGCTGCCCCCTCCTTTCTATCTCTTAAGATTCTGCGATCATCTTATTTGTTATATTCAATCAGTTGATGAATCAACATTTTAGGCTGATCACATGGAAGAAGGTCTAGACTTTGTGCTTAGCCTCAGAGGTCATCACTGGGAGCAATGATGAATGAATGAATGAATGAGCAATTATTAAAGTTTGTACTATGTGCCCAACATTGTGCTGAACACTGAGTCTACAAACATAAGTAAGCAATGAGTTAAAGTTAACAAAGAAGCAAATTTAGGTCTGAAGTAGGGGAAACATTGCTTAATAATTAGAATTATCCAAAAGTACAACGGGTTACCTCAGTAGGTACTAGTATCCACCTCACTGGAGATCTTTAAGCAAAAACTGGATGACCACATGTCAAGTATGTCATTGAGGGGTTTCTTGTTGAGGGATGGATTGGACTAGGTGGACTCTCAGGTCCTTTCTGGCTCTAAGAGTCTATGATTCAGTTTGCTTACCCCATGTAAGCAGACTCAAGTCTGAGGAACTAACTTTGCAGAAGATGAGAAGGCACAGCCCCTGCTTGCAAGGATTTCATAATATGCTTGGGAAGATATTATATTCACATGAAAAGACTCAATATCTCCTTGGAAACCTAAACAACTAGAAGGCAATGAGTAAACATTCTTTGAATGGAATATTGGTTTGTTTCACTATAAATGAATAGGCCTGTCCCTCTGCCTCCAAGTCAGAAAATCAATCAAGTCATCAATTATCAGGCACTTATTCTTTGCAAGTCACAGTGAAAGGCACTGGGAGACTACATAGCACACAAATGATGGGGAATAGGAGGGCAGACCCTCTGGGGTCCATCCACTGGCATATGCATCAAGTCATCAGACATTGAAGCATTGCTCCATTTGCCACTGGACTTCAAAGGGAGGTTTTGGGGCTATTTTATTTTTAATTTTTGGTGGGACCTCTCATAGATTCAGGCATGAGAACAAGAAAAAGTGAAGCTTTCAGTCATTAATGGAGTGAAGTTTTGGCTAATCAAAGAAGGATTAAGGAGAGAGGTGGTTCAAATTGATATCCTTACTCAGGGAGACTTGAGTTCAACTCTTCCTTCAGATACTAGTTGCATGATCCTGGCTAAGTCACTTAACTTCTCAGAGCTTCAGGTTTCCTCCAACAGACTTTTAACTCTGAGAATAGGAACTGGTTGTTCTTTTTTTCCCTTTCTTTATATCCCCAGAACATAGCACAGTGTTTTACACATAGTAGGTACTTATTGACTTGATTTATAAAATGACAAGGCTGGACTGAATTGTTCTTAAGGTCCTTTCCAGTGCTATAACTATGATCTTATGACTTCTGGAGACATCAACAGCTAAGGTTTCACCGATGCCAACCTGTCCACTACCACTGGGTCTCCCAAACATGTTCCTACTCAGAGTTCCACACAGGTGTTCCTCTAATTATTTTTGCTCAACTTTACTAGAAAAAAAGGGCAGAGGAGTGAAGGTTTGATATCGAATCTGGTAGGAGGAAAAAAAAAAAGAAAAAACACCCACTGTGCTCATCAGGATAGCCCTCTCATTATTGTTTGTTACTTTCCTATGGGGGGATAATTGCATTTTGTTTTATGTCTGTGTGTGGTGGTTTCTTTCTTTCTTTAAAAAAAAAATAGAAGTAACAGGCTTTAAGCGAATTAGAATACTTAATATGGGTTTTGAACTTCTGCCAGGAGCCAGCTCCAAAGCGAGTTCTTCCTATTTACATTGTTGCATTTATCCATTTCTAAACATTAAAAGATCCATCTATGAGATTCTGGGTAAATCCAGCATACAGATAATTTGTGAAAAAAAAATTTTTTTAGGAAAAAAAAAACTCCCTTTCAAAATGTTCTGTGGTTTTTCTAATCTTGTCGCTTTTCTAATTTCCTAATAATATAACCTTGAAGTCGAAAGACACAGCCTGTGATAATCTGTGTACACTGTCTTCGTCATTATCACAGACATTTCTGGAGAAAAAAAAATAGTACCAAAAGACCTAGACATCCACACACCCACAGAACCCCCCCCCCTTACACATTCAAAGCTGACTTTAAAGCCATACTTTAGTCACAGTTCAATCAGATCCACATTAGTCCGACCCATCAGACAGAAAAGCGTTCACAAGCATAAGGGGGGTATTGACTTTAAAAATTTACTGGCGAGGCGTTCAGAGCCTGCAGGAATGTCAAAACTCCAACCTGCATTTTGATGTTTTCGCCTCTGGTTAGTCTTGACTGACATGCTTGGAGCACTTTGGTTTGTGCTCTGGCATCCATTAACTGTCCTTGACTCAATGTTACCCAGGCTGCTCTGGCCAGTGCCTAATGGTTACACTGGACTGGGTGCCCGCAAGGTGCAAGAAAACATATACCCCACTGGAAGGGATCACATTGGCTAGTCTCGGCTTCATTAAGGGGGGCAGTGTTTGATCCCAAATTAATGAGAGCCTGTTAATTATTATTCTGATAATTGGGCCTCATGTGGGAGCACGGCAGTCAAGAGGTGTTTTAAAAAGGAAGCAAGTTTGGAAAAGGAGAAAGAAATGTCAAGGTTGAGATGTCTTTGAGGAGAGTTTGTTTATATGCAGAACTATTCTACCTAAGCGAGGATGTGGTAAGAGATGGAAGAGAGTAAACGGGGCCGGGGAGAGCTCAAGTCTATATTTACTTCAGCTATCATATATTACAAAATTGTTACCTTGGGGAAAACCATTCCGAAAAGGCTCACCAGTCTCATGACTGAACCTGTAATTCTGCATGAGGAGGTTGAGAATTGGTTTCTCTTGGAGGAGAGAGGCGTGCTGGGGAGACGTGGGGGCTCTGTGGCAATTCCCAGCTGGAAAACAGATTCCTTGTGTTATCTGAGGAGGGGGTAGTAATCCTCAAGCCTGCCTGAATTTAGCAATTTATTTTTGTTTTCATCCTGTAAAATGGGGCTGGGAGCAATTAAGGGCTGCCATGGAAGGGATTTTATCTTTCTCATCCATATTTTCATCATCATAGTTACCATTAGCATGCCATTTTACATAGACTGTGATATGTCTGTAGGTATTTATTGTTATTTTTATTATACAGCTCGATACAGTGGAAAAAGCATGAATTCTAAAATCAGAGGATCTGTGTTCAAATGCTGACTTTGATATTAACTGACTATAAACTTAGGCAAATCACTGAGCCATCCTGTGCTTCAGTCTTTTCACATTTAAAATGAAGGGATTGTGTTTAATAACTTCTCAGGTTCTTTTCAATGCTAGATCTCCATTTGACATATCAGGAAACTCAGGCTAAGAGTTATTAAGTGACTTGCTCATGCAGCTAGGACCTGCTAATGTCAGGAGGCCATTGGGATAAAAGACAAGTTCACAGAAATTGTGTGTGTTGGGGGGAGGGTGTGTGCATGGGTATCTGGTGGGAGAAAAATTACTTTTTCAGAGAAGAAAGCCTGTTGTCAAAAACACGGGATTCATTTGCCTGCTGTTTGTAGGGGCTTTGGAATCTCATCAAAATCAGACTGGATTTTGCTGGAACACAGCATACTATAGTGCAAAATTCATTAGGTGGTAGGCTCATCTTGGAAGATGAACTTAAAGTTTCTTCTGTTCTGGGGCTAAAAGCATGATCTAGGACATAAATTCAGGTTGGAAGTTTGCACCTGACTTATCCACTTATTTGCTTTGTAACCCTAAGCAAGTCCCTTAACCTCATCTAGTTCCAGTTCCATTATCTACCAAATGATGTGTTCATTCAGGCAGTTTGGTATAGTGGAAATTATGCTCGATTTGTAGTCAGAGAACTCTGATTCAAGTCTCTGCCACTTAGATGACAAGTTACTCAACCTCTTTGGGCCAAAGTTTCCTTATCTGCAAAATGAGGGATTTGGACCTCTAATGAATGCCCTTTCCATCTCTGATCTTCTGATCTTCTTACTCCTAATTCAGTCGTCTACCTTCAAGACCACATTGTTTCCCATATATGCAGAATATCCACAAATATGAAAGATTTAAGTGAAATCAAGCAAAGTGAAAATGGTAGAATTAAGGGCACTTTTCTAGCATGAGAATGTAAAATCCTAAGACTCTAAAAACATTGGGCAAGTTGATGAAGGGTTGTCATTAATATCTGCATATTTAGTTATGATATTTATTTTAAAGTTTCTTAAATATACACAAAGTAGTAGATTGTAATGGCCTTGACCACCCTATACAGTGCCTGTAATATGTTTGAAAAAATGAATGAACAAGCTCCTTGGCAAGTTAGGGATGTAGATAGTTTGATTTCAGTTCATACATGAGCCCATCCTATGTATCATCAGTCTATGCCCCTTTCTTATAACTCCCATCTTGTCAAGTTCTCTTTTAAGACTATCATTTGGGGAGAGGGGGAGGACAGAGAGTGGGAGAAAATTTGGAACTCAAGAGATTGTAGAATTGAATGCTGTAAACTAAAAGTAAATAATTTTTAAAAGACTATCAGATGATCAGTCTAGTGGCACAAAAAACTTAATAATAACTTAAATCCAAATAGTGTTTATACTAAGTTGAAGAGCAAATGTTACACAGTGAATAAGGAGCTACCCTTAAAGCCAGGAAGACCCAAGATCATCTTGGCTCTGACATATACTGGCTGTGTGATCAAGGCTGTGTCTCAACCTCTCCATGATTTAGGAAATGAACTCTAAAACTATACATTGCAGAGAAAGTACTCACCTGAATCAGCCAAGGGGATTGGTTTGGTTTTTTTTTTATCTCTACACCAGTTCTGGAGGCAGAAACAGTAGAGACCCTGATGTCAAGGAACTTACCTTCTACTCAAGGGAAAACTGCATGTGCAAAGATAAATAGGTACAAAGTAATTTCAGCGGGGGAGAACACTGAAGAATGAGGAGGGAAGATAAGGAAAGGCCTTGTGCAAGAGATACCACTTGAGATGAGCCTTGAGTTCTAAGAGGTAGGAGAGAAAGAGGGAATGAGGAAGGGAGAGAGAGAAAGAGACAGAGAGACAGAGAGAGAGACAGAGAGACAGAGACAGAGAGAGAGAGGGAGGGCACATTCTGAGCAGTAGACAGGACATCCTGTACAATACAAAGACAGGAGACTCAATGTCAAACATGGAGAACAGCACGTGGGCTAGATTGGCTGGAACTTAACACTAACAATAATGTGAAATC
This sequence comes from Pseudocheirus occidentalis, assembly GCA_028646575.1. NCBI lineage: Eukaryota > Metazoa > Chordata > Mammalia > Diprotodontia > Pseudocheiridae > Pseudocheirus > Pseudocheirus occidentalis. Next base: position 97,433,840 of record CM053593.1, on the reverse strand, counting down.
AGACTGGAAAGAAAGATTGAAGCTAGATTACAAAGAGCTTTAAATACTGAATAGATTTTATCCCTGATAGAGGTACCAATGAATAGTCTGGAAAGTGGGATGGTTCCCTTCTACTACATCTTGAGAGGAGCTGATTATACTCAGAGTATCTCTAGTTCTTTTTAACAGAGAGAACTCATAAATTTACCTAAACACTCGTGAATCTCTATAGATTTGAGCTATCTGTAAGGGTAAAACATTCTGTATTTTTTGCTGCATTCTATCCAAAATATTTCCTTTTACTGGTCTTATCAAGATCCCCCCTTTGAAGTCTTGGAGAGTATGGTCCTGATGTTTCTTAAATTAAGTGGACAAATCATTCTTGTGATCTTGTGATGAGCCAGCTGATTGGAGATGCACTCTGAAAAGGGTTTGAATGCTTGGCAGTTTAGTTTAGTTAGTGGGTGGGATTTTATGGGAGACTTGAAAGAAGCTGGAAGTCAGGAGACAAAGATGAGGTTAGAGAGCATTCTAGACATGGGGAAGAAGCAATGAAAATGTTTGAATTCATGGAGATGGATTACATGGCACAAAGAACAAGGAGGCCGCCGTTACTGGGTTAGAGGGTATGTGACAGGGTGGGTGGATGGGAAAGGTGTAAGAAGGCTAGAAAAGTCAAATGGGGGCAGCTCATGAAGACCTTTAAATGCCAAATAGAGATTTCATATTTGATCTTGGAGGTGATAGGAAACCATTGTAGTATAAAGGGTGGGGTGAGGGACTGTGTGACATGGTCAGACCTGTGCGTTAGGAAGATCACTTTGAAAACAGAAACCAACCTGAAAACTATTTTAGGATGTCTCCTTGACGCGAATGTTCCTAATCCCAGAGTTGTCCTAGTCTAAATGAGAAAACTTCTACCAGCTCCCCATTTCCTTAAGTTTCTCTTGAAATTGCACAAAAGAGGGGCAGGTAGGTGGTACAGTAAATAGAGCACCAGCCCTGGAGTCAGAAGGACCTGAGTTCAAATCCAACCTCAGACATTTAATAATTACTAGCTGTGTGACCTTGGGCAAGTCACTTAACCCCAACTGCCCTGCCTTGCCCCCTCAAAAAAAAGAGAAATTGCACAAAAACAGTGCCTATCACATAGTATGTATTTTATAAATGTTTATTGATTAATTGATCCACTCTGCTGATTCCCATCAAAGGCAGATTCCCTCAGCTGCCTTAATCATGAGATGCCCAGGAGCTATTTTTTTTGTAAATAAGCATTTGTAGGTATTTAAGAAAGAGAGAAAGACAGAGACAGACACAGACAGAGAGAAACAAATAGACAGAGAGAGACAGAGACAGAGAGAAATGGAGAGAGGGAGGGAACAAGGAAGGAAGGAAGAATTTCAAGCAAGGCAATACTGATAATCCAAGGCATAAAGCTAGGTGCTAGGAATACAATAGCAAAAGGAAAAATAGTCAAGGAGTTGACAATCTACTGGAATAACTCATCCCTGTTTCCTATACCACTACTAAGTAGTTCAAGGTTAAAATACAGTACTCCTTTAGATGCCCTGAGGACAGAAATTTTTTCTTCTAGACTATACCTACAACTACTACTTTTAACACCCTTCGTTCTGGCTCCTTTTACAAGGCCATACCTTCTTCAAATGACGAAGTTAGTCCTACTTTAAACTCTATCAAGGGTAGGAATATGATCGAGTATTTCAAGCCAGCTTGATTGCCCTAATTGTTAAATTTTTATTGTGAGTATTTAGACCTCAGAAATCAGCAAACACTAAAAAGCAGGCCTTGATCTGTTTCATTGACTGTCTGGACTGAAGAAAGTGTTAATAATGCAGATTAAACTGAAAAGTGTGTCACATACACCCCCCTCCCCCGCTAGTTTGTTAAACATTTATCAGCGTACCCCTGGTGGGGGTAACTCTTAGAAAGGTCGTGATCATAAATGAGGAGTAAAAACCAAGTCTATAAAATGCTGTGAGTAAAAGTATGAATCTGATTCAGACATTTGCAATTTAGCAGCAGCGGTGGTGGGGGCGGCGGCGTGGCGCTGGCACGGCCAAAGGTAGCCGGTAGCCAGAGATAGCTTGATACAGTGAGTAGGAGACAGGAACACCTGAGTTCTAGTTCTACCTCAGAGACATACAGGCAACGTGGCCCTGGGTAAGTCACTTAACCTCTCAAGGTTCTGGACTACTCTCTAAGACTATAAATTTTGGAAAAGGTGCTAACCTGAATGAGCAGGAGCTTCCTCACCTGGAAGTTCCCTATTCTGGTGAGATCCCACGTCCAGAGCTGTCCTATCATTATTATCCTAATGCATTTTTGAAAGACCTGTTTATTGTGTTGCTCTGTGCTGGGCATAGCACTATGTAAATGAACCATTTTTGATCTCTGCCCTTGAGAAACACCTACTTTCGTTTTATTTTTAGTTTATTTTCCAGTGGTGAGCCCACGTATTTACACACCACCCGGAGGCAAAGTCTTATGTTGTATTTTCTAAATGCATCACCTTTGTCTTGTCTTTTAAAGATACTTCTAACCAAGTCTCTCAGTTGGTGACTTGACCCAAAGAGTAACTCATAATGTTGCTAAAGGGTCCTAAAGATTGGATCTGGTAAAGATAGATAATACAGCTTAATTGGGTATTTCCCAATTTAAAATATTTTTAAATTAAGATATTTCAATTCTCCCACTTTATTGGCAAGTTTTGGGAACCAGAGGGAAAAGGGAAGGTGGGGGAGAGGGGGTGAAGGGGACAAGGAGAGAGAATAAAGCACAGAAAGGAGGATAAAGTCACTTTTTTAAGTTCATAGGCTCTTAAAGAAATAAGAAAACAATAAGAAGTAAGAAATAAGGAGTAAAAATTGTTAGTAAAGGTTTTACAGAACAGAACAAATTGTCTAAGCACAGTTGTTACCATTGGGTAGGTTGATGGTTAGAAAATGCTGCCCAATCAAGTGTATGGAGCAAGGGTGGGGAACACGCAGCCTTGAGGTCACAGGTGACCCTCTGGGTCTTCAAGTGCCCTTCCACACTTAAAGACCTAAAAGGCTATATGTGGCCTCGAAGTCGAAGGTTCCCCACCCCTGGTTCAGAAAACTGAATTGAGAATTCCTCCCTACACGTTGTAGAGGTGTAGGAGCACCTGGTGTAGTAGAAAGAGACCAGGCTGTGGCTACTACTACTACTCCCTTAGACAAGGTGTTTTAGGCCATTGAGTCTTAGCTTCCTCATCTTTAAAAATGAGAAGATTGGGCAGGATGACCTCTAAGGTGTCTTTTAGTTGTCACTCCCATGAACCTCTGATTTTGCCCTAACCAGTTCTGCCCAACTGTTGTCCCTTATAATCCCAGTAGTAAAGATCCCAATTCTGGAAGCTAAATCTTTTCTGAAACAACTGACTTCTTCGTGAAAACCAGTTTTCTTCTGACATTAAAAGAACACAATTCTCACTGCAGAGTCACAGCTGATTTGGGTAACATAGCATGGTGGAAAGAGCACTGAACCTGGAGTCAAAGGACCTGTGTTCATAACCCACCCTTGAAGATTACTGCCTGGGTAATTTTGGCAAGTCTCATAGCCTTGCTAGGCCTTAGTTTCCTCCTTTGTAAAATAGGAAAATTGAACTCAACGGCCTCTGGGGTAACCTTTTCAGTTCAAAGTTGATGACGTGACTGTGTCCAGTATTTATGATTATCCAAAAATTTCTAGAGGGAAATGTTTAATTCTTTTGCATGACTGTGCAGACAACATTACACAAAACAACACGGGTGCATTCAAAGCCTATCATGCAGACAAACATCTTCCATTTTTCTTGCCTCCATTTTGGCACAAATAAATGAATTTGCTCCCCCTCCCCCCCCAATTATCAGCAGAGTTCCATCATGTATTACCACCTTATCTTTTTTTAAGGGAAGCATTTTTTTGGTTTTGCAACATCATTGTTGTTTTTCCAAACTGCCATGATTTTGTCAACATATCTTGTCGAGATTAGGAAAAACAGAGAAGATATAATTGGTTATATGCTGGTATGGTGACACATTTACTAGTCAAGATAGATCACCTGAGCTATGCCTGATAAATCCAGGAGTACTCAAACTCTCTTCCTAATAATGATGGTTGGACTATGCATCCCCTTGGGCCACTTTGTGAGTTTTATGAAACAGCCCTGGCTCGCTTTTCTGGAATTTGGTAACTATTTATTCCTTGGTTTATATTTCTCTCCCTTTTTCCCCCTAAGTGCTTGTTATTTGAAAAACAAAATTAAATGAGTACAGTTACTCCTAGCAAACACTAGTATAGCAGGTAGTGGCTATACAAACAAATTGGTTTGCAAAAGAAAAAAAACTCATGAATTTAGTGGAATAATTTGGGTTTAGAATATGGGCTTCTGATTTAGGATGTGGCCACTGTGGAACCATATCCTCAAAGCAAGCTGGGTAAATCTCCACTTTCTTGGTCTTTTGCTATTCTTTCTGCTACCCTATTCCTATTCCTTTATATCCAAACAATAGATTAGCCTTAAAAATAAGGGGTTTTTTTTGTTTCGTTTTGTTTTTTGTGGGTTTTTTTTTTTTGCATTTCCCTCTTCTTTTTGTGGAAACGGGATGGGGAGGGCTCCAGGACAGGGGAACATTTCATATACTGTCAAGTAGAGTAGATACATTGATTGGTTTTGCTAAACTGACTCATTTCTATTTCTTTGAAAATCTCAGTTACTTAGGAATGGCTTCCTGAGTTAGGAGAGGAATCTAAATATAAGCAAAATATAAAAGAAAAATAAATCAATGAAGAAAACTAGAGAGTTTTGTTTTATACCCTGAGAAATCATTTTTCTTCTTAGAACTGAAAATTTTGTGGTTGCATCCATAAATGGAAATGAAAAGAAAAGAGGTTGAGGAATTAACTCAATGTCAAACCAGAATCCCAATTACCAAGATAGTTTGGGCCAGTGTCAGTAAATAAGCATTTATTAAGGATTGGATTTGGACCAAGCATCTTAGAAAGTGCTGGGGATTCAAAGAAATAAAAAGAACAATCTCCACTCTCAAGGAAGTCACAGACT
>CM053593.1:97377585-97428675 GCA_028646575.1 Pseudocheirus occidentalis | reverse complement strand
ATATATATATATATATATATATATATATATATATATATATATATATATATATATATATATATGAATGAAATAAATTGGAGGTAACCAATAGAAGGAAGCCAATAATACTGTGTTTTTGAGGATGGAAATGTCCAGATAATTGCTTAAATTCTCCACTTCATTGGATTGTATAGAAGTAGATAGCACCATGGTAGGATAGAGTCAAGCACAGGAATTTCAGGGATGGTTTTTTGAAAATAAAGCATTCTTGATTTCTGCCATGTGGCAAATGAGTGACTGGAATTTTGATCTCCAGAGCATTCCATGTATTCGTCACCATCTTATTTATTTAGCCCTGGAGTTTCCTGTAGTTCCCAATTCCATCAGAGCCACACCACATGTGGCTGATAAGTATGCCCTGAGAGGGCAGAGGGGTGGGGAGGCAGGAGGGAGGAACTGAATTTTGGAGATTTTGTTTTGTTCTGTTTTGCTACTTTCAAATGTAGAAGCAAAATGCATTCTTTAGGGAGAGATAACACTGGTGTGACAGGAAATAGTTCAAGTTCAGCAGAACTTATTAACAGACATAAAAAGAAGCCGGCACTTTGATTTCAGGGTAAGTAAGAGACAAGCAATTGCCTCCAACTTTGGCTAGTTTCTTTCCCTAGTGGTGAATTAAAAATGGATCCTGGAAAAGATGTACCACAGTTGAGAGTGCAGAAATGGCTTCTCTCATGTTAGTTACTTTCCAGCATAGACCAAACTCATTCAGTAATCAAACAAGCATTTATTGAGAATTTACCTTTCTGTGCTAGACAATAAGAGATAAAAAGAAAAGAAAATTAAAGTATCTGACCTCAAGGAGCTTATATTCTAGTGGGCTAATTCAAATGATCTGCAGTTCTTAGAAGCCTTTTTTTTCTCCATTATAAAAGAAAGATTTTGTGATTTCAACTCTATGGGATTACATGGGGCATGAAAATGTGGGGATATCAAACTAAAAAACTTGTGTATTTCACACCTAGATTTAGACTATTTCTAGATAACACGGAAACAACTGCTTTACTCAGCTGATTGGGGATGAGGGGCATTTGATCAATTAATGATTTCTCTGAATTCTCTAATTCCAAGTCAATCCATGGATCTAGTAGGTTGATTCAAGGTAGAATTGTGAAGAAGTTAAAACTTATTTTTGGCATTCTGCTTCTTTTTTTTTTTAAACACATTACCCCCTCCCCCTTCATGACATTCCCTACTCCAAGTGGCCATCGATTCATTCTATGGAAGAGGTCACATTATTTGAATTCACTTATTTCTATTATGCTACAACCAATTACTTTTCTAGACTTCATTTTTCTTCCTTGTAAAATGAAGAGGTTGAACTTCTAAGGTACCTTCTACCTCTATATCCATGTTCTTATATAGTAAGCAAATTTGTTCCAAGGTGTTCATATGGGAAACAACAACAACAACAACAACACTGAACTTGAAATCAGAATGCCAGAATTCTAGTTTCAGCTGTAATCATTAGCAGTCATGTAACCTAGAGAAAGTACCTTAGCCTTTCTAGACCTAAGCATCCTTATCTGTAAAAAGAGAATTATGATACCTGGTTAGCTTACTGGTATGAGGTTGTTATGGAGATCAAATGACATAACTCCTGAGAGTCCTTTGTATATTCTAAATGGATACAAATAATTTAATTCATTATAAAAGGATGTCCAGTAGTGACACAATATTGATCTAAAGGCATTTAGATCCCTAAAATTCTAGAAGAAGGGTGAATGGTAGAATCTCTAAATGGTGGAAGGTCCATTACTTTAACCACTGGATGAAAGAGAGATTTTGGAGGTAAATAAGCCTTTCTTTTAATCACACTGAGGAGGTGACTGGGAATTAGACTTGGTTCAGTATCACAGTTGGTATGCCTTGGAAAAATCCAGCCCTGGACCTTAGGATTCACTGGACCATGGGAGCTTCCTGGACTCCAGGTTCTTCACTTGGAACTGGCTTGAGGGCTTTCACCTGCCATTATTAATTTCTTAACCTTCACTGATCTCTAAACTCCAATTTAACACCCAGAGATTCTAGCCTACTTGTCTCCCTATGTTGAGTCTAGTATCATAACCTTTCTCTCTTCTAGTCCTACTGTGTCTTGGTGCATTTTTATATTGTTTATTTTATTACTAAACCACAGGAGTATTTTTCTAAGGTATATTTATAGGTGAAAAGAAAATATAAAAATTCAGAAACTAAACATTTGGATCAGGTCATTAGAAGTAGAAATTAAAAAAAAAATCCTGGCTAGGAAGTAGTTACCTTACCTGCTGGGCTTATCTAACTAAGTTTCTCCATACCTAACTGGATCCATCATGATTTTCTCTAGACTGGAAAGTTGTGCCTAGAACATAGTTAGAGCTTAATAAATGCTCATTAACCAACTTACTAGCTGACTGCTTTCTTGAAAGTTCAAGAACAAAGTGATATCCTCCTTATGAGAATATGCCTGAAAAAATGTTGTGCCCACTTGGATACAAGGGATTATCCTCATCTACCCTGAATCAATTAAGAAGTTTCTTTATTGCAGGATGGTTTTGTTATACAAGTACCTTCCCTCTGCTTCCTTCCACCCTTTGACTTCCAATATCACTTGCTAACTAATTTCCTTTTTTCTTTTCTGAGGGAAAAAGAAAACAAAATATAAGCAGGACCAGATATCATTCCCATTACCTTTAATTCAACCCAATATACAATTCATCCTGGAATTAGTCTGGTACAGGAGAAAGATCCCTGGCTCTGAAGCCAAATGACCAGGGTTCAGATTGCATCTCTTAGTCTAACTACTGGTGTGACATTGGTCAAGTCATTTACCCTGGGGGAGCCTCAGTTTTCTCAACCAAAAAATGAAGGGGCTGAATAAAGTTGGCCTCTGAGATTTCTTCCAGTTTGAGATTCAAGACCTTCTGTTCCAAGTTCATAAAGATAATTCCCATTCCTTACAATTCCATTCAACAGAGGACAGAATAAAGACCATGAAAGGAAGGACATATTTGAGGGCTAGTGGTCTTCTTATTTAAAAAAATGGGAAATCCAGGTCATATACTCATGTCAGATATGTGGGTAGCTTGCAGTAAAATAAAGCTTTAAAAATTATCTCAACAATCGTTTACCCTCCTTTTTTTTCTGGAAGCAGAAAGTACCAGTTCCTGCTTTTATTCTTTTTTTTTTTCTTACATAACCTCATCACATCCCAAGGTTCCAAAAAAAATTTTTTTTTAAATGCAAGAACCTATAAGCTAAACCCAAAGAAACAGGCAAGAACCCTGGGAAACAAATTCGTGTTGATGATCACAGTTGAAGTGTTTTCTTGGGTAAATCAAACGCGTAAGCTTTTGGTTTGATCCCTCTCAATATGAGCACCAACATCCTTCCTTGCTGGTACTATGGTGACCCAACATTGGGGGACCAAAGATGTTTGTTTATAGGTGAAGATCAGTTGAGCAATCTTTGTGATGGCCAAAGCAATCCTGATTTTTGTGTCTAGGAAGTTCCTGAATGTTTTTGAGAAAAATCGTTCACTCTTCTTTGAAGAGTAGTCAGAGATCTGGTCTACATAATAAAAAAGAGAGAAGATAATTATCTGGACAATACAGAAAATAAAACATTAAATATCATTCTTCTTGATGTATCCAAATTTGTTTGTTTGTTTGTTTACTTGAATAACTGGATGACTGTCATTGTAATCCACTTCTCTTTTCTAATGTATATCTTGCTGTCTACGTACAGCATCACCTATGCTATTCTCATATCTAGGCAAGACGATGCCTAAAGAACTCTGACTCCAAACTCAACAAATGTGGTAAGAATGCCACCCTTCAGTTCACATCACCCATGATTCATTCCTCTCCAATTAGTTTTTCATATTGAATCTTTTTAAAAATTCCAATAATATATATGTGCACATGGTTGTTATTGTTGTTTTTACAAGAAGGCAAGTGTCAATCATGACTATAAAGAGGTTCTCCTTTATCTTTAGGCTGAGTTTACTATATCTAGTCCTTCAGCTTTGTGTGGTCATCAGGAACCATTTGGTCTGCTCTCTTGCTATGTATAATCCAGGGCAACTGGATCAAAGATTTGGACCGAAGATTCTTTTTAAACCATTGGTGTATCATATTTATATAACCATTAGCTAGAGAAGAGAGAGATAGACACACACACATACACACACACAGAAACAGAGAGAAACAGAGAGAGGTCTAAGTATCATTAGATTTTGTTTTTATTTCTGTCAAACAAATGTAGGGTATCTAGTGTTAGAACTCAGATTACATAAAAGAAAAAAATGGTCAAAATAGTCTGCTTCTATAAAAGACAATAGTATAGCAGATTTTTTTATTCTGACATGAGGTCCACATGAAGGGGATGGCTCCAAAGGGGAAGTTTCACTGATTTTTGTTTTGTTTTCATTTTCACTTTGTTTGTGGATGATTTGTAGAATCAGCGGTTGATGTCTGATCCTAAAAATACCTGAAGACTCCATTTCTCCCTCTCCTCAAGGTGGGGACGTGGGAGGCAAAAGGCATGTCTGTACCTTTACAACAAATGAAGCAGAATTGTATGCTGTTTATTTGAAATAACTAATCCTCTCTGCCATTTTCTGTATAACCTTTGGCAAGTCATTAACCTCTGGATCTCAGTGTCCTTCTCTGTTAAATGAGGGGCTTGGACTATATGACCCCCCAAATCCTTTCTAAATTTAAATATATTCTCCTGTGATCCATGAAGAGAACAATTTCAAACCAAAGTGAGAAAAGTGTGAAACTTAAGCTTAGGTCTATCTTTACTCTTTCTTTTTAACCAGATCTATGATTTCATGGCTGAGGGGAAACTCTTCCTCTCTCAATGCCATTTGGTAGCTACTCTACAATTTACTATTTTAGAAAGTTTCCTAGAGTCCTAAGAGCTTAAGTCAATCAAGTAAATTTTTTTTTTTAACATTTGTTAGGTACCAAGCATGGTACTAGCTGCTTTGGGGAATAAAAAGGGGGCAAAAGCATAGTCCCTGCCTTCAAGTACCTCATGTTCTAATGGGGTAAACAACCTGTCAACAACTATTGTGTGAACTGGAATCTCAGAGAGAAGGAGAAGGTACTAGCAGCTGGGGAGAAATAGTTGTTAAAGAAAGTGGAATTTAAACTGAGTCTTGAAAGAAGCCAGGAGGTTAAGGAGAGGAGAGAAAGCATTCCAAGCATGAGAGGAAGTGACTTGCCCAGGATGGTATGTCCACTATATGTCAGACTCAAGACTTGAGCTCCGGTCTTCAGGCTCAGAAGTCAATTCTCTGTCTCCTACTTCATGTTGTGTCACATACACTTATTGATCCTAAATCATATATGTATTATATATCCATGTAATATATCATTTCTTATATGTATATCATTTATAAGAAGATATGATGATAGCACAGGAATTGGATGGGAAGAGGGCAGGCCACAGATTGCTATTTAGACAGGGCTGAATTGATTTAAGAAAAGAGAGACTTTGTCTACTCTATCCATCACACCATGCCCCACCTCTACAACCAACTTTAAAATGACCAATCAATTCTCCAGCCCCATTGATGCAATTTCAGTTCAATGGCTGAACTGAAGTGGGACTAACTTGACTCTATGCATCTTGTATAAATACTCTTGACACCTTTGCATCTAAAGGACATCAGGAGATTTGGTTCTGGGGTTTAGAGGTTGACTTGGGCTTGGTTAGAGAGAGCTAGAGCCAGCAAGCCCTCTGGAAACAGGCTGAAAACAAATACCAGAGTTGGCAAGAATCCCCCATGATTTGCTTGTCAGCCTCAAGTGGGTGTCCAAAGTATTAGAAAGTCAGTGAAAGTGAACTGGTAATTAGTTGAGAGGCTTCACAAGTGAGGGTCATCCATTGTGAGCACTTCTTAGGATTGCAAAACCTTGCTGTGGTGTGAAGTTGGCTTTCCCCACCCCCACTCCCCTTAGTCCCAAGAACAAAAAAGAAAATTCTCAAGGAAAGTCTAAAATGGAATTCAAAAAGAACAATAGAATTGGGTTTGATTTGTTTAATTCTGATATCAAGGTCACTAGAAAGTACTACAGCTTTTATTTGTGTGGTGGGCTTTTTTTTTTTTTTGGCAACATCTTTCTTTTCATTTGATGGTCCTGTCATCCCCAGAACTGTATATGTTACTGATCCTGCCTGTATTCAAAGCTGTTATTAAGTGGAGTCTTTCAGATTTTAGAGAAATGATAATGGCTCCAAAGATGACAGAAAGTGGCAGCTGGTGACAAAAAACCCCTTGATAAGACGACAACAGTAAATCAAACTACCGCCACTTTTCCGTTTCATGTTTGTTAATACCACCTCGGCTTTTGAAGTTTAAAGTAAGGTTCAAAAAAGCCAGGTGCTGAATCATAATATTAAAGCAAGGAAGGAGCTCCATGAAAGAGAGGAGATCTGAGAGGGGAAAGCAACAAACACAGCTTTCAACTGCCTTTTGTCGGCCTTTCTGCAGATGTCACCAGTTGTTATCCCCAGCAGAGGTTTCGGGCTTGTAGCAGTGCCTCTGGCTGATTCCAACTCAGCGTTTCAAGTGTCAATCAAAAAGGAAGGACGCAGCTTAGGTCCTGGTCATTGTCCTGTGAAAAGAGCCAAGCATTTAACATTGATTTAGCTCCCTCAATATACAAAGATAGAGCCAGCTTTGTGCAGCAAAAAAGGGCCTTTGGCAAGGTTGCTTGTAGAGCAATTCCATTGCATCCAATGCTCCTTGGTTTAGCTGTCATACTGTGGTGTCTGGAGCCCTCTGAAAAGTTATTCAGGACTGAGTGAGCAAATTAAAAAGAAATAACATGCTCTCGGAAAGAGTGGCGCCTGGCTATGGGGTGGGGGGTGGGAGAGAGAAGCTTTTAGCTTAACGCAGTCTTATAAAATGGTTTTAATTTCTTTCTTTCTTTTTTTTAAGTTATCAGACGCTATTGAAATGGTGCTTTAAACAAACCGGGCAGGAGGCTGGAGGACATCCTTAGCCACTGGCCTTCCCCTCTTAGTTATGGACAGCTTGACCCAGAATACTTCCTCCTTGGTCAACTATGTTCCAGCCAGTTTGTTTCCAATGTTGGAAGAAAACCCAGAGTGAATTCCTTTAGTGCCCTACCCTTTCTTCATGGTTAATTCTTACTCATGGTTATGTGGACACACACAAATCAGTCTGACTGAATCCAGGAAAACAAAATTTCAAAATCAGAGTTTAATTCTGTCATACAGTCATGTAGGTTCAAATGCTCTCCTCTTTCCACCTGCATATGATGCCCAGTGATTGGTTTTGATGAAATTTTTCACTTTTCCATTCAACACACATTTTAGGTACCTATTATGTGTAAGCACGATGCTAAGGACTGGGGACAAAAATGAAAAAGCATGTTCTTAAGGTATTTATATTCTACTGGGACAATGCAACAGACACTTAAGTAAGTGAATACTGAGTAATTTGAGGAGTAAAAAAGTGCTAATAACTAGAAGGGGCAGGGGGCTGGGAAAGACCTCAGGTAGAAGGTAGCATCTGAGCTCTGCTTAGAAGACTGAACTTTGCAACCACTTGTGGCTCTGTGTGAACACAATTATCTACCAGGGATGTCATGCCATTATTATTCATAATTTTTCTCTAGACTATCTTGTAAATCCTTCCCTTTTTGTACCCTTCCTTACCAGCAAAGGCTAAGGTTCCTTGTTAGACTTTCTGCCTTTACTTATTCCAGTCGTTAGGACTGGGCTCTGCGAGAAATGTTATAGTTTCCATGAGCTCCGGAAAGGCAGGAGCTATGTTTTGTATTCTCAGTGCCCAGCAAAATGCCTTCTGGACATCAGGCAATTAATCCTTATTGGTCAAATTAAATTTGTATGACTTCTTGATAGAAGGAATGTTCCTAGGCTTTAGCTAATCACCTAAATATCGCCAAGATAAGAACTGGGCAGAACAAGTATCTAAAGTATTAATTTTTTTTCAAATGCTACACTAAAGCAGTGGCCTTTAAAATGGGAACCCTTCAATTTAGCCAAATTCTTGAGTCCACAGAGAAGTGCTATCATATTGACTAAACACAAAGCTTGGCATGTAGTAAGCTCTTAGTAAATACTTTTTTTCATTCATTCATTGAAGGCTCACGTTAGCTAGTCTCCATTGGGCCTGAACAGCAGTAAATAACTCCCCCTTCCCCAAGTGTATTTGATGGTGACTGATTCTGGAAAATTAAAACTTCCCAAACAGCTTATTACTTGGGAATGAGATCATTGTACTGAAGGGGAAAACAAATTTGCAGAAAGCTTGGTGAGAGCCTCAACTAAGCCAGAGTATCATGAGGGCATTTGAGAATGAAACTAGAAGGCAGATGACAAATAGAAACGATCTATGGAGATTTCTACAACAAATTCTTTTCTCCATCCATGACAGTTAAACTGCCATATTTGAACCCTTTGATCATAGACCCCAATGTCCCACAAGAGAAAATAGAAATGTTCTTGAAGAAAACAGATGGGAAGAACATCTGAATTAGATGATACACAGAGGAAGCCCAAAAAACCCATTTTTAAGGATACCAAAGTACTGATTCTTAAGGAAAATAAAAGGAGGATGCCCAGCAATTAGAAAATTAATGAACCTTAACATTGCTGCCACCACCACCATAAACAACACACATTTAATAAGTGCTTCGTATATGCCAGCCACTAGGTGCTGAGGATGCAATGATGAAAAAAATGAAACAGTCTGTGCCCTCAGGAAGTTTTCATTCTTCTAAGGATATACAATATGAACCCAGACAAGTAAATATAAAGTTATTCAAAGAAAAAGCAAGAAGAAAGAGCACTGACAACCAGGGTGATCAGGAGAAAAAAGAAAACATTTATAGGAAGAAAACCTTCAGCTGTGTTTTGAAAGAAGCTGGGGGGTGGGGGGTTGTAAAAGGGAGCACTTCCCAGACTTATGTGCTAAAAATGTCTGAAAAAATAACAATAATGATGGACCCTTTTGACTCCCTATCTCTACAAAGATGACTATAGAACACTAACCCCCACCCCTTTTTTTCCTTTATGAATATATGCATCTAATATATTCAGAGTCTTCACAGTGGACTTTGTGGTGGTAGTGAAGGAAAGAGAAAGAGGAGGAATGAAGCTACACAGAAGTGTTTGTAAAGAGATGTGATACCCTTATAGTAGATTCTATCCTTCTAATGCACCTGGGTTGCATAGCACAAAAAGGAGATATGGGCCAGCATAGGTCAGAGATTGGAATAAATCTGTTACGCTAGTTAGGTAAGGTAGTGTAATAATGAAAAGAACACTGGGAATCAAGAAATGTGGGGTTGAATCCTGACTGTTGTTTTTTAGTTTTGTGACCATAGGCGGGCCATTAAGCCACTGGAAGTCTTGGTTTCTTCATCTATAAAATGGAGATAATAACACTTGCACTACCTACCATGTGGGATTATTGGTAGAAAAGCAGTCTGCAACAGTAAATTACTGGAACAATGAGTTGTTTTTATTATTATTCCATGACTAGTTAGAGCTTTTTAGGGGAAAACTTATGAAAATGAGAATTCTAGAGAGTGACATCAAGGGGAGTTTGGAAAAATTGGAATCCAGTAACCAGTTGTTGCCTCACTGTACCTACCTGTCTAGAAAACATAGAGGCTCCTTTTCAGACCTCTGGACCCAAATGAAAACCCTTAGATAGTCTTATCCTGGATATGCCAAGCTGGATCCCGGAGAATTTCACAAGTATCCTAACTGAATCCATTTGTTCTTTGCCCATCTGCTTTACTCTAGAGAAACATTTTAAGACTTTCTCAAAACTGTCCAACTTCAAGAAACCTTCCCCTTCTCTTGCATCCCCTCTCCTCCCCCAGATAAAATAAAAAAAAACATATTCACATCCTAAATGACTCACTTTATTGTGTTACATTCCCTCAAAATGTTGATATTCATCCATATGTTGCTCCTTAATTACCCTCTGGTCATAGAATTATAGAACATAGGTGGTGCCAGGTTCTTCAAAACTATGCCAAAGACTCTATTTAGCTAAGTAGGGAATCATCATAATAAGAATGATAGATTTTTTTTACCCTGTCACCATGACCCATGAAAGAAATTAACATACACAGTGCCATCAGGCCTATATAGTACTCTTCTGCTCCTGAGGTTCTAACACGAAGGAAGCAGAAAACAGGTCACTAGTTGCTAAGAGGCAACTCTTAACTAGGTGGTCTGGTAGACAGAGAACTGGATTTGGGACTAGGAAATTCTAAATGAAGTCATTTAATGTCTCAACCTCAGTGTCTTCTGTAAAATGAGATCAATAAACGCTACCCCATAGGGTTGTCATAAGGATCAAATGAGATGTTTGTAAAGAGTTTTGCAAACTTTAAAGTGGTATACAAAAGTTAGTTATTATTAACTAAAAATTGGAACACTACTGTGCTGTAAGAGATGATGAAGACGTAGATTTTAGAAAAACATGAAAAGACTTGCATGAAATAATGCTGAGTGAAACAAGCAGAACCAAGAGAACATTGTATACAGTAACAGCACCATTGTTCTGAGCAACTGTGAATGACTAAGCTGCTCTGAATAACATGATCATTCAAATCACTTATGAATGACTTATGGAGGCAAATGCTATCCACCTCCAGAGAAAGAACTGATATATGGAAGTATGTGTTGTATGGTTTCACATCTATATCTTATCAAATATTGGCCTCTTCTTATGTGGGGTTGGGAGGGAGGGAGACAATCAAAACTCAAAATGTAACAAAACAGATTTAAAAAATCACACTCTTTTTAGACTGTGAATAAACGTTAACATTAGTACTCTTCTGTGTGCATTGTTGAAGAGAACTTTAACCCCTTCAGCTAAATTCTAAATTCTATTCTATTCTTTACTGCGCCATCAATCAAGAAGTTTTAATTGATCACTATGTTCCAGTCCCTGTCCTAAGTACTAAGGATGCAAAGAAAGATAAAAACATGATCTCTGTCCTCAGGGAACTTACATCCTTATGGGGGGAGACATCCCACATACATGCATGCATGCATACCTGTATGTATATTGTATATGTGACACATACAATATATACATATTGAATAGAGGGAAGGTAGCCTTGAAAGAAAAATCTCTAAGACTTGAGGGTCCAGGAAAGACTTCCTATAAAGACAATATTTTAGCTGAGCCTTGACGAAATCCAGGGATACTAAAAAACAGGGCTAATGAGGGAGGGCATTCTAGGTTAGTCTATACAAAAGATGTGTTGTATATAATGAAAAATAAGCAGAGTCCTATAGCTGGGTTGTGATGTTCAGAGAAGAGTAAAATGAATGAGTCTGAAAATGTTAAAAAAAAAAAGGCAAGGGGTGACCATGTTGTGAAGACCTTCCAATGACAAAGGACTTTATATTTGATCCTAAAGACCATAGGGAACCACTGGAGTTGAGTTGGAGGCAAGGGTGGTTACATGGTCAAACCTACACTTTAGGAAAATTGTTTTGGCAGCTCTGGAAAGTATGTATTGGAGTGGGAGACAGAAATTAAAAAGAAAGGACTAAAATTTATTCTAATTCTCTAATTTTGCAGAGGAGTCATTTCATATGTGATTGCTTTGTCTATTCACATAGACTGTAGGGTTACCAAAGATAGAGATCATGTCTTCATTATTCTCCAGGTTCTACTCCTCACTCTCATGACTTTCTCTACCATGCTAGAGGCCTCCTTCCTCATCCTGGAAAATTATTCCATATCTGGACTTCTCATACTGGAAGTATACTCTAACCCCATGGTTTTTAACTCTGATTTGCTGGTTCTTCCCAAGACTTACATTTTTAAGGAAAGTAGGGAAAGCCCCGAGGCTAGACAGGTCTTCATTCTTCTCCAAGTGTCACTCCTGGTTTTGCAGGTTTTCTCTACCATGTTCTCATGGAGGTACCTTTTGCCCCCCTGCCATTCCCTCCACTCATCCCTTTTCACTTCCTTTTCATGTGATGTTTTTTTCCCCCATTAGAATATGTTTCTTGAGGGCAGAATCTGTCTTTCTGCTTTTATTTGCATTCCTAGAACTTAGAACAGTATAAACCTTTAATAAGTACTTGTTGACTTGACTTCTGCTCTTTTTTTGTATGTTCTGCTCTCCAGTGATTATTTGGAGAATGGAAGGTGACCCTAAATTTTACTCCACAGTAGAATACCATTCTGAAATTATGGTGAGTACTCACAGTAGCCCCAGGCCTTTGACCCCTTCAGTTAAACTCTTCTGGAGCAATGTCCACATGTACTACATAGGAGTTCAACATTCTGAATGAATTGACCTAGTCAGTCCAAGCACATTGTTAGTCAATTCAGTGGAAACAAACCAACAAAAAAGTCTAATAGAAATTAAACAGTCATTTCATTCCAAATGCTCCTTCTAAGATTCCCATGTAAAAAGTCTAAGAGCATCCCATTCCTTGCTGCTAACACCTTTGACACCTGAATTATGATTCATGTTCTACTGTCAACCAACTTTTTGAAATGATAGGCACAAAACCTATCAAGTATTTATTCCAGGAAAGTGAAATCAACGGAGGCTCAAAAATACAAGAAGAAAAGGAAGCAAGAATTGATCTAGGGGCATCCTAGATCAAACAGCTTGATGTGGGATCTTATTTACACAGACTGGGTGTGTTTGGATTGAATACAGAGGGAAGGTAGGCAGGCTAGCAAAGAAGAGACATGAATCATGTAGAGAATTTATTAAAGATTTAAGGGCCCCTTTGGGCCTTTCCATCCAAAGACCATTATCTTCTCCCAGATGCTTAGTTATTCTGCCTCCCAAAAGCACTTATGAATGGAATTTGCTGGCTCTTCATTTATACTGGTTCCTCTGTGTCTTTGTAGATGTTTTCACAATTGCATATGTGTGTTCTATTCTCATCCATTAGATTTTTAGTTCCCTAAGGCAGAGGTCGTGTCTTTTTCATGCTCTTTTCATCTTCACTGAGCCTAGTGCCAGTAGAGAACGTACATAAGATCATTGATTTAAAGTTGGAAGGAACCCTGAAGGGTCATCTAGTCTTACACCTTTATTTTAAAGGTAAGAAAAGTGAGTCCTAGGGAGGTTAAGTGCCCTGTCCAAGGTTACATAGCTAATAAGTATTGGAACCAGGATTCAAATCCAGGACAGCCAAGTAGCATAGTGAATAGAGTGCTTAGAGTCAGAAAGATTGTAGTTAAAATACCACCTTGGGCACTAAACTCTATGTGACCCTGGACAATTGATTGAACCTCACTGCACCTCAGTTTCCTTACCCATAAAATGACCTGGACTCAGTTACCTCTAAAGTAACTTTCAGCTCTGAATCTGTAATCTTATAACTGCAGAGACAGTATTTTTCCACTCAAAATTTTTAGGTTCAAGACCCCTTTACCTTCTTGAAAATTATTGAGGACCCCTTCCCAAAGAGTTGTTGTTTACCCATATTTGCCACATTAGACATTTAAAATGTTTTAATAGTAATATGAAACTAATTTTAACTTCTGAAAGAGTCTTAGGATGATCCAGTGGTTCCCAAACCACACTTTGAGCACTGATGGATTATAATATGCCTGACTATGGTCTACATGATACTAAATAAATAGATTGACCTTTGTCTCCTATGAATAAACTGATTATGCAAAAAATAAATAAATAAAACAGCACATATTTAAATAAAGTGACCAGATGTTTTGGTATTCCATAGCCTGTAATCACTTTCCAACAGGTGGTAGTCTTCAGTGATGCACTACTCTAGGAGCTGAATAACTACAATTTCAGTGATTTTCTTTTTCAGGAGTATGGGTACTGTGATACCAGGGCAAATGGATTAACAGAACATATATTAAGACTTACGGAAGAAAGAGAAAACAGACATGAAAACAGCATGGGTTGAGGCCGAAGGGACTAGAATCCATCAGTTCCTTAAAAAAGCTTTTTGAGAAAGAGTTGATGAGATAGGCTTATGGGAGTAGACATGAAAACTTGGAAAATAAGAGCAACTTAGAAAACTTGATGGGAATTGGGGGAGAGGACTGGATTAGGAAAGATTTCCGTGGCAGGGGGGAAGGTGTGGAATTCAGTAGAATCAGGACTCTAGGGGCTTTAAAAAGAAGTTCTAACTAAGGGTTGGACACCAAATAGAAAGGGCATAGGTTTTGTAAGGACTATGCAAGCTGAGAGGAATTTCTCTGACCTTGGTAATCAATATGGACTAAAGAGGGAACACAGAGGGGCACAAGGGTGGTGAGTCCAGGAGGAGTCAGGTGAGGCAAATCAAGGAGGAAACGAGGGCCTTCAGGCCAAGTCAAATTGACCTGAATTAAGAGGAACAGTGTGTTTATAACTTTCCTGTTGTGAATTGTAGCTGGAGATTTTCACCCACTGTAATAAAAGTTTCTTGGTTGAAGAAGACTAATCCTAGGCTGCACTGAAGAAGGGTACCATCTGTCACTGAGGTGGGGGTGCTTCAGGAGAAGTGAAAAGGAAGGGTCTGTTACCTTATAGTGGGGAGTAGAGTGCAGGGGACTGAGGGAAGGAAACTTTATACCTGTGTGACTAAGGCAAGTTATTTAATCACTCTGGGCCTCCATCTATCAAATGAAAGGGTTGGACTTGGAAAGTCTCTCCCCATTCTAAACTGATTTTGTGCTCCTTTCTCCCTCCCCTGTTTCCTTGCAATGTAGTATCAGTGCCTAAAGTTTAACCAATGATGGGGAACTTTCTGGATGTGGTTGACTTTAGACCCATGTAATTATATAACCTCTCCATGCATTTTCAAGAAGGCTGGCAGGGCTAGTGGTATCTTGTATGAATGGAATATAGGAAAGAGAACTGGCCCCCCAGTGACCTTGGCCTCATTAACACTGTGCTCAAAGGCACTGGGACTACTAACTCCCAGTGAATATCCATCAATGATGAGGATGCCACCAAGCCTTGCCTTGGGGGCTCTCAGAATTCAGACTATCTCCCTATTGTTCCACCCCTGGGTGGGTGCTGGCCTAAAACTAAGCTTTCCATTGCCCACAGTCTCCCAGCTCTCAGAAACCACTCCAGTTTCCCAGAGGGGCTGGGGGAGGGGAGAGACAAGGAAAAGGAAACGGCCACGGTCACCTCTCTGCAAACCTTCTCTCATTCACCAGCTCCAAACGGCAAGACAAACAAACCCCAGAAAGACTGCTCTGCAAGTGAAGTATATACAATTATATTTCCAACAGCTTAGAAAACTTTTTTTTCTTTCTGAATAGCAAATGACACATTATCTTTTTGGAGGTCAGGGAATAATGCAGTTGGATTCTTGTGACATTGTGTGAGTTAATGTTTCTATTTGCCATTGTGTCCTGTGGAAATAAAGGCTGTGGGTCACCCGGGGTTACCATAACACGGCATGTAAATTGTAGAATATCTCACAAGTGCTTTGATAATGTGGGCCACCATTGTACAGACATTGGCTCCTTCCTTATCCACAATGGGTAATGGGGCCTCCTGAGTGCTAAGGAGATAAATGATACTATCCTTGGAGTGTCAGAGGTGCAACACTCCAAGAGCTGCATTCATAATTTCTTCTAACTTAAGGACTTCATATTTTTAATAGTAATTGAAATATACAAGTCAAAAGAAATGTCACTCATATCATCATCATTGGGGAAATTGATGCACAAAGAAATGCCATAAATTGCAAAGTACCCTTGTTAGCGTGCTAGGAATTAGTAAATGTTTCCAAGAAACCTTCCATCTTCTCCTACCCCAAAATATCTTCCCTCATCCTTTCTTCTTTTGGTTGGCCATCTTAGCCAATAAACCTTTGAAGACACCCATCAACTTTTTCTGAGATCATGTGGCTCTTCTTACAGTTCTTCTCTGCAATGTCTTTGTATTTATTACTATGGTGAGAGCTCCCTAATGTAGGTATCAGCTAAACTACTCAGTCAGACAGCACTCTTTAAAACCCTGTTTAAACAGCCTCTCTCGCTCTCTCTCTCTCTCTCTCTCTCTCTCTCTCCATCTCTCTCCATTTATCTCTCTCCATCTCTCTCCATTTATCTCTCTCCATCTCTCTCCCTCCCACTCTCTCCATCCTCCATCTCTCTCTCCCTCTCCCTCTCCGTCTCCCTCACCTTCTCAACCCCAGTTCTTCTTATAATTTTTTTAAGCAAAGAAAGCAATTTGTTTACAGGCATTTGTGAAATATTATTGAAACAGACAAATTGAGCTTTCATTTAAAGAAACAAACAAAAACCTTCAGAAGCCCATCCCATTCATTTGCTCCCTCAGGCCTCAGTTTCTCTAGGAACTGACCAGCTAGGTTTTTAGGAGATTGGAAAGAGACTGGAGAATGTCCAGCTGTTCAGTTACTGTTTAGGAGCACACCTCTTCTTCCGAGGGGCAGGGAGGGGTGGCTTCTTTGTTTCCTTTTTATCCTTTTTTCTAATTCTTATGTCCTGTCTTACTCTCACCACCCAGACTCATCCCCAAATTCTTTCTGCCAGTTTTGCTCAGCTCCTGCCTGGGTTCCTTCTCTGCTTCCTTCCCTGCTTTTCTCCATTCTAATTACCAGAGCTAACTGGTGGATGTCGCCTGCCTTTACTGAAATGCTCCCCCGGTTCTGGATCCCTAATCATGCCCATTGTGCTCCTCAAAGCTAAGTCAAGAATTGCTGTCTTTTTATTTCCCTCTCTGTATATATTGGAGAAGGAAGCAGGTCCTTACAGCTTTTGTTGTTCCTACTTCTGGGCTATGCTCCATTTGCTGGTGAACAGGGCTTATCTTCACTTTCCCCCTCTAAATACTCTAACATTCAACGTCCTTTCATGTCTGTGCTTTTAAAGTAAATCTTTGGACAATTAAAGATATGAAATGGCTAAATAGAGTTCTGCCAGCGTTGTTCTCTCCTTTTTAAAGGTTTAATCACACTTAATGGCTCTCTTCAAAACTTGAATTTTCCATTTTGGTGTTTTGACTCCATTGAAAGAGTTTACTAATATTCTTTCAAAAGTATTCTTTCCTCAAATGAGCTATTCAATAAAGTTTTATGCTGGGCTATAGGATGGGAGCTAAATGGAAAATAATTGAAGAAGGATCATAGGTGGGGGGTGCTCATTCCTGGCTGAGGTTTTGTTAGTCAAAGCAGAATCATTGGTAAGGAGCCGAACAAAAGTTGGTGTGAAGGAACAGGATGATAATTTGGTAATGGGGAGCAACATTTCTGTAGAAATCCCCTTGTGCACCCTCTCTCCCCTGCATTGGGCATGCTTCAGCTGTGTTGCTACTGAAACAGAAACTTCTTAGAAAAGTGTGTGTGTGTGTGTGTGTGTGTGTGTGTGTGTGTGTTTGTGCAGAGGTTGGGAGTGGGGTGGACTGGATGTGTGTAGAAAAAAAAATCAATGTTTTTACATCCCAGAGTCTGTTACTAACTATTTAAACATAAGTGGATCAGATTCTTTCCATTCCTCCTGGTGTGTGTGTGTGTGTGTGTGTGTGTGTGTGTGTGTGTGTGTGTGTGAGAGAGAGAGAGAGAGAGAGAGAGAGAGAGAGAGAGAGAGAGAGAGAGAGAGAGAGAGAGAGAGAGACAGGCAGACAGACATACAGAGATAGATAGACAGAGATGGGGGGATGGGGAAGATCTGCTTGGACAATGAGCTAGTTTCTGAGATTCAACCCTTTCCCACCCTCACTCCCCAGTCATGCTCAAAATCTGAATGATAGAATTTGTCGGGTAAGAGACAATCTTAGCAGAAAATGAGATTAGAAAACTGATGCTCCCTGAAAGCTTCCTTATTAGCCAAAAAGCCTACTGACAACATCTCACCTAAGTAATATAGAAATACTACCCTACTAGGATTGAGCGCAGGACTTCAGGGTAGGAAAGGATTTTTAGGGATCATCTAGCACTAGTTCCTTATTCATCAGTGAGGAAATGAATAGTCAGAGAGGTTAGGCCATTTTTTTCACCTCAAGACTACAACAGAGGTGACAAAATGGTGGAGCTTAGATTTGACCCCCTGACCATGTGATTCTAAGTCCAGGCTCTCAGCACTACGCCATATCAGCAGCCTCCTGTTACCTAATCCCCTAGCCTCAGATTGTAATACAAAATGACAACTAGAGAAGGTAACTGGGGTTTTTGGGTCATAGAAACTCCCAGTTGTACTGGTCTTTAGACCTCATCCAGGACAACTTTACTCTTCAGAGCAGGAAAGCCATAAGTTCAAAGTGTAAATAAGAGTGGAGGTGAGCTTTGTACCCATGTTTTCTGATGCCAAATGCAGGATTCTTTCCAAATATACTATTTCTTGTAAAATATACTATTTATATACAAATAAATATACAATTATACTAACAAAATAACAAAATACTACAAATATACTAAAATATACAAATATAATATTTCTTGTAAAAAGTGCTGTTTTATTAGAAATTTAACCATAAACATCTATACAAACAACTAAGTGGCATCTAGGTGGTGCACTGGATAGAATACTGGACCTAGAGTCAGGAAGACCCGAGTTCAAATCCAGTCCCAGACACTAGCTGGGTGGCCCTGGACAAGTTACTTAATCTTCTTTGCCTCAGTTTCCTCCTCTGTAAAAATGAGATGGAGAAGGCAATGACAAACTACTCTAGTGTCTTTGTCAAGAAAACCCCAAATGGGGTCACAGAGTTAGGCACAACAGAAACAACTGATGGATAATGACAAACTTGCTTAGTAATTAGTTACATTTAAATTAATTGATTTCGACATGTTAAGTATAGCACTTTTCAATCCCCTCTTTTGAGTCACCATCAGAATTCTTTGTCCATTCACTTTCATTTACTTTTCTTTTCTTTTTCTTTTCTCTTTTTTTTTTTGGAGGGGGGAAGGCAGGGCAATTGGGGTTAAGTGACTTGCCCAAGGTCACATGGCTAGTAAGTGTTAAGTGTCTGAGACTGGATTTGAACTCAGGTCCTTCTGACTCCAGGGCTGGTGCTCTATTCACTGTGCTACCTAGCTGCCCCCAATTTACTTTTCTTTAAATGATAATAATATGCACTTCAGTTTTCTGGGTCTGCACTTTATGGGGGTATTAATTCTTAAAAATCTTTCACGTTTTCTCTCTATACCTTGTACTTCTCCATTTTAATTATATTATAGTATTCAATTATGGATTACTATTCTTTCAATCATTCACTTATTAATTCACATTATATATTTCATGCATACCTAATATAAGCTATCATAGGAACCTAACAAATATTTACATACTTTCAATGTGCAAATGCCCTGCATTAGGTGTTCAGATATATCAAGATAAATAAAAAATGGCTCCTACTCTCAAGAAATTCAGTATCTACTAGACAGTCTAGATGAGGAGATAGTGTGGTATAAGGGGGGGAAAAACCACTCAAGTAAGATTTTTCTTTTTGTTCGATGGGGGCAAATCACATTAGCATTTTGGGCCTCAGTTTTCTTATCTGTAAATAGGGAGTTTTAATGAAATGACCTCTCAGATTACTTCTAGATCTAAATCCTATGACTTACATCCCACCTCATCCACATATTTACCTTCACTTATTTACCAAATCACTTACAACTTGTTGAGGCTTTGCTTCCTCCTGGGTGAAGCAGGAATAAAGACATCTGTGCTGCCTACTGCGCAGGGCGCACTCAAATGAGATAATACATCATGTGTGGTTTATAAAGTCTTAGAAAAGCTGGCTGGGACTATAAACTTGTTAAGGTAAATATGCACACATATATTTGTGTGTGTATTTTTTTATAGGAAAAAAGTAACACGATAAAGCGTCCAAATAAATACCAAATGAACGGAACAGAAAATAAATGATCCTGAGTTCAAAAAGAAGGAAATTGTGGTGTGAAGTGGTTAAGAAAGGCTTCCTGGAGGTGGTAGAAACTAGAGGTAATTCTTGAAAGATAATAATATGAAAACTTTTGGGGAACAGGGACATTTCAGACAAAAGGATCAGCTGGGATAGAGGAATAAACAAATTAAGGTTTTTTTTTAAGAAAATAAAATTAATTTATTCAGTTTTTGTTTAAAGTTTTTATCATTCACTTTGATAAGATTTGGGGTTCCACATTTTTTTCCTCCTCTCCCTCACATTCTCCCTTCCCAAGAAGGCGTGCAATCTGATATAGGTTATTCATGTGCAGTCATAATAAACATATTTCCACGTTAGTCATGTTATGAAAGAAGAATCAGAACAAAAGGGAAAAGCCACAAGAAAGAAAAAAACAAACAAAGCAAAAGTGAAAATCGTCTGCTTTGATCTGCATTCAGACCTCATTGTTCTTCTCTGGATGTGAAGAACATTTTCCATCATGAGTCTTACAAATTCTGTTTTGAACACAATGAAATACAATAGGTTTTTGTTGTTGTTGTTGTTTACTGAAACAATATTGTCTTAGGGAATAGTAGGAAATAAAATTGGAAAGGTTGGCTGGGCCCAGACTGCCAAAGACCTTGAATGAGTCTGATCTTTATGCCTGTACTGAATGGGGAGACGTTAAATGTTCACTAGCTTAGAAATGACATGATTTTTGGTGGTGCAGTAGATAGAGCACTGGGCTTGGAAGTAAAAAATCGTTTTTCAGTAGTATCCAAATCTTCATCACCCCATTTGGGATTTTCTTGGCAGAGATAATGAAGTGGTTTGCCATTTTCTCCTCCAGTTGATTTTATAGATGAGGATATTGAGGTGGACAGGGTTAAATGACTTGGCCAAAGTCACACAGCTAGTAAGTATCTGAGGCCAGATTTGAACTCAGGAAGATGTCTTCCTGACTTCATGCCCAATACTCTATGCACTGAGCCACCTAGTTGCCCTGAAAGCAAGAAGACCTGAGTTCAGATCCTGCCTCAGATACTTATCAACTGTATGACTCTAAGAAAGTCACTTCAGTGTCCTGTGCCTCAGTTTCCCCACCTTTAAAATGATGGGTTGAGTTTGACGGCTTCTAAATTCCATTAGAGTTTGAAACCTATTATTCCACATATCTGGAAATGGTGAAATGAATGGATTTAAGAGAGAAAATAATGGAGGCAGAGAAGACGATCCCAGGGGTAGCTAGGTGGTGCAGTGAATAGAGCACCAACCCTGGAGTCAGGAGGACCTGAGTTCAAATCCAGCCTCAGACACTTAATACACACAAATAGCCGTGTTACCTTGGGCAAGTCATTTAACCCCAATTCCCCTGACTTTCCCCCTCCAAAAAGCAAAAGAGAGAGAGGAGGGAGAGAGAGGGAGGGAGGGATGGAGGAAGAGAGAGGGAAAGAGAGAGGGGGGGGAAGAGAGAAGAGGGAGAGAGAGAAGAGGATCCTAACCCCTTTGAGACTACAGAGAAGGAAGACAGTTTAGGTAAAGAGAAATTGGTAATTAAAGGAGGAGAGAGTGCTTGTTGACAAACAGATCTCTTGTGGGATGGAATTCTACTGTTTTTCTAAGAGGAATAGTCATTTGCCAAGAGTAAAAAAGAAGAGGAGGCCTGAGGGACAGTTATTATAGAATTGTCTTAAGGAATCCAAAAACCACGAACAAAAGGATTTGGGGTCCACAACGAGGGCCCTGGATGATGTCAGACCACATGAATTTGTCATGGGCCCAGTGAGCAGAATTCCATGACTCTTTCCAGCCATGCTCAACTGTTTGGGAGTTAGAACAAAAATGGATGGTAGGGCTGATCCAGAGTTAGAGGCGGACTTAAGGGTTACAAAGAAAGGTCAAGGGTGTCTAAGATGTTGGGGGTGGTAGGAGAAGCCCAAGTCCTTATAAACTCTACTGAGTAGTCTGTCTTGGATGAGGTCTTTCCCCCCCCCCCCCCGAGACATTTTGCTTCTAATAATCATAGGATCAAAGATTTAGAGCATTAAAAAACATTGTTGTCCAAAGTTAAGCCCATCCCTCCAGACCAGCAACCCCAAAGAAATGAACTGCAGCTGAGATGTGATTATGACCACTTTATGCTCCATTAAATCATGGTCCTTTTGGAATAAGGGATGGGGGAAGAGGAGGAGAAGAAACAGAGAAGGAGATCTTTGTAGCTATGACCACCCATTTGTGTGTCCTACATGGAGTATGTACCCTCAGTTTCCCTTGTAGGAACTCACTTTGAGTTCCATTTTGTTTGTGGACCATCTTAGACTTTCCTATGGGGCCATGTGCTGAAAAATACTCCTTTTCCTTCAGCACTTTCAGGAATGTCACATGGTAGAGTCTGTATACCATGTGATGGCAGCTCAGTTTGTTTCCTTGGCTATAAGCAGGTTAGCAGTTACTGATTAATTCCAACCAATGCAAAAGAATGGCTGCTTTCTTAGCCTCAGAAAAATCTGCTGGGTTTCCACAGTCCTCCCCACACCCAGTCTCAAGCTGACACGGGGAGATTGTGTTACTCGGGAAGGTCATTTTAGAAGTATTTTGAAGGTTCCCCACCTATCTCGACTCCATTCTTCTCCCTCTCACGAAATGATGCCTACCATTCCTTTAACAAGGATAATAGCTGGCAACTTTATAATGCTTTAAGGTTTGCAAAGCCCTTTACCTATGTTAACTCATTTGATCCCAACAACAACCCCGTGAGGCAGGTGGTATTATTGTTTCCATTTCATAAAAAAAAAAATGAAATTAAGACTGAAAAAAGTTATTTGACAACCTGGGTCCCATAACTAGTAACTATCTGAGTAGGATTTGAACTCCAGTCTTCCTGATTCCAGGTTCAACACTCTATCCACTATGTGTCACATACCTCCCTGAAGGAAGGAACAAAGCCCTTCACTCCACAATCCTCTGATAAGTCTTAAGATGCAGTTACTGCCTGGGAAATATGACACATTAATTTAAGGGACAAATGGCTGATCTCCTTTTTTTTCTGAGAGCAAGTGTTTTTAGGAGGGGGGAGAGCACTGGACCCCTGTAGGAATAATGCAAGAGAACCCCAAAAGGAAGAATAAGGGGAGATACAGAAATCCAGAGATAAACTTAACTTACCTCATAGTCCTGCCTCAGGCCATTTCTATTTAGTGACATGGGACTAATAGTCTAAGGATTTTTTTTCATCTAAATTTCTATTTCCAAAAGAAATAGCTCTCTTCTCTGAACATTTCCCTCTACTCTTAGCATGACTGGAGCAAACCCATGAAGGTAGTAAACCTGCCTACTTCCTGGCGCTGTTTATTTCCAGTTGACAAATATTGTGCTAGTGTTCACTTCAATTAGTCGATGTATTTGACAATCTGACTACTCCATCTGATGCCTCAAGGGCAAATTTCATCTCTTTCAAAAAGGAATAGGCCAGTAACTGATCCATATGAATAAAATATACAGGGAAGGAACATTGAGGAACAGTTGGGAAAAGCACCTTCTGCAGCAAGGATAACTAAATGTTCACACTTTAAAAAAACAACAACAAAATTCACATCAATAAAGCATGTGGTTTAAAGTGGGGAGAGGCTGGGAATTCAGAGCAAAGGCTATATAGCTGCTTTATGTCATTCACCTGGCTTTAAGGAGCTAGAGTCTAGAATCAAGAACCTGAAGGTAGACATCATTTTCTGGAAGAACAAAAATTGCCATAGAGTTAAATTAAGTAGGAATTTGTAACTACCAACTCTAATACAGTTCTTTATAATCAGTACTCTGAGGATAAAGGAAAAAAAGGAAATGATACGGGATGTCACAGAATTATAGAATCCTAGGACTGGGAAGATTCCCAAAAGATCTTGCCTTTAGGCAAATGAATGTCTTTACCATCCCACTAGATTAGTTGTATGTTCTCTTTTTTAATATTTCCAAGGAGAAAGATGAAACAAACTCATTGGTTGATTCCAAGTGACTGAAAAGAATCCAGAGTCACAAGTTCTTCCTGGTGCCTGGCCCCCTCCTCTTCATTCTTGTCAAGTAGGTCCTTGAATTTCTTCACCTATTTTAGTCACCTCCTAATTGGTCTTCCTCCTTCCAATCTATCTCCTCTCTGTTCTCTTTTCTTCATCAGTAGCATGAAACTCAAAGGGAAATTTGTGCTCCTATGTGTACGGATCCCTGCTAGCTGCGTGGTGACCTAGAAAACCACATATTAATGTTATCTATGTTCCATTATATTTTTATTCATCTTGTTAAACATTTCCCAATTACATTTTATTCTTGTATGGAATGAGTGAAAACTTCTCAATTTGGGGTTGTTAACTTTCCCTTCCCCCCCTCCTCCATTGCTGCTGTCAATCACTTTTACCTTCCTTTGTCTGTTTTCCCACCTTGGTAGGATCCTTCCCCCCTCCTTTCTTGCTGTCCCAGATAAGGAAGAATTTGGTGAAGTATGCCTCTCCACCAATGAGAGAGGAGACAGTTGGGAAGGGGGCTTGACTAAGTTAAGTTTAAATCCTTGCACTGTCTTTTGTAACATGCCTCTTCTCCATGATGAGTCATGGGGAAGAGAATAAACTCCTGTTCTTATCCTAAGAGATCTCTGTGTTTATTTTTTCACTAAATTAAGGATGAAGGGTATTTTTCATCCCAAACATTCTGTATCTGGCCATGTTTTACACCTTTGCTCCTCACCACTGGAAGTAACACAACACTCTTATGTCACTTCTCTATCTTCTCATCACCTACAGAATAAAGTTGACCCTCCTGACTGCTCTCTTTCAAGAACTTCTACAATCTGACCAACCTGCCAAGCTTTACCTTATATTTATTTACTACTCTTTTACATGTAGTGTAAATTCTAGACAAACTGGTCAAATTTCCATCTCTTATTTTTGTTCTGACTTTAAGTTTCTCATACCTTTTCTACAAAACTGTAAAGTCTTCTCTAGACTACTTTGAGTGGAAATTATTCTTTCCTCTTCAAATATCTCATAGAATTTTGTTTAATTCTATTTGACCCTTATTAAGTTTCATCTCATATAATTCTTATTTCTGGACACTTCATACCTCGCTCCTCTCCCACCAAACTCTAAGCTCCTTGAGGACAGGGACTATGTAACACATCCTCTCTGTATCTGTAGCTCCGTGAGCACAGAAACTTGATGAAAATTATGGATCCATCAAAGTTAGGTCTAAATGAAGGGAAAAGGAAAAATAATTTCTTCATTTCATAGACCAGAGAGTTGGTTTATTTTTAAACGACCAAGAGGGTTTAAATAATATGCTGAATTATATTGTTGTTTGTCTCTTGTTCTTGAATAGGACAAGGACATCAGGGAGGTGATGCCATGATTTGCAAGTGAATTGTATTTAAGTGAGGGAGGACAACTATGCCCAATCATAATACTGGATCTGAGAGTAGACATGATGACTCTTGATCATTACCTCTCCTAGTCCTATTACCTTGGCTTCTAAGGGGAAGCATTTGAATTTCTCTCTACTGTTCAGACAGTACACAAGAAGAACAAACTGGCTAGGAGGTAAGCTTTGTTTGCTTGGGAGAAGTTGGTGAAATTTATGAAGAGGGTGTTGTGCAAGTATTCCCTATTTTTTTCAGAAAGTTCAAGAATAAATGGTCTTACAATACGATAAGAGAATCTTTTCTGTGTGTATGTTGTAGGAACCAAGAAAATGTAAGCCCACTGAAGGAAGGAACTATTTTGTTTTTATCAGTGCATCCCCCAGGGCCTGATCTGGTTCCTTAAACATAAGGTCTTACTAAATATTTTAAAAATTGAAGTTGAAATGGATTTAGAGGTGTAACAATAATGCAATATTCACAACACCCACAGTGGTTATGAATATGTTGGTATAGTTGTGAATCACAAAATGTAGCAGAATCTCCACATGGAGGGTAGAACTTTATTCAAATACCAGGAAACCAAGTCCCAGAACGAGAAAGCCAAGTCTGAGAACCAGAAAGTCAAAATCATTACAGTAGCCATAAAGTTGGTACACGTGATTAATGCAATGAACACCCCACATTCCCAGGCCTTCACAACAGAACAGGTTCTGTCAAGCAGGGATCCTCCTCTCTCACTCATGTAGCTCCTCAGCCTGGTTCTTGGAAGTTCTTAGCAAAAACTCCCAAAGGAAAGGTCTCAGCAGAAGCTCCAGCCTCCAGATGTTTACCCCAGGAAATTCTGCCATTCCCAGCTGAGGCTTTTCCTTATATATGCCTTAGCTCCTCCCTATTTGGCTATTTCCTGTTACATCAGCAACTTCCTCCCAGGGTGTTAACTACTTCTGTGTTAATTAAATAGTTTAAACAAGGTGTTAACTTGAAACAAGGTGCTAAGTACCTGCTTGCTTGCCAATACAAAGGGTGTGAAAGATCTTCAGATTCCATTACCATTACAAGAGGTCATTTTTTTGCTTTTTTTTTTTTTGGAGGGCAGTTGGGGCTAAGTGACTTGCCCAAGGTCACACAGCTAGTTTTTGTGTGTGTGTGTGTTAAGTGTCTGAGGCTGGATTTGAACTCAGGTACTCCTGACTCCAGGGCCGGTGCTCTATTCACTGTGCCACCTAGCCGCCCCAAGAGGTCATTTTTTGATACAAATTTATTTAACATTAAGTACCTACTGAGTGTTGGACACTAGAGGAGATACAAAGTTTGATTAAGACATGGTTCCTGCCCTAGTTTTAGGGCATCACCTCTAAAATGGTGATGTCAAACTCAAGTAGAAATGGGGCAACTAATCCATGTGTAAGTATCCCTGTCCTCAGATAGGTATTAAAACATAATATTATTTTTTCTTGTGTTGTCATTTATTTTGTTAAGTATTTCACAGTTGCATTTTAATCTGGTTTCTTTCTCACTTGGAAGTGCTATGGGTGGCCATAGCAGGTGGTATGCTTGATACCTCTGCTCTAAAAGATACCAAGACAGATAGCTACAGTTCATGATGGTTTTTGAGTGGAGAGAGGAGAAAAAGATGCTGTGAGATACTGTGGAGACAGAATTGAAAAGACTTGACAATTGATTGTCTACAAAGTTGAAAGAGGGTTGAGGTAAGTGAGATTTCTAAGTGGAGTAATTGTGATCATAGAATCATAGATCAAGCTGGTGGTTTCAATGGAATTAGGAAGTTATAGAAAATGCTAGGTTGTGGGGGCAGGAGGAGATGATGGATTCGGTTTGAGACAGGTTGAGTTTCAGATGCCTTTGGTATTTCCAGTTAGGGAGAAAAAAAGCACTCTGTAAATATGAAACATTATTAAGGTTCTTGACTCAACCAACCTATCAATGAACAGACATGGATTAAGGGTCTACTATGCACCAGGCACTGTGCTAGATGAAATAGTCCCATCCCTCAA
Organism: Pseudocheirus occidentalis; assembly: GCA_028646575.1. Lineage (NCBI taxonomy): Eukaryota > Metazoa > Chordata > Mammalia > Diprotodontia > Pseudocheiridae > Pseudocheirus > Pseudocheirus occidentalis. Next base: position 97,401,373 of record CM053593.1, on the reverse strand, counting down.
AGAGTTTACATTCTATTGAGGAATATAACGTATACATGTATAAGAATTTGTTTTTTAAAAAAGAACTCAGTAAATATGAGGTAATTTCAGAGTGGGAAAAGACACTGGAAGCTGACGGATCAAGAGAGGCTTCATTTATGGGGTAGTATTTAAGCTGAGCCCCATGATAAAGGTCAAGTCTTTCGGCTTCCCTAGGGCTGAGCTTTCTCACCTGTCAAATGGGGATAATGAGGTGCCTACATTGTTTGAAAGAAAATGCTTTACAAACCACAAAGTCCTATAGTGTATTATTATGATCATTGTGGGCTATTACATCTTCTCTTTTTTTCCTCTCATCATCTTTCTCATTCTAGAAACACTTGTTAAGCATATATTGTGTGCTCAGCACTGGAAATACAAAAACAGAAACAAAACCCATCTCTACCATTAAAAAGCTTGCATTCCAGTCTAGGGGAAGAGTACACAGATGTATAAATTCAAAATATGTGCAAAATAAAAAAGTACTTAGTGGGGGAGAAGTCTGAAGGATCATGGAAGGTGCATGCAGGAGGTGACTTATCAGCCTTGAAGAAAGCTAGGAATTCTAAGCAGCAGAGGTTGAGGATAGAGTGCATTCCAGGCTGGGAGACTATCTGTAAAAAGACGTGAGGATAAAAGATAGATGGAAAATAAAATGTGAGAAGAGTAATGTGTGAGTGTGGCATGAGCCTAGGAAGTAAAACAGGAGACATATTTTGAATGCCAGAGAGGTTCATGTTTTATCTTTTCAAAATTTTATTATTTAACTTTATTTCTTATTTTATCTTTTATTTTGTACAGGGAACTGATGTGATAATAGCTGATATTGATAGCGAGCTTTAATATTTTCAAAGTGCTTTACAAATATTTCAATTTATACTCACAACAACCCTAGAAGCTATTGTTATTATTATACTCATTTTATAGATGAAGAAACTGAGTCAGAAGTCAACTGGCTTGCCCAGGATCACACAGCTATTAAGTAGCTATGGTCAAATTTGAATTCGGATCTTCCTGATTCCAGGTCCAGTGCACTAGTCACTGAACCAGCTGGCTTTCAGAATGCTACTTTAGCAGCTATGTGGGGATAGATTAGACACACTAGACCCTGCGACACTGCTTAGAAGTCTAGTACAATGGTCCAGATAGACAGTGAAGCGTGCCTAAACAAGGTTCATAGTCATGAGATAACATCAAGGTAGAACTGACTAGATGACCATTGAAACACTTTCCAACTCTGAGATTCTATTAGTGAGCTTTTCCCATATTACCCTCTGACCTGTTGTGAATTTATTCTTCAACAAATATGTTCTGGATGACTATGAAATATAATAAACTTACTCCCGCTGTGTTCCTAATTCTCTGTGAATTTTCTTCCTTCCCTTTCTTTTTCTCCATCCCACTCTTCCTTCTTTTTTCCTCTTCTTTTTTTAAATACCTCCCTCCTCTTCTCTCTCATAATCAAAATAATACCTTAAGTCTCACCTGGAATTGGGAGATAGCCTCAAATGAAAGGAAAAGCATAAATCTCCAGGGAGTGAAACCTTAGCAGTCTCCTCCTTCCAGAAAGCACTAAGCGCTGGGGAGAGGAAGGATAGAAAAGTACAAGACTTGAAGAATTGTTGCTCCAATTCAACAAATGATTCTCCTGGGGACCCTCTATAGGTCCTAGACTCTCTCTGCCTCTAGGACTCCCCATCTGTCTAGCTAGTCCAACCATTCTGGTTGGGAAATGGACCTTGTGCTAATCTCTGCCACATAGTTGCATATTTTTTTCATGTGTGGGAAATCCCTTTGAAGAGAAAAGGAACTCAGGCACAGAGGAGACGCATGGCTAAGCAAAGGGGGCACCAACCCACTGGGAAGTGCCCTGAGCCTCCATGGGCAAAGTAATGCTTAAAGACACATTCTCTCCTCTGTGTTCCCATCACCACCATGAAATGAGATGTTTTTATTGACATTTTATCAAGCTCGGCAGGCTAGGCCTTTAAGCCCAATGTAATGTCAACAAGACAATAACTATGCAAATCTTATTAGAAGTGAGTTCCACTTAAATTAATGGGATTTTTGCTCCATACCACCCATGTAGTCCTGACCATCTATCACAAGTTCTTCTTGATCTCAATTTTCCTGATATTTAAAAACAGAAATCCAACCCCTTCCTTATCACCCCACCCCAGAGATGCCGCTCCTCCCCTACAACATTTCTGCTACCAAAATTCATCTGGCTGAGCAACCACGCACAGCCTTTAAGAGAGAGAGACTCACTCCTCTGCTGGCGGGGAAAGCAGAAACACATAATTTGATCTCAATCAATCGGTGTAAAAACCCCAACAAAAATACATCTGGGCTGACAACCTGGTTGCCAGATTTCCACTGGACAGGAGGAGCAATAGCTCACTCAGCTCTAGCCCCTCCAAGTAAATGCTTTATTACAGAATTGCTCACAGACCCTTAAGAGAGACACCGGCAAATAGCTCTGCTTGTAATACACAACATAAACTAGATATTCAGCTCATTTTGCACTGTGCTTTGTGAACTGGAAAGCATTTTGTTAGGGTTTAAGGGGGGGAAAATTGGTACACGTGGATCTTTTCAACTTTCTCTTCTTGTCTACTCCTGATGACAGACAATAATTTTCCATTTCCTTAGGGCCAAGTAAACAGTAGCCAATGATATTGAATATTAGAATTAGAATGGGGGAGCACAGCTCCAAGCCTAATACAGTTCTTTGAGGCTGAGCTTGATATGGAGAAAACTTTGTAGTAATTGGTGATATGGGGTGGGGTGGATGGGGAGACTTAGGATGTTGATGGGTTCCTCCTCACTGGAGGTCTTCTGGCAGGGCCTGGATGATCATTCATTGGGTGTATTGTAAAAGGGATTCCTGTTCAATGACAGATTGGATTAGTTGGCATTTGAAGTTCTTCATATCTCTGGGATTCTTAAATGCAGAAAAGTCTTCTCCTTTCCTGTTTTCTCCTCTCGTCTCCTCTCTTCTCCAGCTCTCTCCTCTCTTTTTCTTCTTTGTCTTTGCCTTTCTTTTTGCCTTTGTATTCTATTTCCCCACACACTGACCATCATGAAATAAGTGTTTAATAAATGTGTGTTGTTTAATTCTATAAAAGTCTCCCTCATCCACCTCTAGCCATGGTACAGGAAGAAAACATTGGGTTGGGTCATAAAAGAAAAGTAACTGCAAAGGTTTTGATTACTCTTAGACTGTCAAAAAACAAAACTAGTTTAAGGGGGTTCATAGACTCACAGAATCTCGAACCTGGAAGGGATGACAGGAGCAAGTTAACCCAATACATACAAAACAAGACAGGACGTTACAACATATGGGGGTGTTCATTCCAGAAGATCCCCAGTCAGCTGCAGCCTGATCATATTTTAACATGACCTATTCTACTTCTGGGCATCTCTAATTACTAGAAAGTTGGTTGTCGTTTTTTCTCTCCCTTATATTCACCAGAAGTTTGTCTCTAACAACAGCTCCCATTTTTGTGTGGTTCTTTAAGGTTTATGAAAATGCTGTCTCCACAACAACTTTTCAAAGCAGATAGTTGAGAATAAGCCACATTCAATGGATGAAGAAACTGAGGCATTAGTGGCATTAAGGCATTAAGTGCATTATCCAGGGTCAGACAAATAGTGTCAGAACCCATGAATGGAGCTCAGGCTTCTGGATTTAGAGGCAGAGGACCTAGGAACTAACTTCCATCTCTTCTACAGCCTACTGACTTCTCAGCAGAAGAGTCTGCTTCTATAAAATGACTGACAATCCTGTGGAGTCCAAGAGCTTAGAATCTTGCACCCAACAGTCTTTCCATGACACCAACAGCTGAAATCAGTTAAAAAACTATCGGTTATTTAGAACACAGCTGAAAACCAGTGTCTAGTTCACTGTTTGAGTGGATTCATACCATGCTAAGTACTCTTCAAAATTAATTCAAATCCAGCCTCAGTCGATTCTAAGGCAGATTGATCATGCAGTGGATTGAGTGCAGGGCATGGATTTAGGAAGGCTTGAGTTCAAACCCAGCCTCAGACAATTACTAGCTGTGTGACCCTGGGCAAGCACTTTACCATGCTTGCCTCAGTTTCCTGTAAAACGAACTGGAGAAGGAAATAGCAAACCATTCCAATATCCTTGCCAAGAAAACCCCAAATGGGGTCACAAAGTGTTGAACACAACTGAAAAATGACTGAACAACAAGTATTCTTACCTTGGAGTCTGGAAGGTTTCTTAGAGATGTCCTGTAGAATCTCATCCTTAAAGAGCATCAGTGATGAAGCAAGTTTGAAAAAGTAACAAGAAGGAAAGATGTTCTGAGCGGAGGTTTTAGGGAGTCAATTACAGGGAGTCAATCAACAAACATTTACTGAATCCTGGCTACGTGTCAAGATCTGTGCTTGACATTGGGGATATAAAAAAGATGAAACAGTCCCTGCCCTCAAAGAGTTTCTATTCTCCTGGACTCTCACTTGGCTCTCTCATGTGGTAAATGCCTGAATAAACGGACTTGAGTCTCAGCTTGACCACTTACTATGGTACCTTGGATAGTCCCTGTCTCACTAAGGACGTATTTCCTCAGTGAAGTAGGGGGTTGGTCTCAGTGATTTCTAAGCTCCTAGCTCTAGAATTCTGTGATTCTGCTCCCAGGGAAGTGGCCAGAATCAAAATAGTACACATCTGAACACCTCTCTTTGATTTCAACACTGTCACCATGATTGGCTTTTAAGATAATTTAATCAAATTCTCCTTAACCAAGAGAAGTGACTCAGAGGGCAGCAGATTTTTTTTTAACTTTAGTGATTTCTTTCTGAGTTATATGATTTCATAATGACATTAAATATTAGAAACCCTAACAGCTGGTGTGTTTATCCTGACTTGAGTGTATTAACCTCTTTAACCTTTTTTTTTTCCAGAAGAAGGATTCAGCATTATAGATTTGAGTGTCAGCTGCAGGGCCTGGCGGCCCCATGGATTGGCATTGTGACAGAATCTAAAGTCCAGGCAGCAAGTAAACATGGATGACATTGTAGAGACAGAGTTAGTGAAAGTGTTTGTGTGTGTGTGTGTGTGTGTGTGTGTGTGTGAGAGAGAGAGAGAGAGAGAGAGAGAGAGAGAGAGAGAGAGGAAGAAGGGAAAGAGGGAGGGAAAGAAGGGAAAGGGGGTGGACATGACAGGATGACTTAAGGCACCTGCAGCTGTTTGCACCCAAATCAAAGCAAACGCTGTGATCACCAGAGTGGAAAAACACTGACTTTACTGGGAGTTAAATAACTACGGGTACTGGGGGTGTGGGGGTTAGGGGTGGTACTGCAGAATGAGATGAGGGAGGGGGAGGAGAAGGGAGAAAGTAGTGGTGTGAACATTTGAATATTGCCTCTAAAATAATAACCCAGAAGGCTTTGAAATACCTTGGTAGAAATCCCTGGATAATGTGAACCATTAGATTGCTCTCCTCCTGGGACAAAAATGAGTTTCCTGCCAAGTTTGGGGTGGCTGGTGTCAGTTGGCATTGGGCAAGTGTGGCAGCCAGGTGAATGAAAGGCCTCATTTTCTGAGACCAGGGAGGAGTAAGGCTCATGAGAAAGAAGGCTTTCCTAAACAATGTATGTATACCACCCAATCCACCCCTCTTCTTACTAGCCTAGATCTGAAAAGGATGATGTGTTCCCAGGTAGGTTCAAAAACAGTAATAGTGTTATAAAGCACTTTCATATTCATTATTCTTTTTGATCCTCAAGACAATCCTTTCTGGTTAACAGTACAAGTACCACCACCCTTTTACAAATATTGAAACTAAAGTATAGGCTTGGATTGAGTCTGTTCATTGGATTCTAAGCTTGGTCCATGCTACCTCCTGTGAAGCGAAAGTAACTTACTTACCTGAGATCGAGTTGCTAGTCAATAGCCAAGTCAAGACTCAAACCTTTGACTTCTGACTCCAAGTCGGAAGTACATTCCAATACTCAATGGGTCCTCAATCAAGAGACTTCAATCCAGGCAGGTGGCTTATGGGAGGGAGGAAGTGGAATTTGTTATATTCTCTTGACACTCTTTGTCCCTTACAGAGCCCAGGGGAGCCAATAAAAAATAGTAGTAGCAATAATAATACTAGCTAATATTTACATAGCACTTTAAGGTTTGCAAAGCATTTTATACAAATCTAATTTCACATAACAACAGCCCAATGAAGTAGATGCTATTATCATTTACATTTTATAGATGAGGAAACTGATATTTAGAGAAGTTAAGTGACTCATCTAGGGTCACACAGCTAGTAATTGTTTGAAATAATATTTGAACTTATATATCTTCTTGAATTTACTCTAGCACCTCTCAAGACCTCTTCTAGAGAAGTCTCATTGGGAGTAATGAGAGGTGGACCTTGAACTCTTTTATATATGGGAACTAGACCGGGGCAGGAGCAAGACCTTCCCCAAAGACTGGATACTGGTTAGGGAGAAAGAGAGTCTGTTCCCTCCCAGAGCACCGAGGGCAGGTTTCTATAGTGGTGTTACTGTCTGTTGTTGCAGCCACCTTGGCCTCTGAGAGCCTTGGGGAAGGTGTGGGCCAGTCACACTAGTAGCCATCAAAGTCTTTCTCTCCATTTAGTCTTACTTTAGCAGCAGAGTCAGAACCAAAGAAAGAAAGATTAACACCTAAGTTTACTCATTCACCAACTGTCAGGAAGATCCCATGTGGGTGGTAGAAAGGTGTGTATGGTAGAGGAGGGTGAGTGTATTTGGAAATGTGAGGAGAGCATTGTTTGGAAGAGGTGGAAAATGTATGTGTGAAAGGGGAAGTGGGGGGTGGCATTGGGGGAGTAGGGTGTTTAGAGAGAGGTATGAGGGGTGGCAGAGGAACACATTGGGGAAAGGTATTGGGGAAGGATTTGTTGAGGAGAGGTAGTTGTGCTTGTGTGTGTGTGTGTGTGTGTGTGTGTGTGTGTGTGTGTGTGTACAATGACCCCTTTTATAGACAATACTCCTTTACTATCATTCCTTGATGTCTAGATACTCTCATTGGCTTATTTTGTCACCAACTAGCAACCTTCCTGTTTGGATCTAGGCATGATTAGGGTCTAGTCACCTAGACTTTGTCTGGTCTTGAAGAACAAGAATGATTTATTTAAAATGTTAAACATTGTTATGTCAAAGATATATATCATTATTAAGCACTCTCAATATCCCTGGACCCAAGTAAACTATGTCATCTTCTCAACCTGGAGCTATCGACTGGAGTTTAATGAGTCCCAACTCCACTTTCTCATCCCTCCTTACTTGTGGGAGAGAAAACCCAGTATAATAGCTTATGGTAAAGCTCCTTTAACCCTTCACAACAGTATAGGGAGTGAATTATCTTAGTCACACCTGGCAAAGGGGAAGTATAGGAACTCAAGGGTCATGAGGGAATTCTTGTCTTGCCTCCTGAAAGGGGTGGACAAACTTCAGTGTCATTTGTGGAGTTTGAATTCAGTCAAAGGGCTGCACTCGAGGACCTAGAGGGCCACATGTGACCTCAAGGCTGCGGATTCCCCACCCCTATTAGGCAAACAACCTCAGTTCTAGTCCTATGGGTTCTTACAAAGCTAACTTATGGGTTCTTACAAATTCTACCTCTCCCTGGCACATATCCAGGTTATAGTGTGTTGTAGGGTTGTAGCATTATAGTGTTATATTGTGGTAATCCACATAGCTGGAGCCTTCTTGCACAGAGACAGGAGCGTCTTAGAAGACTGCCAGAGCTTTAGAGGGTGAGGAGAATGGAAGACTGGAGAGAGTAGGAATAACCAACAAGGGTCTTATAGCTCTGTGGTAGACCATAAACCTCCACTCCCTCAAATTCTATGCTTTCCTTCTTGAGAACCCTTTTACTGTCCAGCTTCTACCATTATATTGTGTGGCTCCTTCTCTCCAGAGATCTTGCGGTTGAGAGGTTCTGCTCCTGCTGTTCCACAGCTGATACTAATGAGTATGTAGATGTACAATTTACCTCATTCCTTATTCCCGCCTTCTGGTGCCAAGACTCAGCACACACTGGCGAACTCTCTCCCTCTCCTCTCCTCTCTCTTCCCCCCCCCCTCTCTGTCTCTCTGTCTCTCTGTCTCTCTGTCTCTGTCTCTCTCTCTCTCCCTCTGTCTCTCTCCCTGTCTTTCTCTCTCCCTCTCCATCTGACTATGTAACTTTCTGACAGTTTCTCCCTTTCATAAACCCAATCCAAAGGGGTGACTCTGATCCACAATAGCCTAGGTCAATCAAATGTTGATACCTCACTCGCTCATTATGAAAGAGTTGTTAATAGCAACTTCTCAGGGACTAGAAGGTACTGCCCAGTCTCAGTTAAAAGGATGAATTTTTTAAATCCTGAGGCAGAGATTGGAGCTAGAAAATTTGGCTAGCTCTCTTTACATCAGTTCTTTCCTGAATGATTTGGGAGGGGGGGAAGTAAGGTAGATAGTGTACTATATTCTTTGTTTCTGGAATCTGAGGATGTGGGTTCAAACCTATTTTCGCTTCTGTGTGACCTTAATCGATTATCAAGCCACTTAATGCTTCTCACTTGTAAAATGGAGCTGGACCAGATACTGTCTAAACAGTTTCTTCCAGCTTGAAATCCTCTGATCTTATTATCTCCCAGAAAGATTGTCAAAGGCTTCCTGCAAGATACATCTCTGTGATGAACTACCCTCCTACACAGAAAGTTTCCTATTATATCTAAGGAAAGGCTACTAGATTTTTTTTGTCTTTTTTTCACTTAATCTAAGCTTGTACTCATATGTGTACATGGAATGCATTTGCATGATGAATTCAAAAGTCCCCCGAGTTCAAGTAGTTCAAGACAACTTAATTTGTACAATCTACTGTTCTTGTTTTCAAACCCAAGGTGAAGGACTTAACACACATGAAATGCATAACAGGTTTGTAAACTTCAAAAGAAAAGGGGAGGTGGGGGTAGAGGGATACGTGGGTAGAGGAATTAACTGTTAGAAAACTGAAGTGATTGCCAAGCCAACCCCTACCAAAGAATTCAAAGTCATTCAGACCCATAGGGAAAAATAGATTGAGGGAGTCTTTTGTAATTATCATTCTCCTGTTGTTTCTCAGATTCCCCTTTCTTTGTTTCCTTCCATTAGCAGAGCAAACTGAGAGCTGATCATAAGTATGAAATCAATGTTAAAGTTTACTCATTCATTCATTCATTCACTTCATTCATTCATTCTAGAAATGTCTCAGACATGTGACCTTTCCATTCTGGGTGTCAGTTCTTCATCTTCAAGATGACATGATTAATGTAGGGATTTTTTTTGTTTGATTATGGATATTTCTTACAAGGGTTTTTATTTTTGTTTTATTTAGTGGGGGAGGGAGGCAAAGGTGAGACGCAGAGAAAATAAATGCTTATTAATTGAGTAAATAAATAAATGAGGTGAAAGGGCATTATAATATTTCCACTACCTTACAAATATTGTTGTAATGATCATTTGAAAAAATATACATAAAGCACTTTGCAACATTAAATTATATATGAATACAAGTCATAATTTTAACCTACTGCTTTTGGATTGTAGAAAACACCCAGTGTCATAGAGATAGAAGAGCATTAGGACTAGAGCAAAAGTATGACTTTCAGATGATGCCTACTTGTCTTCTCTTTTCCCTTACAAAGGATAATTAGAATTAGTACAGTTTTAGCTTTTCTCAAGTTTCTTTGATATAATCTCATTAGAGCAGCATAAACTAATCAATTAATCAAGTACTAAGTGATTATGAGGTGACAAGTACTAGGGATATAAAGAAAGACAAAAAGTGATTTCTATCCTCAAAGAGTTTACATGTAAAGAACCAGGTACACAGAGTAGACAGAAGGTAATCTTATTAAGGTACTAGCAGTTGGGGTTTCTGGATTGTTGTCTAGCCCTTCATTCTTGAAGAGGACTAATGACATCATAACAGTGACATCTTGATCTGCCAGCGAGTTGGATTTAAGTGAGGCAGTTATGCCAAGTCATCAGCCTCACTCTCTCCTCTAGAGTTTTTGAAGTCTATCAGTAAGACTTAAGTCAAAATAACTGACAACAGCCCAGTGGTGACTGGGTAAGACCCCCCAGAGAAGAAGGTATTTGAGACAAGTCTTAAAAGAATACAGGGACTTCCAAAAGCAGAACTGGGGAGGCAAAATCCTTTAAAGTCTGACAGCCAGTACAAAGGCATGGGGACAGAAAACAGAGAAATAAAGTGTCATAAGTGAGGAAGGGCAAGTAGGCCAGTGAATCTAGTTTGTAGACTGTTTGGAAGACAATAAGGTATAAGGTCAGAAATGTGTGAATGGGGTTATGTTGTGAAGAACTTTAAATGGCAAATAGAGCACTTTATATTTGATATTGATACTGGAGGTAAATGAACCACTGGAATTTATCAAATCAGGGAGGGCCAAGGTGTGGTAAGCTGGGCAGACTCAGATCAGTTCTCTAGTAGTTTAGGTCTGAAATCGGAACAAAATCCAACTCTCTGTGATCCATCTGTATAAGGTTATCTCAAAGTGACCTGTAGTAAGGGCATGAATAGACATTTGTATTGTGTCCTTTCACTACTCTTCTCCAAGAGCTTCAAACTGCTCTCCTTAGAGAGAGGGTATACCAGACTACAATGATTTCTATTTGTTCCCTTAATATTATTAGTCTAGGGGATATAATTTTCAGGTTCAAGCTAAACTCTTTATTTCTATTTTGTAATGGGAAAAGTGGGATCCCAAACTTTATGTCCCAGTCTTGCTTCCCTTCCTACCAAATACCTGTTGCTTAGTGAACACACATAGAAAAGGACCAATGAACTCATTATCCAAGTTGGCAGCAAAACAGAAGTCAGTGAGTGCATGTGTGTGTGTGTGTGTGTGTGTGTGTGTGTATGTGTGTATGTGTGTGTGTATACCAGACAATGCAGATTAGAGCCCTCCTATTAGAAGTAAAATAACTCAGCTCGACCAAGAGTACCAGATCTTACCCAAAGGGAAACTCCTGGAAGTCTCTAGTGTGTAAGCTGGAAATAGAGACATGATTGAAGTTCTACATGTCTGCTTCTTCCCAGAGTCTTTTTATTTTTTTCCTTCATCAGTTTGGACAAGTTGGCATCATTCACCATCTCTCTGGAAGCTGGAAGTCAGAAGAGCTAGAAGCCACCAACTAGAGCAGAGGGACTGTGAAATCTCAATAAACTGGCTCTCCATTCTCCAGTCAACTCCACCCCAAGTGCTGTCCACATAAATGGATTTCCCCCAATGAAGAGAAAGTCCCATACAATTGACCCTTTGAGCCTGGAGTACTCACTTAATAGATAACAAAAACAGATTTACTTAGCCCAGAGTAGGGGAAAGGACACTGGGAGAAAGGAAAGGAAAAAAGTATTGATTTAGTTGAGCAAAGGTTCCCAGTGTAATCCATGTTGCTGGTCTGGTCAAAGTAAGATGGAAGAGTTCCAGTTCTTGTATGGAAAATTTTACATGGGGAAAGGGGAAGGTTGTACTCTAGGACAATGTACCCACTGGGTTGTACATAAAAAACGAAGTCATTGAGGTGAAACAAGGAGGCTTTACTTTCTGTACTGTTATCTTGTGAATTCCAGTTTAATTACTATAGATTTGGTACATTTTAGAGGTTTTTTAACAGCAGAAGTATTTGAAGAAAACAACTAATCTATTGTTAGCCACCACTTAGGGTACTAAATTCACTAATGTTAGTGACTAATGGTGAAATTTCAAATATAGCACACATTAACGAGTAAGATGGGGAGGCAGTGTGCTGTCTCAACGGGTGAGTTATCACTTTTTTCACTTGATTGTAAAGATAGTATGTGGTTTTTAACAGCAAAAATTCCGTGGGGTAAAGAAGCTTCCCAGTGTCACGTGACGTGCTTTTGATCCAATGGGGGAGGGGTAGAGGTGTTAGGTGTGAACGCTTGAGGGTGGAGGGTGGAGGGTGGAGAGGAAAGGAACGCGGTGATGTGAGAAGCCGCAGACCAGGAGTATAAAAAGCCCACAAGATTTCAAGGAGCCAGTTAGTTGCTTGGGACGTCTGCCTCTCTTTGTTGCTACCACTGGACCACCGCAGCGGCCTGAGTGACTCACCTGCCTGACCGGATAACCCGGACTTTCTCTAAACAGCTGAGCTTGTACCCTAGCCAAGTGCCTGCTGAAGGTAATGGAGTACTTGCTGATGGAACCCCCCTGCCTCCCACTGTGCAGAGAAGATGTTGAGGCTTGGACCTACCCCATGAGAAGAGAATCACAGGAAATCGTACCTAGTTTATTTCTCGGCCCATATTCTTCTGCTAAGAAAAATATGCTCCCTGAACTGCAAAAACTTGGAATAACCCATGTCATATGCATAAGGCAAAGCCTTGAAGCCAGATTTATCAAGCCTAACTTCCCGAAATTCTTGAAGTATTTAGTATTGGACATCGCGGATAATCCAGGCGAAAACATAATACCCTTTTTCGCCATGAGTAAAGATTTTATTGATGGAAGTTTGCAAGGAGGAGGAAAAGTACTTGTCCACGGAAATGCAGGGATTTCCAGGAGTGCGTCCTTGGTTATTGCTTATGTTATGGAAACATTTAGAATGAAGTTCGATGACGCATTTGTCCTTGTGAAGGGAAAACGGGTCTGTGTTTATCCAAATGCTGGATTTATCTACCAACTGCGGGAATACGAAGCCATTTGTCTTGCAAAACTACCTGTCCAGCCATCACCACTGAAAAAGAAAAGAGCGCTATGTTTTCAAGCTGATGATACAAGTGGCAGCTTGAAGCGAAGGCGTGAAGAGGAAGAGGAAGAGGAACCTGGAACTACATATATGGCGGCTATGTAGACTGGATGATGGTCCTCCAGAGCAGCATTATAGATGCTGGAATTCCTACATGTCAAGGATAAAAATACATTGGTATTATAAAATGGTAAAAAACAAAACAAAACAAAAAAAACCAAGTAGGTTCTTTTCTTGTTTGCTTCCAAGTGTTTTTATTTTCTGCAGCTTGCTGAAGAGTTTAAGAATATAATAGACTTGGATAGCACTGATTGTTTCATTTTTTTTTAACATTTTATCATTTTAACCAAGTTTTGTTTTGGACTTTCCAAAAAGTTTTATTACAATAATGCACTTTGCACACTTGAAATTTTTTTCTTTGAATTACATGAAACTTTCACGAAAATAAAATGCAAAAACTACTTGCTCTCTTTTTGGTTTTGTTTGTTTCTTCTTTCTCATTGTTCACTATAATCCTTCTTTACAACTTGACTAATGTTTAATGTGAAGGTATTTGTAGATCTTATATTTGATTGCAAGCAGCCCTGGTGGGGGGGAAGGGAGGAGAAGGGGGGAAGTGAAGAGGGGAGGGGAGGGGAGGGAGAGGAGGAAGGAGAAGGAGAGGGAGAAAATGTGAAACTCAAGGGATTGTGGAACTGAATGTTGTAAACTAGAAGTAAACAAATAATTTTTTAAAAATAAAATAAAATGCAAGTTGGGGAGAGTTCTTTCCAAAATAATTTGTTTAGTATATAATGATATACTTAAGAACAGTTTGCTTTTAGAAACAGACTCTATGTAGTCCAGTGGTGTCAAACTCAAGTTGAAATGAGGGAAAGGAGAGTAAACCATATATGGATTATTGACTTAAAAAATCACACATTCACGTTATCTATGTTCTATTGTATTTTATTTATTTTGTTAAAAATTTTTACATTTAGAATTTAATCTGGTTTGGACCAGACTGGGGAGTGTTGCCAGGCAGCCAATGCCTTGGCTTAACACCTCTGAATTAGGCCATTTTGACCCTGAGTACCTCACTTGACTGCTGTCTGCCTTAATTTCCTTATCTGTAAACTGGGCCATAATAATAGCACCTACCTCCTAGTTTGTTGTAAGGATAAAATGAGACAATATTTGTAAAGTACTTTGCAGACTTTAAAGTTCTACATAAATGCTGTTGCTGTTAAATGGAGTGTGATTCTAAGGAGAGATCAAAGTAATGGTACTGCTGATTCATTAGTATTGTTGCTGTTCAGTCTTTCAACCACATCTAACTCTTTATGACCCCATTTGGGGATTTTGTTGGCAAAGACCAGGAGCGTTTTTTGTCATTTCCTTCTCCACCTCATTTTATAGATGAGGAAACTGAGGCAAACAGGGTTAAGTGACTTGTCCAGGGTGACACAGCTAGTAAACATCTGAGGCTGTATTTGAACTAATGTTTTCCTGACTCTAGGCCAGGCACTCTGTCCACTGTACCACCAACTGCCTCATTCTTTAGTGACAATACTACTAAAGGCAAATCTTTCTGCTCTTATAATAGTCACAGTAAAATGTTATTTTAAGCTTTACAAAGGACTTTTTTTAATCTACCCATAACATAGGAAGAACTGATATTATTATCCCCATTTTACAGCTGAGTTAACTGATGCCCAGAGGGGTGAAATAAACTGTCAATATTTGCATAGTTAGTGTACACCAGGGCAGACATTCAGACTCAGGTCTCTTGACTCCAGGCCTAATACTTCCTCCACTACACCAGGAAGGCTCTCTGCTGCTTTCTCTGCTTCTGAGTCTTCCCTTGGCTCTTTTTCAGCTTCTCCTTGTCAAGCACGACTCCTTCCTTCATTTTCCAGTCTGAGAAGTGTCTAGTTCCATGCCATAGCCCTCCTGCCTCAGGGCCCCTGGGGCTGGTCCACTGTAGTGGCAGGTGGGGGTGGGGGAAGAGAAAGCTAGTATGTCTAATTGGAAGGTGAGAGTGACAGAATGGACCAAATTGTGGTTTGGCTGAGAAGACAAGAAAAGTGTCATTTCCCAGGTGTCAGCATGCTCTGGCTCAGGCAACACAGTGTTTCCAGCTTTTCAATATGTAGGAACCCGTAGGTCACAGGGATGGGAGAGCATCAGACTTGGGGCAAATGTAGTTCCATAGAAAGTAGCTATGTGTGTGATCTCTCCCTTCCATACCCACCTCTAGTGAAGATTAGAACTATCATTATAATTATAATTCTCATAGATTATTAACTCTTTATGTAAACATGGACCCTTTTTGACTCAATATTTCCAATATTTCAAAGACCCATGATTTACCATTATGGGCACTCCCTTCACCGGCACAGTGGCTGAGGCTGGATTTGAACTCGGGTCTTCCTGATTACAGGACTGGTGCTCTATTCACTTTGCCACCTAGCCTCCCCAATGAGTTTCTGTTTTTTAACTTAGTTTTTGTTTGTTTTTTGTTTTGCTTTTTGGAGAGGTCAATGTTCCTTCTTACAGAGAAATTGAATCAAATATGGAGTTTGGGTGATAAAAATATTTTTAAAACCACATCATCTTGGTAACCTATGGTCACTTAGTCAACAGTAATTTATTAAGCACTTACGATGCTTAGCTAAATACTATGCTCTGAATTTAACACTCTGGTTGAACAACTTGGAAATCTGTAACATAAGTAGTGTGGGAGTGGTTTAGGAGTTCCCACCCTATCCCAACAGGATAGGAGCTCAGAGATCATCTCATTTCACCACCACCATCCCCTCCCAATCATTTACAAAAGACACTTAGACAAATTCAGCAACTTGTCCAAAGTGATGTAATCAGTAGTAAGCAGAGTGGAGATTTGAACCCAGGTCCTCAGACTTCAAATGCACTGCCCTTTGCTCCACATTCTGCTGTCTTTCCAGGAGGAGAGAAACAAAAGAGGTATTGTGGAAACCATCCTAGATAGTGATCTATTGTTGCTGTTTTTAATTCTTTTTAAAAATTCTTATATGGTCTATGTGACTTTGGGTAACTCACTTATTCTATTTAAGCCTCAGTTTACTTATCTGTAGACCAAGGAGCTTGGACTGAATGATCTATATCGCCCCTTCCAGCTTTCAATCTGTGTTCCTGTGACTTCTTTTTAGCAACTAACAATCAAGAAAATTCACGGTGACAAAAAGTTTCTGTGAATTCAATAAAGCTTTTAATGTAGAAAAAACTACAATTTTATTAATCATAATACATCCATGTATATTTGCAGAATGAAATACAGATATGTACATGTGAGCTATATTTTTAAAAAATCTGCAGCAGTTATATTTATTTATCCCACTGAATCATTTAATGAGATGGCTGTTGGGCATATGGATTCATAGATCTCTTGCAATAATTCTCTGGATCCCCGGGGAGGTCCAGGACCCACAGTTTGGGGTCCATAGTTATAATGTAAAGAGTATTAATCTCAAAGCAATTGAATCACAGGATAACAGGAATTTCTGGCTAGAAGGGACTTTTCCAATCTCTGAGTCCAATTCTCTCCTTTTGCAGATGAGGAAACTGACATACAGATCTTCACGCCACATTCCATAGCCAGTCAGGTCAGTCTCCTTATTCACAGATTAGTCTTTCTTTGTTTGACTCTGACCTGGGTTCCAACCCTAACTTTCTGTGTGCCCCCTAGTGAGTCACTTAGGTTTTCTGAACCTCAATTTTCTCATCTGTAAAAGGGGATAAAATTTGCTACACTTACCTAACAGGTTTGTTGTGATGGAGCTTATGAGAGCATAACAATGAAAGAGCCATGCAAATTTAAGGTGATACCATTACTCTTATGTGTGGCATTGTTTAGAAATACAATTGTGTGACTATGTGACCTTACCTCTGCCTGCCTCAGTTTCCTCAACTAGAAAACCTCCCAGAGTTGTTGTGAGGATCAAAGGACATAAGGATTGTAAAGCACTTACCCAGTGCCTGGTAGATGGTAGTTGCTTAACACATGTTCACTCTCTTCCCCCTTCTTTTCTTTATATCATATTATTATGTATTTATATCACATCATTAGATCAAAAATAATTGTGAGCCCCATAGTGTTATAATGTACTATGACCAGATTAATACTAATTTAATCATTTATTAAGTGTCTACTACATTCTGGGTACTGTGGGGGGATAATAAGAGTGGACATTTATATAGCATTTGAAGGTTTACCAAGTACTTTACATACAGTTTCATATAATCCTCATAGCAAGGTACCATGGATATTATCCCCATTTTACAGAGCAGGAAACTGAGGACGAAAAAGATGAAGTAACTTGCCTAAGGTCATTTATGTGTCAAAGCCCTGAACCCAGGTCTTTTTTTGGTTCTGAAGCGCTTTCCCTGATACTGCATTAGTTCTTTTTCTTATAATATATTTTTATTCTGTAAAAAAACAATTCGCAATTACACTTTAAAATTTTTTTTAATTTTGAGTTCCAAATTCCATCCTTCCCTCCCACCCCTTGAGAAGGCAAGCAAAATGATATTGATTACACATATATGTGTATACATATGTATATATGTGCATGTATACATATATACATATATGTGTATATATGTATGTATGATATGTGTGTATATATTATACATATATATACATATATATGCATGTGTATGAAGTCCTATAAAACCTATTCCCATATTAGCCATGTTATAAAAGGAAGCCTACCAAACCAAAGAAAGACTACATTCAGAGTTCATCAGTTCTCTCTCTCTGGAGGGACATGGATAGCATTTTTCACCAGGGGTCCTTTGCAATTGTCTTGGATTATTGTCTTGATCAGAGTAGCTAAGTCTCTCACAGTTGATCATCCTTTCAACGTCACTGTTACTATGTACAGCGTTCTCCTGATTCTGCTCACCTTGCTTCACATCAGTTTATATAAAACTTCCCATGTTTTTCTGAAACCATCCTGTTTGTCATTTTTATAGCACAATAGCACCATCACATCAATATACCATAGCTGGTTCAACCTTTCGTTAGTTGATGGGCATCTCCCCAATTTCCAATTCTTTGCCATTACAAAGGGAGCCGTTGAAAATATTTTTGTACAAGTAGGTCCTTCCCCCTTTTCTTTGACCTTTATGGGTTACAGACCTAGTAGTGGAATTGCTGGGTCAAAGGACATGTGCAGCTTTTATAGCCTTTTGCATTACATTCATTCTTACAGTGCATCTTCACATCCAGGTCTCACCTGACTTCAAGTTCAATACCTTTTCCAATATACCATATTGACTACATCTGAGGTAGTTATACTTCTATAATATAAGGGCAGAAGACTAACACCAATGGAATAATTAGACACCAATACCCAGATGGGTAGCATCTGGACAAATAGGTCCCACTGAGTTGTAGAGAAAGGACAATCTCTATAGTCTGGAGTACTCATGGATAGCTTCATAGAGACTTGGTCTTGGCCTTAAAGTATGGTTGATAGTTTAGACTTACATGGAGAAAGTGGGGGATTTTTGAAAGACCGACTGAGAAGTTTGAATTTTACTTTACTTTAAGAGCATGGGGAGGTTTTATGATAGAATAAGAACAATGGATTTGGAGTCAGAAGACATGGATTTGAACCCTATTTCTGTCATTACCAGTATAACCTTAGTCAAGTTATTCAATCCCTTTGGGCATCAGTTTCTTTATCTGTAAAATGTCAAAGTTAGACTAAATGGATTCTAATGACCCTTCCAGCTTTGGATTCCATAATTCCATGGCCTAAAACAAAAAGGACTGGGCTGGATGGTCCACACAGTCCTTTTGTGGCTCTAAATCTGTGCTTCTATGACACCTGTTTAGCAACAAAAAAATTCACAGAATCTCCTAAGATAGTAGTTATACAATTAATATCCATAAATTGAGAAAATGTATGATGTCAAGGGATCTCAGCTCAGCCACAAAAGTGCTGGGGAAGCCTTTACAAAGTATAAGAGGGTGGGGCTATCTCTTTATTATTGTACTTGGAACCCCCTGAAATTGATTGACTTTGTGTGGCTATCACCTTCTAACAGGCACAGAGTCACCTTATTTCTGGGTACAGAGTCAGCCTATGTCTCAAAATGCAAAATGCATTCTTGAGTTTCTTGTTCAAACGCCATTCCCATGCTTGCCATGTGTCAGGGATTTGTGAGTAGGCAAAGAGGTGTTTTTCAAGGTTACCATTGAGTTTGTACCTTGAACTTCTGAGAGAATAAGTCATGGACAACGTTCAATTCACACAATTCTCAAACCATGTTCTTTCATTTATTTTCTTTTTCTTTTAAAAAAAGATCACTTGTTTCATCTTTTTAAGTAAGTCTATCACTTAGGTTTATTTAGGAATAAATTCTTGCAAATCATGAGTCTTCCTTTTGTTTAAAAAATGGTTCTTTTTCTGATTGGGTGTGATAAAATAGCTGCAGACCTTTTGCCTTTCTTTGTTCCCAAAGAGAGATGTTGAGGGAGGCTGAACTATTATTTGTATTATAAAATGGGCTGTACTGTGTTAGAAAAAATCTGCACTGATTCAGTTTGAGGTTTAGCTTTTTTTTTTTAAACCATGCTGAATTAAAGACCTTCTCTTAGGCTTCAGGCTGCTTGCTGAACAAGGAAAAATGGAGATGGTAATATCATTGAATAAGAAACTGAATAAGTAGAGAAGGTGATGGCATCAACAAGTAGCTGAAAGCTGAGATTTGTCCTCAAACAAGCCAAAAGAAGATTATCTGCCAGGGCATAATTAACAATTGACTATACAATGCTCAAGGAGATGTTAATAAAAACTGATTATTTAAACAAGCTTAAAGTTTACAAAGTTATTCTCTCTCGATCTTCACAAAAATTTTGTGAGATTGGTGCTAGAGGTATTATGCCTATTTACAGATGAGGAAACTGAGTCTCAAAGTGGTAAGATGTCTTGCCCATGGTGACATAGCTACCTAAGGCAGGTTTTGAACCCAGATCTTTCTCAGCCCAGGCTGGCTCACTATCCATTATTATCCATTATCCATGTTTCCTCTGAAGCTCTGCTAAAGACATTTATTATTTTATGTTGGAAATCTTATTCAACCCCAATGCTTACTATTCTAGGTTGTTTGCTAGCTGTTTGTAGTCCCTGTTGAAATTTTTCACCAGTCAATAAAAGTTTAGTGCAGCGTTTTGAGAACCTCCCCTCCCTCCCTTATTCCTCCATGATCTGCTGTCCTCCAGCCCCAACCCGCTTATTCAAAGTGAGCAAAGAAAAGGGGGAAAGCTCTTGAATGCATTGGAGCCCAGGTATCACTTTTGTCCTTAACTGCTTGTGACAGAGAGAAATGCTGTTCTCTTTTGACGGGTGTCTCACCAGTGTTTCATGTCAGAAAGATAAAATCTGCCGAGAGCCTAGGGTGAATTGTGAAGGTAAACAAATAAACAGCAGCCATTGGGACTTGCCTCCTTCCATTTTCCTCCTCCCCAGTATCAGTCATGTGTCAGTGATCTCCCCAGTTCACATTTACCCCTCCCCTTCATTATTACAGGTACCACAGCAAATTTGAGGAAAAGGAAAGAATCTCTGTTTTCTTTTTTTTATTTTAACCTCCCCACCCCACCCACCCTTAATGAGATCTCTCTTTTTACCAAGATCTTTCCCCTCTCTATAGAGATGACTTCAGCTTAAAGGAAGTGTGGTGTTGACAGCTGCTGCCATCATCAACACGATTTCAAAGTCTGAGTGGGGCTGGAGGTGGGCATTGCTTATGTAGGATACAGAAGGAGCCACTATGGGGCATTTGCTCAGTTGGGCAGCCCTACAGAATCCTTCTTTTTCTGGGGACAAAAATATACTGTGAATGATCTGAGATTGCTTTTCTATCTCAGGGGAAGATACAAAATGAAGTTGCCTCAAACTATAATTTCTTTTTGTGCCTGATCCACTATCCAACAGTGGGCAAATCCTCAAGAATTCAATGCAATCCCTAGGAAAAATCTGTGCGATACCCGAACCACAATATCACTACAACATCACACTTATTACTATTATTATACAAAGAGTTCTGTGGCATTACTCCCTTTTTTGACATAGAACCTTCCTTGGTGCTGACCTCCATTCTGCCTTGCATGAAAATTCCCACCATTACATAAAGTTAAGGGCTATATTTTTCAGAAAGCCATTACTAAAATGAATAGATATATTGTTTGAGAAAATAAGAAGAGCTGTAAGTATGATGGGGCAATCAAATGGGTGCCATCAGGAATTTAGGGTATACAAAAAGACAGTGTAGAAACAGTAGAGCCTAGCAGGTTAAAATAAGACAATGCCATCTGGGGGTGGGGGAGGAGTAGAGTGTGTTTCCTACTTTGCGTATGGCAACTACATATCCCGGTTGGCATTAAAATAGCAGGAAGTGCTGGCTTGATGAGGATAGGTATTGGAGTAGGAAATACTAAGATTTGGAGAATATTGTTTGAGGAGGATATGGAAGACATAGTTCAGTTAGCCTTCTTGTCAGCTTAATAAGTTTCAAGTGGGACAGGACTGAAGGATTCAGGTGTCCCCATGTCATCAGGAGGACAATGGGCTTTTGTTCCAGCCCACCATGGTGTGGATTGGGGGATGCAAATAGTTGGCACTGGGACATTACACTGACATAATCTCCCACCTACTCCAGTATTTCAAGGGATTCACCCTCCCTACTACTCTATGACTTGACCATCTTTAAGATTATAAAGAGAAGATGGAAGGTGAATACATGCAAATACCTTTACCCCTTGTCAGTCAGTCAGTCAATAGATATTTCCTAAGTACCATATTTAATACCATGCTAGATACAACCTCAAGGAGCTCACAGTTTAATGAGGAAAACACATTTACAAGGAGCTAAAAAGGAGGGGGCTGAGAGAGCAGGGAAGGAGGAACAGGGCAGGCACACGATGAACTACTGCTGCTACCAAGTGGAAAATGTTGAGGTGGCTGCCCTGGGAGGAGCTCCTCCCCTCTCTCCAGCCAGAGGGAGGGAGGGAGGGGGCTCCAAGGGCAATGAGCACTGAGAAAGTGTCAATTTTAGAGCTGATGTGCTCTTGCAAAAAGAAGAGTCTTTGGAAACATGATGAAGTTCAGGAGAATAGTCAGGTGGGAAATGACGACATGACTGCCTGCTATCACCTCATTAACTGGAAGATCTGGGAGGGTGTCTCTTATGCCCACCCTTCACCCTCTCCAACCAGAGGGAGGGAGGGACCCTACCCTATACCCGGACCTCACATATCCTTGGCGTGAAGAGGGAGCTGAGTTCTCAGGAGTATATCTAAGGTTGGACATATAAAAGTGTGGAGGGAAGTGGAGAAGGTCATTGGACCTTCCCATTCGTATCCTGACTTGGCACCCCAACCAGCTACACACAACTTAACTAGTATTTAGTTAGCAAGAGTAATGAGGTTACCAGGGAGCCACCAGGTGGTCCATTGTGGTGATGCATTCCTTCTTGCCTCAAAGCTGTGTTACAAAGCCTCAAGCTGGCATTCCATAGTCTCTTCCACGCTGTGGGGGCATGTCCCCTATCTCCTTCAAGGGAGAACACATTTTCTGCCTCTTTCTCTAAGCAAGAAATTTCCTAGTTCTGGCTCTGAGCAATTGTTTTCATTTCCAAACAGCTCTCCTGCTTCCCAAACACAGCGAGAAAAGGGATAGCTCAGCCACTCATTGAAAGTGATAGAAAATCTTCCCATAGTTCTTGGTGTTCCCTAGGAATCTCAGCACTAGAAATGGGAAGCTTTAGAACCAGCAACAAAGCCCATCTATAGTAGAACTCTTCTGAGAGAAAACATTGCCTCCACTGGGGGTGAATTAGCATGGCCTAGCCCCTAGCTGCTGCTAAGGAAGGAAAGTCTCGTAGAAGAGAAATCTTACACTAGGACTCATCATACCCACTCCACTGCTGCTTCTCCTGGCCATCATGTAAGTTCTAGAAGGATTTAGGTGATGCGACAGTCATCTTCTCTGTCAAATTCCTCACTCCATCTCTTGCAAAACCTTCCACAAGCAGAATTATCCCTACAATTTGTACTTTACATAGCACTCTGTGACCATAATGTTCAAGTTGTTGAGCCATTTTCAGTTGTGTCTGACTTTGTGATCCCATTTGGGGCTTTCTTGGCAGAGTGGTTTGCCACTGAAGTGGTTTGCCATTTCCTTCTCCAGCTCATTTTATAGATGAGGAAACTGAGGCAAATGGGGTTAAGTGACTTTCTCAGCATCACACAGCTAGTAATTATCTGAAGCCAGATTTGAACTCAGGAACATGAGTCTTCCTGATTCCAAATCCAGTACTCTATCTACTGTACCACCTAGCTGCCCCATTGGGAGAATTTAAGAGATCCTTAATAATTCTATTTTGGAACTCGTATTTTATGCACAAGGTTTCTATCACAATGCAAATTGCATAACTTACAGAGTAAAAATATATATTTAATAAAATTGGAGGTAGAATGCTAAACAATCCACTTCCTAGTGCTTACCAATATGCAAATTGTTCAGTTACATTGATAAAATTGAGTATGCCCTCTGCCAGCACCAGACATAGGTTAGATGAGTTCACCAAGGTTTAATGGGCAAACAGGGATTTTTATTGTCACCAGATCAGTGTTCCTCACACACTAGCTTATTGCCACCTACACATTCATTTCACCAATCCATAAGATTTTTATTCTGTAATGAATTCATTTTAACAAACATTAATTAAGTATCTACTATATATCAGTCACTGTAGGTGGGGGACAAATATGAAAACAAAATAATCTCTTCCCTCAAGGAGTTTACATTCTTTTTTTTCTTTTTAATAAATTTTATTTGTTTCTTGTTTACATCATTCATTTTCATGAGATTTTTGAATTACAAATTTTCTCCCCGTCTTTCCCCTACCCCGACCCTAAAACAGTAATCCCACTGTAAAGCCCCTCCCCTGATCTGCTCTCTTAC
>CM053593.1:97359606-97377085 GCA_028646575.1 Pseudocheirus occidentalis | reverse complement strand
ATTTCTGACTGTGTTGTCTTCCTCCCATTCCATGCTTTGATCCTTTTTGTCCACAAAAACAGGATTCTAGTGTTTTATTGCTGTTCTTATTTTGCTTCCTTTTCCTCATGTTGGCCAGTCAATTAATTAGTTGGTTTTTTAGCTTTGTGGAATTCTGCTTCTAGGGGGGAAAGCTCTGTTCCAAATTGCTGGGGTTTTCCCAGCTGCTTGAGATATTAGGGGGCTGTTGCAGCCCCCCCAAGTTTTGGCTTGCTGAGAGCACACCCCAGTATCACCACCCAAGACCATGATCTGGATCCAGGCCGCTCAACACAGGAGTACTTGGCCCTGATCAATCGACTCAGCCCCCCTGCAAGTTCCACAGGCCAGGGGTTCTTAAGCAGCCCAGTGGGGGCATCCCCCGGTTACAGCAGTTCCTGCCCTTCCCCCACTGCTTCCTTGCCCTTGAGGCAGATTGGCCAAATCGCTTTTCCTCCCCCAAATTAAGTTTCACTTTCACTGACCGCCTCTTATCCTGGTTTGCTGGATTTAAGATCCCTTCAGGTGCTGTAGATCTGCTCCCAGGGGTAGACTCGTGCTGTGGCTTGGGAGGCTCGGCTCCTCCTGGCCACCCTTCAGCCTGGCCTCAGTTCGGTCTTGGGCTGGGCTGGTCTCAGCTCAGAGTCTGCCGGCCTGGTGGTTGAGCCCCTCCTGCCCAGCTGCCTCTCTCTAAACCTTGTTTTTCATGCCTTGGTAGTTGCTGGAGGTGCAGTAGACCTTCCCTCTTGTAGACAGACTGTGGCTCAGCTCAGCTCCTCCCGACTGCCCTGGGGTCTGGCCTGTCTGCGTTTCTGTTTCAGGCTGGCCTGGTCTCGGCTCCAGCCTGCAGACCTGCATGATGAGCCCCTCCTGCCAAGCTGCCTCTCTCTAATCCCTATTTTTCACACATTGGTAGATGTGGAGTTGCTGGAGGCTGTATATCTTCTCTCTTGTAGACTGGCTACAGCTCGGCTCGGCTCCTTCCTACCACCCTGGGCCTGACCGCAGTTTCGGTTTCAGGCTGGGCTGGCCTTGGCTCACATCCTGCCGCAATGAGCCCCTGCTGCCAAGCTGCCTTCAGCTAGAGATGTGTTTTTGGTATTTTTGTGAGTTTGAGAGCCCTAGAATTTGCCTGGAGTCATATTTTATGGGTATATAGGGTGTTTGTGTGGGAGCTGCGGGACCTTGCTGCTTCTACACCATCACCTTGGCTCTGCCCCCAGCTATTATCAGGAATTTACATTCTTTACTTTGAGACCTTGAATGGTTTTTCATTTTCAAATATATTTGTGATGTAGACCAAGTGGGATGAAAACTGAAGTGGCAGAAATACTATTATCCACTTACTACATTCTACACTGAGTTGAGAAAGTTAATGTCTTGTAGTGGAAAGACCACTGGAGTATATTCCAGGAGACCTGAGAATATAATGACCTCAGAAAGTCATCAAGTTTACCCTGTGTCCAAATGGGAATCCTTTTAACAATACCCTTGACCACATCCCTGGTAAGTGGGACTGGTACAGGTACAGTGTATACAACAGTGATTAGAGTGCTGATCCTAGAGTCAGGAAGATCTACATTCTAGTCAGGCTTCAGACACTAGCTATATGAACCTGGGGAAGTAACTTTAACCTCTATTTGCCTCAGTTTCCCTATCTATAAAGTGGGGATAATAATAACACCTACCTCCCAGCATAGTAAGGATAAAATGAGATCATAACTGAAAAGCATTTAGCACAGTTTCTGACACATAGTAAGTGAGGTGTGTGTGTGTGTGTGTGTATGTGTGTGTGTGTACTCCCTTGTTAGCTATCTATTATCAAGTAGTCTCCAGCCTCTATATGAAGACCTCCTATGGCGGCAAAACTGACACATCCCATACTCCTTTTGAACTGCTCTGTTAGAATTATTATTATTATTATTATTATTATTATTATTATTATTATTATTATTATCACTGCAAAGACTCAAAATGTACCTCTCTGAAACTTCAGCCTTTGGTTATTTGACAGTGTTCCTTTCATTTTCCCTCCATAAATGTTCTATAATACTTTTCTTATCAATTGATTAGTGAAGATTTATTAGGAACTTGCCAGACCAGACACTAGCAACACAGAGACAAAAACGAAGCAGTTCCTGCCTTCAAGGAGCTTGCATTCTTTTCAGAGAAACCACATGTATATTGACAAATATAAACAAAAAAACTTTGCAATATAGTGTCTGGATAGTGTATGTATAGAAAAGCATTCTTGTCAATTTATTTCTTGTTTCACCCTCTTTCTTGGAAGAAAATGAATCTCTAGAGTTGCTGTGATATCTCCTAGGATGCTCCTTCTGGTGACTCACTTGGCCAGAAATAACCCATGTTAGGATCATAAAGGGACCCTGTAAATATGGTCAGCCTGGAATCCCAACCTTTACAGGGGAGTGGAAAATTTTGACTAGGATTTCTTTGATACTCAAGTTTCAGTCCTGACTCTAAATAATCCTTTGCTAAACAAAGCTCAGTTCTGCTTTGCTTGAATGCCTCTAGCCCATTTGTCACCATTATCCATTAATAGTTGGTGAGCACCTGGGCAATGGAGACAGTTTCATTTGTGTCTTTCTTGTCTGGTCTGTGAATTGCAATCTTGAAGATTGTGTCTTGTATTTCTTCTGCATCTGCCAGAGAACTTGGCACAGTGCTGAGCAGGTAGAACATGCTAAAGGATCAGATAAGTTTATGTACATGTATGTGTCTGCATAATTTACCATGTGTATATTTTTGCATTTTTTTTTGGTCTGGGTCTATGATTTCACCAGAATAAGGAAGTGCTGGGGTGTTAACTCCCTTAATTGATACCAATCAGCAGTTCATCTGCAACTAATACTTATAGAGAGATGCTTGGGGCAGAGACATTAGGTGAGTATGCCCAGGGTCACATTGACAGTGTCTATCAGAGTCAGGACTTGAACCCAGGTTTTCTAGATTTCAAGGCTGGCTATAAATAGCCACACTGCCTCTCACTGAGAAGCAGTGAATAAATAATGTGAATTATATTGAGTAAGACTTAAAGTCTCCTGGCTTTCTTCAAGTCTCAGCTAAAATCCTACCTTCTGCAAGACATCATTCTCAATTTCCCTTAACTTTCTTCCCAGATTATCTCCTACACACACACACACACACACACACATTATTTTAAAGAATATTTATTTTATTTCAAACTTAAGAAATAAAAGAAGCATTTTCATAACTCCTCAAGGGAAGAAACTATTTTACTTTGACCTTTGTATGATTAGTATCTAGCCTAGTACCTGCCATATAGAAAGCATTGAATCAACACTTGACCCCAGATTGAATGACAGCCTGGACCAAGGCCTTTGGGCTTATCTCTATTATTTTTGTTATTTATTATTTTATTCATTTTATTATTATTAATTATTTTAGTAGTAGTAATAGTAGTGGTGGTGGTGGGGGTGGTGGTGGTGGTGGTGGTGGTAGTAGTAGTAGTAGTAGTAGTATAGTATAGAGTCCCTTTCGCTTTCCCTCCCCACTCAGGACACACAAGAAACAGGCAGCTTCAGAAGCTATCATGACCTTGTCCTTCCTACTCCCCAAACGAAAATGCAAGTAAATTCCTTTCGCCTCTTCCCTGCCTCAAGATATAAGCTTTGTGTTTTCCACAGGGTTCAAATGTAAGTCAAGTCAAAAAAGCAATTATTAAGTGCCTATTATATATCAGACACTGTGCTAAGTACTAGGGATGCAAAGAAATAGAAAAAAAAAGTCTGGAGAAAAACAAATACCTCTTTTAATTTTTCCTTTTGTCTATCTGCATACACTGGGCAGCTATCATGTTGGCTGCAGAAATCGATAGAGTAGCATGGGGAGGGTTGTGGGAGGGAGGTGGAAGGGCACAAACTGACTGCCTCTATCAATGTCCTCAAGGCAATCCCCTCCCTTTGTTTTCCTGATGTATACAACTTATCTCCTCTACTGGACTAAAAGCTCATTGAAGGCAAAGACCAACTGTGTCATATTTCTTTTGTAAACCTCATAGCATCCAGCATGGTTCTACACACACAGTAGGTGTTCAACAAGTATTTCTTAGTTTGATTAATTGGTTCTTTGTTCTGATATCAAATAGTTAAAGTTGAGATCTTATGCCGGTCCCCAAAGACCCCAAAGAGTAATTCAAAGTTGGGATCCCACTGGCCAAATTTTATATTAGATGCTGACTGAGAACAATCCAGGGTCAACAATTAACGCTGAGATGTCACACCATTTTCTTGTATACAATGTAACCAAAGATTGGAAGGGGGACCATCCTTTAAAGCACCAAGACCTCCCAGGAGAGCGCTATCCACAAAGTGCAGGTAAGGAAAAGAGGACAAGAAGGCCCAAAGGCAAACCTTTGATTTGTGAGTTTTCAGTTTGTGGAAGAACATGGAGAGCGGTCCTTCCCTTCAACATGGAGTTGGCTCACTTTGTCCTTCCTCTTCCAGCCCTACCTCTCAGCCAGATGCTTCAATCGCTCCTCTTCCACCTGAGGGGACAGGAGGGGCTGCAGTTCAAACAAGGTTGGCTCGGCAGTCCCAATCGATGCGGAGATCAATGGCGACATCTAAAATCCCAATCCCCCCACATCCCGATCACCGGCTGCATTTTCCTCTGCCGAGCTGGGACCCCAGGAGCTGTGGCCCTTTCCCCTCTAAATTGAAAGTGTCTTTTTTTGCTCACAGTAGTAGGCTTCAGAACTGCAAACCAGAGAGGCGTTTTGATTCCACAAACAGTCCCCAGAGGAAATCATTTCAAGCGGCGACATTTCTCTTCTGAGCCAACGGACCCTACAGCATCATCTCAAAGCCCTTCTTCCCCCACCCTCCCCCTACCACACCCCCCACCAAAAAAGAAAAAAAGAAAAATCCTGCCTTCCATGGAGCTAAATTAAACAAAAAATATACTTCCTTCAGGAAGTATGAAGGAAAAATATATTAAAAAGAAAGGCTCTAATGACCTTATCCTCTCCAGCGCTACAAATACCAGAGGATCTTATTAGCAGAAAAATCTCTTTTGTGTTCGCAACTGCCTAGGTAGGAACACAACTACCAGCGTGTTACTGTTTAGAACCAGAGCTGCCGAGCCCTCTGATGTCATATTGTGAGAGACACCTTGAAGTGCATTGTATTGACATCATAGAGTCCTTGCCTCTACTGTATCTGGGTCAGTGGAGAAGCTGCTCCCCACAGGCAGCTAAGCACTTCTAGGTAAATTGAGTATTAGGTTTAAAACTACATATTTGTTCTGGGCCTTTTGTGGGGTCCTTTGGCTGGACTAGTAATTCTGGTTTCTTTCCTTCTCCAGGAAGAAATGCCTCTCTTTGGATATTTTAAGTAGAACCTCTGGGAAATCTGGGAGCCCTAAGACTAAGGTTCTTAGGAAGCAGAGGACTCTTCTTTCCTAGTGTGTTTATTCTCCTGCCCTTGAACATGAGAGATGTTCTAGGTACATTTCTCCATGTTGGAGGACATAAAATGTCAAATATCATCTTGTTCAATCCCCTTGTTTTTCAGGTGAGGAAACTGAGTCTTCAGATGTGAAGTGTCTTGCCCAAGGTCATATAACACTATATTAGCACAGTCAAGTCCCTTGATTCCTAATCTGTTGTTCTTTCAGTCAATTGCTTTTTAATCTCCTGTGCCTAGCATCAGACCTTATGCTTAACAAATATTTGTTGGTTGACAGCAATGATGACAGCAGCAGTAACAAGGCATGTATGTATGTAGCCTTCCAAGTTTTACAAAGCCTTTGCTTTTCAGACAGGTCTGCTTCATCTCTTACTGTCCTTCCCCAACCTTGGATAATTCCTTAGCTTTAGTTTCCTCCTCCCCCTCATTAGAATGTAAGCTTCTCACAAGTGGGATTGTTTCATGCTTTGTACTTAGAGCCCTGGTGCCAAGCACAGTACCTGGCATATAGTAGCCTTTAATAAATATTTGTTGATTGAAGCGTTTCTTAAATGCCTTCTCAGTACAGTTACTGGCTAGGCACTGTATGGATAAATAAAGAAATAGGCCAGTCCTTGCCCCCAAGGAACTTACAATCTACTTCATCCTAAATTGGCTATATTCAGATTGTTGACCTGGGTAGAACCCATCCTTATTCCTACTAACAGTGGAATTAGGAAGATTATTTCTATAAGCCAAAGAAAGGATAATAATACCATTGTCCATCCCTTTTCCTTTCACTTAAGAGATTGGTCTGAGAGTCAAGTGAATTTCCTGTGGTGTACACACTAAATGTTAATTTTAATTCACACCAAATGTGAATTTCTATGAAAGTGGGAAATAGGAAGAAGGGAGACCTGTTCCTCACCATTGACAGGGAAGGGTGGTACAAGGGAAAGAAAGAAAGAAAAAAGAAAGAAACACCTAGAATCAGAAGAATCTGCATTTAAATCCTGTTTTTGGGATTTGTGAACAAATCATTTAACTTTTCTTCATCTCAGTTTCCTCATATGTAAAATTGACCAATAATATATGGGATTTTAAAAGAATTGCTGCCTAATTTCTTTGTACATTGGTTTTTAAATAAATTTTAATGAAATCTTTTGCTTTTTGCATCATCAGAGTTTTCTCCTGTATCCTTCCTCTTCCCAGAGAGTCATCTGAAATATTATATAGAATTTAAAAAAAAATAAGAGGCAAAAATCAGCCCAATTGATTGATTGTAAAAGTCCCCCAAATATGTGCAACATGCAACACTTGTGAACCTCTCTCCCACCCCCACAAAGCACTGGTTTGGGGATGTCCTCTCACATCTCTTCATTTGGGTCAGGCTTGATCTTTATAATTTTGCCACTCTTTTTTTTAACAGAAATTTCATGAAATTTCAATTCAACTGCTATATCTAGTGGACCTCTTGATAGATAAAAATGGCTCACCTCTTGAAATGCAAAAGAATGTCTTGGCTTGCCCATCTGAACCTTGAGTTTCTGTTTTAGAGATCACTTTTGATAACCTTGCCTCTCCTTAACAATGATGCCCTACTTGGATCAGATTAATTCTCACCAACTATTATATTGCTATGAAAATTCTCAGAAATCTGGTTGGTGTGTCAGAAGAGCACCCATTCTTTTGTATTCTATTTCCATCTCACAACTACATATTCAAAGAGTTGTTGGGAAGCTCAAGGAAGGATGAGTAGAAAGCCCTCAGCAAATTTGAAAGCTCTCTCAAAATTCCAGTTGTAATTGAAGGAGCATGGGGAAATGGACTGGGTGGTAGAACAAGCAACAAGAAGGGCTCGGTTCAAATCCTCCCTCTGCTACTTACTTGTATAATCACATACAAATCACTTGACCTTTCTGAGCTGCACATTCTCCTCCTCCATGATCTTATTTTTCTCCATAAAATGGGGACAGTGATAACCATAGGATCTAACTCAGAAAGACGTAAGAATTGCATGAGATAATGGCCATGAAACACCTCAAAAACCTAATAGTGCTATAATAAATGGTACCTATTACTGTTTCTGTAATTGTTTTTATGTTTCATTGGAAATATTTATAAAGTTGTCTACACATGCAACCAAAGTTACCGTTTGGGTAACCATTTGATTCAGTTTCAACTGTCAAAGTGGTGTATAAGCAGTCAACTTTAAAGTCTTGCTTCTGTGTGTGTGTGTCTCTCTGTCTACCTCTGCCACTAGATTTTATTCTTTTCAAGGTAGCACTGATTTTTTAAAAACATCCTATCTCTACTTTTGCAAGACATATTCCCTCCAGTGTAGGGGTTGCTAGCCTGCAGCCATGAGGCCACATGCAGGCTCCCCACTCCTGCCTATTTGCTAACACCTTCTTTTCTAAGATTAACCTCCACCTACTCTGTGGTAGATACTCTGTGTATCTTGTATATAACTATTTAACATGTTGTCTCTCCATTAGAATATAAGCTTCTTAAGGATAGTCAAAAAGTCAAGTCAATAAGCACTCATTAAATACCTTCTGTATGCCAGGCACTATGCTAAATTCTACAGATAAAAAGAAAGGTAAAAATCAGTCTGCTTTCCAAGCATCTCAAGTCTAGTTTTGCCTTTCTTTTTATTTCCAGTACTTAGCCCAGTGTCTTGCACATAGGAAGTGCTTTCAACATTCAAGTAGACTGACTGTTTGCAGACTTACCAGCTACTGGTATGGAACTCTTTACAAAGAATGCTGTGTAAATATCAGGTACTTGATCCACAAGAGCTTCAATGCATTTATTCAGTTGCATTCAGGAACAAGTCCCATGAGGATGAGGAACTAGGGGGTTGGGATGAAGCCCAACAGTGCATGTATATTACATATACCTGTGAAGGGCAGTCCAAGTGGGAAGAGTTTAACATCTACAGCTGTCCCCAAAGTACTGCCTCCTCCCAGTAGCAAACTCCACAGCCCCGTACAGGGGCCACACTAGGATTCTTAAGGTAAGGGGTTTAAGGGTTCAGACATATTTCCTTTTTGGTTGTTATTACACCTGCAATGGACAGTGGTGAACCAGCTTTCATTAAGATGCCACATTCACTTTTTACAAATCTGAAAGTAAGAGTTGACAGCAAGCTTCAAAATTGATTCTCTTCCTTTCTCCTTTTCTTTCCTGTCCTCTCTGTTCTCCCCTCCCCTCCTCAATTTGCACTCATTTCTCTTGTTCAGATAAGATGATAAAAGGATTAGAACATGCAGCATTGTATCAAATTGGTCTAAATGGAAAATAGGATACTGTAACTAGAAATGTAGGTAGGGCATAAAATAGGATAATTGACAGTTTTTGCATCTCAGGACCAAAACCTCAGAGTTTTCTTTGTTTTGCTAGCCTGACCCCCATCTCTGAGTGATCATTAATTGTAGAACTTGGCAAATGGGGTTGAACAGGTGCAGCACACATGTCTAATGCACCCACTTGTGGAAGACTCACACTGCAGGGTAACTTAGCCACACATTCTCATTTTCTCCACAGTCATAGTGGCATCATGTACTTTGGAGGATCTCAGGGCAATTGGTATGATCCAGAGAACTGGTCCATTTAATAATAGTTACACCTAGGAGACATAGAGGTCAGGTTACTTGCTAACCCCTGAAAATTCAGAATAGTTTCCAAAATGTTGGAGAAATTGAAGAACTCTTTTCCAGGTGAAGTATAAATAACTAACCTACATTGTCATATTTTAGAAGGAAGGAAGGAAAGAAGGAAGGAAGGAAGGAAGGAAGGAAAGAAGAAAGAAAAGAAGGAAGGAAGGAAGGAAGGAAGGAAGGAAGGAAAGAAGGAAGGAAGAATAAAGAATGAACACTTTTGAAAGGATTCTATTTCTCATTCAAACGGCAAGTGGTCTCAAAGACAGGAGGAATAATGTACACTTATGTCTTTGCCTCCAGGGTCTAATTTTGGCATGAGGGTTCCTAGCTAGGGTCCTTCAGATCTTGAGCTGGAAGGGACCTCAGACATCATCTAGTCTAGGAATGTCAAATTCAAATAGAAATGGCCACCACTCATCTGTGCACAGAGATCCTTGCTGGCAAGATATTGACTTAGTTTTAAAATAGAATGTTATCTATGTTTTGTTGCATTTATATATATTTTGTTAAATATTTCCCAATTACATTATGAAATGGTTTAGTCAGCACTCAGGAGCATTGTAGGTCACATGGCTCAATACTGAGTATGTTTGACACCTTTGCTCTAGTCTAGCCCCTTCATTTTTAAGATGAGAAATTGAGGCCCAGAGAGGTTTATTATTTATCCAGGATCACACAGGTGGCAAGTGACAGAGGCAGGATGTGAATGCAGGTCTTCTGACTCCAGAATTCAAGCACTTGATCAACAATTTTGGCTGTGATGATTTTGTTTGATAATTTCTACATGTCTTTTTTTTGGGGGGGGGTCTCTTTCTTCTTCCACAACATAACATGGAAATATGTCTTATGTGATTGCACACATATAACCCATACCAAATTGCTTGCTGTCTTAGGAGGGGAGAAATGAGGAAAGGAGGGAGAAAATTCAGAAATTCATATTTTAAAAAAAATGTTAAAATTTGTCTTTATGTGTAATTGAAAAAAGAAATACTATTTAAAATTTTCTGCATGAAAGGTGATTTTTTTGCTAATAATTCTTCAGTTCTATGCTCTCTTCTTAGCACATGGGATGCCCTATTGGTGACTGAATCTATACACAAAACACACATGCAGACAAAAATGTTCATGCACAAACTACATCTATGTAGTACTACAATATAAGGGAAAATCTAGTCATCGGGCACATTGTATGTTCTCTATATTGTCTGGTTGCTACTGACTTGATTCACTGTCTTGCCATTGGGACAGTGTAGCCAAAATAAAGTATACAACAGAAATCTTTTTCTGGATGAGTCATGCCATTACTCCCACCTAGAACATCTAAATAGAGGACACGTATACTTACTTGGATTATCTGTACAGTTACCAATCCAT
The DNA here is from genome assembly GCA_028646575.1 of Pseudocheirus occidentalis. Classification (NCBI taxonomy): domain Eukaryota; kingdom Metazoa; phylum Chordata; class Mammalia; order Diprotodontia; family Pseudocheiridae; genus Pseudocheirus; species Pseudocheirus occidentalis. The sequence goes on along the minus strand of CM053593.1, from coordinate 97,366,599 downwards.
GAAGGTATTTAACGACTGTAATTTAATAAGGATGATGATAAGAAGTCAAGGCAACAAGCATTTGTTACATGCCTACTATGTGGCAAGAACTGTGTTAAGCACTAGGTACACAAGGAAAAACAAAAAGATCCTGTCCTCAGGGAGCTCACATTCCTAATGGGGGAGACAACTTACAGACTAGAATGAGGAATAGAAGAATGGGAAGAAGATGAAGAAGGAAGAAGAAGAAATAGAATCTCAGTGGGAAGAAATTTCCCATAGTATGAGGAATCTGGTATTCTGCTCAGCTCTCCAAGTAAGTCAAATCTCAGTCCCCTTGAAGATGCTTGGTATAGTGAGTTGCTAAAGAAAATTTAAAGCTAGCAACGATCACTTTTGTTGTATGCTAGAGTCTGCTCTATAAATAACTGGGAGTCATTTGTCCTGCCTTTTTTCTTACTTTTTTCCATTAGGAAGATAGACTCCTTCAAAGCATTTTACTATTTTAAGACTTTGAACATTTCCAGTACTTGGAGCAAGCCTTGACTTATTTACAGACAGATGTTGAGTTTAGATAAGGCTACTTAATAATCCACTAATTCTTGCTAAACACATTTCCATCCTACCCCTTCAGTGAAGGCAAGGAGAAAAACACTTTCAGAGGCTGTGGATTCTGACTGCTGCTTTGTTATTTTATAGGAAACTCTGTAGAATACCTTAAATGAATAGACCTTCCCATTGGTCAATGACCAAATAAGTTTAAAGACTTAAGATGAAAAACACAAGCAGAGGTTTAAACAAAAGAGAAATAACTAGAAGTCAATGGGCAAGCACTAGAAAAACAAAACAAAAACAGCCAATGTGAAAGAATGTGTTGCAGAAAGTCCTGGCCATTTGAGGGTATTCTCCTTCTCCTCCTCCTTCTTCTCCTCCTCCTCCTCCTCCTTCTCCTCTTCTTCCTCCTTTTCCTCCTCCCCTCCCTCTTCCTCCTCTTCCTCCTTCTCCTCCTCCTCCTCCTCCTTTTCTTCTTCCTCCTCCTCCTTCTTCTTTTCCTCCTCTTCCTCCTCCAGAAAACTTCTAGTAAAGTAACTGCAGGTAGCCTTATACTAAACCTCATCTAAGGAGACCTGAAAACAGTCCAGTCCTGCCCTTTGGTGCCGGCAGTCACCTAATATTAGAGCTCCATACCCTCCTTGCCTGGTACACAATGAATACTTGGTTGGTTGGTTTGTTTGTTTGTTTGTTTCACTTTTAAATGTTCATTTTTTTATTTAGAATTCCAAATTTTCTCCCTCTCTCCAGCACCTCTCCCACCCATTGAAAAGAAGCAATATGATGATGCCCAGTGTTGATGAATGCTTGTTAATGAATTGGCTGAACTAGAAGATATCTTAGAGCTCATGAGTGATAGTTTGGTCTGAATACCTGGGTTAAAACCCTAGATCTGTTATGTATTGTCAGTATGATCATGGGGAAAGTCACTTAACCCCTTTCTTCATCTATAAAAAAGGAAGCTGGACCAGAGGGTTATGAAAGTCATTTCCTGATCTGATGTTTGAATCTAGTCCAACCTCTTTATTTTACATAAAAAGAAACTGAGACCTAGAGAGAAGGGAAGTGACTTGGCCAAGACCACCAAAGTTTTCTAACTTCCAGGATGGTGCCCTTTCCCCAATTTTATGCTTCCTTCTGAGAGATGCATATGTGTATTTGAAAATAAAATAGAAATAGGACCAAGATACAAATAATTAAATAATGATACCTCACATTACATAAGCCCTTTGAGTTGGGCAAAGAGCTTCATATATATCTCTTCACTTGATCCTCACAACCCTGTGCAGTAGATTCCACAATTATTTTCCAGACAAAGAAACAAAGGTTTAGGAAAGATGAGTGACCTATCCTGGGATATATGCCTAGGGTCAGAGGTGAGATTTGAACCCTCTTTGCTCTTCCTTTGAGCCCAGCATTCCATCTATTATGTCAATAGGAATAATACCATCTTAACTTGTATTATACATCGGGAAAAACAAAAACCACTTTCACATCTATTCATCTATTTTCTCCTCATTCTGCTGTGTAAGGGAGCTGTTATGAGGATCTCACTTTATATCTGAGGCAATTGGGGCATGATGGTATGCTTACTGCCACACAATCCGTGGCCGGGCTAGGCTCAGGCAGGCCTCAGATCTTAATCAGGTCACCTGATTTCCAGCTGAGGTCTTTTTTTTTTTACCAAACTACAGTGCCACACAGGTCAGAGGTAATTATATTTTAGGTACAGAGGGAGAATGATTAGGGAGCATGGTAGTGAGAATGCTATATTTGGACTTCGTGGAGTGACAGTATTATAGGACGATGTCCATTAAGTTGCTACATCAGCTCAAAGGCAGGCAGATGACAAGCACATTATCCCTTATTTCTTATCCCTTATTTTCCCTGATAAACCAAAGGAAGTTTCTATAGCTTTGGCTTGCCTTTCTTGGGCTTCTAGGGTAGAGCATTCATCTGCTCGCCTTTTTGGTACAACCATTTATAGCACTAATGTCCTTTCACAATAAAGAAATGAGAACTCATCTATCTATTCCAAATGCTGCTTCATTCACTGTCCCAATGAGAAAATTGCTTCTTGTGGCTTATACTGGCCAATCTAATTTTGTTTATTTTTTTATGTTACCATTAAAAGATGAGAAGAAGAGAAGATTTCTTGGAAATATAATTTTTCTTCAAAGTTTCAAGACATTGCTGAAAATGTTCCATCTCAGGAATCCTAAGCCTAAGGGGGCAAGGTAACCTTTAGAGGTCAAGTAATCCATCCTCCTGTCCCTATGTAGGATTCTACCTAAAACATCCTTGCCAGAGAAACTTCCTTGTTTATGACTAACTATGCAGAACCATAATAATCTGATGGTATGTTTCTACCATAAAATGAGATAATATTAGTGCAGCATATAGTAGGAGGTACATAAATGCATATTCCCTTCCCTTTCCCCATCATGCCTCCTAAAATTCAATTCATTTGGCTCCTTGGAGATTATCCAAAGGTGGAATTAAAATGAAGGACTTTGGTTCAATTTATTTCAATTCAACAAGAATTTGTTAAGATCATATATGCTAGGCACAGTGCTAGATGATGAAGACAAGAACAAAATGAAGAAAATTCTCAAGGAGTTTGCATTTTTTAGAAAGTGATTGATTTGTCCCATTATTTAGTCCCCAAGCCTTGTTGATTTCAGCTCGGTGCTGTCAAAAGTCTCCTTGGCTCCTGTTTCAGAATTTCCCCTCCCACAGTAAGTTTCATGACTGGCATGGCTGCTCTGGTAGAATGTTATGCCCAATGGGCAAATAGACTCATTCCATATCAGAACTAGAAGAGATCATAATAATAATTTAGTCCAAGCTCCTCTCTTTGCTTGAAAGGAAACTCCCAGAGAGTACACAAGACTTACTCATGGTCATACTGCTAATTAGTTGCAACGCCTAGACTAAATGGAATTGGTAAGTTTAATTCAGATGATCACTACATATACTGCTTTGGGCAAGAATGCCCTAGAAGAAATGGATTAGACCTTATAGTCAATAAAAGGGTGAGAAAAGCAGGTCTAGAGTATAAACTCAAAAAAGGACTGAATTATTTCTGTTGGAATCCAAGGCAAACCATTCAGCATCACAGTAATATAAGTTTGTACTCCAATCATGAACACTTAAAGAGGCCAAAGTTGATCAGTTCGATGAACACCTGCAACATCTTCTAGAAATAACACCAAAAAAAGTCATATTCTTTATAAGAGATTGAAATGCTAATGTAGGAAATCAAAAGATAATTGGAATAATAGGCAAGTTTTACCTTGGAGTACAAAATGAAACACAGCAGAGACTAATAGAGTTTTGTCAAGATAACTCACTGGTCATTACAAACACTCTTTTTCAATGACACAAAAGACAGCTCTACAGATGGACATCACCAGATGGTCAATATAGAAATCAGACTGATTATGTACTTTGCAGCTAAAGGTGGAGAAGCTCTATACAGACAGTAAAAACAAGACCTAGAGCTGACTGTGGCTCAGATAATGAACTTCTTATTGTAACATTTAGACTTAAATTGAAATAAGTAGGGAAAACTATCAGATCATATAGGTATGATCTAAGTAACATCCATTACTAACATGAAGGAGAGGTAATGAATATATCTAAGGGACTTGATCTGGTAAATAGAGTGCCTGAAGAGCTATGGACAGAGATTTGCAATATTGTACAGGAGGGAAAAACAAAAAAAAAGTATTCCATGGAAAAAGAAGAGCAAGAAATAAAAATGGCTGTCTGATGAGGTTTTACAAATAGCTGAGGAAAGGAAAAAGAAAGGTAAAGGAGAAGGTGAAAGATATACCCAACATAATGCAGAATTCCAGAGAGTATCAAGGAGGGATAAGGCTTTCTTAATTAAGCACTGCAAAGAATTAGAAGAAAATAGAATGGGAAAGACTAGAAATCTCTTCAAGAAAATTAGAGATGTCAAGGGAATGTTTCATGCAAAAATGGACACAACAAAAGACAAAAATAGTAGGGAGTTATTAGAAGCAGAAGAGATTAAGAAGAGGTGGGAAGAATACACAAAAGAACTATACAAGAAAGATCTTAACATCACCAATGACCACAACAAAGCAGTTATTGATCTAGAGACAGATATTGCTAAGACTAGTGGAGGTGATGACATTCCAACTGAGCTAATTATAACCCAAAAGTTCATGCTTTTAAAGTGCTACATGCAATATGTCAGCAAATTTGAAACATCAAATCATTGGCCACTAGTTTGGGAAAGATCAGTTTATTCTATTCAAACTATCCAACAATTCTGCTCATTTCATATGATGGCAAGGTTATGCTTAAGATTCTGCAAGCTGGGCTTCAGCAACATTAAGCTAAGAATTATCAGAAGAGCAGGTTAGTTTTCAAAGAGGCAGAGGAACTAGAGACCAAATTGTCAACAATCACTAGATTATGGAGAAAGCATGGGAGTTCCAGAAAAAGATGTACTTTTGCTTCATTGACTATGCTAAAGCCTCTGAATGTGTGGATCACAACAAAATATGGCATCAAAGAGATGGGAATACCAGATCATCTTGTCTCCTGAGGAACCTATGTGCAGCCCAGAAGCAACAGTTAGGATTGATTAGAATATTGGATTGGCTTAATATTGGGAAAGGAGTAAGACAAAGCTTATTGTCACCTTATTTACTTAACATATGCAGAGTATATTATGCAAAATGCTAGGTTGGGTGAATCAAATGTTGGAATTAACGTTGCTGGGAAAAATGTCAACAATCTCAGAAATGCAGATGATACTACTCTGATGGCAGAAAGATAAAAATAATTAAGAAGCCTCTTGATGAAGATGAAAGAGGAGAATGTAAAAGCTGGCTTGAAGTTAAACATCCAGAAAGACTCAGATCTTGGCAACTGATCCCATCACTTCCTGGCAAATAGGAGAAGAAATGGAAGCAGTGTCAGATTTTATATTCTTGGACTCAAAGGCAGTGACTATAGTCATGAAATTAAAAGCCACTTATTCCTTGGAAGGAAAGCTATAGCAAATATGGACAGCATGCTAAAAAGCAGAGACATATTTTGCCAACAAAGGTCCACAGAGTCAAAATAATGTTTTGTTTCTTTTAGTAGCAATGTAGGTCTATGAAAGTTGGACTATAAGGAAAGCTGGACTATGCAGAATGATACTTTGAAATCATAGTGCTAAAGGAGGTTTTTGAGAGTCCTTTGGACAGCAAGGAGATCAAATTAGTCAACACTTAAATAAATTATTCATTGGAATTAATTGGAAGGTCAAACATTGATGCCGAAGCTTAAATATGTTGGGCATGTAATGAGAAGACTAGACTCATTGAAAAAGACACTGGTCTTTTTTCTGGGGCAGAGTCAAGATGGTGGCATAGAAGCAGCAAGGTCCTGCAGCTCCCACACAGCCACCCTAAACACCCATAAAATATGACTCTGGACAAATTCTAGGGCTCTCAAACTCACAAAAATACAGAAAACACATCTCTCACAGAAGGAAGCTCGGCAGCAGGGGATTATTGCGTCAGGACACGAGCCGAGGCCAGCCCAGCCTGAAACCAAACAGCAGCCAGGCCCAGGGCAGTAGGAAGGAGCCGAGTCAAGCTGAGCCAAGCCGCGCTGCAGCCAGTCTACAAGAGAGAAGATTTACAACCTCCAGCAACTCCACATCTACCAAGGCGTGAAAAATAGGGATTAGAGAAAGGCAGCTGGCAGGAGGGGCTCATCGCACAGGCCTGCAGGCCGAGAGCCAAGACCAGCTCAGCCTGAAACCACCATGTGACCAGGCTCCAGGGCAGTTGGGAGGAGCTGAGCCTCCCAAGCCACAGCATGAGTCTACTTCAGAGAAGATCAAAAGCACCTCAAGCAATCTTCACATCTACTAAGCCAGGATTAGAAGTCAGTGAAAGTGAGTGAAGCTTTCAAGCTAAATTTGGGGGAGGAAAAGCAGTTTGGTCAATCTACCCCCAGGGCAAGGAAGCAGTAGGGGAAGGGCAGGAAAAGCTGTAACCTGCAGATCCCTCCACTGGGCTGCTTCAGAGTCCCTGGCCTGTGGATCCCGCAGGGAGGCTGAGTCGATTGATCAGGGCCAAGTGCTCTTGAGTTGAGCAGCCTGGATGCAGATTGTGGTCTTTGGTGGTGGTCCTGGGGAGTGCTTTCAGCAAGCCAAAGCTGGTGGGGGCTGCAACACCCGCCTAATAGCTCTGGCAGCTGGGAAAACCCTAGCAATTTGGAACAGAGCTTTCTCCCCTGGAAACAGAGTTTCACAAAGCTAAAAAAACCCAACCAATTAATTGACTGGCCAACATGAGGAAAAGGGAGCAAAATAAGGACAGCAATAAAATTCTAGAGTCCTTTTTTGTGGACAAAACGGATCAAAGCATGGAACGGGAGGAAGACAACACAGTCAGAACTCCCACACCAAATGCTTCCAAGACACTT
>CM053593.1:97342255-97359106 GCA_028646575.1 Pseudocheirus occidentalis | reverse complement strand
TGACTCTCTTTTCATGATTTTCTCGCATCACTTTCATTTCTCTTCCCAATTTTTCCTCCACTTCTCTTATTTGTTTTTCAAAGTCCTTTTTCAGTTGATATATAGCTTCTAGGCATTCTTCAAGTGTCTTGGAAGCATTTGGTGTGGGAGTTCTGAGTTCTGGGCTCTCTTCCTCCCGTTCCATGCTTTGATTCTTTTTGTCCACAAAAAAGGATTCTAGAGTTTTATGGTTGTTCTTCCTTTTCCTCATGTTGGCCAGTCAATTAATTGGTTGTTTGTTTGGTTTTTTTAGCTCTGTGAAACTCTGCTTCCAGGGGGGAAAGCTCTGTTCCAAATCACTGGGTTTTTCCCAGCTGCTGGAGCTATTAGGGTGGTGGTGTAATTCCTCCCAGCTTTGACTTGCTGAAAGCACACCCCAGGACCACCACCCAAGACCACGATCCAGATCCAAGCCGCTCAATGCAAGAGCACTTGGCCCTGATCAATAGATTCAGCCCCCCTGCGGAGTCCGCAGGCCAGGGGCTCTGAAGCAGTCTGGTGGGGGCTGCTGCTGGTTCCAGCAGTTCCCCTCCCCCACTGCTTCCTTGCCTCAGGGGCAGATTGGCCAAACTGCTTTACCACCCCCAAATTAATTTTCAAAGTTTCACTTTCACTAACCGTCTCTTACCGGGATTTTCAGATCCCCTCAGGCAGGTGCTTTAGATCTCTGAAGTATTCTCAAGCTGTGGCTTAGGAGGCTCCCACTCCTCCTGGGTGCCCTGGGCCCTGGCCTGGCCACAGCTGCGGTTTTGGGCTGGACCGGTCTCTGTTCGGGGAGCTGCCCCTCTCCCGCCCCATTCCTCACGCTTTGGCAGATGTGGAGGTGCTGGAGGCCGTAGTTCCTCACCTCTTCAGACTGGCTGCTGCAGCTCAGCTCTACTCAGCTCTTTCCTACCACCCCAGGCCTCGCCGAGGTCTTGGCTTCAGGCTAGGCCGGTCTCGGTTCCCGCCGCTGCGATGAGCCCCTGCTGCTGAACTGCCTTCAGCGAGAGATGTGTTCTCTGTATTTTTGTGAGTCTGAGAGTCCTAGACTTTCCTAGACTTTGTCTGGGCCCATATTTTTATGGGTGTTTAGGGTGGCGGTGTGGGAGCTGCAGGAACTTGCTGCTTCTACGTACCATCTTGGCTCCTCCCCCGGTTCTCTATTTATTGCTTTAATAGCCCTTTGATATTCAATATGAATAGCCTTTCCAATACTTGAAGACATTTATCATATAGCCCCTAAAGCTTATCTTGTTCCTTCTGTTCAGGGGTCAGTAAAACCATCTAAACATATAAAAGCCATTTTTAGCTGAGCTTTCCAAAAACAGGTAGCAGGACAGATTTTACCTATGGATTGTAGTTTGCTGACCCCTGCTTCAGTGGATTCTCACTGGGCATAAAGTCAATATTATTCACTCTCTTAGTTGCCCTCTGCTAACCACCCTACAGCTACTCCATAATTTTCCTAAAATGTGGCACCCAAATGTCTGATCTGGGCAGAGTACATTAGGACTATACATTTCTAGTGCTATGCTATATGCTTTGTTTTAACCACATTGTTGATCCATATGGATCTTGCCTTCCACAAAATCCTCTAAATCTTTGTTCAAACTAATGTTTAGCCATGTCTTTCTCATATTGTACTTCTGAAACTAATTGTTTGAACTCAAATGTAAAATAATCAAAGTTTTCCATTAGCTTTCTTGCCAGACTTCAGATCTATTTCCATAACTTGCCATCTTTTTCTGTCTCAGTGATCTGTTTCCCTGCCTCTGTTGGTCTTTTTATCCATATGCTCTCCACCAGACTTCCCCCTCTCTGGTTCAGGGCATTCCTCACATAAGTATATGTTCTTAAAATGCATTACCATGCCTCCCTTTTTAGTTATCCTGTTGTTTTTGATTAAGTTCTGCTCTTTCAGAATAGTATTATAGTCATGAGTCTCATCCAATAAAGTCTCCATGATTCAGTCTTCACTGAATGTGAAGTCAATTTTTCCTCCTTGTTTTAAGATTTCTACTTTACTTGCTGTCCAGATTTTGTATGTTTGTATATAGACACCTGAGCCCATGGTTCCTGTTGCTTCCTTTTCAGCTAGTATATGCCATCCTATGTCAAGATTGATCATTCTTATATTTTAATCCATGACCTAAAAATCCAAATCCCATTGCTAGATACTATTTTCTTTAATAGATCTTTATTTCCCAAATATGTTTCTTTTTTCAAAGTATTTGCCTTCTGTTAGCATCAGGAATAAAAATACCACCTGTGCCCGTAATATTTCTTTTTATAGAATTTCTCTCTTAAAGTTGCCTAATGAGTTATAATTGAGTAAAAAAGTAGAGACTCAGGTTTTAACCTGTGCTTCCTTTCTGATAAGTTTATAGTAACTCCAAGAGCCACCTGATTTTAAACTTCTTTCTTCCATGTCAACAGTTACCATCCCAGATAGTGATTTTCCTTCATGGTCTAAAGCCTTATCTGAAGCAGATGGATAGAGTATTGAACTGGAAGCAAGGAAAACCTGAGTTCAAATCCTGCCTCAAATACTCAATTAGATCTGTAACTCTGGGCAAATCACTTAATGTCTTTCAGTCCCAATTTCTTCCTTCTTAAAATGAAGCTAATAATGGCACCTACCTTGCAGGGGTTTTGTGAAAATCAAATGACATAATATATGCAAAGTTCTAATTAAATACCAGCTATTATTATCTTAAGTATGGTCTAGGTTGGTCAAAGGGGTACCTCCCCCTCCCCATTTTCTAGTCTGGGCTCCAGGAATGATTCTTACCTGAAACCCCTAAACTGAACAACATTCCCTAACAATGAACTCCTAAACAATACCTTTGCCCCTAAGGTAATCTCAGCTCCAAAGTTATGTATGAGTAGAGGGCTGCTTCTTCATTCCCATTCCTATCTTTCCTCTCAATAAGAGTCCTTTTGGACCAGAAATCCCTGCCTCGTTCAAGGTTGGTGTTATTTTCCAAGGTGTTAGTGGAAAGTTCCCAGATAGCAGATGTTAGGGATCCTTCAAATAGTTATGTTCTTGTCACTCAAGTCCTATCCTCCAGGAACTCCTTATATTCTCCCTCCTTTACTTCAGCACTCTGTTTTTCCATAAGGAGATGACAGGGAGGTCAGAATCTTTCTATTTAAATAGTTGCATGATTCAGAATCTGAAATGTTCTCAACACACACCCTAAAACAAGTATCATTGTGCAGGATTGGGGTTGAGGGGAATGGGACACTCGGAACAAGAACATATCCCAAACTCTTCACCCCATACACTCTTGCTTCACAACACCAAGTCCCTGTGCAGTGCCTGATGTTTCTCTTCCTAGTTTTCACACCCAGATTCTCTCATGTAATCACTGGGGAATTCAACTTTCCAGGCCTTTCCATTCTCTTCCTCACATTTACAGATCAACATCTCTTTTATGATTTCTCCCCTTTCATACCAGCTTAGGAACTACTTCATGTCACATTTTTTTCTCAGTCCAGGTACCACCTAAGTCACTCTGACAATACCACAGTAGTCACAGGCATACAGCTGTTCTCTTGAGGGCTTTCTCAGACTTCCAGGAGGGTTTTCTAAATTTATCAAATTTATGCAATAAAACAAGAAGAAGGAGGAGGAGGAAGAGAAGGAAGAGGAGGAAGAAGAAGCTATAATTAATAATAATAATAATAATAAATACTACCTCATTTCTAGAGCTTTGACTGGACCTGAGCTCGCTTTCAAAGACAACAGAGACAGCTCCCAAGGTTCACAATAATTATCAATCTCTAACTCCCAGTAGGGGAGATTCATCCCACTTGCTTAGATCTCCCCCTGCATATAGTCATATGAGGTTAGCATATTGGAGTTCATTTATCAGTGGTTCACAGTGCAGATGGAGCTGGTAGGGTTTGCCCCCCCATCTTGCCTATCCTGGGTGCTGATATCACCCACTGTGCCATCCAAGATCTCATATCCGGAGTCAGCATGGCACAGGGTGTACTCAGTTTGGGGTTGGGACAGCCATGCCTCTTGTTATCTGGTTGTCCATGAGCAAGTCCCTTCAGTGCTCTGAGACGCAGTTTCTTCATCTCTAAAGTAGTATTTACTTCACATTTTTTATGAGACGTAAACAGGAGATGATATGCACAAAGTGTTAGCAAATCAGCACTCAACGCCATTGTCATCACCATTATCATTGTGGGAGATCATTGTAGAAAAAGCAGTGTTCTGATGATTTAGATCTATTACCAGGATGAAACTCTCCCAGAGGGCTTGGGGAACTCTGCCAAAAAACCCAACAGGAGAGGTCACAAGGAGAGGAGGAAAAAAAACATGTAGTAACCACCTTCTATCCAAACTCTAACCCTATACATCTATCACATGGAACAAGCACTACCAATTCTTACAAGTCTCTCTCTCTCTTAGAGGCTAAATAAAATGATTTGGCCTTATAAGTATTTGTCCAGCCTAGTGGCCAAAGGTCATATGTGCATGAGTATTCTCATAACTCACATTCTTAGGAAGACAGTCAATTTTGTTCAAAGAACTCTACACCCTTTGCAAATAAGGTACTGTATAATCTTATATCACATCTTTATTGCAAAGTACATTCATATAATTTAGTTAAGTGTTTAATCTTCATACTATCCCAGTGAAGTAGAGAGACAGGGCAATAACATTCTGTGCATTTCACACATGGGAAAAAATAAAGCAAAGAAGAAGATTCAAGTGTTTGCCCAAAATCAAATAACAACAAAGAGCTTAAGTTAAAAAGCAACAACAACAGTTTTCCTATCTCTTGTCTCAATACTTATGTAGTAAAAGATACTATTTCTTTTCTTTACTCTCACTGAATTCCTGTGGGATAGGCAGATATCTGTAATTAAGTGCTAAGTTATTCAGGGTAGGTTGTACTCATATATAGTGAAATAAATCTAAGACCAGTAGCATTAAGGAGACCTAGTTTATAGTCCTGGGTCCCCCTCTATCTCTGTTCTAGTGAATTAGTCACTTAAATATGAGTCTCAGTCTCCTTTTCTGTAAAATCAGCAGGTTAGGCTATTTTCTAAGAAACCTTCCAACTAGAATTTCTTGTCCCCCTACAAAAATATCCAGAGTCCCCTTTCTTCTTTGTTAAATACAAAATAAATAAATCTCTGATATCTTCCTACTCTGTGTTACAAGCATGATATTTTTATGAATAAAAAAGGAGGTAACCAATGTCTTGCCTCTGTTTCCTAATTTAAGCCTGCTTTCCACTGACATTTGTGTTCTCTCATATGCATATCTGTATGACTAAAAAATTAATTTTTAACAAAATGAATGATTTATCTTTAACTAATGGATTGAGCTGAATTAGAATGGAAGGTAAATGTTTTATGGAGTTTGAAAGGTTTTGGATAACATTTTGTTGCATTGACCACAACTTCCATTGGAAAGAGAGGACCCCTCTAATGTCCAGATGTTTAACCACTACAACTAGCATATACTTTTCACTTTTTCCATTAATTTTCAGAAAGCCACTATAGTATTATCCACTATATTGCCCTCTATAAACGTTTATTAAGTGCCTGCTGTGTGGCTGGCATTGTGCCAAGCATTAGAGATACAAAGATATCTTCTCTTTGACACTTACTAGTTGGGTGACCATGGGCAAGTCACCCAAGCCTCATCTGGAAAACAAGGGTTAATATTATTTGCAATATCTACCTTCACAGACATATTGTAAGGCTAAAAATAGGATACCATATCTAAAATCCTATAAAATGCTAATTGCTCTTGCATTATACTATTTATATAGCACTTCACAATGAAATATTTTTTAAATTAAATCATCAAACCGATTCTTACATCAGTACTGTGATATAGACAGTGTGGATATCTCAGTTTTAGAGATGAGTAAACTGAGTTTCAAGAAAATCAAGGGGAAGAATGACTTAGCTAGTGATTGTCTGAAGATGGGGGAAAATGTCATCTTCTAAATTGTCTCCAAGTAATTCCATATTATGAACAATAGTTTTATTTGTAATCATGGGCTTGATTAATGGCAGAAGAAAGACCTGGACAGAGCCAATTTGGAAATCAAGGTGCCAATCTACTCTCCAAAGTAACAAGTCAAAACTTAATAGTCAAGACTCCAAAGTCCCCCAACAGTCAAGAAGAAGAACCAGAAGGCAAAGGCCAGGAAAAAGAAATGGATTTCTAGAGCCAGGATGAGTATGGATTAGGATTCCAGAGAGTCACATGTTTCATAATCCAGTGCATTTCAAAGAGGATTTATTGAGTTCTTGCTATCTGCCCAGGACTGCGCTGGGCTCAATAGATGTGACTAGAATCAAGGGCAAAGAAGACAAAAATCCAGTTTTGAAGAGCGTTATTGGCGTGATGACATAGATAAGTGCATTTTAAACAGTTCGGTTGTTGCTTTAAGGAGAAATACTGAGAACAGAAATCTGTCAGGTGGCATAAACTGGCTTCATAGCCTTACGGAGGGACAGAAGAGGAAGAGAACCAGATGTTGAAGACATCAGCCAAGTGTGTTGTTAGTAGGAATCAAGAGAAATGATGACAACAAAAATGGCACACCCTGGGAAGTCATAAAGAGAATTCAGGAAGGGCGGCTAGGTGGTGCAGTGAATAGAGCACCGGCCCTGGAGTCAGGAGGACCTGAGTTCAAATCCGGTCTCAGACACTTCACACACACACACACACACACACACACACACACACACACACACACACAAAACCTAGCCGTGTGACCTTGGGCAAGTCACTTAATCCCAACTTCCCAACTGCCCTCCAAAAAGAAAAAAAAAAGAGAATTCAGGAAGAGGGATAAAAGAGAAGTCACACTGAGACAGAATATTTAGACACTCATCTCCAGCCAACCTTAACCCTGAGGCAACTGGATGTTTCAGAAAGTGTTGAAAAAGCAAGGGGTGGGAAAAGTAAGGACAAGGAAAGCAGCTTGGCATGTTTTGGGCCCAGATCAGATTATTAGTCTCCAGGGTATTACAGTGCCGTTAATACCCACCCTTTACTGTTTATTACTTATCCTCTCTGCCTCAGTTTCACCATTAATAATACCTGCTCTACCTCCTTCATAGTATCATAGGATTCAGGAGGACTTTTAGATGGCTTCTGGTCCAGTCCTCTTATTTTGAAGAAAAGGGCACTCATGTACAGACACATGAAATTCATTACCTAAAGTCACACAGATAGTTGTTAATTGGACTGAAATACAGTTCTGAAGGAATTTCAAAATACTGTGAAAAACTATGAAATTATCACAAATGAAAAGTTTTAGTGGAAGCATGATGTCATGGGTAATGAGATGGCCTTACAGTTAGAAAGAGCTGGAATCAAGTCTCATCTCTGACACAGGAATATTCTGTGATCCCAAGACAGTCACTTAACCTTGAAGTGCCCGCCCACAGAAAATTTTAAATTTTAGAATAATTGCTAATCTGATTTGGTAGATTCAGTCTTCACACTGGAAAAGTCACCACACCATTGAAATCACAGGTCTGGACAACACTTTTCTGATTTAAAGGAGGAAAAGAATCACCAAGTTACACACTTAGCCCAGGTAATTACATTATCAATGGTCCAATTAAACACAGGAAATTTTTTAAAAAACACTAGTGCTTCTTCAGTGAAATCCAAAGGCCAAGACCTGGGACCAAGGTTCACATGTTTGGCTAGTCAAAAAATATTTTATAGAAGGATCCAAATGCTTTTTCATATCTAAGTTTTTAGTGTGCTAAAGGATGTCAGTGTCTCCAGCCAAATGAGATCAGTCAGAGAACATGTTAGGGAACTGATAGAAATATCTTGAGGGCAGCATCATAGGGAGCTTCTAGTGAGTAATGAAAGACCATGAAAAAGAAGCAAATTTTTGTGAGATTGAAAAGCAGCTCAACCTGGTTCCCAACAGGTAGGTCAGTACACAAAATTAGATGTGAGAATAAGTTTGGAGGTTTCTTATCATAGCATATCTTTCTCATTTCTGCTTTTCCTCAATCTCCTGTTTCTAGGTAGTGTAATGTATAAGTACATTAAAGACAGGAAGATCAGAATTCAAATCCCACCTCAGGCACTTAGTAGATGTATGACCCTGGGTAAGTCATTTAAGTTCTCTCAGCTTCAATTTTCTCATCTATAAAATGGACATAAAAATATCCCCCACTTCACTGGGCTGTTGAGAGGATAAAATGAAGTATGTAAAGTGCTTTGTAAGTCTTAAAAAGCTATATAAATGTTATTATTATCATTATTTCTCTAGGGACTCTCCTCCCTCATGACTTTTTTCTTTCAACTGTTCTTCCTCTTCTCTTTCTAGAGCTTCTCTTCTCAATCTCCATGGAAGCAATTCATCTGCCCATAACCACGTCATTTTCATCAGTGGAAGAGAATGAGACCTCTTCCCACCCACCCCATTCCCCTCATCCCACAACTTTCTAGTCAAAGAGGCACATTTATAAATGAATATTTGTGCCATGAAATGGAAAGTGTTGGGAAGGACTGTGGTGGAGTAAGAAGATGATGATATATTTAATATATTTTGTGGAGGAAAAGTTAGGGCCCTGTGAAACACTGTAAACATCAATCATAGAAGAATCTTAATGACTTGGATATTGATCAAACTGGAAGAGTGCAGAAATGAAGGAGGGGCTGATTTTTGTCAAAGTCATACAAGATTGCTCTTCTCATTTTGTTGAACAGGGTACGTGGTCAGAGGCTGCCAAGGAGCTAACTCTAGGAGTAGAGCCAAGTCTGGTCAATTAGGTTGAGCTGGGGAGTATTTAAGATCTAGTGACACTATCTATCATTAAAAGTGAAACCCTCAGTGAGGGTATGGATCATAGGCATATCACAAATGTTTTTTGACGTTAGGAAAATTGACTTAAAGGAATGAAAAACGTCCTGAAAGATCTTTATTGGAATTCTGATATAGACCCTGCAGTCCTGTAGCAGTCAGCATTTTGAAAAAATAAAAAAGGAAAGAAGTTCAAAGGAACCCACACTGCATGTCAAATTCCAGAATAGAAAGTCCTGAAGACTTGCTAGATGAACAAGAATCTGATTTATGGATGAGGATGACCAACAGATCAATGGTGTTTCCCAATTCAAAGACTTTATGTGAGCATGGGCAGTGGGTTAAATTTGGCATCATACATTCATTTGCAGTGTGTAGTGATGTTCTCTGGGAAACTAGATGGCATAGTGGATATAGAGTGCCAGACCTAGAGTCAGGAAGACTCACCTTCCTAAATTCAAATCCAGCCCCAGACTCTTACCAGCTGTGTGACCCTGGAAAAGTCACTTCACTCTGTTTGCCTCAGTTTCCTCATCTGTAAAAATGAGCTGGGGAGAGGAATGGCAAACCACTTCAGTATTTTTGCCAAGAAAACCCCAAATGGAATCACAAAGAGTTAGACATGACTGAAGAACAACAGTGATATTCTACACTTCTTTGTCCTTGCCCCCCTTTTTTTTTGCAAAAATCAATTTGAAAGTCCATAATTTGACTATAATTATTGTCTTTATGTCAAAGTAATGATGCTGGTATTGGGAACCATAGAACTCATTGCCCAGATCTTCTGTTCACTTGTTGCATGATCTTTGGCAAGTAAAATGACTTCTCTCTTCTCCAGTTGCTTTGACTTTAAAATGAAAATATTATTTCTGTAAATCACTCATAAATGTACAAATTATGCCACATAACATAAATATAAATGGGGTTAATTTACTCTCCTGATTGCATTTTTCCAAGATAAAAAAAATCTACCAAGCTTCTGAACCAATTCTTCATCTAAAAATGCAACTCACTATTGATCCACAGCAATGGAACCTGGAGGGAGGATGGATAATAGGAATCTATAGATAAATATTATTCCTATTTTAGTTTCATCTTCTCCTCAAACCAGACTAGGTCTGAAAGAAGAGAATAAAATGAGGAATCTTATTAAAAGCAAAATCTAGTGACTTCTCCATTGTCCTTTAATGCCTCTCTCTTTTTTGACTCACTCAGAGTGAGAATTTGAAAAGACCTTAGCTTAAAAATGCCATGGTTTCACACTGTATACTGGGCCATCTCCAGCCCTGATCAGTTCTTGCCACTGGACCCAGATGGCTCTGGAGGAGAAAGTGAGGCTGGTGACTTTGCACATTTCTTCCTCACTTAAATCAAAATTCAATTGCAAGTTACATCGTCATCTCCCTGATGTCACGGTCCTCTTTGAGAACAAAGGACAAATCACTACACAGCCATAACTTTCTCATCCTGACATGTTCATCTAACAAATATTCTCTATTCCAGTCAGGTAAGTTTGGTTTTTCATAGAATAAAGGATCCCAAACTAGCAGACCTCAGAGGTCATCTAGTCCATCTCCTTCATTTTACTAATAAAGAAACTGAAACCCTGAGATATTAAGTGTCTTGGCCATGGTCAGACAAAAAGTAGCAGAGCTGGAAATTAACTCAGGATGGTACTTGAACATTCCCTGATATTTCGGTCTAGAAATCCTATCAAGGCAGGTTACTTAGTCTGACATGACCTGCTCTTGATAAAGTTTTGATGGTTCTTTATTGTCCCTGTTTCCCTTTTTTAGATTTTCACTAAACATCTCTTTTACGACAAGAATAGTTCCAAGCAACTTTGCCTATAGTTTACAAACTCCATTCATCATCTTTCCATTAAAAATGGCCACATTTACCTTTCTCCAATCCTGTGCATTAACTCTCTCATTTTCCAGGAGGTTTTAGGGGCACAAGCAACGGCTCATCCATTACATCTCCCACTTCTTTGGGGACTTTAAAATGTATTTGCTTGAATTCACCAAAGACAGGTGCTGCCTTATTCTTTTCATTCTAGTCATCCTGACTTTTGTTGTGCCACTGAACTTCAACAACTCTGGAAAAGAGAGTGGTGCTGACTTTGTGTAACTTTGCTTCACTTCGTCACCCTATGATGTCATTCATCATCTTTGAAATGAAGGATGAACAATGTTCTCTTTCTACTAACCTGGAGGAATAGTTCAGCAGAAGCCATTCCTGTTCTGTCCTTTCTACTTAAAAGATACCTTGTTTGGGATGGGGTGGGGGAGGGAGGAGTGGTAATTGAAGAGGGAGACAAGGAGCAAAGGGAAAACTGAACAACTCTGTATCATTGGTGAACATCATCCCAGACATCCAGAGCATTGATGATTCTACTTCCTCTTTTCCCCATTGTAGTTCAATGTCTCATTCAGTTGACTTTAGTTTCTTTGCCAGCTTCAACTCGTGTTGAACTGCTGTAACTATTTTTCTAGGGCCATGCCACATTATCCACTGCCTGTCCTTGCTCCCATCTTTGCCAAATGTTTTTTTTTAATATTTAAGGTTAAGTTGGTATGATAGACTTATTTCTTCTCAGCAACACAATGATCCAAGACAATCCCAAAAAACTCATGATGGAAAATGCTAACCAGATACAGAGAAAGATCTAGGGAGTCTGAATGCAGATTGAAACATACTAATTTCACTTTTTTTCTTTCTTTCTTGTGGTTTTTTTCCTTTTGTTCTGATTCTTCTTTCACAACATGACTAATGTGGAAATATGTTTAACACAATTGCATATGTATAGAATATATCAGATTGCTCACCACCTGGGGGAAGAGAGAGGAGGAAGGAGAAGGGAGAAAGGTTTGGAACTCAAAATCTTACAAAAATGAATATTGAAAACTATTCTTACATCTATTTGGGGGTGGTGTTGAATAAAATACTATTAAGAAAAAAGTTTAAGTTGGTTTACAAGTTTGTGATGAGACTGAAGACCATCGAGGTTAAGTGATTTGTTATAATTACATAAGTGGTAACTGTCAGAATCAGAACTCAACTCATATCCTTGGACTTCAAATTCGGTGCAACTGGGATTACAAGAGAGAGTATTTCCCTCATTTTACTGATTGAATAAGCCACAGAGAAGAAACAAGATTCTTGCCAATATAAGAAATACTTCTAAATGAGGGCTCTTCAAGTGGCCCTATGGGTATTTTGGGGTTAGGAAAGCATCAGATAGTACAAGACACCCTGCCCCAAACATTTGTTCAATTTCCTTTAGTTAGCCAGCACATTCTGCCATTTTTCAAATGAATAAAAGAAGAATCAATGCTGACCTGAATCTCTAGAGACTGGAGAGTGTTTTCATCTTGAAGATTTACTTGGATTCCTTGGAAAAGGTATTTCATAGTAGTGTCAAATTCAAATAGAAATGGAGGCCACTAAAACAGATATAAAATGGGGCCACATATTGACTTAGAAAACCACATAGTAACATTATCTATTGTTTATTGTGCTTTTATTTATTCTTTAAAATATTTTCCTATTACATTTGAATCCAGTTCAGGACACATTTGGGAGTTTTGTGGGCTATGTGTGGCTGAGAGCCATGTTTGACACCTCTGTTGTATGATATATATATATTGCTACATAAAGGGAGTTCTAGGTTCATAAACAATCTATTCCATAATAAAGGTTTTTCCTCTGAGTCACCCTTAACAAGTGATTTTATATCTATTTTCTCTGTTTTCTTGTCTATAGAAAGGATCTTCTCATCCAGAGTCATCACCCAAACCATTGGACGTTCTCTATTCTGAAGACTCCAGGAAGCACGAAGCACCAATTTGAGCCCATAAGAAGTCCATGGTTATATGCAACACAGAGGATTACAGATAGGAACCTAAAGAGAAGGCCAACTAGGAAAGCCCGCCTCCCAGAGCCACATGACTCTGTGACAAAACTGTATCACCTAGTTAGCTAGCTTCAATTAACTTTCGCAAACATTCATCAAGAGTTCCCTACGTGCTAGGAGATCTACTAGGTGCTGGGGGTATAAAGACCAAAACTACAATCCCCCTTGGCCCTGGATAATTTACATTGTCTTGGGTGGTGGGAGTGGTGGTGGAGATATCATATTTACATAGATAAGTAAAGACAAAAGATACGCAGAGTGCTGTCAATTGATTTCAAGACCTTGTTGTTATTCAGTTCTTGTCACGTCTGACTCTTTGTGACACCATGGACCACAGGACGCTGGGTCTTCCTATCCTCTGCTATTGCCCAAAGTTTGTCCAAGATCGTGTTCATGGCTTCCATGACCCTGTTCATCTATCTCATCCTCTGCCATTCCTTTCTCTTTTTGCCTTCAATCTTTCCCAGAATCAGTCTTTTCCAATGAATCCTGTCTTCTCATGATGTGGCCAAAGTATTTAAGCTTCAGGATCAGTATTTGACTGTCTGATGAATAGCCTGAATGAATGTTTTTAAGTGTTGATTGATTTAACCTTCTTGCTATCCAAGGGATTCTCAAAAGTCTTCTCCAGCACCACAATTCAAAAATTTGATTCTGGGCACTCAACCAAGAGGCCACTGGCCTCTGATCTGTGCTTTGAAGGAAATTCTTAGAAGCTCTCCCTCCCTTCAAGACAACCAATCCTACAACCAGAGCATAATGAGCAGCCTATAACCAACCTCAACCCAGAGATGTTTCCTTTGCAATCATTTTTATCTGCTGCCTGCAGATGGCTTCAGAATGAGAGAGAGGTAGAAATCCTCATCGGGGCTCTTAAAGGCAGGTCTGTCTGACATTGAAGCTCTACTGCCTGGTTTCCTAGATTGTAGAAACAAAGGAGGATTATGAGAAGCATGAGGATGGCTCAGTGCAGTGCAGCCACACTATTAGAGAAGCAACTACAAAAAATGCATTCCATTGACAGGGAATTAGGAACATTCTATCCTTGTGCATGAGAGATAGGACACTTACTTCGCAACTCCCTTGTACGTTTTACTTAGAGTTGGGTAGGTCAGTGTTGTATTTGCAGTTTAAATTAGGTCCTCATTGATGTTTTAAATACATTTGTCCTCAGTCAAAACTGACAACACACCAACTTACCCAAGGACTAATAAATCTTGTTTCCAATAAGCTGCTGCTGCATAAAAAATGCAGAACTTTTGACATAAATTTTCAAAACAATTGTAACTTGTTACTTCAATACAAGGCATGAACTACTGCAGTCTGTCCACAGTGACAAGGAAAACACTGGGCAAGAACCCAACAACACATTCTTTGACAGCAGCATGAAATATTTTACAACAGTTTCCAGGAAGTTTTCACGGGCTGCCCCAATTAAAATTAAATCTTCTTGAGGGCATCTGTTGTAGGAATCCTTAACCCATACATTCTCTTGATGCCCACTGCACAGCACAGAGCAATCCCCTGCAAATTTAGAGCAGGGCTTACCCTGTGATGCTCCAGAATGTCTTTCCTTTGGATCTAATAACCCTCATCTCTCAAAGACATTTGCTATCAGGGTCCTGGGGCCTCCTTCTGTAGTTGTTACCCTAGAAACAGGAACTACTTTAGTCTAGGGGGAAATTCATGCAGATGGAAATATCAAATCAGTGGTCCTCTTTTGTACCGTGGGGGAGTCGACAGGTTGACACCAATGACTGACCACCTCCATCAGTCCCAGGCAGAAGAAACCAGCAATAGTCATTGACTGACATTCTATTCCATGACACAACCTCACCCCCAACCCGTGGCCCCCACACCCTCTATCATTTTATAACAATAACTTTCAGAGATAGGAGGGAAGGGATGCCCTACGACAGGAATGACCTACAGACTATGCCCCTGCACTCTCATTGCTTCTCTACTGGCAAGGGAACAGATATCCTTCCAGGCACTCTATCTTGCCCTCCATACTGATGGACCTGGTCATAGACCAGATAATCTATCCTCAGGCATCCCTGTCAGCCAGACCTTGAGTTAAATATCCTGAATATGACCAGGACTGCTAGAATGAGGTTATTTATAGGTGTACCTTGGGGTGGAAAGGTTGGCATTTTGGTGAAGTCCTCCCTTTGGCTGCTTCAATTTGATTCTGTGGTCCTGGCTCAGCTAAAGCTAGCAATGTTGGACTTACTAAGGTGCCCAACCACTGTGTCTCCTGTTCTACCAGACCATTTTCACACCATGCTCCTGCCTTTTGGCTTCTACCTTAGTGTCAACTTAGTGTCTTGAACTACAGATTGATGAGTTTTTCTCCATAGTTTAACCTAGACCCACCTCACTATGACGCAACATCTGTATGCCATACTGCTCTTAATGATACTTTACTTTCCCCCTCCCCAACTGTCTTCCCACAAATTCTTTCTACCTCAGGCTCTAAGAACAGTAATCAAATCAATACTACTATTCCGGGAAAGGATATGTCAATCAGCTGTCTTATACTTCCACTCTAAAATTCTAGTGATTTCCATGACCAAAATACCTTTCCCTGGCCACTACTCCCCTATTATAATATAAGCTCCTTGCAAGCAAGGGCTGTTTTGCTTTTTGAATTTATATCCCAAGAAAGGACTAGGGCCTGGCAAGCAGTTAATGTTTAATAAATGCTTTTGGATTCATTCATTCATATTGACTGCCAATAATCTCTTTTGTCTTTGTGCCCAGTAGATTATTTTACTTGATCATCAATCTATTTGTCTTTCTAAGGGTCCTGGTTCAAGTTTGGTCTGCCTTGACTTTCTGTTCCGTCATCCTTTTTATTTTTACCCTTATTAATCATAAGGGTTAAAAACATACAGCTATAATTATAGAATGAATAACTCACCTGGGCGTACATAGCAGAAGGCAATGTTGGCCACTCATTGGTCTTCCTTATCATGTTAGCTTGCAGAAATTAAGATCTTTGTCTCTACTGTCAACTCTGAATATATAAAACAATCAAAATTTGAAGTTCCTAGAATCAAAAGAAAACCTGGAGGTCATCAAGACCAAGAATTCTCAGACACTTCTCAAAACCCTTCTATACTCTTAAAATTATTGAGAGTCCCCAAAAGCTTTCATTTATGTGGATTTTAGAGAGATAGACAGAAATAGAAAAATTATTAGAAATTAAAACTGAGACATTTTAAAAATATTTAATTATTCACTTAAAGATAGCAATAATAAATCTATTAAATGTTAATATAAATAATACATTTCATGAAAATAACTATATTTTCCAAAATATAAATTAGCGAGAAGAGTAGCATTGTTTTACATATTTTTGCAAATCTCTTTAATGCCTGGCTTAATAGAAGACACCTGGATTCTCCTTTCTGCTTCTACATTAAGTTTGATGTGATTTGTCAATTTGATTGACATACGTGAAGAAAATCTGGCCTCAGAGATATATGATTGGAAAAGGGAGAAGTATTTTAATATATAAATAATACTTTAACATTATTATGGAAATAGCTTTGGCCTTGCAGACTACCTTAAATGGACCCTCATGGGGCTATGGACCATACTTTGAAAACCAGTGATCTGGACAAGCAGTTCTCAACCTGTGGGTTGTGACTTCTTTGGGGGTCAAATGACCCTTTCAGGGGTCACAGGGGTCACCTACGACCATCAGAAAACACATATTTCCAATGGTCTTAGGAACCAAGACACGCTCCTCTGTCTCCAGGTGGGTCTGCCCACATGCAGATATGCCCACATACAAGTATTAAAGGGTTGCGGCATTAGGAAGGTTGAGAACCACTGATCTAGACTAACTCCCTCGTTTTACAGAAGAAGAACTGAGGCCAAGAGTTTTTAAGTGACTTGCTGTATCAGCAAGCACCCTAGCATACCCAGGGCAGCTGCTAGCACAGGTTCTTAGATCTGCTTTTCTAAAGGAAAGCAACTCAAAATGGGTTAACAATCTTTCTTTAATCAAACAATCATATCATTTATCTAGTTCAGGGGGAAAAGTCAACACCCTGAACTCCAGAGAATACAAACATAAGTTACAAG
>CM053593.1:97339011-97341755 GCA_028646575.1 Pseudocheirus occidentalis | reverse complement strand
GCCAGTCTGACTGGTGAGATGTGGTACCTCAATGTTGTTTTGATTTGCATTTCACGAATCAATAGTGATTTGGAGCATTTTTTCCATGTGCGTAAATATATCTTTAATTTCTACCTCTGTAAATTGCCTGTTCATATTCTTTGACAACTTAGATTGAATATTATTCTAACAACCATAATAATGTATGAAGAATATATGGAGAAACTTAGGAAGACTTAAGTGAACTAATCCAGAGCAAGGTATGACCAGAAGAAGAATTTACGTAATGGACCAAATCTTGTCAAGGAAAGCAACACTGAACAACACTGGAACTCTGCACAATGTAGTGACTAACTTTGATGTTGGAGAGCTGAGGCTGAAGCAGTTCTTCCGCCACTTGGCAGAGATGTGGAAGATTATGGGTGTAGAATGAGTTAAAGGGTATTAGACATAGCAGACATGTTGATATGTTTTGCTTAACTTATTCTTTGTTACATGGGTTCTCTTTCAGTGTAGTGGGGGACGGGAAGGGGAGGGGAAGTCATTGGGAAGCAATAGCAGTGTTCAAAAAAGAAACTTCAATAAAACATTTATTTTATTTGGACCAGATCTATGATTTCATTGGTATAGGAAACATCCAAAGAGGAAATTCTCTCTACCAATACAGATGGCAACTGTGCCTACAATCTCAGAGAATAGCTTGGAAAACTAAGAGATTTAAATGACTTTCCTGGGTTTCACGAAGCCAGTTATTGTCAAAGGTAGACTCTGAACCCAGATAACCCTTTCTGACTCTTTTGCTTATCTAAAACATTTATTATTAAAAAGCATGATAACTTAAAGGAACTGAAGCTGGAGAAAACTGGAGAAGAAAAGAATTGGGGGAACTTGATAGATGTCTGTAGTTATTTGAAGGGCTCTCCTGTGGAAATGAGATTAGATTTTCTCTTAGTCTTAGAAAGCAAAAGTAGGAGCAATGGGTTGAATATGTAAAGAGGTAAATTTAGGATTCCTCTAAGATGGGAGAAGAGTGGTTAGATGTCAGCTTTTCAAAAAAATAACTTGGGAATCATATTAGACTAAAAGTCCAATGATTCAACAGCAGCATTGTGATTATGGGCTGTCTTACAGAGTAAATGACTTATAGGAAGAAGGGCAGTAATAGCCAATCAATCAATAAACATTTATTAAGTACTTACTATGTGCCAGGTGGCTAACTGCTGGAGATACAAAAAGAGGTAAAAGACAGTCCATGCCCTCAAGGAGCTTACAATCTAATAGTATCATTAGTACTCTGCTCAGTTCCAACCATAGCTGGAGAACTGTGTTCTGTTCTGAGTTCCATGGTTTAGGGAGGCCTGGGGTTGAAGCAGGAGGAGAATGTCAATAAACAGGAGAGTGTCTAGGCAGAGGAGAACAGAATGGCGAGGAGAGGAGAAACCATGCCATATGAGGGTCAATTGAAGGAATGAAGAAGAGTTTAGCCTGGAGAAGAGAAAGATAGAGGGGAAAATGACAATTGTCTTCAAGTATCTAAAGAACTGTAATATGAAAGAGTAAGTAGATTTTGTTCTTCTTGTCTCCAGAGGGCAAAATTAGGAACAGTGGGTAGAAATTACAAAGAAGAAATTTAGGCTTGATTTGAAGAAAAATTTCACAACAGTTAGAGCTATTCCAAAGTAGAATGGGATGATGAGAGAAAATTAGGGAGCTCCCTCTTATTGAAAGTTCTCAAACCAAGTCTAGATGACCACTTGTGAAATGTATTGGAGAGGAGACTGGTTTTCAGGAACAGAGTGGTCTAGACTGCTTTCAAAATTGCTTCCAACTCCAAAAGTCAGTGATTTTTTTAGGAGGAAATGTCCCGATAATTAAAACTCTCTAAAGTTGAATGAGTTGCCTCTGAAATGAATGGATTTCTCATTTTAGAGATCTTTAAGCAAAGGTTAGATGACCACTTGTTGGGTATAGTGTTGAGAGTATTATTCTTGCTCATACATGGATTGGATTGGGGAGGGGAGTGTGTGATGGACTGGGTTGGATTGCCTCTGCATTCCTTTCAAACTCTAAGATTCTACCATAGCAAATAATAGAAGGATTTTATTCCAGGTCCTTAAAATGAGAAGCCTATCAATCAAAGGTATTTATGAAATGTATTTCTTTTACTCTCTAAAATAATTTATTTAATTTTAGTTTTCAACATTCATTTTCATAAGCTTTTGAGTCTTAAATTTTCTCCATCTCGCTCTCTTCCTCCCTACCCAAGATGGAACGCAATCTGATAAAGGCTCTACATATGCATTCTTGTTAAATATGTTTTCACATTAGTCATGTTGTAAAAGAGAATTAGAATGAATGGGAGAAACCACAAGAGAGAAAAAAAAGAAAGCGAATAGTATTCTTTGATCTGCATTCAGACTCCATAGTTCTTTCTCTGAATATGGATAACATTTTCCATCATAAGACTTTTGGAATTGTCTTAGATCCTTGCATTGCTGAAAAGAGCCAGGTCTATAAAAGTTAGTCATCACACAATATGGCTGTTACTGTGTACAATGTTATCTTGTTTCTGCTCATTTCTCTCTGCATCAGTTATGAAATGTATTCATCCTATCTTCTTCACACCACATCATACTTCACAGTGGCTGAATACTCATGAAAACAGGATTGCTTGATAGAGTTAGATAAAAATGATAATAAAATGCAACTTGGGAAGTAAAAACTTATGATTTTCAGGTAAAATAATGAAAAACAAAAGGGAGGGG
>CM053593.1:97289011-97334011 GCA_028646575.1 Pseudocheirus occidentalis | reverse complement strand
TCCTGGTTGGCATTAGAAGAAATACTGTAGGTCCATTCTCCATTTCTTACCCAGATAAGAATCCATACTCTAATTGATTAACATATCCAAGCCAGACCTATTTGTTCTATGAATAAAATAATAAAAATCATGAGGACACAAAAATACCTCTGGGTCTGAAGTATGTGTATTATTCCTTCCTTCTCCTTGATCCACCCTTTGTTCTTCTAATGTTCTCTGTATAAGGAGCCTGAAATGACTTATGGAGGTAAATTCATGGAGAAAGATCAGAATTTCCTTTCCTGATTCTGCCCAACTATGTGGAAACTTTGGGACCTGCTTCCAGACTGAAAGGTCTTGTTAAGACCCTTGTTCTTGGTCCTTCCTCTGGTCAAAGACTACAATGGCATGGGTGGAGCACTTGTCAGTTAAAATAAGAGATGACTTCAATCTCATTGTCATTGCTTCACCCTCTTGTGGGGTAACTAATATACTCTATCTCCAGACTCTCTGTGAGGAGGGATGGTGGATGGGAGGAGCTGTTTCTCCATCCCCATCTTCTTTCCCATTTGGAACATTTACTTAACCAGGTGAACTTGTACCTGGACCCATGACTACCTTTTATACTTTATGTTTCCTATATAAACAGGTGAGTGAGTATTGACTTCAAGATGGATGTGAATACACTTGAAGGTGACATTGTGAGTACATGAGGTCCAGAGGTTTTGAGTCCAATGTGTGAAGCTGATCACTGGCAAGGGGTATTTCTTAATCAGAGAAGCTTATTGTCAAGATGATGATTGGAAAATTAACCATTTTACCAGCAGACATACTGGGAGTTATTTTGATAGTAAAGAGATGAGTTGATATATAAAATGTCTGATCAACAATCCCGTAGGCTGTTTCATGTTCTGACGAGGTTTCAGTATCAGTCTCCCAGCAGTTATATACTAAGTTACTGAATCTTGTTTTCAGATTGCTTTTTGCCAAATATGTGATTGTGAATGTTCTGTGCTTAGCATTCTTTTGGTATGTAGGGGAAAAAATCTGTCCCATTTCTGATTCACACTGTACATTTACTGTACATTTGTGATACTGTACACCTTTTTAACTCTTCCTTTTGGAGAAATCTTAGATGTGTACTTAAATCTAGGCCTCAAGCAAATCTCCCCCAGGTGTTGAGGCAGGAGTTTATTAAGCCAAAGAGTATGAGAAAAGGGAGCCAACCATCCCTTTCTCCCTTTATTTGTTGTCAAACACTTAGAGAACTGAACCTGGTCTCATCTTGTGCATGGGTCCAGAAAAAAATGGATTTTTTTAGTGGGGAAGGAAGTAGACCCAATCCCCTAGGTCCTGTCAGCCCAGCATAAATGACTTAATCCCTTTTTGGGAGCCCCACACATATTCAGGGATCATCTGACTTTGTTTTTTTATTTTTAAACAAAACTTACCATACCTATCATTAAATGAGTTTGGAAATCCATTTGGATTTTCCCCTGTATTGGTATGGATCTACCAGGGAAATTTTGAGTGTCCTTTTTCTGCAGGGACCCAAAGACATTTTTTTTCTCCAGCCTTCTAGTGGGATTGCGCTATGTAGGCAATTTCTCAATTTCTTGAGAAAATTTACTGACTCCTATATGTTAAAGGATGCTTAGGGATATTTTGTCTAGACTTCTAGTTGCATTATCCTATGTGATGAATGTAGTAATAGAAGAATTTCCACCCAGAACAGTTTGATTTGTCACCTGAGCTTGAGTCATTTAGTCAATTAATAAGCATTTATTGACTTCATATCACTAAATATTATGGAGAGTCCCATGTGTTCTGGGAGCTCATGTGGGATTGCAATTTCTCTCTCTTTTCTTCTTTATTTTTCATTTATGTTAATCTTTTTGTTCTAATTTTTAGTCTCCCTCCCCTCCTTTTTTCTGTACCTGGTTTGGGACAGACCCTTTTTAAGTATTAAGCAAGCAGCAGTTTATGATAACTTTTGTCAATTATTCTTTGCTGAATATGCATAACTTTATATTGGGGGGGGGGTAACTATGATCTTCAGGCCCACCAACTGTGGTATGCCTGGGTTCTCCCAAAAGACTGTTTAAATGAGGTGGCATGACTGTTTGAGCCTCTTTGGTTTGAGGTATCAGGAACAGCACATGGAAGGACAATGTTTGAAACTCCCTATGATTCCAGAATTGGGGTTATGGACAAATGCAACAAGTGTAACCCAGCTGATTTGCTAAGGGCAACAAATATTGAACACGTGAGTGGATACTATTCCCTAGCCTGTGGGGCATCTATTATGTAGGCACTTAATAAATGCTTATTGACTTTTCTCATGACTTTACCATGATGATAATAACAATAGCTAGAGTTTTTATAGCTATCTAACATAAAGTTTTAAAAGCACTTCAATCAATCAATGTTAGTCAATAAACATTAAATGCCTACTACTATGGGCCAGGTATTGTGCTAATGCTGGGGATACCAAAAAAAAAAAAAGACAAAAGACAGTCCTTACCCTAAAGGAGCTTACAATGTAATAAGGGAGATAATGTACAAACAAATATATACAAAGCAAGCTGTATATAGCTCTCTCTAGCTCTCTCTCTCTCCACACACAAGTATGTGTTTGTGCGTGTGTGTATACAATAACAAATAATTAACAGAGGGAAGACACTGGAATGAAGATGGGTTGGGAAAGGCTTTACAAATTTCATCTCATGTTATCCTCTCAACAACCCTGAGAAGTAGGTCTTATTATTATCTGCATTTTACAGTTAAGGAAACTGAGGCTGATGGAATTTAAGTGACTTGATCTGGTCACACAACTAGTAAGTGCCTAAGGGAGATTTGAACTCAGGTCTTCCTGATTCCAGGTTCAGTGCTCTAGTATCCAATGCCACACCTAGTATAGGGTGAGGGATGTCCCCTTAAGTCTGAACCACTAGATACAGTTAGCAGGCAATCAGCCACTCCTCCCTGAAAGACAACAAATAAGAATTTGGCCCTCATGTAGTAAATGTGCAGAAAGGTGTGGAGGTGAATGAATAGATGGATGGATGAATGATCAAATGAAAAAGCCTTTACTCAGCACTTGGCAAGTGCCAGGAAGTATTCTAAGTGCTGGGGATACAAAAATAGAAGTGAAACAGTCCCTGTGTCCTCAAAGAACTTACGTTCTAATGGAGACAATAATAGACATATGGGAATGGGGGCCAGGGAAGTGACTGAGTGTCTGTGGAGGTGCTGACATGGTGAGTTGATTCACTGGGCAGTGAATTGTTACATCCTAGGTTACTGACCCAAAACAAGAGGTGGAAGGAAGAACCAAAGTGTAAAGTGACAATATGGATTGAAAATATACTGGGATGAACGATCAGGTGGACTGGGCCGGTCATCTGAAGCCAGCTAGATATGGAGGGCTAGCTGGGTTTGAGCTCACTCACTCATCAATTAAGACAACATAGGCCTGGGTACTTGCCATTCAGTTGTGCCAGGACCACAAACAGCTTCCTCTCAGTGGATACCACCACAAGAATTAGCACAGATGTTCAGTGACTCCAGGTGTCTTAAGAGGACCCAAAGGAGGTAGATTATTTCTTTAAGGTTGTAAACTTTATCCTCAGTCCATTGTGTTTGTTAAGGACTCTATCATCCAACTTTCCCAGGTGGGCAGGTGAGCCTCTTGGGCCACTGTTTGGTTTTCCTTAGGCAATGCAACAGGTGAGAAGCAGCAGAACCGGGAAAGGCTGGGCCAAGGTTCTAGGAAGGTGGAGCTGGGGGGTGGGGTTAGGTGGGGGAGAGGGCAGGTAAGGAGGGATGGGTGACAGGTGGAGATAATTATACATTTACGACTCCTCCAACATTATTGATCCTGATTATGGGAAAATCTCTTTTTGTACACAAACCAGCTTGCCAGGTTCTTGCAAACAGTTCTTTCTCAAGACTATAGACAAGCACAGAGTATAGACTGGGTGTGCCTTCTGCACACACTGGGGGTAAGCATCACCCTTGGCCCTTCTCCTTGGCTTAAGGGCCAGTGATAAAGCTTGCCCTAGGCAGTTCCAGGGTCAACTGGTTCTACTTTATGCCAATGCTTAAGATACAGTAGTGAGATATACCTCTCTACATATAGTTGTGAGAGGGTGTGGGAGGGGAGACTGGAAGTGAGTAGGAGATGATCACATTGAAGTGGTGGAAAAGTGGGGAAAATTCTGCTTTGGGAGCAAGGGAATCTGTTTTATGGCTCTGGCTCTTCTACTAGCCAGCTGTGAGTTAGTTACATTTTCTGAACCTCATTTGAGGTTTTTATCATCTGTAAATGAGAGAGATGGACTCGGGCCCCTTCTAACTAAAAGATTCTGCACTTCCTGGCCTCATAATAATAAGACTTAGACAAGTTGCCTCACCTCTCTGGGCCTCCCTTTTCTAATCTGGAAAATGCTATAGAAATGGAAGGGACTGGACTAAATCTGATTTCCCTAAAGCACAAGTCTGATCATGTCACCCCACCTCCTTAATAAACTACAGTGGTTCCCTATGGCCTCCAGGATCAAATACAAAATGCTCTGTTTGATATTCAAAGCCCTTCACAACCTAGCCCTCTCCCACCTTTATAATCTTCTTACACCTGGCTCCCCAGCATATCGTCTTCAGTCCAATGAGTCTGGCCTCCTGTCTTTCCCATCTGAGTTCTCTCAGTTTTCTCTGGCTCTCACCATGCCAAGAATGCTCTCTCCCCCTCTATTCTGACTGCTGACCTCCTGGGCTTCCTTTACCCAAAAGCCCATTTTTTACTAAAAGCCTTTCCAAACCCCTCTTAATTCCAGTGTCTTCCCTCTATTATTTACCATTTAGCCTGTACATAGCTTTCTTTGTATATATTTATTTGTATGCTGTCTCCCCCATTGGACTGTAAGCTCCTTGAGGGCAAGGACTGTCTTTTGGCCTTTTTTTTTTTTTTTGTATTTCCAGTGCTTCACACAGTACTTAGCATATAGTGGGCACTTAATAAGTGTTAACCTATTGATTGACTTTCCAGTGTTAAAATTCTGTGAACTGACATAAATACAGGATAAAGGAAAGGCATTTACTCCAGAATGAGCTTGCAGTAACATGACAATTATATTTTCCCTGCTCAGTGACCATAGCTTTACCCACTGAGGGGGCAGATCCAGAGTGGAAGTTGGAGGAACTGGAAGTGTCGCAGAGCCTAGAACTTTGAGGCTTTCAATTATCTCACAGCGGTGATGGCCATGCAAACTTCAGGCTGTAGAAATGGGGAATCAGACATCAGCCACCCCCTGGCTTCTTCTTTTAAAGAAAAGTCCATAATATCGAGAGGGAGACAAAGTATGGCTACTCTTGGTACCTGGAAAGAGAATTATAGATGGATACTATGAGTCAATGAATTTTCCAGGAGTTCTGCGGTAACATTTTAGCCAAACAGGTAGCTCTTATCTTTCCGAATATCTTCTTGCTGGGAAATCTCAATTATTTTTTGGCCGGGAATTATAAAATCATTCAGTTAGAAAGGATCTGAGTCCAACTGTCTTATTTTACAGATGAGAGAACTGAGAGCCAGAAAAGCAAAGTTACCAATTGTTCATAAAAGGCACAAAGTCTGAGCCCCTCTAAGATTTCACAGTCTCAGCCCTGGCTGGCCAGTGCATGTCTCCCTTTGGGTACCAAAAACCCAGGTGAATTATTTGCTCCACCTTTCTAGTTCCAATGGGACAATAGTATTGTACATTATAAAGGACTCAATCAGGAATCAAAGGTGTTCTAGCCACAATCTGTCATCAAAATACTGTGTAATCTCCACTAATCACTTCTCTCTGCCTCAGTTAGTCCCATCCACAAAATGGAGTTCATAATATCTGCCATGTTTTATCTCACAGGGATGTTGAAGGGAATAAATGATAAAATGGAAGTGACACTGTTACAGAAATTTTAAGGCATCATATAAATGCAAGAGATGCTTATTTTCTCAACTGCCACTCTGACTCTCCTCTTAAGTAGCAAAATGCTCTCCCTCCACTTTGTGGGGGCAGAAGGCAGGAGGAAGATGGGTGTCAGACTTGGCTCCAGGGCTCTGGTTGGGGACCCCCACCTCTGGAGCTGTCTGCCTTTGCTGGGTCTCAGCCAGGCTGCTTAGGGGCCCATTTTTGCTTGAGGGATAAACTGTGAGGGGAGAGCAGCTCTGCAGGTGAGCCAGAGAGAGGAGTCAACTTCATGCCTTTAAAATGTAAAGTGTTCTCCCGGGTGTTCCCTGGCCTTATTTATAAAAGATCAAAGTTGAAAAATGCAGCCCTCGACTGTAATCAAAGGCTCCTTGCTTCATGTAACCGACAGCAAAGATTCCCCCTGTAAGAAGAGCCAAGCCTACCGACTGAGTGCAGAGTGCGTCTGTCACTCTCCTCGGAGGCCAGGGATTCAGGGTCTGGCTGCATTTTCAAACATCTGCACCTACAGTATGTTGTCGCACCTGCAGATAGCAGGTAAGATCCTTTGGCCTTTATGTACAATGTGCATGATGCTACTGAGTTACCACCCTTACAACCCACTGTGGGCAAGTCACTTCAGTAATACAGGTTTCAATTTTGTCAATCTGGAAAGTAAGAAGGTTTTGAACTAATTGGTCTATAAGGTTCATTCCAACTCTTAATCTATGTTCTGTGAGTCAATGAGCTATCCACTCGATATATGGGCTCCTGTTGCTTTCCCAGGCATCTCTGAAGTAAAACAGCAAAAGATACATATGATTAGAAGCGGTGGTTGGCTGGTCATATTGCTAGAGTGAAGAGATAACAGATTATGTATTCCTGGTGTCTGCGAAATATTAAAAGTCTCTGCTGAAGACTTCTCATCTGTTATAGAGGCTCCGTATGGAGGATTTGTGGAAGGGCATAGCCATAATTTGCACAGAGTCTCCTATCTCTGTGCATTTGTTCTGGCTGTTCCCTATGCCTGGAAAGCCTCCCTCTGTGCTGCTTAGGACCCCTTGAAGACTCAGCTTGACTTCTGGAGGAGACCTTTCCGAGTTCAACAGCTAGCAGTACCTTTGCATTTAAGGTTATATTCCCTCGACTCTGTATGTATCATTCAAAAATAAATATTTATTTGTACTTCACAAAATAAAAGTTTAACAAACTTATATTTATATATTATATTCATATATGCACAAAGATATATGTGCCTACATGTAATATGTACACACATATATACAGACACATGGTATCTGTATACATGCATGTATATAGATACTCATACACACCACTATATACACACATATACATACACATCTGTACACATGCATGTATACAGACATATAATATACAACTGTAAACACACATGAATACGGATATACAGTACAAACCTCTACACATACATGCATGTGCATATACATACATTGGCACAATACATGTATACAGATACTATATACACATAAGCACATACATGTGTGTGCATGTGTACATAGTGTCTTTATACGCATGTGTATAGAGACTGTGTGTATAATATGTATAATACATGTATATAGGTACATGCATATACATCTATACATGTACATGTCCAACTATGCATATACATGTATACAGATACACATATCTTTGTAAAGATATGAGTATGTCTTTTTTATAAGTATTTATATTTCCAGCCACCATTTCCAAACCATGTCTTCTGCAGTCTGACCATGATCTTCATCTCCCCCTTAATCACTTCCTTGGACTTTGCCCATAGAACCACGTCTTATCTTCCCCAGGGCTCATATATGTGCTAATTTAGGAGTGATAAATAAGGCTAAATTCCTTTGGAGTCAGGGACTACACTCATGGATGTAAATCAGTCAGCCTACCATATTTATCTATATATTCCTTCCTGCTCCTAGGTGAAAAGACCTGACATAGCCCGTCCGTATTGCTTTTTAAGGGCTAGCCGTACTATGAAGGCAACTCACAGATTTTGAAAGCTGTGCTAGTAGAGCACAAGCTCTGAAATATTTTACCAAACTGGAAATATTTGGAGCTCAGCTTCAGAGGCTTGTGTGTTTGAATATGACGCTATTCATGATTGCTATCTGCTTTTGGTTGGAAGGAATAATGTGCAGAATGACATTGTTTCTTGCGCTGCGCACAAATTGAGATTGTCCTGAGGTGTGCAGTGGTGCGTTAGACAGAGCCAGCTTGGTGTGGCTCACAAGAGCTGATCGCTAAATTTTCGGGGTGAGCATCAGAAACCTGTAAGTGCTACACGCTGGCGCTGGCTTTAGTGTTTTGTCGGTTGTTCGGCCTCTAGGAGAAAGTAACGAAGAAAACGCTAATAGTGTAAACTAAACTTAAAAGTGTGTTATACACACTTTTTTTTTTTGGAAAGCCAATTGTAAAACATTTTAGCACACCCCCGGTATTGAGGATGGTTTGCCATTTTTTTAATTATTTCTATTCGTTTGCTCAAGAAGGCTCCACTTAATCTCTAGTCACAGATTTCAGTTTGCTGTTTCCTTGGTTGTTTTACTCTCTAATATGCATGGCTAACCCACCTCGTTTGAAACTGGGCTTCATCAACTTAGTGTCATGGAGGAGAAAGATTCACAGATTTTTTTTAAGGCAATCAGGGTTAAGTGACTTGCCCAGGGTCACACAACTAGTGTCTGTGGCTGTATTTGAACTCAAGTCTGCTTGTTTCCAGGGGAGAATCATAAATCTTAAGACTTGGAAGGGCCACTGGCAATGAGTAGATCAAAAAAATATTTTAATCCACAGTGCACTTATAATAAGTGTACTGTAGATCAAAATTTCTTTTTTGAAAAAAGGATTGCTGCACTCAGTGAACCCACAGGCTAACATGAGAGACAGTAGGGAAATAAGTTCAAATAAGCTATTGTACAGGATAAATGGGAAATAATCTCAGAGGGAAGGCCTAGAATTAAGGAAGCCCTGAAAAGGCTTCTTCTTGTAGGGAATGGGCTTTCAGGTAGACCTTGAAGGGGGTTCGCAAGCCAAGAGACTGAGATGAAGGGAAAGAAAATACCAGGCACAGGGGAGAACCAGTGGAAAATGTGCAGGATCTCGGAGATGGAGTATCTTGTTTAAGGAACTTAGTAAGGAGGCCAATGTCACTGGACCACAGGGAGGAGAGGGAGCAAAGGATAATTGGAAAGGTAGAAGGGGGCAAAGTTATGAAGACTTTGGATATCAACCAGAGGATTTTATATTTAATCTAGGGGATAATGGAGGGCCATAGAGTTTATTGAATAAAGGAGTAACATAGTCATACCTATGCTTTATAGAGAATCATTTCTTTCTTTTTTTTTTTGGAGAGGGGAAGGCGGGGCAATTGGAGTTAAATGACTTGCCCAAGGTCACACAGCTAGTAAGTGTTAAGTGTCCGAGACTGGATTTGAAACCAGGTCCTCCTGACTTCAGAGCTGGTGCTCTATTCACTGCGCCACCTAGATGCCCCTAAAGAATCAATTTCACTGCTAAATAGAAGGTGGATTAAAGACTGGACTTGAGGAAAGTGACCAGCCTGCAGATTGTTGCAGTGGTTCAAGAGCAAGGTGGGAGTTGTTGGCCCAGGAGTGAATGGACTAGAGAGGTAGCAGGGTCAATGGCTCTAGTCCATGTGGCGTTGAGGCCAAAGGTTCCCCATCCCTGATCTAGTTCAATCCATCCAAGGAAAGAATCCTCACTCCCACAAATTCATCAAGCAACTATTATTCAACCACTACTTGAAGATCTCCAAAGAGAGGAATCCTACCACTTCTTGAGCCAGCCCTTTCTGCTTTCGGACATTTTTAATGGTTAGGAAGTTTTTTGTTTGTTTTTTGTTTAAGTTCCTTATATCAAGCCTAAATTTGCTTCTTTTCCACTTCCCACCCATCACTCCTTGGTTCTGCCCTCTGGGCTTAAACAGAATAAGTCTAAGTTTATTAAGTAAGAGTCCTGGCTTTCAAGCTTGGAGATGTGGGGTCTAATTCTAGTTCTTCCACTATATGGCCATGGGTTAATACTTTCTTATATGTGCCTCAGTTTTCTCATCTGTGAAACGAGGGAGCTTTTTTTTAGAAGATCTATAAAGGTCCCTCCAAACCCTAACATTTCAGAGTCTTAGAACGGGCTCTTCTGCCAATCTTATGAGTTCATAAGGACTGTGGACACAGGGCCTTGTATGTTCTGGGCACTATTCATTACATTAAAGAATGAACGACTTGGTCAGATTCTAAGTCGTCTCACTTTCTTTTCCCGTATCTGCTGTTTCCTTCCTAAAGCCAGGAAATGTCATGTCCATATTCACAGATGCGGTCTTTCAGGCTTTTCCTGTCTTGGCAGTTTCCAGCCTTCCCTAAGTCTCCAAGCCTTCTAGGGGAAGATACCCAATTTAGGGGATAAATCAGCAGGATGTGGATTGAGTAATGAACTTGAAGTCAGGAAGACCTAAATTTAATCTCAGCTCTGCCTCTAGGTAGCTGGGTGACCACGAACAAGTCACTCAGCCTCTCTGCAAATCTATAAAGCAGGGCTAATAAGGTATGTGCTATCTCCCTCACAGAGCTGGTGTTAAGAAAGTGTTTTTCTGTGTAAATGTGAGTGATAAAAGTATCATCATTCTCTCATTGATCATGGTGGTATATATAAACATACACATATACATATATATACATACACACATTCACATATA
The DNA here is from genome assembly GCA_028646575.1 of Pseudocheirus occidentalis. Taxonomy (NCBI): domain Eukaryota; kingdom Metazoa; phylum Chordata; class Mammalia; order Diprotodontia; family Pseudocheiridae; genus Pseudocheirus; species Pseudocheirus occidentalis. Next base: position 97,323,346 of record CM053593.1, on the reverse strand, counting down.
TGAGGAAATTGAAGCAAAAAAGGTTATTCTGTTATAGATCATGATTGTGTATATAAATATATGTATATATTTATTATACACATATATAAATATATGTACACACATACATATATACATATACATACACACACATACATGGACAGCAAAGTGATGTGATGAATACAGCACCAGGCCTAGAGTCAAGAAGATCTGAGTACAAATCTGCCCTTAGATATTTATTAGTTGTGTGACCCTGGCCAAGTCACTTAACCTTTTTTGCCTTAGTTTTCTCATCTATAAAATGAGCTGGAGGAGGAAATGGCAAACCACCCTAGTATCTTTGTCCCAAAAAACCCAAATGGGGGTGGGAAGAGTCAGACACAACTGAAATGACTGACAAGAATAACAACACATAGTAGGTCTTATGTACGTATGCATAGCCATTCAACAAGATCAGAGTCACGCAGATGGCTGGGATTTCATCTGTTGACTAACTGCTGCTGAAAGTCCTACGAATAGAATACTAGACCTGGAGACAGGAAGGCCTGAGTTCAAATCCAGCATTAGACACTTATTGTAATTGTAATTGTTTTGGGGAGCCGCCAACCCCACCCGTATAAGACGGTGAACTTAATTAATAAATGTTGTCTGTGTTCTGACTGCTCTAACCGGCCCTTTCCTTGTCTCTCTCCCTCTCCTTGGGACTCTCCATCCGTTGAAACCCAACAATATTGAAATTAGGCCAGTTAATAACTCTGCGAGGGGCTCTAAATCCTTAAGTGAAAGGAAGAGTCAACGGATGTGGTAAACTTCCTTAGTGTCTTATTTTTATTTTATTTTGTTTTTGTTGCTGTTCTCTTATTTTTAAAAATTGCTACAACCTTTCCCACTTGATCAGTCAGCTGCCATCAACAATGAAGCAAAAAAAAAAAAAAACACCAGCAAAAAGATTACAACTCACTGCAGGCTCAGATGATGGTGAGTATTTTTTAGCAATATTTTAAATTAAAGCACCTACATTGGTTTTTAGACATAATACCATTGCGCTCTTAATAGACTATGGTATAGTGTGAACATAACTTTTATATGGACTAGGAAAACAGAAAATTCATGTGACTCATTTTATTGCAATTATTTGCTTTATTGTGTAGTTTGGAACCAAACCCACAACTGAGAGAGGCCTGTATAATATATACATAGTATAATTATTATGATATTATGTTATATATTATACCATCAAAACATATTACATGTATGACATACACATAATGTATATGCCTGTATAAGTATGATAGTATAATTAGGCATCATGATATTATAGGAAGAACATTGAATTTAGAGTCAAAGGATCTTGATTCAAATCTCACCTGTGATGCCACCTACATGACCTTAGACAAGTCACTTATTCTGTCAGTCTCTTTCCTTATCTGTAAAATGAGAGATTTGAACTAGCTGCCCTAGAAGTTCCCTTGTGAAATCGATTTCAGATTCTAAATCTATGATGTTATGATCTTACAATCCAATGAGTCTGACTGCATGATAAGTATGGGAATTATGATATAAGGAGAAAATATTCCTCCCATTGTCCTATTACTGATTCTAGCATTACAAATTCCCTTCATTTCAGTAGTCATGGACATCATAGTGTGAAGCAGTTTTACCAGAGACTTGCTGACATCATAACTGCTTGAGAGCAAGATTTGCTAAGAGGATTGGAGGGAGACAGTACCCTGTGAGTGCTGGCTACTACTACAAGGTGGGAAAGCACTGAACCCAGTGCCTTCACCATTATGCCTAGGATTGGTCCTATTTGGGGTCAATTATGCGATGATGTGTAAACAGGTAATGCCTCCATTGGGACTTCAGAGATTCTCAATCAACTACCTCTACAATCCACATTATAGGATGATAAATGTAGGGTTCTAATGACTTTAAAGGTCATCTAGTCCAACTCCTCCAGAAGAAGCAAAGCTCATAGAATTGAAACAACACCATTTCCCAGGTAGTCAGATGCAAAGTCAGGATTTGAACCCAGGTTCTCTGACTCCATAACCAAACTTTCTTTCCCCCACCTGACACTGCCTCTACTAGGTTCCCGCCTAGTCTTCCACTTTCCATTGCCCTCATAGATGAAGGCAATGGCTGTGATAAGCACTGTTAGGCTTCTAAATATTCCCGAGCCACTAAAAAGGCAAAGTGATAAAGTCTTCCTTAACTACTTTTTTGGTCTCTCCTACACCTCTATTCATTGATGCTTGTTCATCCCTGTGTTACCAAGTTTTAAAATTCATCAGTAAAATCTTCCCCAACTTGAGTTGATACCTTTGGTAATGTGAAGTGGCAGGTTTTAAATAGGGCAGTCTCCATTTGTCACTTTCAATCACAGGCTGGGCTTAGGGGGACTTAGGAGGGTTTAATAATCTTAAGAAAACAAATGGGGCCACTCCTCCAGAGGGAGACAAATGGACATAGAAGGAGACTGGTGCTGGCACATCCTAAGACCCATCAAATTCTTCCACATGGTGTTGTCCCAGGGTTTCCTAGTTGGGGTCCTTGAGTAAAACTGACAGGTTGTCAAATGTCTCATTCTGTTGGTTTGGCATCTGGTTTGGTTTCTTTCCTTCACATGCTTCTTATAGCCTTTGAATGTAATAGCAATAGCTCCTTAGTCTTTTAAGGGAACACAGTCTATCCTGCCATCCTTCATCTGTTCTACCCCCAGGTCACTGAATCATGGAATGGTAGAATGTGTAGGGATATTATCTGGTCCCACCCCCTCATCTTGCAAACAAGGAAATTAAAGCCTATGGAGTTCATATGATTCACTCAAGCTGGTTAGCAACAGAATGGAGACTAGAACTCTAGAGACTAGAGTGTCTCCTGACACTCATTATCCTTTCCACTACACCATGCTCTTTATACAATCAATCACCACTGTTACACAGTTTGGGGTTTGCAGAGAGGAACCCTCTCCAACAGGTGAGATGTAGTAGGGCTCAAGAGTTCTAGGAACACAAGGTATAGAAGTCCTGCAGAGATGTGCTAGCGCCATGCCTACCATGCAACAACTGTCACCTTTCACAGATGAGATAGAGAAGATGCTTGATGGAGCAAGGTCTCAGTTGCACAACAGACTAAAAAACAGCTGTATGTGTCAAGCAACTTGACCCACATTGCTTGTAAATCCACCATAAGTCTGTACCTACCCAATTCATTCATTCATAAATTCATTCACTCATTCAATAAATCTGTATGAAGAACTCATTCTCTGTGGAACAATATGCTAAGTACTAGTAGGACAAAGACTGGTCCTAATTTAGCCTCATCCCTTGGAAGATCATGTTCAATATTGAAACAAATGGGATACTCAGAAATCACTCAACAATCAACAAAAGGAGAATTACTTAGTCACAGTGTGAAAAGGATGATCACCAAGGATAGACATTGAAGACCCCTTGAACTGATTCTGCTGAACAAAGCTCCATTGCCTGACTTGTCCATCATTTTCTGCCAGCCTGGGTATCAGAGAATGCCTGGACTTTCTTGAGGTTATTTTATACTTAAGAAACCAGGAACTAATCTAAGAAACATGAGGTTTTTATCCCTGAATCAATATCATCTCAAAGATTGTTTTAATCCATTTAAAGAAAAAACAAACCGAAAAAACACATATCTTTTTTTTGGGGGGGGGTATGGGAGGAGGAATTTAAATACCGTTTTCACTGCCATGGGAAACAGAAATTTAACATAAGACCACATTTCTGTCCTCACAGAGCTTCCAGCATGGGGGAGGTATGGATAGACAACAATTTATAATGGAAAAAGATCTGGGAGTCTTAGTATATTATAAACTCACCATGTGAAACATAGCAGTTCAAGAACAAAAGCTAGCATAACCTTAAACTGCACTGAGCGGCATAGTGTCCAGAATAAAGGCATTGAGAACCCTGCTCTATAGGGGTATGGATGTGCTCATCAGACTGCATCTGGAATATTTCTTTCAGTCAAGAAAGAAAAAGCCCGAAAAGAAAAGTGCCCATCCAGAGAAGTGCACCATACTATGATAATGTAATACATATGGAAAAATTGAGGAGACTGAGAATGTTGAGAAAGTGAAAATGTCAGGATAGAGGACAAGATAGTCGTGTTCAAGTATAGATAGTATTATTACATTGGAGAGGGATTAGATTTGTTCTTGGCCTTAAGGACAACAACAAGAAACCATGTGTGTAATTGAAAAAAGAAACATTTTAGTTGAAAGGGAAAAAAAGTTTTAATAATTAGATGCCTCCCAAAATAGAAAGGGCTACCTGAAGAGGTAGGGAGTTTCCCCATGGTACGGAGGTCTTCAAGTGGAAACTGGATAACCACTTGTCAGAAATGCTGCATCTTTAGTGAATTTTCATTTAGATATAGTTTAGAATAAATGACCTCTAAAGTCCTTTCCATCTCCAAAAGACTGTGATTCTGGGCTATGTGAAGTTCAAGGAAGAAAATTGTAACTGACAAAGAGGGAATCGTTCATGGAGGAAATAACATTTGACTTAATCTTGAAAAGATGGTACGTAAAGAGGAAGGAGGAAGACATTCTATCGATAGGGAAAAGTATACTCCAAGGTATGGCAGGAGAAGGAACAATCTAACATCTTTGGTGGGGAACAGAGGAGGCAGAAGATAGCCCAGGTTTACTAGAAAGCACAACACCCACAAGAGAGTAATATAAAATAAGGCTAGAAAGATATAATGAGGATAGATTGTGACAGCCCTTGAACGCCAGGGAAAGGAATTTACGCTTTGATCAACTGGCAAGAAGGAGACATTGAAGATTGGAAATTAATTAGAAACGTATTATTTATTAAAAAGGAAGATAATATGTTGGTGACATGATTGGGTATCCTTTTCCTACCTACCTAGGCCGACTATTATGTTCTTTGCAGTCTCTGTGATTCACATTTGTATAGGATCTTGTCCCCTGAGCAGCTGTGCCCCTACAGGTTCTAGGATTCCTTTCTCAACTGGCTCCTTCTTTTAGTTCATATGTCTCTTTCTGGATCTAAAATTAAGGCTCTAGCACAGGGTATATTGTTTTCCTAGAAAAGAGGTAACTCTGCGAGGCAGGGTGACAGTCAAAAGTCTATGTCTATCCATGGGATGTTAGAAGTAATCAGAACTGTCTGAGCTCCTCAAGTTGCTATAAGTAGTAGCTGATGATGAGAGCTGCTCTTGTCTTAAAGTATAGCTCAGAAAGTATTATTTTTCTAAATTAATTAATTTATTTTCTTGTTTATATCATTAATTTCCACAAGATTTTGAGTTACAAATTTTCTCCCTGTCTTTTCCCCACCCACCACCCCAAAACAGCCATCCCACTGTATGACCCCTCCCCCAGTCTACTCTCTCCTATGTCCTCCCCCATCACCCTTCTGACTTTCTGGGAGGGCAAGATGGATCTCCCTACCTCAATGCCTGTATATCTTAATTTCTGGTTGCATGTAGATAATAATAATAATAATAACAATATACATATATATATATATACATATATATTTTTAACATTTGATTATAGAACTTTAAATTCTGGATTCTTTCCTTTCCTCCCTCATCACCCACCCCCACTGGAAAGGCAAGGAATTTAACACAGGCTGTACATGTGTAGTTACGCAGAACATCTCCACAATGGACATATTGTGAGAGACTGATTATATGTCCCTCCTTCCTATCCTGCCCCACACCATGTTCTTTTCTCTACCCTATCCCTGTCCCTTTACAGAAGTGTGTGCTTCCAGCAACTCCCCCCCACCCCGCCCCTACCCTACCCTCTGTCATCCCACCTCTCATCCCCGCCCCACCCCTACTCTCCTGTGTGGGAAGATACCAAGTTTAGAGTCTATGTCATTCCTTCCCTAAGCCAAATTTAGTGTAGCTCAGGAAGTATTAAAGTATAGGCTCCCTGAGGACAGTGTGTGTGTATGTGTTTTCTTTCTTTGTATCCCCAGTACTTAGTACAGTGCCTTGAATATAGTAAATGTCTAATAAATGCTTTTTGATTGACTCAAGTTCTAATGTCTCTATTCTTAAAGACACCTCCCTCTCAAAGAGAACAGAACTATCTTAACCAAACTTCAATGGATTCATGGGGTATAAAAGTGGAGGGAAAGACTTGCATTTAGCAGGTTTAAAAATTTTTAACTTAATTTTAGTTTAATGAGATGGTATATAGTAACCACTTCAACAGCCATAATAGTAGTCTCATCCCCTGAGTACATACTGAATTAAGAGCCTACTCATAGCTGCCTTGACTGGAATTGGGTAATGAAAGAGTTTTAGGAAAGAAATAGAACAAGTGATTCCTGACCTCAGGAGCATGTCATCTGGCTTCAGAGAAAGACATTCAATTAATCATAAAATAATTTAAACCTGTCTATAAGATGAATCAAAGTAATATGTTACTAAATATCAAGTGAGGATATAGGTTCAAATCCTGGCTTTTCTTTTTAATATTTCTTTAATCTTCAGCATTTTACTTAACTTTTTTTTTTACATTTGAGTTCCCTGACCTGTAAAATATGAGTGTTGGACTGTTTCAGCAGTTCTTCGATAATTTTTTTTTTGCTCACTATATATTGTTATTATTAATGTGGTCATTATTACTAATGGTTGTTTTGCTACAAATAACTGATTAAACTACAAGGGAGTGGGGGACCCACACATGTATATATATTTGCAAGTGTGAGTTTAATACAATTTGCCAAAGACTGAGCTGCAATTCCTGGCAAACTAGTGTGTCCCAACACAGAATTTGAGAATCACCGGACTAAATGCCTCTTCAGTCTCAAAATCTATGAACACCAATGCATATGGCAATAAGGGTTGTTGGATAAAGGATTAGGCTAATATATTCATCTATTATTATAATTAATTATATGTACTTAATTATTATGATTAATATGTTCATTAATATACTAAGATATATTAATCTAACTCAACCATATGGTTATACTATCTCAGAGATATACTAACTCAGAAATTTAGAGTTAGGATATCAGTTTGCCCAATCCCTTCATTTTCTACATGATGACTTGATGAGTTGATTAAATAACATATTCAAGGTTCCATAGGGAGTAATTGAGTCAGAATTTGAACTCAAGCTCCTTGACACTAAATAAGTGTATTTTTTCATTATTCTCCAAATATTATCACTTAAATATATGATACCAGGTGCCAATAACTTTCATATTATACAAAGTAGGAGAAAAGAAAGCTCTCAGTCCTTAGTAACTTGCCATCATAGAATTGTGTAAATCTTCCTAATGGTTATCCTTGTGGTTATCCTTATGGTTACCTTGTCCATCTTCAGTTTGGTGGCTCTCATTGCCAAGAACAAATTCTCCTACTATCAAGTTAACAATATAAAGAAGTGAAGATTTAATAGCATGCATGTTAAAAATATGTTTGTGGAACTAGCTAATGGCTATCTAATGGTCAGGCAATGTAATCTAATGGAGAGATTTGATAATTTGAACTCAAAAGTTCTAATCCTATCTCCTCTATTAACTAGTAATGTGACCTTGAGTAAAGTACGGAGTTTTTCTGGTAATCAATTTCTCCAGCTACAAAATGAAGATAATGATAGCCTATCTTCTATCAGCCTCACAGAGTTGAAAAGATAAAGATAGTAGCTTAAAAGTAACCATTCTGTGGTCATTTCAATTTTTAAAAGATTTGTTTTGGTTTTGAAAATCAGTTCTTTTATTACACTTATCAAAATGCATGATTTTGAGAATTATTAATGCATTTTGTAATACTTTTTAAAAAAAATCCATACAAAGATAGCTTTGCTTTGAATTTAAATGCTTCATGTTCAAATAAGCAAGCAGTATAATATCATACCATTCTGTATCATGAACCTATGGGAACTAATGGTGATGGTGGGAGATTAAACCATTTCAAGGTCTGATATATGACAACTTAAACTTGACCTCATTTGCCCATACAGTATTGAATAATTGTTGTGCTTCACTTGTTGTAAATGGAAGCAAATTCACTATGTCATTTCCACTTTTGTTTACTTGATTTGAACTTTTTTCATTGAAAAATGTGGATGGAGAGCTGGATACGGAGGCATACACCTGTAATTCCAGCTACTGAAGGGGCCCAAACTGGCACACTTCTTGAGCTCAGAAGTTTCAAGCTGCAATGGGCCGTGCTGCTCAAGTGTCAGCACTAAATTGAGCACTACTATGATCATTTGGGAAGGGAGAGCATGACTAGGGTGCCTAAGGAGAGACCAACTGGCCCAGGATAGAAACAAAGGATCAGAGTTCCCTCAACAGTCAGTGGGATTGGGACTGTGAGTAGTTCTTGCACTTTTACCCTGGGTGAAATAGGGAAACCTCAACTGAAAAGAGAAGAGAAAAAAGGAAAAATGAAAGAAAAAAAAGAGAAAAAGTGGATATGTTTATGTAGGAGTTATATTTTTTAAATGCAAGAATTTTGGCCATTACTACTCAACCCCCCTCACTTGTCTCATGTTATACACTAGAGGAGGGGTACACTCTACTTGGAAAACTTTGGACTACTAGATAATCCCTCTACGGTCTTTTCTAGTTCTTTGATCTATGACAAATCTAACTACTTGAATGAAAGACCGAGTGTGGAGAAAGAGAACCATGGGAAGCTGAATCTTAGAGGGCCATTGTCTATCTAAGATCAATAAGAAAGGAAAATCACATATGTCTGGTATGAAAATGGAAATCAATGGAAAACTAGAACTCAGTTTTATGAATTAGTTCTGAAACTTTTCAAAAAACATGTAGCCATTGCACAAAGAGAAATAGATTTTAATCTTTTATGTGTTCAATTTGAGGTGCAGGTCAGAATACTTTAAAGTCAGAGGATCTAGCTTTAATTCTTAGCTCTGCTACTTAGTACTTGCATTACCATAGATGAATCACTTTACGTCCCTGAGCCTCGGTTTCCTCATCTGTAAAAATGAAAAGGTTAATAATCAGATAGCCTATCATTTTCCTTCTACCTCTAAAGCTGTGATCCTATGAACTCAGACTCAAAAGGGCTGGATCCATGCCTAGTAAATGGAAATCAGGATGAGATGTGAATCATTCCCTATCCCTCTCATGCTAATGCTGCCTTCTGAGCCATAGTCTGGGTCTCATGGTCCAGAGATCTGTATCACAGGAAACTGAAAACCAGCCAAATTAATCACCATGACAAGCAAAGAAGCTGAAGAGTCCCTTGATTTGTGTCAGATCGGCTTTGGGGCAGAGCTCCTTTGCAAAGGTACTGTCAGAACTGATCAATGAACAAAGACAGATATCGACTTGGGGGACAGCTCACTCTCTTCATTTGTAGGAACTTAGGAAAATAGCAATGAGAAAATCCATCAATGCAATGCACTTGAGCCATTTTGGTGCATGGCATTATTACCAGAAAATAGACTTTTTGTAATTTTATAATTTCCCAGAGATTGGGAAGGATGAATAGGGAAGAGAGCAAAAAAGAGGGGGGGGGAAGGAGAAGAAGAGAAAGAATTTTACCCATGTTGCTTAATAGACATATTTAGCTAAGAGAAGAAATGTCACCTCGAAGGGTTAATAAACAAGAATAGAATACTAGATTCTGTTCAGGGATTTTTGAAGATAGAATGTCTGAATCTGCATGGAAGACTCTGCATGGGCAAAGCCCAGACACTCTGAGAGTCATTTGTCAATTTCCTCTGAGACTGGTCTCAAAATCACTATGCAAATAACTCAGCCCAGGAGAGACAACAGAATGAAGGTCTGCCAGTTATTGTCCTATGAAAAATGCATAACTATGTTAAACATTCATCTTGAAACTCACCAATGAGAAGTTTTTGTCTGCTACTGTAGTCTGTGCGCAAAGAAACTAAAATGACTTTGGAAATGGCCTTCTATAGATGATGTAATTCTTTGCTACTTATTCTCAGCCATTCAGTACCATGTCTGTAGTCCATTAGTTCAGCTGGTTAGAGCACAGTCACATCGAGGCCGAGGTCATCACTTTCATCTTTCGGCAAGTCAGTTAACTTTACACTGTTACCTCTCGTCTTGGTTATTTGCCTCAAAAATATGTGCCACAGGTCACTGGAAGGAACCGGGTGAGGAAAAATGGATATCTCATACCCATAAGCACTACTAGAAAAAAATAGCTCAACACATATCCTGATGACCATGGTTCAGTAATACTTTTTTGCATTAATGAAGAATGGCACCATTTGTCCGGATTCACTTCAATTGTCACACTGGATGCTGTGGTGGGGGAGTGAAAGGGGTAAGGGGAGAAATCTTTGTACTGCTTACTCCGTAAGTAACAATCTTGAGAGACTGGTGCTAACATCATCCCTATTCTACAGATACCAGAGACAGGCAGTTGTTGAATGCTTTGTTCAGGGTCACATGACTCTCAAGTGACTGAAGGCAAATTTGAATTCAAGTTTGCTTGTCTCTTGCTCCCCCGTTGTACCCACTGTGCTTTCTAGATGCTTTATGAGTGAAGAGGAGAGAAAAAATTATGAGTAAAAGTTTTTTTTATGGCATAAAGTTTTCTTTAAAGAGGAGCATTTATATGTCTTATGATTCACATGTACCATTTGTTTTTCACTTTTAAGACAATTACATATGCATGTAAAGCAGCAAAAGAGTTAACTTATGAAATGGGATATTTTCATGGACTATTAATGAATAAAAGTTTGCTTTACTTACCATAGATCTCTAAATGGTTTTTTTTCTTACACAACTTCATTTGTATGGTGCTTCCTCAGAACAATTCATCGTTTTTTAAATATTAGAATTTTGAAGAAAAAAAAGTAAGTTAAAGAAGTAACTGTAAGCCTTCCTTTCTATAGAGCAATGGGTAAAACAATGTACTTAGAGGAAAAGAACCTAGGTCATCCAATCTAGGACCTAGGCTACTTAACCATGTGGCCTTGGACAAGTCAGTTAATTTCTCTGAACCTCAGCTTATTCAACTGTCAAATGGGAATAATAATAGTTGCATCATCTTTGTCTCAAGGTTTCTGTTTCTAAGGGGCCTTGTGAACCTTGAAGTGAGATTGACATGTAAATGGGTAGTGTATGGTACAGTGGACAGATGCTAGGCCTGAAGTCAGGAAGACTCCTTTTCCTAAGTTCAAATCGAACCTCAGACATGTAATAAGCTGTGTGACCCTGGGCAAGTCACTTAACCCTGTTTGCCTCAGTTTTCTCATCTGTAAAATGAGCCGCAGAAGGAAATGACAAACCATGCAGTATCTTTGCCAAGAAAACCCCAAATGGGGTCATAAAGAATCAGACATAGCTGAAATGATTGGATAGCAAAAAAAAGTCATGACTATTATAACTATATGAACTTGGGGATATTGTAGAAAATGTTTTAAAAGTCTGTAGTTGGAGGGATCATTAAAAGTTAGTCACTGAGTAGTGATAATTATCCTTGCATGATCATAAACCACTTCTCAGAGATGCAGAAAAATGCTTTTTCAGAAGGAAATTTTATTTTCATAGATCAATGTTCATGCCTCTAGTCTTTGAATGTTTCCTGGTGGGGTAAGAAAAGGTAGAAATGAATCGAGTGGGGTCCAAGTCAGTAAAAGCAGAAATAGGAGCCTTTGGACAGCATGCCAAAGCCTGGATATTTCCTCTATATATCAGTCTGATAATATGCACTGTATTCCACACCTGTGGTCACCAACAAAGGACAGGAGGATGCTGCCATCTCATACCCTTTCTTTGGGGCCAAGTTCAGTTCGTGTAATTTTGAAGAATTTGATTTTGTTTAGTTTTGTTGTTTTTTCCACCTACATTTCATAGTCAATGAGCGGATTGTTTTTCTGGTTTTACACATTTCACTTTGCATCACTTCGTATTAGTCTTCAGTACTTCTCTGTACCCATCATTTCACTTCAAAAAAATTATAGACCCAGAGAAAGAGTAAAAAAAAAAGGTAGTTTAAAAAAATTATTAGTTACAGTTGACAACTTAATATTAAGTATTTTTAATAGAAGTTATAAAACATAGCTTTAGTAAATGTTAGAGAAACAGCAGCCTTGAACCTCAGGAAATTTCAGGGTGCATATTAATACTATCTAATGTGGAAGCAACTACTGGATAAATATGTTATTACAGTCTAGTTTTTGTTAAGCATTGTAAATATCAGGACAAAAGAAGGAGAAACACAAAATTCTGCAACCACAGGGAAGTAGTGCTAGTGACGAGCAATAAGGTGATCAAAGATGGAAGAGAGATTTAGAAATGTGCAAGTTGCCTAAATATGCTGCCGAATTCTGAAAGGGCCAGATAACCACTCCCATATGATATGCCATCTCATTAACTAGTTTATTATTACGACCACCTTCCACAGGCCCCACAACCTCCATCACTCTTCCATCACCAAAAGTGTTGAACTCAGTTAATTGAGGGATATTTTTCTTTCTTGGGAACATATCTCTCATTTTATAATGAAAATCAATGGGAACATATGCTTCATTTTACAAGAACTTGCCTGATGACAATTTTATTGTATTACATCTATTTGGTAAGGCATAGAGTTTCTACAAAATAAAAAAGGGGAATTTCCCCTAAATCAAAGCTATCTCCCATCTAAGCATCAAATGGACAAAAGTAGGAAAATAAATCCAGGAGGTGGAGGCTGCTAAGGATGGAGAAAGATCCTATCCTTCCATCAAAGTAGTTAAGCTTTCTCTTTAAGCTCACTTTATCAGAGTTATTGCTGCTTATTCATAAGAGTGCTAAGCCCCAGCTGTTCACCTGACCAACTGAGCCTTTTGAAAAAAAAAAAGATCTCCATATGTTGCAGTGAGAGAAGTGCATACTGGGTCTTAGCAAGAAGCATTCTTATTTCCTGATAGTAGGTGGTGACACTTAAATCAAAGGGACGATGGAAAGAGAAAATGAGTAAACCGGGGACCATGGATGTGAAGAACCAACAAAATAAATAGAAGGTTTAATTTGGTTTGATTAAATAGCAAGCAAGAGAAGAGATCTCCCAGGCATTTCTGGAGAAGAATCCATACATACAATTTTACCAGCATGAAACCAACCAAGAATACAGAGTAGGAAGAAGCAATGCAACCTAGCTTGCTCCACAGCTATTCCAACAATGATATAAGAATACCAGACTGAGTTATCAATGGTAAATCAAAAGAGAAATGACATTGGATCGTACCAAAATCACAAATTTGACCTATAGACCAGTGACCAGAATAGGAACTGTGGCACGGGGGTATGTTGGCATTACAGACTCAGCACCTAGAGCTCCTAAGCTAGGGCAACAATATAGGATCCCTCTGTTGCCCAGATCTGTTTACAGAACTAGTCCCTGGGTCCAGACCAACAAGTGATCACCCAGAGGAGCATCCAGAATTCTTATCTATGCCAGCCCAAAGTGGATGTGGGACTCAGTCACTGACCCAGGAGGATAATTTGGGGTCTGGAGCATGGAATCAGTGTAGACTCAGAACCCAGTGCCCCCTATCATTCAGAGTAGATTGTGGATTCAGTTCCCCATCTAGAAAAGTATTTGAGGGGGAAAGGAGACTTCTTATAGGAGCCAGGATCAGATTTATCCCCTAAAGAGCTCCTATCTAGGTGAGCAAAGTCAGATTGCACAGAAGAGAGAACAGAAAGAATAAACAAACAGATAAAAAGATTTTTTCAAGACCTATTATGAGATCAGGAATGCCCAAAACACAAATCCAGAAGAGAATAACTCCAAAATACCTAGAGGCAAAGTCTCGAAACATGCAAACAAACAGCTTGCCCATAAAATCAGTTAGAATTCCTAGAAGTAATGAAACAACTTAAAAAATTAGTTTAGAGTGATACTATAAATGTAACTAGAGCAATTGAGAAAAGAATTGGAAAAGAAATGAGAGCTATTGAGAAAAGACTTGGAAAGAGATGAACAGACTGATAAAAGAGGTATAAAACCTTCACTAAGTAATAGCATACCTGAAAATTAGAATGGAACTAAGAAAAGTTAATTATACCATACAAAACAAGAATTATTTAAAAAACAAAGACAAAAGAATGAAATAACCAAAAGGAAATATAAGGTATCTCATATAAAAAAAAAACAACTAACCTGGAAAACAGATCAAAGACATAATTTAAAAGTCATTGGACTAACTGAAAATCATGATCAAAAAATGAACCTGAATATCATATTTCAAGAAATCAGGAAAGAAAACTACACAAATCTTTTGGAACCAGATGGCAAAGTAAAAAATAGAAACAACTCACTTGTCACCTTCTGATAAAAACCTCAAAATGAAAACTCTCAGGAACATTACAGTGATAATTGAAGTTGCCAGGTTAAAGAAAAATCTGTCAAGCAACCATAAAGAAAGAATTTAAGCACTGAAGAACCACTGTAGGAATCACACCAACTATGTCAGCTACCACAATAAAGGAATAGAGAGCACGAAATACAATATTACAAAAACCAAAGTAACTTGCCTATAAAAACTGGGTACCATGGGGGGAAGGGAAGGGAAGAAGGAGTGGAATGGGTCTGTAATGAAACAGAAGTTAACCAAACATTCCTGATAAAAAGAATGGAGCTGAGTAGAAACTTTGAAACACAAACACAGGAGTAAAGAGAAACATGAAAAGTAAATACAAGCAAACAATCAGAAAAGAGTGTATGGAGATGAAATGTTGGCATTCTAATAGGAGTGGTGTGAGAGAGTAATACAAGTGTCCTGTAAGAACTGTGATGTCAACAAAAGTCATAGAGGGAGCAAAACAGGAGTAGGAATGATTTTTGTTAGGTTCTGATCACTGTAAAGAGAGAAAGGAAAGGTAGAGGGAAAGGATACTAGAAAGAAAGGGGAAAGAAAGAGGTAGGTGGGGGGAGACATCTTATCTCATAAAATCAACAGACACAGCAGGCAAATAAGGAAGTGGTGCAGGGACCAGGTATCATTTGAACCTTACTTTGAACTTATACAGAGTATAGTGAGAAAAGAACAATTTATACTATAATAAATTTTTTAAAATAAGATTAATTTTTAAAAACTCAGGAATTCTAATCAATAATCACCCATGATTTCAGATCAATGGCTTATGATACTATTCACCTCCTACTAGAGAGATGATGGACAAGATATGTAGTACTAAGTACACATTTTTGGACACGGAAAAAGTAGTTATGTGTTTTGTTTGACTATACAGATTTGCTTCAGATGGATTTTTCCCTTAGTCTAAAGAGGGGAAGGTAGGCGGGAAGAAAGGTATATGCTTGTGAATTGAGAAAAAAGAATAATTAAAAAAGAAAAAAACTAAAGAAGCTCATGGAGCTTCATCTATAATGAAATATATCTCTCTTATGGCAGAGAAGTGGTAGACTACTGGATTAGAATGTTGCATGTATTATCAGATATAGTCAGTGGTTTTGGTTATTATTCTAGGGAATATTCAAGCTGGAGGGGATTGGGAGGGTTTGAGGGGGGTTTCTTCCTACCCCACATACCCCCAGAGCAGTTATATAAAAATAAAATATATCACTAAATATATTTCTTTTGTCTTTTTGGAGTGGGGAGGGCAGGGCAGTTGGGGTTAAGTGACTTGCCTAAGGTCACACAGTTAGTAAGTGTTCAGTGTGTGAGGCCAAATTTGAACTCAGGTCCTCCTGACTCCAGAGCCTGTACTCTATTCACTGTGCCACCTAACTGCCCCTAAATATAATTTTAAAACAATAAAAATAATGAATAAAAAAGTAATTGGATGAAGACCAAAAAAAACCCCAAAACAACTTCATAAAAAATTCCCAGAGTAGAAAAAGGAAAAAAAAATGAAGAAGGGAGTGGCATTCTTTTTGCATCCCAAAATCAGTTGATATAGTAGTAGCCATAGTAATATTTGTAGAAATTGTATATTTACAAAGTGTTTTCTTCACAAAATAGGCTATCAAAGCTGAAACTGTCTCAAAACTCATCTAATTTTCTGAACTCTATCTCTTTCTCTTTCTTTCAATCCCTACACATAGACAGAGAAAGAGGGAGGGAGAGAGAGAGGGAGAGAGAGAGAGAGAAAGAGAGAGAGAGAGAGAGAGGGGAGAGAGAGAGAGAGAGAGAGAGAGGGAGAGAGAGAGAGAGAGAGAGAGAGAGAGAGAGAGAGAGAGGGAGGGAGGGAGGAAGACAAAGAGAGAGAGAGTTCTGTGATCTCTAACTACAATAAGAGGGACATATAGTCTAATTGACTTTACTCACATTCCCAAATTGTCATCCTTGAAAGCATGAACCCCAGACTCAAAACCTGGCATAATGATTTGGGTATCCTATACTTCATTTTGTAGCTTTTCTCCTGAAAAGATGTTCAGGTCAAATCCTATTTTCCCATTGGATTATATTTTCAACATGGATAATCAACAATCATTTATTAAATGTTTTCCATTTGCAAGGTGAGAGGCAGTCATGTGGTGTATAGAGTTGGTTTCAAGTCATGAGTTTGATGTCGGATGATCCTGAGCAAATCTTTACCCCAGAGACAAATTTCCCAAAATAACTGTTCTACCCAAAGATAATGAAAATCATTCCTAAACTTGAGGAGCTGATATTCTACTTGGGGATCCAATGAAACTGTAAATTCAGAGTTGTAATATCTTTATTTCTGATTTAACTCCAGGAGATGACAGCACCTAAAGAACAATCTTAGTTCTCTTTCTATGTCTCTTAGCACCTAGAAAAGAGCCTTGCATGTAGTAGCTACTTAATTATTTACTTTTCTATTTCCATGTTTGGCCCAAGTGCCTTGAGGGTAGGAACAATTACATTTTGCTTTTGTATCCCCAGTACCTAGGACAGTGCCTTGCACCTATTTTAGTATGTGTTTAATAAATTTATTCATTGAATTTAATTGAAATTCTCCTTCCACTAGAGCTGATATGTAGCAATCAAAGTCAGTGCTTCTTTCATAAGGTCTTAGAAACCAGAAAAAGCATGGGAAAACATGACAGTTACTTAGCTCCACCTCCTATGTATCAGTGACTTCCAGGGAAAGTTTCTCCCTTGAAATAGTTTAGACTGCTTTCATTCCTTCTCCACCTGCGAGCTGGGTGACAAGTCTAACTCCTAAAGGAGTTTCTTCTTATTTCTTCACTTGGTCCTGGGGCTGAATCCTAGTCCATTAACCAGAGGTCACCAGGGACATACTATTTTCTTTCTTTCTTTTTTAACTTTATTTGTTAGGGTTATTTATTTTTACATTAATTTATTTATTTTTAGTTTTTGACATTCACTTCCATAAGTTTTAAATTTTCTCCCTGTCCCCATCCAAAACTGCTTGCAATCTGATATGGGCTCTACACATACATTCCTATTAAACACAGTTTCACATTTGTTGTGTTGCATAGAAGAACTATAACAAATGGGGAAAACCATGAGAAAGCAAAAAAGAAAGCAAAAAAGAAAATAGTCTGCTTTGTTCTGCATTCTGACTCTATAGTTCTTTCTCTGGATGTGGCTGGCATTTTCCATCATGTGTCCTTTGGAATTGTTTCAGGTCCTTGCATTGCTAATAAGAGCTAAATCTATCAAAATCAGTCCTCGCACACTGTGGGGGATATACTATTCTCAAGTGAGGAGTCATGTCAAGAAAGACCATGGGTCTGGAAATTAATCTTCTTTATTTCCATAGGGTAGCACAAGAAGAATGGAGGAACTCAAATCCTCTAGGAATGACTAAGCCAGACATCCTACTGTGCAGAAACACTTGTAAATAAGGTCCTCTTCCCATTTAGGGAAGAAATTCCTGACTGGAGGAGTTTTTAAATTAGGATGGGCATCCAGAAAAGGCCATGTAAACCCTTTTTAAAGCTAAAAGCAGAGAAGATTCTACATCTTTCTAAGCTATTTCTCTCTGAAGGCAGATTAGAAGGTGGAACAGGGGAATGGTAAGTTCTGAAAACCTTTTCCAGCCTATGATTTATTTTGTACCTTAGGAATATACCTGGAATGACTTTAAAATAGTAATACAAAGAGCCATCAATGAAAGGAAGAAGTCAATTCCATTGTGGTTATAACCAGTCTGCATAAAGCAAGAACTGGAAAGGATCTTACAGGTCATCTACAAGAAGATATTGAGCATAAGAGATCTTCTCAAGATGACACAGATGGTAAGTGGCAAAAATCAGAATTTCAACCCAGGTTCAGTTTAAAATACAGGACCATTTCTACTGTGCCTTGTTTTGTAATCAACAATAACAATGCCACTTTATGTGGTCACTGTCTGATTTTAGGTACAGCTGTTGAGAATGATTAGGAAGAGGTGGAAGTGGCTAAGAGAGGGAGGAGGGAAATGAGGACATGATGAGGAGGAAACATAACCTGGATAAAGAGAACCTTAATTATCCAATGAGAGCAGTTTGGGCAGTAATGAATTTTCCTGAGCTAGGATCCATATTTCCACCTGAGGTTTCTTTCAGTTTGGAGAGCTCTACTTCACTGTCTTGCTGTCTAGATTTAGGACAGCTGGATGGAGAACTTTGGTTGATATATTGTTTGATTAAGTCAAAGACAAAAGCTTCTTAGTGATGGTGATGCTGAGGACGGAATTTGACTAGGGAGGTCAGTGTAAATTTCAATCTTAACCTCATAAGTAAAGTATCAGAATGTTCCATTCGCAATGCCCCACCACCACCATTCTCTTGTCTTGAAAAAGGTAAGGTTGGGTAGGTAGTTGGAGACACTAATCAACCTAATTGGCTAAGATGAATCATCTTGGTAAGAATACAGGGAAGCACCATATCCAAGACATCACCTCCTCCCTGCCAAGAAACACGCAGAGCACTTGGGTGTGAAATGTTAGGAAGTAGATTTCCCATGTGAAACTTAGTCCAAAGCCCCAACTTGGATTGCTTCCTTCGCAAAATGACCTTAAAGAAATAAGTCAGATGCTTAATTGGTGGGTGGATCATGAGTGGTAAACAGTGAATGGAAGAGATAGCCAGGCTGAAGACAGATAAGCTGACTTCCCTTTTCCCTATTGCTTTCTTTTTGAAAAATGTTTATTGACCCAAGTGTCCCTATTTCTGACTGGTATTGTGTACCTAAGTGTTTATAGGCATATCGGTATTTACAGCAATAATTATTGGTTTGGGACCAAATGTTAATGGAGCTTCACAGAGCCAAGCTCGAAACTCTGAAGTTCATCCAGGTTATATAATTGAGCAATTAAAGTTCCCAGTAATAGAGGGTGAGGATTCTTTAGCTAGTTTCATGTGAATTGCAGGATGGCAAGTAACAGCATTCTTGAATTTGATGGTAACTTATCTCTGGAAGTGTTCTTTGTACCCTGGTGGGCACAGATACTGGAAAGGACTAAAAGAAGGAAGACATAGCTCAAGTTCTTTGAATTTGGAGATTCTTTTATTTGGAAGGATGTTATCATCATGATATGGCTGCCATAAAAGCTAATGGAATTTCAGGCTGCATTAATACAATAATAGTGCTCTGATTAAGGGAGGTAAAAATTCTCATGCTACTTTGTGCTAGTCAACTCGATTCAATTCAACAACTTGTTTAAGTTATTTAAGTGCCCATGTTGTCCAGAACACCTCACTAGTGACTGGGGGAGATAAAATTTGCATATAATATGGTTCCTGCTTTTACGGAGCTTACAGTCTAATACAGAGATATGGTACATACAAAAATGACTACAACAAAATAAAGGATAGGCATTTTATAAGAGAAGTAAAGACAAAGAGTTATATGAGGTCTGAGAAGGGAAGACCATTGCTAATAGAGAGGGAACACTTGGAGGGACTGGAGTTGAGTTTTCAAAGACAGGAAGAAATTGAATAGGCAGTGAATTCTTAGTGTCATATCTTAAAACTGTACAGAGAAAGAAGGCTGGTGAAGGGCTGACATAAGATGAAGAAATGCTTAGCAGTAATAACAGAAATATAACCTCCTTAAAGACAAATGTGTGTGTGTGTGTGTGTGTGTGTGTGTGTCTCCCCAGGAACTAGTACCGTGCCTGGCAAATCATAGGTGGCTTAATAAAGGCTTATTGAATTGAATGTTACATAAGGAATAGCCAAGGGAATTTGGAAAATTATTCTAAAACAGACTTCATTATCTTCTTAGCCACCTGCCCCTCACCTATCCCTCTTTGGAACTTCTCTGTTTCTATCAGGGTTACTGCCATTCTTCCAGTCACCTGACTCCCAAACTCAGTGATATTTTCAAATCTTTACTCTTTGATATATCTAACAGTTGCCCAAACTTATTTCTGCCTCCACAGCTCCCACATCAATCCCTTTCTCTTTGCTCACATATCTCCCATCCTCATTGAGATTCTCATCACTTCTCACCTGGACTAGCGTTGGTCTTTCTGCTCCAAATCTGACTCTATTCCATTCTGTCTTCTAGCATTTGCTAAAATGATTTTCCTAAAATGTAGGTCTAACCATGTGTCTACCGTTTTCAAAAAATAGCTCTAATGGCTCCTTCTGCTATCAGGATCAAATATAAAGTACTCTTTTTGATTTCTAAAGCCCTTGACAAACTATCCACAACCTCTCTAAATTTTGCATTTTGCTCTCCTTCCATACCCTATGGACCTATCCATCATGACACATTTAACTTAATAAGGTCAGACTGGCCTTCTTGTTCTTTCCTTCTCCAAGATTCTGCAATGTCTGTTTCCCATGCCTATAGGACACTTCCTCCTTGCCTCTTACCCTTAAAACCCCTTGTTTCTTTCAAAACAACTTAAATGCCACCTTCTATAAGAAGTTTTTCTTTATCCCTGAAGCTACTAGTGTATCTTTCTCAAATTGCCTTTTATTCATTTCACATGTATTTTATTTTTTCTGATATACAGCTCAGGGGATAGAGACCTGGGCTCTGAATTGGAAATACCTGAATTCAAATCCAGCCTCAAATATTTGCCTGCTGTGTGACTGGTATGTTTCTATATTCTATTGTAAACTGAGTGACAACATTCTTCAACCTCATTTCCCTCATCAATAAAAATGAGGATAATAATAGTGCCTGTCTCTCAGAGCTGTTCTGAGGATAAAATGAGGTGTGTGTAAAGTGCTTTGCAAACTTTAAAGCATTCCCTAAATGCTACAATAATGATGACAATACATATATTATACATGTCTCCTTTATGATACAAGGTAAACTCCTTCACCTATTTCATTTTTGTCTAGTACAGAGCCTGCCATATAGTGAGTTCTTAATAAATGCTTGTTGATTGACTGATTGCCTTCTGATGTGGAAGGAGACAGCTCCAGAGGGAAAAGTTATAGAAGTGGTAGAAAGCTCAGATTTGGGCTAAGGGAAAATTTTTGAATACTAAGACTTGTTCATTAGTAGAATAGACTGCCTTGTAAGGTGGTGATCTCTCTGACCCTGGGCATTTCAAACAGAGGTTTCTTGGGTCGCTCTACTTGTCAAGGATTTGGTAGAAGTACTTCTAGGTTTGCCTAGGAAGTAAAATTAGATAGCCTCTTAAGTCTCCTTCAAGCTCTTTGTTACTGGTATCTATTACATCTGGGCTACAGCTCCCTCAGAAGCAGAAAGCGTGTCTTCTCTCAATGCACTGGTTGATCAGGTCACTTTCCTGCTCATAAATCTTTAGTGGCTTCCCAAGAGGAAATGGAAATGGCAATTAAGTGGGGAGGAAAAAAAGATGAGAAGAGCAATTCAACCAGGCTAATTAGACGCAGAGAAAGTCTGTGGTGGAGACAACATAGTTTTGAGGATATTAAGGTACCTATTCTCAAGATATCTGAAAGAGGGGAAGACAACAAAGACATGGGGGGAGGGGAGAATCTCAGATCTTATTAGAAATTACTCCCAAAAAAGGCAACTAAGAGACTATCAATAATTACCAAACTATATACCTATTTTCGCATACAATCCATTTGTATTTATTTTCTTTATACATGTTTTATATACTTCTACGTATTGTATGTTAAACAATAATTATTTATGATATACTATATAATTATATATTCCATAAAATAATTATGTTTATTCTGCATATGCTTATGCAATTGATTTCTTCCTCATTTGAATCTAAAGTCCTGGTCATTTGCAGGTAGACAAGTGGCCAAAGGATATTAACAGCCAATTTTTAAAGAAAGAAATTCAATTCTTTTTTTCCCATTGTCCACTCCATTGGTTACAACCCTTCTATACAACCAGACTATTGTACAATGTGGAAGTATTTGCAGATCCTATACTTGATTGCATGCTGCTGTGGGGGGGGGGAGAAGAAGGGAGGGGAGAAAAATTGAAACTCAAGGGATTGTGGAACTGAATCTTGTCAACTAAAAGCAAATAAACAAGTCAATAAAAAAAGAAATTCAAGCTATCAACAACCATATAAAAATGCCATCACTAATAATAGCTAACATTTATGTAGCATTTTAATGCTTAGAAAGTGCTTTCCAAATATTATCTGATTTTATCCTTACAACAATCATGGGAAGTAGGTGCTATTATTATCCCCATTTTACAGGTGAGGAAACTGAGGCAGAGATTAAGTTAGTGTCTGAGGATGGATTTGAACTCAGGGCTTCTTGATTCCAGGTCCACCCTCTGTCCACAGTGCTATCTAGTGCACATTAGAAAAATGTAAATTAAAGTAACTTTGAAGTTTCACCTCAGCCTCGTTAGACTGACAAAGAGGACAAAAGAGAAAAATGAGAAATGCTGGAAGAACTATGAAAAAATAGGAATGCTACCACACTATTAGCATATCAGTGAATTGATCCAGTTGTTCTGGAAAGCAATTTAGAACCATGCTCCCAGTGTTACTAAACTGAGCATACATATACTTTGACTTCACAATCACCTAGTAGCCCCATACTCCAATGATAACAAAGAAAGAGTAAAAAGGATCCAAATGTACAAAAATAATTATGGCAGTTCTTTTTGACATTGCCTAGCAAACAGTAGTTGTTTAATAAATGCTTGCTGATTGATTGGCCCTCACAATATTTTTATGAGAACAATCTACACATACAATTAAGGTGTGAGAATAAAATCTGAAGGCTTTTACAAATAATCTTCCCCGAGGAGATTACATCTTTACAGCTATACAATTTAAACAAGGCATCAAAAATACAAGACCCTGGGGTCTTGGTGGTGCTAGGTGGTGCAATGGATAGAACATTGGACCTAGAGCCAAAAGTATCTGAGTTCAAATCCAGCCTCATACACTAGGCAAGTCATGTAACCCCAATTGCTTTCCCCCAAAAAATATAAGAACCCATTCAGTTTATTCTTTATTGACTATTTTTTTAAGTATTTGATTCATTGGGGTAAGATCTTAAAGCCTCTCCACCAATAAGATACATATGCCAAAATCATAAATTATTCCTTGAACTAGGGTACAACCAATATAACTTTGTTCAATTCACCTCTGGTTTGTTATATCAAGCAAAATGTAACAGAATAAGATGTTTGGCGTTGTCATGTAATGCAACAAGCATATAGTGCCAAGGCCAAATGGAGGAGCCATTCCTTTAGATCAGTGGTTCTCAACCTGGGGGTTGTGACCCCTTTGGGGATCGAACAACCCTTTCACAGGGATCACAGGGGTCTCCTAAGACCATTGGAAAACACATATTTCCCATGTCTTAGGAACTGAGATGCCGCTCCTCTATCCGTCTCCAGCTGGGTCCACCCACGTGCAGATACGCCAGAGTATTAGAGGGTGGCGGCATCAGGAAGGTTGAGAACCACTGCTTTAGATGATGAAGTCCTCCCATCAAGCAGCAAGGTGGTTGGACCTGGAGGTCAAAAAGACATTTCATAGCTTACATTTATCGAGCAAAATTACAAAACATTTTACATATATTGTCCCATCTGATTCTCACAACAGTCTTGTGAGGTAAAGACTCTTGTTATTCCCACCTGAGTCAAATCCTAGCTCTACCATTTACTATCTGTGTGACCCTGAGCAAGTCAGTTAAATCTCATTGGGCCTCAGTTTCCTCAACTTTAAAGTGAGACAGTTGGACTAATGACCTCAAAGACTCCTCCAACCTCTAATATGCGATCAAAGAACTCGAGAACAGAAAACATTTTCCTCATCACGTCAAGCCGTGGAATATTGTAGCACTTCCTAAATGAAATCCCTAATCAATAGGAACACTTTGACCTCCTTATTTGCTCAGGAAGAAATAAATGGATGAAGAATGCCTGTTATCCTAACAATGATTTGCAGTTGGATGGGCATTACATGATGGCTAGAGAGAGAGTTAATCTAAAAGCCAAAAAGATCTGAGTTCAAGTGCTACTTCTGACCCATAGTGACTGTGTAACACTGGGCAAGTCACTTATCTTTTCAATGTTCTAAGCAAATTTCTATGACTCTAAGTTGCAGAGAATGTGCTGGCCTGCATTAATAGAGGATACTTCCTGATCCAGAAATTTCCTTTACCAATAAAATCGTAGCTCCAGTTCCCATCCAATAAGATAAAATTTGTAAAGTGCTTAGTACACATAGTAGGTGCTATATAAATGCTTCCCCCAGCCCTATCCAAACTTTCCCTACCCTCCAAACCTCCAAACACTGGAAAGAGGAGAGTGCTGGGTAGACAAGAAATCTAGCCAGGCATTTCTGCTGGTTTCCTTAGACAAACACTCCTCACCACTCCCTTTTTACAGTGATTGGCCAATTACCTTTGACTTCTTCCCAGTTGCTCTACTGATGCAGCCCAGAATAACGTTTGATTTCTTTTACAACTCTGGAACACTGTGCCAATGACATTAAAATTTTATGCACCTCTGCCCTCCGAACTAGCTTCTTAGTAGTTTTCTTCACGTTACCACAGATAGTCTATTTTACCTCTTGGTTTCTCGTCCCTAGCTTCATTACCTTATATGTCCCTACGCTGAATTGGATAATCAAATTATCTGCCTTTGCTCCCTCTAACCAAGCATTTTGAGTTTATGGCCCTTCTCATCTGTATCACTACACTCATTTTGCCATCTCAGCATTTCTCAACTCCTGTTCATTTTTTCCAACCTGATAAGTGAGTTGGGGTCCTCACAAACTGACTCATCACTGCCAACACAAACTCTTCTAAGCATGCATGCTTCCACTAGAATATTCTTCTTCCATGCTATCCATTTTCTCCCTACCACAAACTCCACAACCAGCTTTATAGGGTAGTTTTTACAGCAGTATCCACAAATAGGACACCCTCCCCCCCCCCCATTTAGGAGTAGCCAGTGTATGAGTGAGGGGAGTGAGGAGGGGTTGCTTCTAGATATTCATCACATTTAATTAGAGGGGCATTTGCAAACCTATAAATAGTCATTGCTATACCTATAGAGACAGTTGAGGAGGTAGGGTATATTCGTTTAGGTTACACTCAAAGTGGGGAGGGGACATACCCTGGGACAGTTAGTCAACAAACATTTATTAAGCACTTTCTGTACACTGAGTATTGTGTCAATGTCTGTAAATAAAGGGGAAAAAACAGTCCCTGCACTCAAGGAGGTCACATTCTAATGGGGGAGGCAACATGCAAATAACCAGTTACCTACAAGACAGATACGATGTAAATGGAGGATAATAATAACATTGGAAGAACAGGGGGACAAGAAAAACTTCAAGCAGAAAGTAGGATTTCAGATTACTCTTAAAGAAAGTCAAGAGGTACAGGCAAGGAGTGAGAGCATTCCAGGCAGGGAGGATACCCATTGAAAAGCCAAGGGAAGTAAGCTTCTTGATCAAGGACTCCTTTTTTTGTAGCCTCACCATATAGAATAATGTCTGATACCTAGTAGATAGTAGATAACTGACTGGCTACCATCTAGCTCTTAGAACATTTTGTTTTTACCTTTTTATGGGATCTATTACATATTATATTATATCTATTTGTTCCTCTCCTTAAACATACAAGTCTCCCAAGTTTATAGCATGGGAACTCTTCTGTCTGTACCTTTTCCCTTAATGATTTCATAGATTCTTGACTTTGAAAGGGATATCTTCATTCTCAAGTTCTCTCCAGAACTCCAGGTCTCAGCTTCTGACAGCTTTCCACAAATCTCCACCAAAACATCCTGCCTATATTGGTTCTGAGTGATCAATGCGCCCAAAACTGACCTCAGCTTCTCCCCTAAACTTATTTCTTTTCTTGTGTATTTCTGTTGATGACACTGCCTAACCCCTAGTCCCTCAGATATAAATTCCTTACAGAAACTTTGACCCTTCTGTCTTATCTTTCTCATCCCTAACACCCAATTAGCTTATAAATTTTTACCCCTGAAATATCTCCTCACCTACTTTCCACCTACGTTGCTATTCTCCTAGCTCAGGGCTTTATCTCTTCTCATCTAACCTACTATAAATGCTGCCTATCTGGCCTTTCTTCTCCCAATTTATACTTTTTCTAAACTATCCTTCACAGAACTGCCGGCACAATCTCCCAATTGCATCACTCTGTTCACAATCTTCTGCTCAAAAACTATCTATGGTTCCCTATTACAAACTGATCAAAATATAAGGTACCACTTCTCTTGCCATTTGAAACTGTGTATAATCTGGTTCCTTTTCATACGCTCTATTTTCCAGACAAAATGTACTAGCAGCTTATTCTTATTCTGTCTTCTCCTTCTCCCTGCTAGCAAAGGCTCCCAAATCTGGAATGGCCTCCTCTTTTTCTAATTTTTTGCCTGCTGAAACTCCTCTTATCTTTGAAAATACCTGTCTCAAATGTTACCTTCTTCCTTCTGTAATCCTCTTTCTTTCCTGTCCTCTATTAAAAGTGATCCTTCCTTCTTCAACTGTTTCTGAGCTTTTTCTCTGGACCCTTTTTCCTATATTTATCACAGCTCCCTTCATATCGTGCTTATCTGTTAACGTGATCAATCCTCAAACATTATAAACTCCTTTGGGACAAACTTCTACCTAACTCTGTACATTTGCTGAGTTGAACTGAATGTCTTATTTCTCTTGCTAAAGGACGAATTACATGAGGGAAGAAACCAATTATTATGTTTTGGTATCCTCAAAGAGACCTGTCCCAATGTCTTGAACATGCCCCAAGTTCACTATCAAACTCTCATTCCCTCAGATTTACATAATCTGGCTATTTTTTCCTTCTAATTTGACTACTGAACACTGGAAAGCGTTCAGAAAATCGTTGTTGGTTGTACTCAACTCACATTGAATGAATGCATGAATGCATGAATGAATGCATGAATGAATGAATGAATGAATAATGAAAGTTATGGATGAAGGAGAATGAAGGAAGCCGGATCCACTAGGAGGCCATGGAAGCATTCTTCTTCCTGGGTTCTGGACCTTCTCTCTTATACTTTCCCCCAAATTCTTTTCTGCCAAATGTTCCCTTACCGTCATGGCCAATCCTCTGACAAGTCCTGCCATCCCAAGTCTTCAGAGGGCCTTAATTTCTAGATCATTTGTGGTAACATGATCTTACTATTCTTCAGCATTTCTTTGCTTTCCTTCGGGAAATTTATGTCCGTTTCCAACATCTGTCCCCCATCTTCCTCAGAGAATAGTGAAGAAAGGAATTCATTTAATTTTTTGAGCAGTGTCTACCTCTTTCTTCAATAAATTACCCTTGGCATGTCTTAGAGGTCCAACTGTCTCCTTCAATGACCCCTGCATTTCTTATGTACTTGAAAAATTTCTCATTATTTATCTTAACCTCCAGTGCAATCTCCTTTTCATTCACTACCTCTGCTTTTCTTATCTTTTTCCCCACTCTCTGGACTTCATTCAGTAATCTTTGCAGGCCTTCTCTGTACCTGATGCTTAATGCCTTACATATGCCTCTTTCTTACCTTTGATTACTTTTTTTTCACTTGTTCATCCACATTGTCGATTCATTTATTGCTGGGACTGCATGCAAGATGACCCCTGGGCATATATTAATTTATGTTTGAATGCTTTTCCATCTAGGTTCGTCGCTCCTTCCATCACTTTATCCCATATGGTCTCACTCGGCCTCTCTGTCAGGCTTTGGAAAAGCATAGTCTGCCTCTGAAATTGAATGGTGATAATGCTCTTGTCTGTCAGTCTAATCTGGAACTTGTCTTCAAGTCTGGGAGGCTCAGAAGAAAGTCGCTATGCTCTCCCCTTAAGCAGTGGCCGTAAGAAATTTTATTCACCAGGATTGTTATGGGAAGAGTGATTTGCAAGCTATACAGTGCAATAGAAATGAAAGCCATTTTTTTTATTTTTATTGAGGGGGTAGCACAAAATCTGGAATTTTATCAATATAAGGAGTTCTCACTGCGGAACTTCCTCAAATCAGGCAGATTAGAACCTTCTCTGAGATTGTATGCCTTGGCTCGGGGGTTCTTAGCCATCTTTTGGTATAACAGAGCACTTTGGCAATCTGGGCAGTTTGTAGCCCTTTTCAGAATAATGTTTTTAAACGTAGAAAATAAACTACATAAGGTTATAAGGAAAACCAATTATATTGAAATATAGTTATCAAAATATATTATTAAAAACAAAGACAAATTCATGGAACCCAGGTTAAGAACCCTGTCATAAAGAGTTGCCATGGGGAAGTTGTTTTGTTCTATTATGCATGTTAATAAGAGAAGTTTTGGTTTTGTTTTGCTTTCTCAATGGTAGGGATAGAGGAGTGAAAGGAAGGGAGAAACAAGGTAGATCTCAGTTTGAAAAAATTTATTAAAAATTGAAAAGGAAAGGAAATCCATTGATATTGGGACAAAACAATAGGGTAGAGTTTAGTCTTCAATTCAGATACTCCTAAACTGTTGTTACACTGATCAAGTGATTAGGGTAGGGAGTGGGGATTCTCCCTCATTGCCCAGGGGCTCAGACAATGAAGTTATCCAAAAGGCCTCCATTTTCTTCTGGGGAGAGACCGTTAAATTTGAGAATTGAGATACCATAGAATATCAGGAGAAGTACGGGAAGGAACATGGGGGAACAAAGTGGGTAGAGATGGCTCTGGGGTCAAATACTGACTGCCTCTAAAACACAGCTGTGTCAGCATGGACAAGTCACAACTTCTATACTTTGTTTCTTCCTCTGTTAAAAGGAGATTAACAATGCCCTTAGTACTCCTGTCACAGGATTTCTGTAAGGCTCCAAGTCAGTAAATATTTTAAAAACCTTGAGAAATATGTCAGTTGTCATTAGTTAATATTATTGTAGTGAAAAATCATTTGACATAGGAGTTATAATGGGATTCTAGGTACGGCTTTATCTGAGATATGACCCCAGAAAAGTAATTGTTTTCCTCTGGGCCCAATCTGTAAAACAGAAAGAATGGACTAAACCAATTACGTCCAAGGATGTATGGATAGATTTCAAGGGATCCATAAACTTGGGTGAAAAAATATCACACCTTTATTTCCACCAGCCTTGAGTTTCCTTTGTCATCCTATGTATTTTATCTTATACATTTAATAACCTGATTCTGAAAGGGGGTCCTTAGGCTCCCCAGACTATCAGAGGGATCCAAAACACACAAAAATATCTGGTGCATTTTATCATATAGTCATATAATAAAATACAGCAAATAACTCAGCCCATTCAGGTTGCCTTGTATCCGTTCCACTTGCACTCATGTCCTAAACTTCTCTCCCTGGGGTAAGGGTTCCTAACCTTTTTTGTGTCTGATGCTTTCTCAACAATATAAAAGTCTCTTGTGCTGGCTCTTGCAGACAACATTGCTGATAATGCAGCTTTTTAACCCTTTTTTTGTATCATAGACTGCTCTGGAAGTCTGATAAATCTATGGCTACCTTCTTCAAATAATGCTTTAAATGAATAAAGTAAAATACATACAATTGCAAAGGAAAACAATTATGTTAAAATCCAGTTATCAAAATAGCTGTTCTGATTTAAGTTCATAGAGACTGGATTAAAGATCTAGGCATTATTAAAATCCTTTAAAGTGCTTTAAGATCTTCTGGAGAAAGGCACTATGAATGTTGACCGCCTGTGTGACCTTCAACAAATTACTTTATGTCTCTGTGCCTCAGTTTCCTTACTTATAAAGTGATGGAGTTAAGTCAATAAAGGGCTTCCTATTCTTTCCAATTCTTACTTTCTATATCTCTGTGCATTTATATATAAAGCACATGGCAATTGTGCCTGCCTTTGAGAAGCTGAAAGTACAGTGAAAAAAAGAACACAGCCCAAAGAATACATCAATTGTGTCTTTAATCACAATTACAATGACAAGGATCCAGTCAGCCTCACCCCACCTCCCCACTCCCCAACTCTGGCTTCTCCATAGTTGAAAGTTGTCCTGAGTGTGAATGTAAATCAACGTCCCAGGTAGCGAGTGGGCGCTGGCTTCCCGTGGCTTGGAGCAATGTGATTCCTCTGCCTCAGATGATCAATAGCACCAGGGGAACTTGTAAAAGCTTGAAAATTAACTGCAGTGTTTCAGGACAAGTGATACTGGTGCCTTGGTGAAGTACAAGCCGTGTTGCTGATTTGTCCTCGGGGGCAGGCTGCATGCAGCTGGAGAGCCAGCTCTGGCTTGCGCTTCTCCTTCTCGGCTCCATTCTGGAATCTCCCCGACAGTTTCCAATGCATTAGTGACCGGGAGCTTAATATTCAATAATAACAGTAATAATATCTACCCAGAGAGACCTGCCTACAGCCGCCAAAAGCGGCTCTGCCAGGTCCCAGAGGACGTGGTTTGGAGGTGTTAAGGGATGGGATGAACTGGTAACAACTGATGGTAAATACTCAGAGAGGGAGTCAGAAGTGGGGGAAATGTTGAACTGAGGTTTATGTATATATGTGATTTGCTACTCATGCATACTGCATGCTAACAAAGAAGCTTAGCATTTGTGGTTTCCGCCAAAAACACTGAATTTGCCTCATAAAGCTAATCTCACCCGTTACTCTTGGATGTGTTACGATTAGTAAAGAAATTGCGAGCGAAAACAGCTGTGTAACACTAGCAATGATAATATATGGTGCCAGACTTCTATCCATCCACAGCATGCAATTCCACCCTTGCCTACTCAGGGAGGGTTGACTTAGTGCCCCGTGTTAAGGATTGACAAAATGACACAGAGGGGTCAAAGGAATTGGTGTAGGGCTGCCCGGCAAGACAACCTCAGAGCGGAAGGGAATTGAGTCCAATACAACTAGAATTCCACTAAGACCTTGCTCAACCAGTGGTTCTCAAACCTTTTCTTCAACATTTCCACTGACTAAATCCTATTGCTTCCCAGGCAGCCCACAGGAGGGTTAAGTGAGTTTGGAAATGATTAAGTAACCAGATCCAAAGCATGATCTAAGGACCTGATGCCCACTTTAGGATAGCTCTCCTTATCAAGGAGGGATTTCCTGCCCATCTTCCATCATCTCTAAACCGGCTTCTTTGAAGCTGTCATCCCCTGCTCCTCCTCCTGCCACCTGAAATCAAAAAGAATGTTGGATGTTTTGAATCCTCCAGGGCTTTTTCATTGTACATACAGGCCCAGATTTCAGCCACAAGATCACTGATGTTCATTGTTTCATCTGGATCTGGAAAGGTGCTTTTCAGAGAGGGCAGAGTCTGCCAGTCAGAAAGCTATTAAACCAGCATATTTAAAAAATATATTTCTCTTCAGGAAAGGGAGGTGAGGAGAGGAGGGGAAAGGAAGAGAGGAGAGACAAATGTTAGATAAGGAATACAAACTTTAAAAATAGGACATACTTTGATTTCCCTGGGATAGTTTATTGTGGATATACCTGGAGTCAGAGAGATTGACTAAGGTGCTTTCTCAAGGGATTCCAGGCCCAAGCATTTCCAGATCCATTTTTGCTCTGCAGTCTAAGAAAACACCCAGGTCTTTTTTCATCAGAATTGTTGTCTAATTATGCTTTTCTAAGTAGCACACACAGGTTGGTGATGCAGTGCATGGCACCCTGAGCATGGAGTTCAAATGTGCACCTTCCAGAGAGGAAGGTGTTCTTTCCAGGTTAAGCTTATCTCTCTTGATCTCATCACCACACTGTTTACTCAATCCTGTACTGACAGCACCTCCCTCAGCCTCCTCTCCTCTCTGATTGCAGGACTGGAGGCACCCCTCCAGTCGGTGGAGTGGAGAGAGGGCTGGGTCTGGAGTCAGGAAGACCTGAGTTCAAATTTGACCTCAGACACTTATTAGCTGTATGGCCCTGGGCAGCTCACTTAACCTTGTTTGTTCCTCATCTCTTAATGGAGCTGCAGAACAACATGGCAAACCAGTCCAGTATCTCTGCCAAGAAAACCACAAATGGAGTAACAAAGGGTGGGATACAACCAAAACAATCCAACAACAACCACCTTGTAAGTACCAAATTCCTTCCAATGCTGTCCTTTATAGAGGGCAGGACCTCTCCCTTTTCCTGCCTCCTTTCCTGTTATCTCCTATTAGATTGTAAACTCCTTGAGGACAGGGATCACCCTTCTTTTTATTAGTTTTATCCCCAATAAAGCACTTGGAATATAGTAGGTTCATGATAAATATTTATTGGAATGGATTAGATTGAACCCAAGCAAGTGACTGTACCCATATGCCTCAGTTTCCTCATCTGTAAACTGGGGACAATTATAGAACCAACCCATAGTTGTGAAAATCAAATGAAATAACATTTGTGAAGCTTTTTACAAACTTTAAAGTGCTATCCAAATGATAGCTATAAATATTACAGTTTTTGTAATTTATTTTTTTTTAAAATACAAGTGCAAGATGATGCATTTATCCTTATTTATCCTACATCTTATTAAATTTGGCACATCATTCTAGCTGGTTGAGATCTTTTTGGATTCTGGTTCTGTCATCCAATATGTTAGCTATCCCTCACAGATTTTTTGTCATCTGTAAATTTGATAAGTATCTATGCCTTAATCCAAGTAATTAATAAAAATGTTAACTAACACAGAGCTGGAGAGAGCCTCAGGCCCTTCACTAGAGACCACCTTCCAAGTTTACATCATTCTCTTAATGACTTCTCTTTTATGTAATTATTCAATCCATTTTAAATCCTCTAACTATACCAACATCTAGACTAAATCTCTCCCACCTGCCTACAAAGATAAGAGAGATTTTGTCAAGGACTTGGATGTTTTACATGTAGGCCATGTCTGGGGCACTCTTTTGCCATTCTAGTTTAAATCCTATTAAAAAAAAAAGATGGTGTCATTCTGGCACTGTCTACTCTTGATGGCTCTGAGCTGTCCCTTAATTATCACTATATCCCTTTATAAATGCTCACAGAATATTCATTTAATAATCTCTT
Organism: Pseudocheirus occidentalis; assembly: GCA_028646575.1. NCBI lineage: Eukaryota > Metazoa > Chordata > Mammalia > Diprotodontia > Pseudocheiridae > Pseudocheirus > Pseudocheirus occidentalis. The sequence continues at coordinate 97,290,095 of CM053593.1, read as the reverse complement.
GTAGAATTCTGCTAGGCTCTGGAGGAGAAAGTGAGGCTGGTGACTTTACACAGCCCTGCCTCACTTAAGTCCAGTTCATCCTGTCATGGTATCACCTCCCTCATGCAATGGTCCTCTAAAATTAATGACATTGGCCCATATATTGGTTATATGTGCATGTGTGAGTATGTGTATGTAATATGTACGTATGTATATACATATATGTATATCTCTATATATGTGTGTGCATGTGTACACACATAATCTTTGACCTATAGTTTTACCTAGTTTCTCCTTTTCTGTTGTGGCTCAGTCATTTCAGTCATATCTGACTCTTCATGATCCCATTTGGGGTTTTCTTGGCAAAGATACTGGAGTTTTGCTTTTCCAGCTCGTTTCACAGATGAGAAATCTGAGACAAACAGGGTTAAATGAGTTGCCCAGGGTCACACAGCTAGTAAGTGTTTGAGGCCACATCTAACTCATGAAGATGAATCTTCCTGACTTCAGGGCCAGTGCTCTATCCACCAATAGTTCCACCTTTAAAAACCGACCAAACAAACCTTAGTATTCATCATTCTCTGCTTTTAAAACACCCTTTTCTTCCTCCAGTTTTGAGGGGATGAATTCTATCTGTCAGGTCATTCTGTAAGTTGAGTGATAGTTCCTCTACACTTGGTGGCTGAACTCTCTGATGGTGACCTGGGTAGTCTCTTAGATGCATCACAGAATTAGAGACATTTGAGTTTGAATACAGGACCCTGAGCAAGTGATCTAACCATCTGTAAAACAGGGAGGATAATAACCCCTTTCTTGAGAGGATCATTGTGAGACCAATTGAGATAATTTATGTAAAGCATGTTGCAAACCCTAAACTTAAAGAATTATATAAATTACTATGATTACTTTTGCAATTTACTATTATGAAGAAAAGAAAGAGGATGAGGAAGAAGAAAAAAAGGAGGAGGAGGAAAGACCTGAGTTTGGATTTTCACTTTATATCCTATTAGTTGCATGACGTTAGGCACATCACTTTTTCTCTCACTCATTTTTTCTCATCTGTAAAAGTAGGGAATTGGGCTAGATGACTTCTAAGAATGCTGTG
>CM053593.1:97252921-97288911 GCA_028646575.1 Pseudocheirus occidentalis | reverse complement strand
CTTCCCTTCCCTTCCCTTCCCTTCCCTTCCCTTCCCTTCCCTTCCCTTCCCTTCCCTTCCCTTCCCTTTCCTTCCCTTCCCTTCCCTTCCCTTCCCTTCCCTTCCCTTTCCTTCCCTTCCCTTCCCTTCCCTTCCCTTCTTCCTTTCTTTGCTTTTTGGAGGGCGATTGGGGTTAGGTGACTTGCCCAAAGTCACATGGCTAGTAAGTGTGTCAAGTATCTGAGGTCAAATTTGCACTCAGGTTCTCATGACTCCAGGGCCAGTGCTCTATTCACTGTGCCACCTAGCCACCCCTCTGGTGCTCCTTTTCTGCAATTATTGATGCCTGGGCTCAGGAAAAGGGTTCACACATTCCTTGTTCATCAGTGGTACTTCCAAATACTCCCTCTACCACCATCATATAACAACCACCTTTAGAATTATCTTTATCCTGTTCTGATTTTGTTGAAGTTATCAATGGGAGTCCAGATCACTCCCTCCCACCAAAAAATTTAGCCCCTGACTCAATCTCCTGGTATACCCCTGACCCTCTTTAAACCACCTTCTAATTCCTGAATCTCCACTCAGATGACCTTTGTCTCCAGTTTACTTCAAGCATCCATAAGAGTGGTCATAACTCAGATATCCTCCCACACACATTTGCCCCAGCTTGCTGAAATTCCCAGAAACAGATCTACAGTTTGCCATAGGAGATTCGTATACCTCTCTGACTGCTGTCTCTAAATGCATAAAATGGGGGTAATAATGTTTGTATGACCAACCTCACAGGGTTTGGGGGAGGAAAGGGCTTTGTAAACCTTAAAGCACATTAGAAAGGCAAGTGATTGTTATTTTTCTTGTTGGTTTCAATGACAACACCAATATCAACTCTTTGAGCAGAATCTAAATTATGTATATCAGAATATACCCATTCTGGCTTTTGGAAGTACAAAACCATCATCTAGGGATCCTGGAGTGGAGGTAGGGGGAGGGTGCGGGCTTCCAGGCAAAGGCTGGGGAACCATCAAAAGGATTCTTATTAATCAAAAATGCAAGTTTTTCAAGCGGTAAAAATAGATTTAATTCCCCTGCAGAGGTCTGTTATGCAGAGTCTTTTCAACAAACATCTAGATAAAGGAATCAAGTCAAATCCATTGTGTTTTGAGACATTCCTGAAGCATGGATGTTCTTGAGATTATGCTCTTGGATTACTTATGCAGAAATAATACATACTTTCAGTACTTAAAGCTGTAATGCTTTAGGTTGGATTTGGATTTTTGATTCATTTTAGTAAAAGGTAGAGTTCCAAAGTCAGCTCCTTAACCAGAAGGATATGTTGGACTTGAATATCATTTATTGCTTTCTGACCTACATTCCTCTTCTGCCATCCCCCACCCCCGCCCTTTTCATCATTTTAAAAGTTACTTGGCAAGTTAGATGCCTGAAGCTCAGCATTTCCAAACATATGCCTTAAAGAAAGGATTTTGCTGCAGATTTTCCCATGGTTATCAAAAGTGGGCTTAATTAACTTTCAATTAATCAATCAAATTATTTAATTAACAGGGGAAATGACCAAATCATTGATGCAAATCTATTTGGGAGCAAGATGAAAGACCATAAATACATGATACTTTCAGAATCTTAATTTGAGTATCATTTTGATCCAATAGCAATTTACCTAATCTCAGAGTTAGGATGTCCACAATGTAGTTCCAGTTTCTGCAATGATCTTTAAATCTGGGACTTTAGTTTCTCCATATATTAGATGGGAATAGTAATCACTACTCTTCAAAAGGAAGAAATAAAAGAATAGAGATAGAGACATGAAGTCCAGTCCCAGTTCTGCTACTCAATATCTGTGCCTCAGTTTATAAAGTATGGGGTTGGACTAGATAATCTCTAAAGTCTCTTTCATGACTAATATTCTATATGTTCTGTCATATAAATGTGATTTAAAACGCCATCTACCTTCAATTATTGATAGGAGATCCATCCACAACTAATCCTGAATCCCAAATGGGCTTGCCAAGCTGCCTTGCTCATTGCTGACTCACCACCATCAGGAAGTGAGTGCATAGGGAATGCTTTTGAGATTCTTTTTCCATCTGGCAAATTTGACTTTTTAAGGCATTCTTCTCCTCATTGGCTTTCTGGGCCTCTTTTGCCATTTGAATTAATCTATTTTTTAAAGTGTTGTTTTCTTCAGTCAGGTTGTTGACTCTCTTTTCATGATTTTCTTGCATCATTCTCATTTCTCTTCCCAATTTTTCCTCCACTTCTCTTATTTGTTTTTCAAAGTCCTCTTTCAGTCCATCTATAGCTGCTAGGCATTCTTCAAGTGTCTTGGAAGCATTTGGTGTGGGAGTTGTGATTATGTTGCCTTCTTCCCTTTCCATGCTTTGATCCTTTTTGTCCACAAAAAAGGATTCTAGAGTTTTATTGCTGTTCTTATTTTGCTTCCTTTTCCTCATGTTGGCCAGTCAATTAATTGGTTGTTGTTGTTGTTGTTGTTTTAGCTTTGTGGAACTCTGCTCCCAGGGGGAAATCTCTGTTCCAAATCGCTGGGGTTTTCCCAGCTGCCGGAGCAATTAGGGGGGTGTTGCAGTCCCCCCCCAGCTTTGGCTTGCTGAGAGTACATCCCAGGACCACCACCCAAGACCACAATCCGGATACAGGCTGCTCAACACAAGAGCACCTGGCTCTGACCAATCAACTCAGCCCCCCTGCGGGGTCCACAGGTCAGGGGCTCTGAAGCAGCCCAGTGGGGGCAGTTGCTGGTTACAGCAGTTCCTGCCCTTCCCCCACTGCTTCTTTGCCCTGGGGGCAGATTGGCCAAACTGATTTTCCTCCCCCAAATTTAGTTTCAAAGTTTCACTTTTACTGACCTGTAATCCTGGGTTGCTGGATGTGCTAGATCCCTTCAGGTGCTGTAGATTTGCTCCCCCAGGTAGACTCACACTGTGGCTTGGGAGGCTCGGCTCCTCCCGACCACCCTTGGGCCTGGCCTCGGTTTTGTTTTTGGGCTGGGCTGGCCTTAGCTCCCAGCCTGCAATGAGCCCCTCCTGCTGAGCTGCCTTCAGTGAGAGATGTGTTTTCTGTATTTTTGTGAGTATGAGAGTCATAGACTTTGTTGAAAGTCATATTTTATGGGTATTTAGGGTGGCTGTGTGGGAGCTGCAGAACCTTGCTGCTTCTACGCAGCCATCTTGGCTCTACCCCCGTGCATAGGGAATGCAAGCTCAAATCTTGCTAATGTTGTTTTGGAAACTTCAGCCATGAAGGAGTAGTTGGCTCCTTAATATATCCCTGATTTCCATCTTATAAAGTCTCCCTCTCCCCCATAGAGTACTTACCAAAGAATGATTAAGACAATGCATGTCTTTCTTGAAGAATGTCTCTCCTCCCTAACCCTCTGGCACCATCTCCACTCATGTATCTATGCCATATTACAGCAGCATTCTCTCCATTGATCAGGAATCTCTTGCATACACAATGGCTCCCAAAATGCCACAGGCTTGAAAATTCAGATTATATCCACAAAGCTGGTTACCATACACAGAGAGTAGAATGTAGGAGGAATATTAGCATTAGAGAACTGAAAATTCACATGATACCCAAGACAGATGTCCAAACACAAATGTACAGAGTATAGGGAACAAAGAAGGTATGCTAGAGTTTGTAACATAAAGAGACAAATCTGATCTCATGGGTATATTGATGACTTTTTTGCTTCTATTTTTATCCTAAATGCATAGAACATGGTTATTTATATTACTTATGCTTGCTTCCTCCTTTCTTTCCTTCTTTCCTTGTGGAGATTAGCTATGTGTCTATAATTTGACTCTAGAAGGAAAGAAAATAGTAGTAAAGGAATGAAGGGGTAGAAGATGCAGGTAGAATGTACTGTGAACGAAGAAGGTATGCTCATGTAAATATGTATGAGAATCAAAGGATGGGGAACATTCTGTGTATTCCATGCAAGGAGACAGTTTCTGTATAAAAGCATGGAGATAGAGCAGAGTCAAGATGGCAGAGTAGAAGCAGGAAAACTCCATGAGCTCCCACCATAACCACCTCAAATATCTATAAAATATCACTCTAAACAAATTTTAAAGCTCCAGAACTCATAAAATGACAAACAAGGTTCCTGATGAAGGCAGCCCAGCAGTGGACATGAAGGGTTCATGGCAGTGAACTGGGAGCAGAGTCCAACTCCATGTGGTTTTAGCCCCAGGGTGTTCAGGAGAAGCCATGGCTGGAGCTTTCAGAAGAGCGAATCACCAGCAGCTGTGGTGGTTTCCAGAATTACCAACCCATAAGAGCCAAGGACAAAGGGAAAGGTTAGTGGAATTTGGCTAAATTTGAAGGAGAGGGTCTGGCCAACCTGCCTCCAGAGCTAGAAGCCCAGTCTGCAGCTGCCTCCACATGACTGCTTCAGGGCTCCTGGGCTGCAGACTACAGGGGGCCCAAGCAATCATTCAGAGGCTAAGTGCTCTTCCCTTGAGCTGATTGGATCAGGATTGTGGTCTTGGGTGGTGGTCCTGAGGTGTGTGACCAGTGAGCCAAAGTTGGTGGGGGCTACAGAGACAGTGGCTTCCTAATAGCCCCAGCAGCTGCAAAAAACCCCAGAAATTTGGAACAGAGCTCTCCCCTCTGAAATCAGAGTTCTACAGAGCCTAAAAGTCAAGTGACTGGCAACATGAGCAGGAAAAGGAAGCAAAAGAAGCTCAGCACTCCAACTTTAGACTCCTTTTTTGGGGACAAAAATGATCAAAGCATGGATCAGGAGGAAGACAACACAGCCAGAACTCCTGCACCAAAAGCTTCCAAGAAAAATGTAAACTGCTTACAGGCCATAGAGGACCTTAAGAAGGATTTTGAAAAGCAAATAAGAGAAGTGGAGGAAAAATTGGGGAGACAAATGAGAATGATGCAAGAAAATCATAATAAGAGAGTCAACAACCTGACTGAAGAAAATAGCACCTTAAGAAATAGATTAATTCAAATGGCAAAAGAGGCCCAAAAAGCCAATGTGGAGAAGAATGCCTTAAAAAGTTAAATTTGCCAGATGGAAAAAGAATCTCAAAAGCTTTCTGAAGAGAATAATTTCTTCAGAATTAGATTGGAGCAAATGGAAGCAAATGACTTTATGAGAAAGCAAAATACTATTAAACAAATCCAAATAAATGAAAAAATAGAAGACAATATGAAATATCTCATTGAAAAAACCACTGACCTGGAAAATAGATCTAGGACAGACAATTTAAAAATTATTGGACTACCTGAAAGCCATGATCAAAAAAAAAAAAAGAACCTAGAAGCCATCCTTCAAGAAATTCTCAAGGAAAATTGCCCAGATTCTTTAAAACCAGAGGACAAAATATAACTTGAAAGAATTCAACAATCACCTCTTGAAAAAGATCCCCAAAAGAAAACTCCTAGGAATGTTATAGCCAGGTTCCGGAGTTCCTAGATCAAGGTGCAATTATTACAAGTTTCCAAGAAGAAACAAATCGAATACTGTGGAAACCAATCAGGATAGCCCAGGATCTAGCAGCTTCTACATTAAGGGATTGAAGGGCCTGGAATATGATATTCCAGAGATTGAGGGAGCTAGAATTGAAACCAAGAATCACCTACCCAGCAAAATTGGGTATAATGTTTCAGGGGAAAATATGGTCATTTGATGAGGTAGAGGACTTTCAATCATTCTTGATGAAAAAACCTTAACTGAATAGAAAATTTGACATTCAAACACAAGAAGCATGAGAAGGTAAACACGGAAAAGAAATCATAAGGACCTTTTCAAAGTTGAACTATTTACAGGCCAACATGGAAAAATGAAAATTTTAATTTATGAAACTTTTCTCAGTGTGAGGATAGGTGAAGGGAATATAAATGTGTATGTATGTATGTGTGTATGTATATATTTATAGATATGTGTGTGTGCATATATATATGTATACATACACACATGTCTATATAGGATATATATGCATATGAATACATATGTGAGCGTATATACATATGTGTACATAGACAGAGGGCACAGGATCAATTGAATAGGAAGGGATGATATTTTAAAAGGTGAAATTAAAAGGTGGGAGAGGAATAAGAGGAGACAGGGAGAGACAGAATGGGGTTAATTATCTCATATAGAAGAGACAAGGGATAACTGTTACAATGGAGGGAAAGAACAGGAAGGTAAAAGGGAATGGGTCAATCTTATTCTCATTGAATTTGGCTTAAGGAGGGAATGACATACACTCTGAATTGGGTATCTTGCCCTGCAGGAGAGTAGGGAGGATGGGGATTAGAGGGGGGATAATGGAGGGGAGGGCAGTTTTGGGGGAAGGGTTGTTAGAAGCACACAATTCTGTAAAGGGACAGGGACAAAGCAGAGAATAGAACAAGGAGAGGGCAGGATAGGAAGCAGGGAAATACAGTCAGTGTTACAAAATATGTCCATTGTGGAGTTGTTCTGCATAACTACACATATATGGCCTGTATTGAATTGCCTGTCTTTCCAGTGGGGGTGGATGACACGGGAAGAAGGGAAAGAATCCAGAATTTAAAGTTCTAAAATCAAATTAAAATATATGTGTATATATATAATTATTATACACACACACATATATATGTGTGTCTATATATATATATATGTATATATATATATGATTATTATTTATGTGCAACTGGGAAATAAGATATACAGACACTGGGATAGGGAAACCCATCTTGCCCTACCAGAAAGTCAGAAGGGTGATGGGGGCAGATATAGTAGAGAGCAGATTAGGGGAGGGGGTATAGAGTAGGATTACTGTTTTGGGGGTGGGGGTAGGGGAAATATGGGGAGAAAATCTGTAACTCAAAATCTCATGGAAATCAATTATATAAACTAAAAATAAACAAAAGTTAATTTAAAAATAAATAAAAGTGTGGAGATGAAGGATGGAAAGTTATTTGTGAGAAAGAGTCATGAGGTTGTTATTTCCTAGACTATAAAATATATGAAAAGTAATGATATATTTAAAAAGGTTGAGAAGGAAGGTTGGAGCCAGGATGTGAAGAGCTTTAAATGCCAAACAGAAGAATTTGCATGTGATTTCAGAAGTAATATGGAGCCATAAGTGTTTATCGAGGAGAAATTACCATGGTCTGAAATGTGCTTTAGGAATTTCACTTAGGCAAATGTGTGGATTGGAGAGTCAAGAGACTTGAGGTCAGAGGTTCAATCAGGAAAGATGATCAAGGCCTAAACTATGATAGTGATCATATGAGTTAAGAGAAAAGAACATATGCAAGATATGTTGAAGGGCTAGGCTTGAAAAGACTTGACTACTGATGGGATGTTTGATATGAAGAAGAATGAGTTGAAAATAACTTTGGTGTCATGAACCCACTTGACTCTGAGGTGGTGATAACATCTACAAAATTTAGGAAGTTTGAAAGAGGGGTAATTTTAAGGCGAGAATGACAAATTCCATTTAGACATATTGAATTTGATATGTCCATATGGCATTCAGTTTGAAATGTCCAAGAGTCAATAGATTTGGTCCAGCCAGGGACCAAGAGACACTACAGTTCGTTAGGTGCATAATACATGGTGTGTGTGTGTGTGTGTGTGTGTGTGTGTGTGTGTGCGCGCGCGTGTGTGTGCGTGTGTGTGTCTATGTATACCTATGCATATATTTAGAAATCATCAGCATAGAGATGAAAATGGAACCCATGACAACCGAGGAGGCCACTAAGAGTTAGGTGGTAGACAGAAAAGAGGAGAGAGCCCAGGACAGAGCCTTGGGTTATACTCACTCTTAGGAAGAAATGAGGATGTGGATGATGACTTGTCAGAGGAGTCTAAGAAGTGGTCATTCCATTAACAAGAAACCAAGAGACTAATGTCACAAAAACCCAGAGAGGGGACAATACCTAGGAGAGGGTGGTCAGCAGTGTCAAGTGCTACAGAGAAGCCAGGAAAGATGATATCTTTTTTTTTTTTTTTTGCTTTTTGGAGGGCAGTTGGGGTTAAGTGACTTGCCCAAGGTCACACGACTAGTTTTTGTGTTAAGTGTCTGAAGCTGGATTTGAACTCAGGTACTCCTGACTCCAGGGCCGGTGCTCTATTCACTGCGCCACCTAGCCATCCCGATGATATCTTTTTTAAAAGGTCATTGGATTTAGCAAGTAAGAGATTATTGGTAACCTTAGAAGGAATAGTTTTAGTTGAGTGATGGGAACTGAAGCCACTGAAATGGATTGAAAAATGAGTGGGAGGAGAGGAAGTGGAGACAATGAGTATAGACAGCTTTTTATAGGAATCTGACTATGAAATAAAGGAGAGAGATACTCTATAGAATGGTTGCTTGATGGAAATTGCTATTTGGGACCTGATTTTCATCAACCAGGAGAACCTTAGGTGCTGAAGTAGAAGGAGCAAGAGACAATTACAAGAAATTTGTCATGAAAAAGGAAACAAAAGCCTGGAACAGTCAGATTTTAAAAGAACAGATTTCAAATCATTCACCAAAAAAGAGCATTTATGTAAAACTCTATCATTTGTAAAGCACTTTACATGTGTTAGCTCATTTGATTAGGAACCCATGGAATAACATTCAAAAAAGGAAGCTAATCTAGAAAGATTAGAACGCTATCAAGGATGAAACGAAGTTCTAAAGATGCAAAGAGAAATAATGCTGATGAGAAAAAAAAAGAGGAAAGTTGCCTAAAGAAACCAATGTGGATGAATAAGGAACCAACTTATTCACCAATATAGGACTTGATTAGTGCAAATTATGAAGGCCGCTGAAGTGGTCATATTATTCAATTTGCACTGCATATTTCCATTGGGCTGGAACCAGTTACCATATTTTACATAATTATAACTTTGAATAGTGTGAATTCAAATACATGTGACCACTTCAATTACATCATTATTTCCACCAATTGGGACCTAGCTGAATGTTTTTAAAAGACAAGTTTACATTATGAATATCAGGTCAATTAGTGGAAGCTGAATGCAATCAATCAATTGATAAACATTTTTAAGTGCCTACTATACACGAGGAACTGTGCTGAGTGCTGGGGATACACAAAGAAGCAAAAGAAAAGTTCCTACCCCCAAGGAACTTAGAATCAAATGGGGAAGACAACATGCAAATAAATATATACAAAGGAAGCTATATAAAGGATAAATATGGAAGTATTAAAAGGGAGAAAGCACTGAAATTAAGAAGGGTAGGAAAGGCTTCCTGAAGAAGGTGAGATTTTAATTGGGACTTTAAGGAAGCCAAGGCAGGAAAGAGTATTCTAGGCACAAGAAACAGCCAGAGAGAATTTAGGAAATCTTCTTCTAGGGACTGCCAGGATGCCAGAATCACTGGATCAAAGAATACATATGAAGGGGTAAGTTATAAGAAGACTGGAGAGATAGGAGGGGGTCAGGTTATGAAAGGCTTTGAACACCAAACAGAGCATTGTACATTTTGCTCCTGGAGGTAATAGGAAACGATTGGAGTTTATTGAATGTGAGCTGGGGTTGACAGGATTGTGCCTGTGTTTTAGGAAAATTACTCTAGTGGCTGAATAGAGAATCAGTTGGAGTGGGGAGAGACAAGGCAGGTAGACCCACGGTAGTTTCTTGCAGTAATCAAGGCCTAAGGTAAGAGGGCCTGTACCAGATTGGTGGCAGTGTCAAAGGATAAAAAGGTATATTTTCTTTTTTCCTTTTTGGAAGGGGGAAGGCAGGGTAGTTGGGATTAAGCGACTTGCCCAAGTTAACATGGCTAGTAAGTGTTAAATGTCTGAAGCCAGATTTGAACTCATATCCTCCTGACTCCAGGGCCAGTATTCTATTTACTGCACCACCTAGCCACCCCCAAAAAGGGATATTTTTAAAAAGATGTTGCAAAAGTGAAATCAGCATGCCTCTGCAACAGCTTGGCTATGGAAGTAGAGGGGCAGGAATGAGAGATAGTGGGGAATCCAGGATGACTCTTATGTTTTAAGCCTGAGGGACCGAGGCAATCCTGTTGCAGTAATTTCCAGAAATTAGTCAACCCAAAACTGAACTGAGTGTTACAAATGAAGGACTCTGTCACCTCCCTCGTCCTGGACACTGTATCTCTCTTAATTTAGCCAAAGATTGCATTAGTCTTCTTGGCTATAGCAATAGGGAAGGTAATGAGTATTATTTTGAACACATTGAGTTAAAGATGTCTACTAGACGGCCAGTTCAAAATATATGAAAGACAGTGGGAGATGCAAGATTAGAGGTCAGCAGAGAAACTGGGATAGGAAAGGTAGATTTGAAAATCATCAGCATAGAGATGATAATTAAATCCATGGGAACTGATGAGATCAACAAGTAAAATAATGTAGAAGAGGAGAGGGTCCAGCACAGAACCCTGAGGGGCACCTCTAGTCAGAAGGTATGATCTTGGAGGAGGATCCAGTGAAGGAGACAGTGAAGATATGTAGGTCAGATATGTAGGAGGAAAACCAGAAGAGAATGATGTCCTCCAAATGCAGAGAGCAGAGAGAATCAAGGGTGAGAAAACTGCAGAGTCAAACTCAAACTGCAAGTCAAAAACTTCAGAGAAGTCAAGGAGAAGGAAGATTCAGAAAGGGCTATTGGATTTGGCAACTAAGAGAGATCACTGGTAACTTTGGAGAAAGCAGTTTCAGTGGGAAGATAAAGCTGGAAGACAAATTGTATGACATAAAGAGAATAAGATAAGAGAAAGTGAAGGTATCTATGGTAGATGGCCTTTTCAAGGAGTTTTGCTACAAAAGACAGAAGCAATATAGAAGAACAAGGATGGAAGCATTAAATGAGGGTTTTTTCAGAGTAGGGGAGACATGGATATGTTTGTAGGTGATAGAAAATGAGCCAGTAGAGAGGAGGAGACTAAAGAGAATTAAGTAATTGAATGGAGATGACAGAGGAGCAATCTGTTAGAGGGGATAGGATGGAAGGGCATCACTTGAAGAACTAAATGGTTTATTCTTGGTAAGGAGTAAGGTCAAAGAGATAAAGAAAATCTAGCTGCCTTATTTGTAGAAGGTGGGTGTAGAACATTATACATACTGTAAGATTCAACTGATAAGTGGATTATTTTTGCTGATAAGATTTTTTTTCCATTTTTAAAATCTCCTCATTACATGGAATATTTCTAGGGGTAGGAATGGGGAGGGACATATTTGGAAAAGAAAGTAATGTGAATTTTTTTTTAATATCCAAAAATTTAATAAGTAATGCCAAATTAGTTTAATTTACTTCTCCCCCCTTTTAAAGAAAGAATAGAGTTATTAGGTGGATAGATCAGGCAAATGCTGTAAATACAGTTTACAAATATTTTAGCAAAGCATTTGACAAAGTCTCACATACTCTCAGTGGACAAGATGTGAATGAGCGAGACACTAGATAGGTGAATTTATAAGTGGTTGAATGGCTAGATACAAAGAGGTGTCATTAATGGTTTGATGTCAACTTAGAAGCGGAGTGCCTTAAGACTCTATTCTTTGACCCTGTACTGTTTAGCAATTTTATCAAGGACCTAAATAAAGGAATAGATGGATAGAAAGTTCTGGTGGTAAAGTCAGGAAGACCTGTGTTCAGATTTTACCCCTGACATGTACTAACAGAGTGAACATGTTATTAATAACGATACAGCTTCACATTCTTTGCAGGACATCTTACTATTTGCCTGCTGCTGCTCACCTGTTACCCACCCCCCACCCCCAGGACCAGTAGCCTCCATATCAGACCTAAACACTGCACCTCTATATTGGGTCTTCCCCAGGCAAGTTAATGCATCCAACTTTAGAACTCCCTCACTGGTTTGTGACTCACTATGTGCAAATTAGCCTGCAGTATTTATTGCCTAACTCCAGATACCAGACCATGCTCCAATTTTCCTCCATCTATCCTTCCAGGCCATCTCACCAACTTCTTGGCCTGGCATGTATGCCTTCTCCCCATCCCCTTTATACCTCTTCAGAACAAAAAAAAAAACCTTCCCTGATCACTGTTTCCCTATATGTCTTTTTTTCTCTTACTAGAATGCAAGCACCTTGAGGACAGGGACTCTTTTTATTTTATTTTTAAAATTTATTTTCTTGTTTACATCATTCATTTCCATGAGATTTTGAGTTAGAAATTTTCTTCCCGTCTTTCCCCTACCCCCAACCCCCAAACAGAGATCCCACTGTAAAGCCCCTCCCCCAATCTGCTCTCTTTTGTGCCCTCCTCTAACACCCTTCTAACTTTCTGGTAGGGCAGGGAGGGTCTCCCTACCCAAGTCAGGGACTCTTTTTAAAAAAGACTGATGTGCTCTTTTTGACATGGTACCTAGCACAATAATAAGTGCTAGTAAATGCATTTTCATCCATTCATTTACTTTCAGTTTATCTACAAAATGGAGATAACTATAACTGTAATACTCCAAAAGGCTACTCTGAGACTTAAGTGAAATTTTGGATCTTATATGCTTTGCAAACCTTAAAAGTACTGTAAAAATATGAATTATTTTCATGATCATTACCATCATCAAATTGACAAGGGGTATAAAAGTGGCAGGGACATGGGATATATTGGATTACAGAGCTGAGACTCAAAAAAAAATCACATCAATCTAGAACTTTGGACCAAGTCTAATATGATGGAATTAAACAGGAGTCAATGTAAATTTTTGCATATGGGTTCAAATATTCAACTTCCCTAATACTAGAAAAACTAGTGTCTTTAAATGGGAGTTTTTATTTAAAAAAAACTGGTAATTTTAGTGGATCATAAACTCACTAAGAATTAGCTAAGTGATACAGCAGCCAAGAAGACTAATGCAAACTTGGACTAAATTAAGAGAGACAGAGCGTCCAGGACTAGGAAGATGACAAAGTCCCTCATCTGTAACACGCTGTTCAGTTTTGGGTTGACTAATTTCTGGAAGGAAAATGATAAATTGGAAAGCGTTCAGAGAGGGTGGAAAGCAATCAGGATGGTGAAAGGCGTCAACATGCTGTATGTTCATCTACTGAATGTTTAACCTAAAGAAGACTCATTGGGGACATGTTAATTCTTAAATATTTGAAGGGTTGCAGCATGGAAGAAGAACATGATAATTCCCTTTGCTCCTAGAAAGAACACTGAGAAAAAGTTGTAGGGAAACAGATTTCAGCTTGAGATAAGAACAAATTTCCAAACAAGGAGACCCATTCAAAAGTGGAAAGGGATGTCTCAAGAGGCATGGGGTTCCTCTTCACTGTAACTCTCCCTTCCACAAGGATGAAAATGGCATCAATGTCATTTGCCACAGTCACAGTAAATCTTTTCATCTGAAAAGGTTGCAGTCAAGACAAAATTGGAGGGAAAGTTGGTGTACGGCTTTTTGTTCCCAACTGATTATGCACTCAATGTACTTTCTGAGGCTGAGATCCAACAGAGTAAGGGTCAGTTCTCTGCTGCTTGTGCTAATTTTGACCTGAAAATTAGTACCAAGAAAACAAAGGTTCTCTACCAGCCACATCACACTATCCATATGTGAAGCCATCCATTATAGTAAGTAGAGAATTTTTGAATCTGGTGGATAAGGTCACTTACCTTGGCAGCATACTTTCCAGGATGTCCACGTAGATGATGAGGTTGATGCACCCATTGCCAGAACTAGCTCAGTGTTTGGGACGCTCCAAAGGAAAGTGTGAGAGAGGAGAGGTATTAGTCTACCTACCAAGTTGAAGGTCTACAAAGATGTTGTGCTGACCTAATTGTTCTATGCCTGTAACTGTAAAACCTGGACAGTCTACCAGCACCATGCCAGTAAACTGAATTGCTTCCATTGGGATTGTTTTAGGAAGAATCTGAAGATCACGTGGCAAGAGAAGGAACAGGATACTCAGGCCCTGTCTTGAGCTGAACTGCCAAGAATTCAAACTCTACTGAAGAAAGTACAACTCTGATGGGCTGACCACTGTTCAAATGACAAATATATTTCTGCCTAAAAGTCTATTTTGAAGAAATTCACACAAGGCAAGTACTCACATGGAAATTAGAAGAAGTGATACAAGGACACTCTCGAGGTTTCTCTGAACAACGTTGAAATCAATTGTGAAACATAAGAGACTCTGACACAGGATCGATCACCCAGCATGACATGTCTGTATCAAAGAAAGTGGCATGCTCTATGAGTGAAGCAGAATTGTAGTAGCTCAAAAGAAATGTGAGATGCATAAATGTAGAGACATCTCTGCTCTAATAGTTCATATGGGTTATCTGTGTTCAATCTGTCATAGACCAAGTTTGTATTGGTCTGATCAGTCACAGTTAGACAGACTGTACCTTAATTCCAACATAGTAATGTCATTTTGGTCTTCTTCAAGCATGAAGTACAACAACCAACCAGCCCTCCCAACAGAGACTACATGAAGAGTGAAGTCTGGATGCCATTACTGCCCCCAAACAGGTTAAGTTTGATGGTGGTTGAGGTTCCCTCTAACTTCAGAACTAAGAGAGTCTTCAATCAGTCATCAATTAGTAAGAACAATCCCTGATCTCAAAGAAGTCACAGTCCAGTGAGAGAGTATAATGGCAAGCAGAGAAGTAGTTAACACCTTGTTTCAGCCATTGAATTAACACCTTGTTTCTGTTCAAGCTTCTTTTGAGCCTTGTGTCAAGTCTGTTAAGAAACAGAATGTGTGAACCCCACAACTTGTGAACCCTGGGTAGGAGCTAATGACCATATAAGGAGAGCCCCAGGGCTAGAGACAAAAAAAAAACTGAGAAGAGGACTCTTGTGGTTGCAGAGTCAAGAAGGAAAAAATTTGTGGTATCCAGCACCCTGTTTGTCTGCTCTGTCTGTGTTGATGTTTATTTGTGATACTTTGTACAGAAGCCCTGGGACCTTACTGGAAGCCCTGAAAGAGGATTTTCTGGTTGTATGTTTACTACAGAAGTCCTGGAGGAAGCTTTTGGAGGTCCTGAGACTTTACTGATGATTTGTGCTGACCTCTTGGACCTTGTTTGTAGGTCTATGTTGATTTCTATGTAGATGATTTGTGTTGAGTTCTCAGTTGATTTCACAGGCACATAGTGAATTGATGATGGTGACAGCAATGTGTATGAATATTATTGTGGATCTGTCAAGCTTTGTCTTCCCAGAAACAGGAACTGTGAAGGACTTGGGTGGACTAGACACTGTGAACTTCAATTTGGAATGGGAACTGGACAAATAACTGGACAAGGATCTGGACAAGGAACTGGGAGCTGCCTGCCTTTGAACCCAGATGACAGTTAGAGCTAGGACCATGGAAGAGGAACAATGGAAGTGGGAGCCAGCCTTGAGTCAAGCTGAAAAAAAGACTTTACTTGGATACTGTGTACTGACAGAAGATTATAATTTACTGTGACCTAGGGATGGAGAGCTTTGACTTTTGTAATTTGTGATTGAATTAAAGACTTTATGATTGACTAAATGATTGTACCTTGTTGAAAACTATTGTGACCACTTTGGTGAAAACTATGTGGCCATTTTCATGATAAGTAATTGTGAATGCTGTATTTTGATTTCTGTGAATGTTTTGCTTTGATTTGTTATTGAATAAATAGAGTGTTCACTCTACTATGTAATCAGAACCTTGAAAACTGTTCATAGTAACATTCTTCTGGAATGCTGCTTATGCATGGCTTTACAGAGAGAAAGCACACAAGCAACTATGTGCAAGCAAGCTATTTGTGAAATAAATTACAGATATTCTCAGAGGGAAGGCACTAAGATTAAGGATTGGGAAGATGCTTGAACTCACATAGACTAGTCTTATTTTATAGATGAAAAAGCTGAGGCCTTGGAGAAGCAAAAGTGACTTATCTAAGTTCACATATATAATTGGACACAATATAGTTTTAGAACCAGGATTTGAACTCTGTTACTTTGTGGGAATTCTCCTTTTTATAGAGCCCAGTTCCTTAGCACCTCTAACAATACAGAAAAAAATATGAAGCAGGCAGTTTTTCCTAAACTCCAGATTTGGGTCCACATATACTCCAGGAAAATACCAAGAGTGTATGTTTTTATGCAACAGCAACAACAGCAACAAAATCTCTCCATATATAAGTTTTCTCCCCCCAAAAAGACCCAAATCAAACCTCTTCCCCTAAGAACTTTCTCCAAATTAGGCTTTCTCCAATTTCATTGTTCCCTCTCCTCAGCCTCAGCACCTGTGGGGCCAGTATTTTTTCCTTGCTGCCATATTCATTATGCTGTAGAAAGAACAATGGACAGTCAGAGGACCCAGGTTCAGATCTCTGCTCTTCTCCTGGGCAATCACTTCATCTTTACCAGTCTTCACTTCTCTCATCTGTAAAATGAAATGCCCGGATATAAGAGCTCTAAGGTTCTGTCCACTTCTCAATTTTCTGATTCTATAAGGCATTCCCAAAGGCCTTTAGTACAGATGTCAGAAGATTCCACAGAACATCTCTGGCGAGGTGTGTTGGATTGAATACTGGACTTTGAGTCAGGAAGATCTGAGATCAAATCTTCCCTTGGATACTCCCTTAGATCAGAACTAGGAAAGAGTGGAGGGCAGCCAGGTGACGCAGTGAATAGAGCACCAGGCTTGGAGTCAGGAAGACCTGAGTTCAAATTTGACTTCAGATACTTACTAGTATTATGTCCCTGGGCAAGTCACTTAACCCTGTTTGTCTCAGCTTCCTCAAGTATAAAATGAGCTGGAGAAGGAAATGGCAAACAAGCCCAGTATCTCTGCCAAGAAAACCCCAAATGAAGTCGTAAAGAGTCAGACACAACTAAAAAACAGCTGAAAATGATTGTTTTATGCCCTGTCCCTTAACCCACTATGGTGTCCAGCAGAGGACTTGGGCCCACGCTGCAGAGGACTGACTGATCAATTCCTGACTTGAAGGTTGTATTTGTGAGTAACAGAGGGGCCAGACCCATCTTAAGGTCTAAGGATTTTAATAGTACAGAGCAACAGGACACATTTAGTGTAGGAAAAAGAGATCGGTTTAAAGCTAGGAGGCTTGAAAAGAGTGGGAGGTGATTGCTCACAGCTCTCCTGAGAGGGGGACTTTGTCGAGGCAGCCAGGCCTTTCTCTGGGGGCCTCCAGACCAATTCAGGGAAGCTTACTCCTAGCACCAAGGATAGCTGCACCTCAGGGCTTCAACCCAGCCCTTCCACATTGTCCCCCTTCCCTGTGTTCTCTGTGTGTGGTGTGTGTGTGTGTGTATGTGTGTGCGTCTTTTTTTAACATGCAAGTTGCCATGAAAAATTTGTTAATGAAATATTTGCTTAGAAGTCTGCTCTGGGCTAGACTGATAACCTATCTGTGTTTGAGTTTGGCTTCCCATATTCTAAATACTCATCTTCTGTCTGTTTAGCTTATTGATTGGTTTGGCAAGAAAAGAAGCCTTGTCATCAGTGACCAAGGTCAAACTAAGCAAAAAGGGACAGGAGATGGGTAGGAGGGGGCTGGGGGAAAGAGGTGAAGTTGAACAGATGAGCTCAGTGAGGCAAAAGTGATATCTGGAACTTTCCTTAAAGGCACAGGCCTCTGGTCTTATCCACAGCTGGCAAAGAGGAATCTCTCAGGGGGCAAAGCAAGGTGACAGATGAAAAATGCTAAACGGTGTCCCCAGAGATTCTGCCAGATGGTGTAAACTTGTGAGGGCTTTCTAAATCCTACCTTGGGCCAATGGATTAGGGGAAAGAAAGGGAGTTCAGGTTAGAATGTGTGGGGTTGAAATTAGGGACATTTCAGTGATTCAATTCTGCCTAAGTCCAGTTGCCCTCTAAAAGCTGAAGAAATAGCTTTCTATCATGCACGATAGTCATTAAAATATATCTGCAAATTCAACTCTTAATCCTCAGCTGTGTAGATAATGCAAAACAGCAAATTATTCCAGGCTTTACTATTTGGTTTTGAATAATTTCCTCCTCCCCCCACTTATATTTCTGCAACAGAATGACCTTTTGAATTATATTTGGACCAGACTGAAATTCAATTTAGTGACATTTCTTAAACATGCATTAGGTGAGCAATGACAGACAGCCCAAGCAAATACGCCCCTGATAACACGCAAATCTTCTCAGGAGCCCACAAGAGCAGGATCTCCAAAGTCCTCTAGTCCAACTCTGACTTGGACAAGAATTTCCTCTGCAACATAACTGACAAGTAATCATCTATTCTTTGCTTGAAGATAGCCTTTGAGGCGGGAAGCTATTGCCTTCCAAGGAGGCCCATTTCTCTTTTAGATAAGTCCTTCCTTAGATTTCCAGAACCATATTTCAGTCATAGCCCTCAACCTACCAAGTATCAGTGATGCAAGTTCAAATGGGACCCCTCTACCCACCATATTTTATAGATGAGGAAACAGAAACAAAGAGGGAAGACTAGTTGTATGATACTGGGCAAGACACTCTAAATTTCTAGGTCTCAGTTTCTTCATTCTTAAAATGAAGGAGGTTGTAAATCCCATAAATATCCTGACTAAATAATGTTTCCTCACCAAACAACCATTTCAGAGTTGCCTGGGGCCTATCAAACCTAAAGAAACCTTTGAAATCCTGAGGCAGCAGGCAGCTTGTGTCCTATCTCATTCCACCTATTCCCACATTAGCCCTTCATATTGGAGAGAAATGATTCTATTAAAATAGGAAGAATATCAGAAGCAAGAAACTAATTCAACTCAGCTCTTGCCATTTTCCAACAGGTTTATCCCTTACAAGCAAAACTGTGTCATGAAGGAAGACGAATCCTTGTCTATCAAAGTGTTATATGAAACCTGGCAGCGATACTTAAAGGAATTGGGTATGTCCTCATGGTCTACACTGACCACCTTAATCTGAGGTGTCTCTGGATAGAATGTAAATTCATTCAGAGTCATATCCATGTTCTTCCCTTCCTGATGTTGCCAAAGACCTAGAACAACTGCCTGAAACTCTATTGAACTAAATTAAACACTTATTAGGGCAGCTAGGTGACACAGTGGATAGAGTGAGGAAGACTCATCTTCCTGAGTTCAAATCCAGCCTCAGACACTTACTGGCTGTGTGACTCTGGGCAAGTCACTTAACCCTGCTTGCCTCAGTTTCCTCATCTGTAAAAAGATGGAAAAAGGAAACGGCAAACCACTCCAGTAAATCCAGTTCTTGACACCAAGGAGCAGTAAGGAGGGACCAAAAGGATCACCACCCAGGGACTACTTGATTGAAATATTTGAATAAAATATCATAAGAACTTGAATATCCTAATCCTGCCCATAGACAATGAATTCACTAGGCTATCTGACTATGCCACTCTCTGTCAATCAATCAATAAGCATTTATTAAGCACCCACTATGTATTAGGCACTGTAGTATACCCTGGGAAATTCACAGTATAATAGTATGAAAACAATTATGTACAAACAAGACATATACCAGCAGTTATCAACCTGTGGGTCACAACCCCTTTGGGGGTTGAACAGTGTCACCTAAGACCATTGGAAAGCACATATTTCCGATGGTCTTAGGAACCAAGACACTGCTCTTCTATCTGTCTCCAGGCGGATCCACCCACATGCAAATATGCCCAACAGGGTCGCGGCATTAGGAAGGTTGAGAACCACTGATAATTACAAATATAAATTGGAGAAGATCAGCAGGGGGAGACACTAGAATTAAGGGGAACTTTAGAAGATGAAACTTGAAGGAAGTGAGAAAAACTAGGAGGGAGAAGTGAGAAAGGAGAGAATTATAGGCATGAGGAAAAGCCAGTGAAAATGACCTGTTTCTGGAAATGGAGAGTCTTGTGGAAGGAAGAACAAGGTCAGTGTTACTGAATCACAGAGTAGCTGGGAGAGTAGGGTGTAAGAAGAATGGAAAGGTGGGAAGGGATCAGAATGTGAAGGGCTTTGAACGCCAAACAGAGGATCTTCTATTTGATCCTGGAAGTGACAGTAAGCAAGTAGACTTTCTTAAATAGTGGAGTGACACAGTCAGATCTGTACTCTAGGAAGATTAATTTGACAGTTGGGTGGAAGATGGAGTAGAATGAGAGAGACTGAGACGGGGAGATCAAGCAGAAGTTTGTTACAAGAGGCCAGAAACGAGGTGATAAGGACATTCGTCAGGGCAGTTGTAGAGTCAAAGGAGACAAGGGGAAATATACAAGAGATGTTGCAAAGACAAAATCAATAACTCTTGGCAACAGATTGGGGGTGAGAGAAAATGAGGAGTCAAGGATGATGGCTGTAGCGGTGGCAAGCCCAAGTAATGGGAAGGACAATGGGACTTCAGCCAGTATCAGACGAGGACTAGATGGAAAGATTATGAGTTAAGTTTTGGACATGTTGAATTTAAGTTGTCTATAGATCCCATTTGAGGATTCCAAAAGGTAATTGGATATGGGAGTTAGGAGGTTAGAAAGAGGGCTTAATAAGTAGATTTGAGAATCATCAACATAGAAATGATAATTGAACCCATGAGAGATGATGTAATCACTAAGTGAAATAATAACAAAGAAGAAGAGAAAAGGGTCTAGGAAACAGCCTTGGGGATACCCACTTTTATCAGGTTTGATGCTGATGAAGACCCAGAAAAGGAAACTGAGGAGCGATCAGACAGGTAGGAAAACCAAAACCTTCAATGGGTCCCTGCTGTCTCTAGAATACAAGACTCAATCTGGCTCTAGCGTGTATTTCCAGACTTATTTCATAATTAACTCTTTCATTCACTCTCTTCCAGTCAAACCAAACCACTTCCTTCTCCACAAACTTGAAATTCTATCTACCACCTCTGGCATTTGTACCGGCCATGCTTAGATAGTGTTCCTTCCTCACCTCATCTTTCAAATCCTAATCCTTATAAATATTTAATGAGCTGAATTAAATCATTATGTCCAGAATAATTTGCAACTCAGTCTTAGCAATTTTTCATCAGATCAGCAGCAAAAGATGCTTTGGAAGTTCCTATGGTTTTAGTGAAGATAACTCCAAGATTTAGAACTGGAAAACCTATGACCTGGGAGCTTGTAGGATCTGCATATCTATAGGGAGAGATATTGTCAGCTGCCTCACCAGCCTTAGATGGAGGTTGGGCTCTTGGAGAGTCCAAAAACAGGTCATCCATCTATATTAGAACCTTTTACATTTTGACAATTTAAATCTATTTAAGATAGAATTCTACAACCCAAGACTTGTTGCAATGGTGGATTTAGTAGTTTACATAATGGTTGGTTGAGATCTGACATACAAGTCAAGGACAGATCCAGGAAGACTGATAACTTCCTCTAACCTTGGAAGAATCCTCAGAAACTAGGCCATGATGACTTTGAATACTGAGGACAAGCTTTATAAAATGCAACCAGGGAAAGTAAAATAAAAAGTGATAGTAAGGAGACAGGGAACCTGGGACACAGCAAGGCCATAGCGGAGAGGGGACTTCCCTATGGTTCAACAGCTGAGGGCAAAGAGGAAGAAACCTATAAATGGGTAGCTTCCCATCTTAACTAATTATTCTAGCTGCTAAATTCAGTTGTTTCTATGCTGCTGAAGGAGGGTAAGTATTATCAGTATCCTGATTGTCTATAATGAATGTCTATACCGTGGTGCAAAGTTGCAGTCTCCTTGCACTGATTAACAGTTCTCTCTTTGCATCTCAACAACACCATTCTATCTTTATCATTTGTGTTCACTGAAATGACCTATTTTCTCCATTATCAGTGGAGCACGCTGGCGCACGCGCACGCAGACACACACACACACACACACACACAAACACAATGGCTATGGTCTCTTGTTTATTTGTGGAGTATCCTGCTTCCACAATCTCCCCAATTAGATTATTTCAAACTAAAGGTCTCAATTTGTGTCCCATTTTTATAAGGACCATTCAATATTTGTCACCCATTCCCAAGATAATTGAATTTCACTCCTTCCTACATTGCTATCTGGCCACCTCCTTTCCAGATGCCTCACAGTCCACACTAGGGATCAGTCATGCCCTGAAGTCCCACTTTCCTGGTTGGTGACTAATTCCATTTCGGAAAAGCCCTAAACATGATTCACTACATTCCAGCCTCCCCAGATACCTTTTCCACAGCCTTCTTGCCAACTGAGACTTTAATTGTGGAACCATGAACCATGATCAATATCCCATTCTTCTCTTGTCCCTAGATAGGATGTGTCAGCCTACTCCCCCATAGCTCCATTCAACATCCCTATAAGTTTCTGGATCAAAGTGTGTCTCCCCAGTCTGTACCCATACATGTATGTCATTTCTCCAATTTAGCACATAAGCTCCTTGAGGGCAAGAACTCTCTTTGTTTTTGTGGGTATATCCCCAGCATTTTTTGCAATGCTTAGCAAATAACAGGAGCTGAAAGAATGCTTTCTCTTCTCTCTTCTGACCCTCTCAACAAAATCTTAACCCTGAACCATGAGTTTAGTGAACACTAAGTGATACAGATTAACTTAGAGACGCCTTTTCAGCAGATCAGAGCCTACAAAACTCAAATCTGATAGATGAAAATCTCATGCAAAACACTGCAACTCTGCAGTGTTGGACACCCAATTATAGTTGACCTGATGTGATGGGGGTCTAGCTGTGCAGAGAACCTCAGATGTCATTTCTCCACGTGGAAGACAATGGGTAGCTTTCTTGAAGGAAAGTCAACATGATATGTAAGGAAAGTGCCTTAGAAAAACTCTAGTATACTTAGGCATTCTTTAACTGGCTCTGATCATCAAACTACATGGTGAGTGAAAGGCTCTTTAACTGCTTGCAGAGGTGTCCAAAATGCCTTTGTTTACTTCCTCCATCCCTCTGTCTCAGTGCTTTTTGGGGATGTCAGTGACTTCTCTCATGGTGCCTGGTGAGAGACAATGCTGTAAAGAGAGAGGCCTTGAAGCTTTTCCCTTCTCTGGGGTCATGTAGTCCTTTGAAAGGGAATCAGTCCTTGGTCTCTGCATTTATTCTTTTTTATTTTAGGTAAAGTAAGTGGAACCTCTAACTTTGTGAATTTGAAATGTCCAGAGCATGTCTCAGTCTCCCAGAATCTGAGAGTCTGAGTTTTAAGCCAGCGTGGCATTGATGCCCAGAAGAGCACAGAGTGACCTTCAGGATGAATAATAATCAGATGCCTAGCCCAGGCATATCCTAGACAAGCATTCATCTAGCCTTAGTGCTGCCCTTGGATGTGAACTTTGTGTTCACACCATTAATGTTAGGTAGGAATGGAGGCAAGTGGAGATTACTCCCCACCTCCCCCAGGAGACAGAAATAGTAAAAGGGAAAGAACGATTCCTGAAGTACTGGTGATTTTTTTTTTACATTTGTTCTTGCAGCATCTCCAAAATAATTATCCCTTTGTAAAAAAAAAAAAGATATCAAGGCTTTAAATGGAACTGAGAAGCTAGTCATCTAACAATAAAAACAATACAGCTAATTGAGGCTCAAACTAATAGTAGCAGAGAAGAGAGAACCCCTACAAACCCATCATGGCCCTCTAGAACCATGATGAGGAAACATAACAGCCTGACACATACATACTCACAACCCCAACATCACTCTTCTTGCTACTTTTATTCCTGGGTCCCTTGGTCCTCAGTGATACACTCAAGATATGGCCTACAATCAACAGATTCTCCCTTACCTTCTAGAGTCATTATTGGTCCTCCCCTACCCCCTTACCCTTGCCATGTCTCACCTAAAGCCTTTCTTTCCCAGTTCCTAAACCTATGAATGATATAGATGAGTTTGAAATTCAGGCCATCATGAAATCTAGGTTCCAGCAAAACTATCCCTAGTGCTTCTTATTAGAAGAAATAAAACCTTTAAGTCTGCCACCCATGCCCCAGGTCCCTAGCTACTTCAAGGCTTCTATTACCACTTCAAAGGTTTACTGGTAAATATTTAACAACTGGTTCTTTGTGGAGAAGGGATATACATACAACATACTTTTTAGTTTAATCTGAATTATTAAAATTTTCTGCACCATTTTCTTAAGCCTAAACAGTCAACCAAGTCCTGATCTGTAGCATTTGCTGACTTCTTAGATACAACAGAGCTGGTACAAACTGCTTCCAGCACACTCCTGCAAATATTCATCTGCTATAGAAAAACAAAAGTTTTGGGATTCAGGGAAATGGCTTGTTTCTGGCTGTGGCTTAAGGGAATGACCCACATCATAATTAAGTTAAGGGTTCAAGAGCTTCTATTTCCAACTGGGCTTCAATGAGGTTTCCTATACACTAATGAGAAGACTTGAATGAATCTAGGGGATAAGGAGACAAAATTCCCTCAGCAATCCAGATTGTCCCTTACCTTCTATCCTATCTCCAAAATAGGATTCTTCAAGATCAGGACAGATGGCCCAAGGCTGCTCTCTTAAATGATGGCACCTGGCAACAAGCCTCCTCCAGTTTGGCTCACCCCTCCTGGGAAAAGAATGCCAAGTGTTGCTTCTGACCCAGACCTCACTTAACCCTTCTGATGTCCTGGCTCTGTTGGAGCACAGCTTGATAGCCACATAAGCACACACCTACTTGACTGGAAATCAATGCAGACTCATTTCTCTGTCTTCAAACCCTTCCATGGTCTGCTTTCTTCAAGGAGATATTTGCATCTACATTCTTATCACTGAATGACTTTAACAACTTACCTCAAAATTCCGTGCTGATGTTCCATTTGACCAAGAACTAGTAGATTTCTGAGTATTTAATCTTGAAAACCAACCCAGTCTAGGTCTAGCCTTGTGGGAGTAATCCCCAGTTTCATCCTACTCCATGATCCTGAATGAAAGCAGTCTGAGATAAGTATGCCACAGATAATGCTTAAATTCATTTCAACAATTAAACAAACACCAAGTTCTTACCACATTCAGAGAGTATGCTAGGTATCAGGGGAAATACAAACTTGTAATAAGACATGGCATCCAGGGAAACCTGGAAAGAATTGTATGAAATGATGCAGAGAGAATTGAGCAAGAACCAAGAGAACAGTATATAACAATACCACCACTAGAAAGACAAACAACATGAAAAAAACTTAAGTCTGATGAGTGCAATAACCAAAACATTCCAGAGGACTGGAATGAAGAATCATTGTACTCACCTCCTGCCAGAAACGGAATGGACTCAACATATAGAATCAGACAAACATTCTCGGGCATGGCCAATGAAGGAATTTGTTTTGTGTGACTACCCGTATTTGTTACAAGACTTTTGTTTTATTTTCATTTTTCATTAAAGGGGAATGATGAAAAAGAGAAAAAAATAAATACTTGTTAATTTTTCTTAAAATCACATAACCTCTTTGTCTCAATTTCCTTATTAGTGAAAAAGTATAACACTTGCATTACCTACCTCAAAAGTTTTCAGTGAGAATAACACTTTGTAAATCTCAAAATGGCATAGACATGTGATTGTTTATTAGTCAAATTAGACATACTCTGTATTATTACCCACTCCACCCCCAAACTGCTAGTTACTCCCCTCTGGTATTATTCATAATCTCTAACTAGCCCAAATAAAAGTTTTCAAGCTAAAGGGACCAATCAGAGAAGATCATAATTATGTGGATACAAGATAGGGTGCATCTCATCGCTATTATCTTTTTTACCACTGAGGCTGTACCAAAGATATTTTCAGTGAACTGACAGAGGATGTCACATTCAGATATGTTTATTTAACTCTAAATCATTATTTCATCCAGTTCTGCAATAATCCATAGAATATTAAACACAAAAGAATACTAGCAGGATAGTAACTTTCCCAGACTGATTTCTATCTGAGTCTCCATCAAAAAGGTCATAAGGAATGAGATGACTATAGTCACTAATATCTTTTTAATATTAAAGTTTTCAAAGCAATTTACATAAAGTAATCTATATAGAGGATGCTGAAGCTTGACTCCTCATTATTCTAATGAGAGAGTTCACTCTTAGAAAGCCAACATTCCCAGTCTTCAGCAATCTAAACTTTATATGTCATGGTATTTCTTCTGGAATGGGTCAGGTTATTTTTTCATAGAACATATTTACTATGGCTAATGATTGAATATTGGATAATATCCACAGTAGAGAAGAATAGTTAGCAAATTCAGAAATAGGAAATTCAATTAATTTTGAAAGATGTTTATTTGAAAGGTTGAAATTATATCCCCTAATTATAGATGTTAACATATTAAGGTCTGACTTTCTGCTGTGGAATATAATGGGCACAAGGTTCAAAAATATCTCTGAGAAATTTTAGCATATTTACATTTTTTCTTAGGGGGAAATGTCTTTAATGAAAACTGGATATCTTATTAAAATATTCTATACTTTGTTGTTTCTTTAATTTCTTTAATGTATAATACTGCCTCCAACAATACATGTTGCCACCTATTCATGATCCTCCATCCTATTCTCCCACAAAAATATGCTTGGAGTTTGACCTCTACCTCTCATGATACTATGGATACCAATGGAATATGCGGGTTGCCTATTGTTCAAACTTCACTCGTGTTTCCTGACAATCCCAAATCATTTTTGAGCTATACAGCTCTCCGATGACATCTTTTTTACACCATTTCTTCTGTATAATTTGTGCTTGATAACACATTGTATCCCAGTCCACCATTTACCTCTCCATTATCTTTGAGCAATCTTCAACTTCAATTGTAGTATTGACGGTTACATGATTCATAATTATACAGCATCACCAGGAGAAGATAAATTATTCTTTAAAAAAGCAAGTATGATCAAAATAAATATAATTAGACTTAATAACAGAAGCATAAACAAAGTTCTAATTTTTTAATTTGCTAATTGGTCTTCCTAGCTGCAGACCACTGCTAGTGTTTAGTCTAAGTCATGATATATTCATGTATTCGTAGAACAAATATTTATTGGATACCTATGAAGTTTCCAGCACCATGCTAGGTACTTTGGCAGGCAGGAAGAAATATAACATGTGCTCTTGGCTCTCACTAAGATTAGTCTCACGAGAGAGAAAAAAATTAAGAGAAAATGTAAAAGTTCTATTAGCCAGTAAACATTTATTAAGTACTTTCTATATGCCAAGCACTGTACTAAATCCTAAGAATAAAAAGAAAGTCAAAAGACTTTTGACTTTCTGGTTTTGTCACAGTGAAACCCTCCTTTTGAGGAGCTCACAAACTAACTGGGCAGCCAAAATGCAAACTATGTGCAAATCAAGTTATCTACATGATAAATAATTGGAGATAGTCAATAGAGGGAAGGCACTAAGGGGGATTAGGAAAGTTTTCTCAGAGAAGATCAGATTTTATCCAGGACTTGAAGGAAGCCAAAGAGACCAGGAGGTGGAGATGAGGAGGGAGAGAATTCCAGGCATGCAGAACAGAGGGTAAAAATTACTACTTTTTATATATCAAACAGCATCACTGGTCACTGGATCACGGAGTATATGTGGGGATTGGGAAGTAAGGTGTATGAAAACCAAAAGTGTGTAGAGGAGTAGGTTACAAAAGGCTTTGAACACCAAACAGAGGATTTTGTTTTTTATTCTTGGAGTCATAGGGAGTCACTAGAGTTTATTGTGTAGGAGAGTGACATGGCCAGGCCTGTGATTTAGGAAGAATTCTTTAGCAAATAAGCCAAGGAAAGGCTGGAGTAGAGAGATTTGTCACAGTGAAACCAGCCAGCAAGCTACTGCAATAGTCCAGGTACATGGCGAGGTGGGCCTCTCTCAGGGGGGTGGATGAGGAGAGAAGAAGGGCATGTGCAAGAGACATTGGAAGGGTAAAATCACTAAGACTTGTCAGTATATTAGATATGGGAGAGGTGAGAGTGAAGAGTTGAGGAAAGCATCTAGTTTGTTGCAAGCCTGGGTGACTACAAGGTTGGTGGTGTCCTAGAGGGTTGTGTTTTGCCTTTGACCATGACATCAGGGAGGTGATGACATGACTTTCAGTTGACTTTGATTTGAGTGAAGAAGAGCTGTGCAAGGTCACCAGCCTCACTTTCTTCTCCAAAGCCTTCTGGGTCCAGTGGCTAAATATTCATCAAGATGATTGGAGATGGCCCAGGATGCAATGGGAGACCCTGGTTCTTTTAGGCTAAAATCTTTTCAGGTTCTCAGTTTGAGTGAGAAACCACCCATTGTGAATAAGCTTCTTTAAGTAAGTACTCAAGGGATGGCTCCTTTAATAATTTTTTTAATCAAACTGAGAGAAGACACTCAGGGTTCCTGGCCAAAAGAGAAATAGTTACTATTTTGTATTTGCATTCACTCTGTGCTAGGAGAGCAGGGACCTATAGTCCAATCTATGAGCTCCAGAGTGAATTAGATGTAAGACTTGGTCTTTGAGGGATAAATTTAAACCCAAAGGAAAAAAAGGCAGCCTAGGGAATTTAAGAAGATAGAAAAGTTCTGGACAGGTTGAGTTTAAGGTGTCAAATAAACAGTTGGAGAGACAAGACTCTCCAGGCTAGATAAGGACTTCTGAGAATCATTAATGCAGAGGTGATCACTGAATCCATGGGATTCAGCCAGGTCCTGATGAGAACACCAAGTAGAAGAGTAAAAGGGAAGAATAGAAGAGTCTCAGAACAGAGTCCTGGGGACCATCCATGGCTAATGGTTATAACCTGAATGAAGATCCAGAAAAGGAAATTGAGGAGTAGTTCAATCAAAAGTAGAGGAAAGGAATAAATATTAGAATTATGGGTGTTGAGCACAGGAAAATCTAACTGGTGGCTAGTAATCTAGAGAGGCAAAGTTATCAAGGAAAGCTTCATGAAACAGCATTTTGAAGAATGGGTCTGAAATTAGATGGGAGGCATTGTAAGGAATAGGGGATTCCAGGTAGGGGGAAAAGCAGTCCAATTAAAGGCACAGAAACAAGAAAATGTGGAAAGTATTTGGAGGAAAAGTGAGTGGTTCAATTTGGCTGGAATATAGGGAGACTGAAGGGGAAAAACAAGAGATAAGATAGCAAAAGCATCATTTACTATCCTTGTCATGATATATTTTAAGTAAGAGAGGAAAATCTGTTTTTACTTGGTCAGATCTGAAATTCAATGAATGATCCTAAATTAGAATGACTAAATTATGGGGAATTAATTCCAGTTTTAAAATTCTTAGAGTGGGCCTGACTTCAGTTCTCTTGTTACCTTAGGTTCAATTTAGGAATGATTGGGAATGAAATGAAACATTAGTAAATCACTGAACAGTTAAGGAAAGATTTACTTTACCCTAACACAGCAAAGAAATGCAACAAGGAATATAATGCCACTTAGCTACTACAGATGCAGCCTCCTTGTCTCCATATGGAATGTGCATCTGGCCAGCTGGACAGGGTGTTGCCAACAGCAGTGGTCTTCAATATCTAGCTAGCCAGAAGGGGTGGACTGGAGGGTAAAACCTTTACACTCTTAGGTCAAAAGGAAATTGTGTCAAGAGAGTCAGGGGTCAGTTAGGTCCTAGGGACAGATATGTCACCTTTTTTGTTCAGTCATTTCAGTTGTACCTGACTCTTCATGACCTCATTTGGTATTTTTTTTTAGCAAAGATACTGGAGCAGTTTGCCACTTCCCTCTCCAGCTAATTTTACAGATGGGGAAACTGAGGCAAACAGGGTTAAGTGACTTGCCCAGAGTCACACCACTAGTAAGTGTCTGAGACCAGATTTAAAATCAGGAAGATGAGTCTTCCTGACTTAAGGCCCAGCATTCTATTCACTGTACCACCTAACTGCCCCTTGTCAGCTTTTGGGGAAAACTTAATCCCTATTGGAAGGAAGAGAGGAACAACATTGATTCTGATCACAAAATCCTTGGCCTAATATGTTTCTGACTTGTTTCTAGGCTTCCCTTGTGTTATTGACTTTACCCTTCAAAAGAAAGAACTTGAGATGGGGAGCTTGAGGAGGGGTGTCCTGTGCCTGTCTCAGGCCCATAGATATTATGGCTGAGACCCAGACTAATTCTGCTCCAGTTCCAGACCTTTGGCAATATAAAGAGACTAGATACACACTACTTCAGGGCCAGTGTTGGCTAGCTTTATAAGGATAAGTCAATGCTGTTGTTGACACATGAAGCTTCAGTGGTCCCGCTGAATTGATCAAATATAAACCCAATTTCCTATCTGCAGGCATGGATACACTAACAAATTGCATTAGGGGGCTTTTTAACCAAAGCTCTTAAGAAAGAGGATAACGGGGGGAGGGGGGGTGAACATCTGGGGATAGCAACTGAAATACATGTTAGTTGGCATAAGCTCAGCACAAACAGCAGCTACTACCTTAAAACTTTCCTGATTCTCCCCACTCTACCCCAGTTCCTCCCCTTTTTTATTCCTTGCACTTATTTTGCATATATTTCTCATAAGTAAGGGAATTGAACTCTGAATGTCTTGAATCTAATTACAGAAAATAAGGGGCCAATAACAAGTCACGAAACTAAGTGTCAAAATATGGGCCATACTCAGTAATCCCTTTATGAAGTATTCACAAGCTCCTTGGGTAAACTGGAAAGAGATTCCACTGCTGAAGTAATGCTTGGTTTTTCCTCCTAGAAGACCCTTTAAAAAGACAGTAGAACAATTTAAGAGTCAGCCAGTTTGAGTGTATCCAGTCAGGAAAAGATTTGAGGAGGAGCCTAGCTCCAGATTAGCTGCCTAGAAGACCTGGGAAGCTAGAGAAAGGGAGCCTAGAACTGAATGAATAGAAGTACTTATTAATCACTCAGTATATGCAAAGTACTGTACTAAGTATTGAGAATGCAAATAGAAAAGCAAGACAGTCCCTCCTCTCAAAGAGTACACATTCTAATGAAAGAGACAACATATTTGGGAGTTGATGGAGGTAGCTGTTGTAAGGAGCTGGGTCAGGACTCTAGAAGTGAGTCTGTGTTAGTTAAGTAGAAGTATTAGGAGAGATACTGTATTGCTTACCTCCAACCCACCCCAGACTGTAGCTACACCCCAAGTATAGCATGCTTTCTGGACTACAGCCTAATTCAGCATTCACAAATTTGCAGTTTGGGTGCCCAGGGAAGTAAGTGCTTCTATTTTCAGGATTCTAGAGTTGCCCTTTGGGTCCAAATCTCCCAAAATTATACTGCACAGGTCATCAGTGAGTGTTCCCTTAATAGTCAGCCAGAATGCACAATGAGCTCAAGCAAGGGCATTTACTAAAATGCCATAGTAAAAGAATACCTTCAAAACATTTCCTCAACAAACATGAGGTGTGCTGTCTCACAAGTATTCACAGCATGTAGAGGAAGTGTACATACATGAAGCACATTTAATGTGACCAAAACAATTCTTGACTTTAGGTTATTTAGGTTCATTCTCTTCTCCTAGAGTACTCTCCATAGCTCATCTCTTGATTGCCAGAGCCACTCTCCCTGGCATCTATTGTTGACTCTCTTCTTTGCTGCCAAGGGCCATATACTTTCAAGCTGCTTCTTTTTGGATTTGAGTGACTGCCTTTCTAAGTCAGTACCTGGAGAATATATGTCTACACCCTCAAATGGATGCATGTTAGCTCTCAATGAGGTGGAAAGTGGAGTTGAGTCCCAAAGGGCTCACAATTTTGAGACCAGGTGCCTAGCTGTGCAGTTAGACAGGAATGATCTACTCCAGGGAAAGTATGCATAGAGGATTTGACTACAGCAATATAACTGTCAAATAATAACAAAGATGTCCTCAAGAGTTCAGGGAGAAGAGGAACCTTTCATGAGACAGAAGGACAAAAGCTCATTTGATTCAGATTTTCAGTGTGAGTATAGACCATGAAAGCAAGGTCTCAGATGACATGACCACTACCTTCCAGAGTTTCCCCCTCTCCTGCAAAATAGGTTAGACACTTTTTTTTCCTTAAAAGGAGAAAAAGCTGTCCCAGCATTTTATTGACCTGGGGGATATGGATCAAATTTTGCTGCCTTTGACACAGCTTTTTGGTAGCTTCTGGCCAAACTGACATGCTTTCTTAACTGTCTAAAGGCATAAAAATACCCAGACACATGAAGTCAGGACCTTCAGTTAAGGCAGATGTCTTAAGGGGCACCTACAAGTTGCCAAACCTCATCCTGCTAAACAGACACATTCCCATAAAATGGCAAGGGATTCCTTACCTATGCAAGCTGGGTTCTGGAGTAACCTTATTGAATACTCTTTTAATGTTATCACTAAGGTTTTATTTCTTCAGTTCCTTGCATGATCAGCATTTAGCAGAATCTCTAGTCTCCCTCAGCATTCTCTTAACCTTTCTTTGAATATGCTTCAAGTTGTGAAGGTCCTTTCTAGGATGAATGCAATACACTAGATTTGGACTGATAGTGAAGAATAACACAGGTCTATCACCTCAATTATTCTGAACAATACGTTCATCTTAATGTAACAACCTTCATTTCTTTTGGCTGCTGAGTCATACTCTTGAGTCATGTGGAAATTGCATTAAAGTTCCCTTGGTAACTCACTAAAACCCTCACTTTTAAAAAGATAAACTATTGTCTAGCTACATCTTCTCTATCCTATAATATATAGTTGTATTTTTTAACTCAAGTGCAGGATATTACACTATTTTTGTCTATATCTATGATTGTATGACAGAAAAGTTGTAATGTGGAAACTCCTTCTAACTATGTAGACAAAAAAATTCCTCTATATTTTATAATTTTAAAGAGTTGTCTGGACCACTGAAACTTTAAGTGACTTGTTTAAATGTCATATTACTAGTATATTTTAGAAGCAAAGCTTGAACCCAGTTATGAACAATTAAGGCTAGTCTTTCTTGATGACATACTTCTCACCAATTATGAAAATTATCATGTCTACAAACATAAAATTATTGAGGATATTGTTTTTAGCAAGTGGATTGGTCCTTTTATGGATTATCTGTGGCAATAATAATAATAATAACTAGCATTTATATCGTTCTTTAAGGTTCACAAAGTGCTTTGAAAATATTATCTCATTTTGTCCTCACAACAATCCTGAGGAGTAGATGCTGTTATTACAGATGAGGAAGCTGGAGCAGTTCATATGACTAGTAAGTGTCTGAGGCTAGATTTGAACAAATATCTTCCTGATTCCAGGTCCAGGACTCTGTACATTATGTGGTCTAGCTATCTCATTAAAATCCATCGTATAGTATATGGTCCATTGTCCTAGCCTGTGAAGATTCTTTGCATCCTAACTCAGTCATCCAGTAGACTATCTCTTCTAGTTCAATATCATCAGCAAATTTGAAAGGAATCCTATGTATGCCTTCATCTAACTTATTGACTAAAATATTGACTACCATAGGGCTAAGAAGGAAAATTTCCATGAAAACCTCATTATAAGTAGACAGCAATTCATTAATGATTTCTTTGGATCATTCTATTGGTTATGATTAAATATAATAATATTTTCATCTACCTCATATTTCTTTAAAGAAATTATGAAAGACTGTCTAAAAGAGATATTTTGGAACCCTTCTTAGAGCTCCAAATGCATAAAATAAAATATATAACATTTTAAAGAAAAGCAATTATATTAAAATACAGATATCAAACTTTCTCCAAAAGTTCAGGTTAAGAAACTTTCATCTAAGGTTATGATAAAATCCATATATAATTGTTGTATCTAAGACATTCCCTTAATTCTTTGGTCTAGCACTCAAACAGATAGAGGAACTATGTAGGTCCCAGTGTAACAACTGCCTCCATGAATGCTCATTGCAACTCATCTATAACTGAGTAGATGGACCTAGAGAATCACCTGAAGAACATAAAAACTAAGCAACTTCCTCAGAGTCACATAGCTAGTAAGTGGTAGGGATGGATTGGAATCCAGGTTTCTTTGGGCTCCAAACCCAACATTCTATCCAACAGGTTACACTGCCTCTATACTAGTCCAGGAACCCTTTTGAAAAAGGAATTGTGATTAGTCTAAGCTGACTACTTCTTGATGAACACTTGTTGGCTCTTAGTGATCGTCACTTCTGTATCTAAGTACCCACAAACCATCTGTTTCTATCATATCTTTCCAGATATAAGTAAACTTACATTTAAAAATATGAACTTCCCAAACAACCACAGTCAATGATAATTTTTCATTTTTCTAAAGAATGTTCCACTTTGTCATCATCATAGCATCCTAGAGACTGGGTGCTAAAAGGGACCTTGAAACTCATCTAGTCCCACCCCCTCATTTCATAGATGAGGAAATTGAAGGAAAGACAAGTGAAATGACTTGACCAAAAACATGCAATTAACAAGTGCTAGAGCTGAAATCTGAACTCAGTTCATCTGATTTTAAATTCAAGACTCTTGATTTCACCATGTAGCAATTACATGAGTTTTTTAAAATATCATATTTGGGTAAATATATTTCCCTCCATGGTCTCTATTTAGAGAATAACATCAAGGAAAATATGTATGTGGTTTTTTTTTTACTTGCATGGTCTCTTCCCAATACTCCTAATGTTTTGTTGCTTTGAAACAACAAAAAAAAATAGCTACCAATGAAATCCCCAATGGCTTCTAAATACATTAGCCAATTTCGCATCTATAGAGTAAGTTTATATCTCTTTTTCTGAGCTGCATTAACAGAAGGAATTCTCTCATACAGAGGGGTCATTATGCCAATGAAATAATGGGTTAAATCCCTAATGCATAAATGAGGTAGCTAGATAGCCCCATGTACAGTGTTAGACAGAGAGTTAGGAAGCTCAGATTTCCAATTTGGCCTCAAACACTTAATAGCTGTTTGACCCTCAGCAAGAAACCTACCCTTTCTACCTCAGTTTGCACATCTGTAAAAATTAGGACAATGATACCATCTATCTCTGAGGGTTGCTGTGAGGATAAAATGAAATAACATCTATAAAGTGATTTGAAAGCATTAAAGCATTATATAAATACTATTGTTATTGTTGCTATTGTTACATCTTTTGCTTTTTAATATCACATTCTTTTCTGAACATATTCCTCCTACATCTCCTACAGAGAAAGCCATTCCTTTTGTGATCTTGATGAGGGTGGGTATCATCATGTAAGAAGGATGCATGCAGTTGACTAGCCAATACTTGTCACTAAACCTTTTTACTGAACTCCCTGCTCCTATTATTTCTGGAGATTTAATTAGACACATCCTGCTATGATAATTAGTTATCTTTAATGATTTGGGGATACTATAATAGCCTCTCAGGTCCAGTGGTGTCTACCAGTGCTACTTTATTGAGTATACTTAAATCAGATGAAAAGTTAGGAGTATAATCACAAATATTCAAAGCTCCAAATGCTGTGTAAGTTATAAATACATTCTCACTAAATGGAATTTGCTATCCTAAAGGAATTTGCTATTCTAACAAAAATCACAGGTCTTTGACTATTGATGTACAGGTGAGATACTATGCTAGGTTGACAAATACAAAGGTTCATAATAATTATAATATGTCATTCCTAACATTTAGGCAGAGGTTTTGTTCTCTGTCCTAATTTAAGTCTATGTTTAACCCTTGGTTTCTTTAAATTCAAGGCAAAAGTCAGGATACAGGAAATGTTTTGGTATAAGGAGGAAGTAGATTGCAAGATGGCTGCGTAGAAGCAGCAAAGCACCACAGCTCCCACACAAACACGCCAAAAAACTCATAAAATGGGATGCTAAACAGATTTTCAAGCTCCAAAACTCTCCACCAGACAGAAAGCACTACAGGCAGCGCAGCAGGCGGGGCTCTTCTCAGCAGTCTGGGACCCTCAGCCGAAACCCAGCTGGCTCAGGCCCTGGGGCATTGGGCGGGAACCTCTGCTATAGGAGAGCAGATCCCCTGCACTGGAGGCACAGTTACCACATTTATCAGGCCAGAAGACAAAAAGGCTAAGAGAAAGGTCAGTGGATTTTGCTAACTGGGGAGGAGAAGAGCGGGTCCTGCCAAACTGCTCCCAGGGCAAGGAGGCAGCGGGAGGCGGCTGTACCAGCAGGACCGGCTGAGAGCCACAGCAGCCCCCATTGGGCTGCTTCAAAGCCCTCGGCCTGCAGATAGCAGGGGGGCTGACGCGACCCATC
>CM053593.1:97214787-97252421 GCA_028646575.1 Pseudocheirus occidentalis | reverse complement strand
ACAGTGGGATCAATGTTCTGGGCTGGGGGGTAGGGGCAAAAAGGGGAGAAAATTTGTAACTCAAAACCTTGTGGAAATGAATGATGTAACCAAGAAAATAAATTAAGATTTATAAAAAAAGAAGGAAGTAGATTATTCTGGTTTTATTATATATGTCTTACAGAAGAAGAAATACAGGCACATAGAGATTAGGTGACTATTCAAGATCACATAGTCTGACTGCAAATCCAATACTACTATGACTACATTTGTGATGCAAAATGCAAAACTTTCCTACTTACCACAAATTAAGTTTAGTGAGGCAAGGATCAGAACTCAAAAAACAGAAATCACACATAAAACATCAGAATAAAGGCAGATTTGACATTGTAGACCAGGTAAATGTAGGAAGGAAGAAGGTGTCTAATGCATTTTTTTCCTTTGTAAACAAATGCTTAGAGAAACTTCTGTGGAGCTTAATTGCTTTCAGTATCTATAATTTGAAATGAAAACAGAAATTTTAAGGTTTGAGATAAGAGTTGTAGATATCCAGGGGTTGGGTCTAGTGGTGCAGTGGGTTTGGGGAGAAATGATCTTCAGGATGCAGAACTGATATTTGTTTCATTAAATTGATATGTCAAGGTATCAGCACTCCTTTATAAAACATTGCAGAGAAATGGGATGGGAAATGCCAATCTTTTACCATCATTCTGTGAGTGAAACTGCCTGTTTCCCTTTCCTTTTGCACTAAGGAAATGAGAATGGAGAAGGTACTTGGTAAACGATAGAGGAGTCTACTCACAGTACTGGAGACTTAGAATGGAACTGCTTTCTAATGTGTGTAATGTGTGGGAAATGTGTGGTAACGGTGCTTGCTGCTTGAATTAACTTCTCTTTGTTTATCTGGAATTCTGTTTTCAGCAAATATCCTTTGTTTTATTATGAGGTAGCATAATTTATTCCGGTTTGATCTTGGGAGAGTCAGTAGTTTTACCTATATGTTCACTTATAGAATATAAATTTCTTGTGCTCAGTAACTGTATCATTTCTGTCCCCTACACCTAATACATGATTGGTACATAAACATCAGAGCAACTACGTGGTAGAGTGGATAGAGTGCTAGAACTGAAGTCAGGAAGACTCATCTTCCCAAGTTCAAATCCAAGCCCAGATACCTACAAGCTGTGTGACCCTGGGCAAGTAATTTAACCTTGTTTGCCTCAGTTTCCTCATCTATAAAATGAACTGGAAAAAGAAATAGCAAACCACTCCAGTACCTTTGCCAAGAAAACCCCAAATAGGGTCATAAAGAGTCAAACACAACTGAAAAACAATTGATTAGCAACAATAACACAAAAATGTTGCTTAATAGTTTTTTTTAAATACATAAATTTGACTGAGGTAGATTGTTGACCCAACCTTAGCTTTTATCCTTCTTCCTTCTAGATTTAACATTCAGAATTACAGTGACCTAGAAAACAGCAGGAAATCATAACATGATTTCACATCTAGCTGTATATGGAATATTGAAGGGAATGAATAGACACAGTTTTCTAAAAGGCACAGTTACTTAATATTTACTTACCTGTGGGCCTTTTACCCAAAATGTTATAAATGAAAACAAATGTTTAATCAGGCCTCATAGGGATTGTCAGTCTCAAAGGTAAGGATTTATTTAAACACTACATTGAAAGGCATCAAACTGAGGAGATAGAGAAGAGAGGGGTCTGTTTCTCTCACCTCCTTTCTGGATAACTTGACCTTCAGGAATGGCACATGCCAGACTTTAATTTTTCTCCAAATATTATATCTGCTACAAGATTGAACACTTCTTGAAGGCAAGGACTGATGATTACAATACCTGTATTTGAATCCTAGATTTACCACCAAATATGCTGTGTGACCACAGGTCAATTAGTTGTCTGAGTTTCCACTTTTTCATTCTTTAAATGAGAATAATGATTCTTGCACTACTGGTCTGACATTGTTATGAATAAAACACTTTGTAAAACACTACATAAATGAGATAGTATTAATCTTTGTATTTGTCACAGTCAAAAACCTGTGATTTTGTCAGGTTAGTAATTCTTTTTATGGACGCCATTATTAATGGAAATGTATCTATAATTTATAGCATTAGAGCATTTCTGGAGGCTCAGGAAAATTGTGGCTTATCCACGGTCAGTCAGATATCAAATATCAGAGGCATGGTTGAAGTTTGGGTCCTTTTGATCTTTGCCATGTCCAGTGTATATGTCACACTGCCCCAGCCAATAATAGAAGTATAATTCATGATTAATTAAGGGAATAAAGTGTGCAAGGTTGCAAGGGCTTCCAAAATTTTCCCTCTATTTCCCTTCTCCTTTATCACCTGTATGATAAAAATCTGTATGTTTTTCAAAGCCTTGCTCAAAACTCTCCTCCTATGGGAAGCCTTCCCTAACTTCCAATCTACTGGACACCCTAATTAACACTTATGACTCAATGCAAAAATATTATATGTTTTTATAGTACTCATGTGGTCAGAATATCCCCCATAGTGTTACATTTGCTTTAAAATTATTCTCCAATTATTTTTCTGTTTGCCCTGTCTTCCCAAATACAATGTAAGCATTTTGATTTTAAGACCTCAAAATTTATGTTTCTCTTGTATTCCCTAATGGGTTTAGTATTATGCAGCATGAATAGCAAGTACTTAATAAAATACTTACTGAATGACTGAGCATATTCTTCAGTAAAAAGTATTCTTTTGCTGTCTCATCGTATCTCCATTTAGTACCAAGTTTTGAGAGGCAGCATGAATACGGCAATAGATAACTAAGACAATAAATTATAGAATGCAGTGATCTGATCACTGGAGGGAGTTACTGCACCAACATCATAGGCCTTGATGCTCTGTCCTCTAGTACCAAGGGCGATGGAAAGGTCCCTCGGGTCAGTGTTGTTGATAACTATTTAAGGCTTTTAAAGCATCAGTATGAAGATTCCTGGTAAGCTAAGGATTGTTACTTTTAGGTACATTGTGTCCTGGCTTCAGCCACTCCATGAAGTCACAGCCCTTAGGCATTTAAAACCAGACCTATGACCTGTTTCATTTCTAGAGCCAGCTTAGTAGAAAGAAGAAATATGAAGAATAGAATGATTCTGGGAGAATTCAGAGGCAGATTTTTTAAGCCTGAAATTTCCAGGAACTTTCCTAGATTGCCTTTAGGGCAGGGCTATTCTTAACCTAATCTCTGAGGCTATGACTCTGTCTGGACATATGAAATTAAAATTATTTCCTCCTAGGCACATACTGAAGTTTGCAGGTGAAAATTTCTTGGAAGCTAAATCAGTGAGAGTTATGAAGTAGCTCTTTGAGGCTTATAATTTCAAAAGGCATTTTCTTTGATGGTGGGCCTGGGGAAAAATCAACAACCCATGGTACCAAAAGAGACTAGAGATGGAAAAAGGGGAGATAAAAGTATAAAAATGGGAGGCAGAGGAGATGAATGAAGGGAAGGGGAAATGAAATGAGAGGAAGCAAAGAGAAGAAAACAGCTGA
This sequence comes from Pseudocheirus occidentalis, assembly GCA_028646575.1. Lineage (NCBI taxonomy): Eukaryota > Metazoa > Chordata > Mammalia > Diprotodontia > Pseudocheiridae > Pseudocheirus > Pseudocheirus occidentalis. The sequence goes on along the minus strand of CM053593.1, from coordinate 97,248,898 downwards.
GACATAGAGGAAAGCTGAGGAGGGGAAAGGAAGAGGGAAATAGGAACAGGGAGAAGTGGAGCAAGGCACCAGACCTTTCTTGAGTTTTGCCCTAGCTGAAATACCTATGGACAATTTGCTTTGGAGAAATAAGTTATATCTGTTAAGAGGACAGAATTAGGACCAATAGATCCATGATGCTACCAAGAAGCATTCTCAAGCATGCCTATAAGCCCAAGGAATCTTAGTAAGTCTCCTTTTATCAAATGCAATTCAATTAATACAAATTAAGCACCTAGTATATACAAAGCAATGTATACAATGATAAATAGATAGATAGATGGATGGATAGATAGAAAGATAATGGCCAACGAAAAGTCATTAAACTATTTAGGGAAAGAAAGTGCAGAATGTTTTAAGAATTGTGTGCTAAATTCTGGTACTGTCACTGGTACCCTAGGAAGGGAAGGTATACAGGCAGTATAAGAATAAGCAAGGGCAAGAGTAATAAAAAACAAACAAAAAAACCTATTCACTTTTAAATACCCAAAGACACACAGAGAGTGCAGCCTTACACCAGCCACAGTTTAATAACTTCATGTAGAACAGCTATCAGGTAACATACTTGTCACATATGGTACAAATGATATTGGAGAAAGAGCACTGCACTGGATGTCAGGAGACCAGGATTGTGGTTCCCTCTCTGCCACTAATTACTTATGAAAACATGAACATTTTGATTGACCCTAATGAGCCTTGGTTTCCCTAACAATGAAATAAAAGACTTTTGTTAGATGTTCCACAAGGTTCCTTCAAGCTTTAATATTCAATGATTCTCTTATTCAATGATTCTCTGACAGGCTCCCATTAACTAAATAGCATAAGTTGCTAGGGTCAGTCTCAGCCATATTCAGAGTAGAATAGACACCTATAGTGTTTAATTTAAAGCTCAGAAAGGGTTTTAAAACAAACAAATGAAACTTTCCCAATAGATCACTGATACCTGAAATTTTACACTTCTTTTGGCTTCCTGATATAGGTCTTCATTATAGGGGAGATAGCCTTGGAGTTGGAGGCAAGAACAAGTAAGTTCAAATAATGCTTCAGATATTTATTATTTGTGCAACCTTATTCAAATCGCTTAACCTCTCTCAGTCTCAGTTCCTCATTTGCAAAAGAGATAGTAAAAGCACCTACCTCCCACCATTGTTATGAGGTTCAAATGAGATCATTTGTGAAAGAACTTCACAAACTTTCAAGTACTGTATATGACTAATATTGATATTTAATATTGATTATCAAAACTTAAGCTTCCATTCCAATACAACTACCTCTGGGAGAGGTAACACTTCACACCTTAACAGTCACTCCCAAAGATTTATAATCTTGTCAAAACCTGAGAGCAAACTTGGTTAGGTAGAGATACACATAAAACATTTCTGTAAGAGGTGCTGTTGAAGAAAAGGTGCCACTGAGCAAGGAGAAGGAAACAGAGCACAAAACTTGGGGACTGGGGATTCCTAAAACATACTGTGTCTAGAGCAAATTTTGAGGTATCATCCAGTAACTCCTCCTTAGACAAGAAAGAAGAATAAGACACAGATCTTCTAAAGAAAGTCCACAGCAAATGGAAAAAGTCTTAGGGGCAGCTGGGGTAGAGGGGGAAGTCAGCCTAACCTTGCAATTCTTTCTTCATTGTGTAGGAATTTCTCTGGACCTATTTTTACACATCAAGGGACATTTGGAGAAATGTCCTTAATTCCAAGCACTTTAATTCATCTCCACTAACTAAGCCCCTTTCAAGGTGACTTAGCCTTCATGTGATCTCCTTCATATTATTAGCACATGCCTAACCCTTCAAGCCCCCAAACTCCCGCTTACACATACACATACACACATACATACAGATACCCATATATATGTCTATGGGGTGTGTACATGCATATACATGGAAGTACATGTTTGCATATATATGTGTATATATATATATATACATATAGGTCTCACCAGAAAAGTGGCACATGACACCCTCCTCACTCTCTCCTTCCCCCAGCCTCAAGAATACTTGGCACAGGTCCTGGTTTTCAGCTGAATCTATTGTTCTAGTCAAGAATAACACTGCCTTCTCTGAGTCTTGCTGACACTTCTGACTCGTGGTAGGGAATGCCATTAATCAATCGGCTGCATCTGTTTTGGAAAAATTAAGTAGCTCAAGTCAAGAGAAACATAGTAAATAATCTTTCAACATGCCTGGTAGAAGGGGGAGCAGAGGGAATGAGGAGAAGGCAGGATTTTGACTTCTCATTATTTGAAATGCATTTAATCTACCCCTGGATCTACATCCAGGTGAGGTTCATTAGATACAGAGAGTGATCAAGAGCTCCATGAAAATGTGGCACCCTCCCAAACCAGGGTATGAGAATCCCCTACTAAAGTCATAAAACAGAGTTCAGTCAAGAGGACTTCCTTACCTATAAGTGAGCAATGCTCACCTTTCTGTTTTCAAACATGGGAACACTCCCAAATCAATTCCTATGTGAGTTTGACCCTCTGAATATTGGATTGAGACACCTATGGGGTCACCAAAATGTGTCAGAAACCATTCTTAGGTTGTCTTCAAGCATTGGGAGCTGTCAAAAGAAACCTAATCTTGTCGTTTCCAGTTTGTAGTCATTCAGACTAGCCTTTCTATTTCTCACATATAACAACCACACCATCTCCTTACTCTTTGCCTTTGTGTTGGCTCTACCTCATGCCTTGAATGTACCTCCTATCTCACCTCTACCTCTTAGAATTCCTACCTTCATTTAAAACTCTGTTCAAGTGCCACTTCTACATGAAATCTCTCCTGATACCCTTGAACTGATTGTACCCACCCTTCTCCAAACAGTTTACCTCATTTTCCCCCTCCTGGAGCCTATCTGTGGATTCTTTTGATTGAAACTTTGTTTTCTGTGGTCTGAAGTTCTGGGAAGTTTTCATGTATTACTTCTTATATTATCGTGCTTAAGTTTTTTGACTTGTCACACTTTTCTGAGGAACCTATAATTCTCTAGTGTTTATATTTTTCTGCACATCCTGTCTTTCCTTTGAGATTAATATGTTTGGCTCACATAGAGATCATGTTTTTCTTTAACATTATTACTTTTTTGAACCTGGGAAGACTTCCATGAACTGATACAAGATGAAATGACCAGTACCAGGAAAACATTGTACACAGTAACAGCAATATTATATAATGATCAACAGTGAATGACTTAGCTATTCTCAGCAATACAGTAATCCAAGATAACTCCAAAGGACTTGTGATAGAAATGGTACCCATCTCCAGAAAAAGAAATAATGAAGTCTAAATGCAGATTGAGGCATTTTTAACTTTATTTTTCTTGGGTTTGTTGGTGGAGTTTTTTTTTTGCTATGTTTTCTTTCACAACATTACTAATATGGAAATGTTTTACACAATTGTTTAAGTGTAGGCTATATTAAATTGCTTGTCATTTCAGGGAGAGAGGAGAGGAGGATGAGAGAGAATTTGGAACTCCAAACTTTAAAAAGTGAATGATAAAAAATGTTCTTACATGTAATTAGAAAAAATAAAATATTAAATAAAAGTAAAACATAAAAGTTTATAAAAGGAAAAGATTATTGTTTTTTTGGATTCTCTTCTTCTGAATTGTCCTTCTTCTTTACATATTTGAATTCCCAGTTGGGAATTCTCTCTTTTGTTTCTTTAGTGAGATTTGCCATCATGGATTCAAGTTTTTCTATCCTGTTTTTTTTCTTTCCCTATTAACAGAACATAAATTCTGCATTCACAATTCTTACTTCTTTTTTAAACCATTCAAGAACATCTTCATGGTTTTATGGGAAGAAGAGGTAATCCAGAGGCCATCTATTTCATCAGGCTTATTGGGTGTTGATTAATTTTTCCTCATTCATATTTCAGTATTTATTTATTCACAGATGTATTTATTTCAGTATTTATTCATAGATGTCTGTAGTCTTTTTGCTGATCTGGAAGCCATATTCTCTTTTCTTATGAATATTTTCCCCATTAATTTGTATACTTATTATTAAAGTTTTTAACTGAGTTTTCTTACTCTTGAGATATTTTATAATTTCAGTCTTTTTTCCCTTATGCTCCTCTATTACTCCCTTTCAGTCTCCTTTCACTTTGATGGTATTTTCCCTGGGAGCTAGACCTCAAAGCTGTCCTACCTCCTCCCATTCACACTTCACTGGCTATTGTCTCACCCCAGTGACTTCTCCAGGGACAGAACTGGCCTCATTTTGGCGCTGGGCTTTTTTCCTCAGGTCTAGTGACAGCCACACAGCCATAGACGTATGTCTTGCCCCAGATCCCTCTGTCTCTCAGTTCTCTAGCTGAGCTCTGTTACAGCACAGAATTCTGCCATGCTGCTAACCCATCCAAGGCAGGTTTCTATCTTTTGGTTGTCTGTGGCATTTGAAGGAAGGAGGGATAGAGCTGAATTCTGTTGCAGGTCTGTAGCTCAGCTTGTACAACCCTGGTAGAATGGTGGACAGTAGAGGAGGGGGTGGTGAATGAGAAAATTAAGCATTAGAGGTTTGTCTTATCTGCTCTTAGTTCACTGAGGTTTTGCCTCATTGGATTATTGGTATCCTAGAGCACGAAGACAGTTGAAATTGCTTTATCTCTTGCACACAATTCTTGTATTGAAGAGGTCTGAGAGATCGTGAAGTTCAAAGAAAATATCTAGTCCTCCATCTTATTGGTCACATACCCTAGACCCTCTTATTTATTTATATATGCCTACTGGATCACAGATTTAGGGCAAAAAATTACCTTGGAAGTCATTTGGGTAGTGGCAGGAAACCTTCGATTTACAGATAAAGGCATTAGGTTAAGCAAATTGCCCAAGGACATTTCAGTATTATATCAGGAAGAAATCAGCATTAGGACCCAGCTCCTCTAATGCCATCCAACATTCTCTCCATTGTACTGTGCTTTCTCTTCTCTTATATATGGAAATTATGTTTCCCCCAATAAAATGTAAGTTCATTAAAGGCACAGAGAATTTTATTTTGGCCTTTGTGTTTCTAGCCACTTAGTGAAATACCTGGAATTCAGAAGATTCTTAATATATACCAATTGATTGATTGTGGGAGGGATGATGCACTTTGAATTATTAGCAGGACTAACAATGTGGAGATTCTCTAAATCTAATGTTTAAAATTTAAGGGCTGACCTGTCACCTAACACTATTTGGAACCATATAACTCTACCATCAGCTATGATGCATGTTCAGAGAATGCAAACTCATCGTAATATTGATCTCAACAAGTTATCATTAGGAAGGTACATCATTCAAGTTGAATATTTGATTATTCAAATTGAATAATCGAATTCAATGACATGCATTTGTTAAGAATCTGCTCCATCTCAGACAGGCTGCTACAACAGAGTCTAGAAACATCACAATTTAGAGATAAGTTCTCAAGCTCCACAAATTCATTGCTTGTAGCATTTACCCACTCCCCAATGCTACTCTCTAGAGCAGCGGTTCTCAACCTGTGGGTCATGACCCCTTTGGGGTTCAAACGACCCTTTCACAGGGGTCACCTAAGACCATTGGAAAATACATATTTCTGGTGGTCTTAGGAACTGAGACACGGCTCCTCTATCTGTCTCCAGGCAGGTCCACCCACATGCAGATATGCCTACATACTAGTATTAAAGGGTCATGGCATTACGAAGGTTGAGAACCACTCCTCTAGAGGTTCCTCTTCCAGGTTCTCCTTTTCCCTCAACGATGGCCAAAAAGATTATCTCACTGAAAAAGAGAGATGCATTGAGTCAGTGATAGCTGTTTTCCAGAAGTATGCTGGCTGGGAAAAGACTACCTCCCCAAACACCTTCTCCAAGGCTAAGTTCCTGACCTTCATGAATACAAAGCTGGCCTCCTTCATACAGAACCAGAAGGACCCTGGCGTTCTGGACTGAACAATGGATCTCAACTGTGACTTTCAAGAATTTGTTAATCTAATTGGAGACTTGGCACAGGTTTGCCATGCTGCCTTCACAGCATCTTGCCAGCCCATCAAGAAAATGTAAATGGGTCTCCCAGTCAATTTTCCAAATACCCGCTCTTCTAAACCAGCAAATGCACACCTATTCTTCGTAGTTACACACTGAACCCTGAGAAGCCAAGGCTATAACATAGAGCCATTAATTTTGCAGCAAAAAAACATGATTTTAAAATTATTTTTTAAAAAGAAATATCACAATTTAAAAAATGAAAGTTACTGCCCTCAAGGAGTTTACATTAAGTAATAGGGGATAAAATATGGAGGATAATTTGGCAAAGAAGACAAAAAAGAATCAATTTGACAGATGAAAGGAGTTTAGGAAGGGGTAGTAGTGGACAGCAGTTAGTGTCAAATGATACAGAAATGTGGAAAGGCATTGGATTTAATAATGATGGAGCTAGCAGTTTTAGTCAAGGTGTTGGCATCACATAAGTGGCAAAGGTTTAACAGGAGAGTAAGAAGAAAATAGAAATGATGATTATAGAACACTTTTCTTTCTATCTCTATATTTGCCTCCTCCCTTTCACAAATAGTGTTTTATGTCAGAATAGTATATAATAAAACATATAATGTAACAATGTAATAACATTGAAGAAAAATAATGATAAAGCACCAAGGGTGACAGTGTATAGAGTAGTGGACTGGAAGTTGAGGATACCTGGGTTTAAATTATACTTTAGATACTTTCTAGCTGTGTATCACTGGGCAAATCACTAAAACTCTCTGACTCTAGTTTCCTCATCTGTAAAATGGGAAAAATAACTGGAGCCCTTAGATCAAAGGCTATTGTGTGGCTAAAATGAAATAATATGTGTGAAGTGCTTTGTAAACCTTTAAGTGTTTATATGTGCCTGTTATTATTCATACTCTTGAAAGAGCATTTTCTGGTGCATCCCCTGTGATATGGGACTCTTCATGTTGCTTTTTAAATCATACAGGTCAATGTTCTACTTATTTATTTTATTCAATTAAAAAAATGTTATTGATTTTTATGAGTAAAATGGATGCATTACAATTTATTTAGCCATTCCATAACTAAAGAGCATCCATTTAATTTCTAGATTTTGCTATTACAAAAAGTTTTGCTATGCACACGTGTGTGTGCATGTGTGTGTGTGTGTATTAATGTGTATGGGATCTTTCTTTTTATCATTGATCTCCTTGTGGTATAGGAATATTGTATGAATCAAAGAATGTGGAGATTTTGATCACCCTCATAATTATAAATTGATTCCCAGAACAGTTATATCAATTTATAGTTCCCCCAAAAGTGCATTAGAGTTCCCATCTTCACCAAACCCCTGCAATACTGACTCTTTTCATTTTTTGTCATTTTTGCCAATTTTCTGAGTAATTATTTAATTTCCATTTCTCTTAGTATTAATGGATTTGAGGTGTTCCTTCATGTGGTTGTTAGTAGTTTGCAATTCTTTTGAGAAATGCTTGTTTGAATCCTTTGACCAGTGATTTTGGGAGTAATGCCTTCACAATATGGTTTTTAAGTGAATTTACAAAGAGAATTTCATGCTGTCTAGAAGAAAATTTCCCTAAACATGGGTTATATTTTTTATAAATGCTAAATAAAGAAATAATGCAGTCAATTCTATTTTTCACTGTGGTGGCAGTTTGATTGAATGCCATGGATGAACTGGGAGATGAATGAATAAGATGTTTCTAGGTGGGAGAAAAATGAATCATGGAAAAGAACCAATTCTGTGGAGTATCAGACCTGGAGATAGTAATTCCCTGACTTTCAACCCCTCTTTCATTTTTCATGCTAAGACAGCCCCCTTGTCAAAGTACTTTGGTCCAATGGTAAGAGACTGTTTTGAGAGATTTAGAACTGAAGCAGAAGCACTCCTTTCTTCAAGTCATTCCTTTGATTCAAGATTTGATTTTAGAAAGATGGGATATTTGGAGGTCTAATGAGAATTACTGTGAATCTACTATAGCCAACCCAGAAGTCATCCAAAAGAATGAATATAAAAAGTACGCATTTCCCTACTAACTAGAAAAAGTAATTCCCTTCAGCTGTTATAATGTATTGTGGACATGGGGAGGGGATGTTGAATTTGAGATCAGAATATCTGGGTTGAAATCCTACTTCTTGTATGACCTTAGACCTCAATTTCATAGGTCATGGAATTATAGACTTAGAGCTAGAAGTGATCTCAGAATGAATTCTGTTTTGGTCACTTTGAATTTGGGATACCCATGAGATATCCAATCTGATACGTCTAAAAGACAGTTGGTGATGTGGGCGTGGAGCTCAGTAGAAAGTCTGGGGCTAGGTATATAGATCTGGATATTATTTATACAAATGTGAAAATTGAACCCAGAGAGTTAATGAGATCACTAATTGAGAATTTTGAGGGACATCCATAGTCACTGGACACAGCATGGATTAAAATCAACAAAAGGGGATTTAAAAGGAGCAATCATACGTAGGAGGAGAATCAGGATAGATCAGTGTCACAAAAATCTAGAAGGGAGAGGGTATCCATGGGTAGGTGATCAATAGCATTAAATGCTGCATAGAATTCAAGATGGAAGAGGACTAGGAAATGGCCATTAGATTTAACAATCAAAGAATCATAGATAACTTTAGAGAAGACAGTTTCAGTTGAATGATGAGGCCAGAATTCAGATCCCAGAGAATTTACAAGAGAGTGAAAAGAGAGGAAGCAGAGACAAATTATGGAAATGATTTTCTTCAGCTGAGAAGGGATAAAGAGATAAAAGATGAAAGCTAATAGGGATTTTCAGATAAAATAAGAAATTTTATTTAGGATGGAGGAGGCATGAACATGTTTGTAGGTGGCAGGGATGAATTGAGTAGACAGGTCATCATCCCTATGCTACTGTCTGAGAATTAGTGTTCCCCAAAGGTTGTATCTTGGCCCCCTTCTTTTGCTATTCTCCATGAATTTCATCAACTTTAATAGTTTAAATTATGATTTCTATTCAAATGACTCCTAAATCTATACATCTAGCCAAAATCCCTCTTCTAAAGTTAACTACCTATTGGAAATTTTCTCCTGGGTGTTCTGTAGATAACTCAAACTCAGTGTATTGAAAGGGGAGAATTCATTAGATACATCTTCAAATGTGCAAAGCTGCTGCTTGAGAGGTTGCTCTGCCTTGGAAGGAGCCTGATAGGGCCAGGGTGGAGAGGAGCTCAGCTGGTATACAACCCCTTTGGGGAGGAAGTGCACCATCTGGTAGTTGGCTGGTTTGGCTAATTATTATTGCTAACTACTTTCTATTCTGCTGAAGGAGAAAAAGCATTATCAAAATGTAAACATAAAAAAATTTTAAGATATAATCTTTTAAATCATTATTCTAAATGTTTATCCCCTCTAAATTTCAGTTCCCTTTTGGAAAACCTTAACTGGTCTGACTTAATTATGGCTCTGATTCCGTGAAGAGGATAAAAATGAACTGAATGGAAATGAATCATCCCTACTTCTCAAATTTCCTTTGGTATTAGTCACGTGTATACAGAAATACAAACTCAAATTTCATAGAGACTTTGGATACAATCTCTATCTTTAATAGAAAAATAAACAAATTTGAGATTGACAGTTAACTGCCATTAGAGAAAGTCTATAAGAAACATGGACAGTTAACTGCCATTGAAGACAGAGACTGCAAGAGACTGACAGTTAACTGCCATTGGAGAATGTCTATGAGTGACTTGGAAGTGAAATGCCATCTTTGAAAAGGCTTGAAGAGACACTTTGAGAAAAGTGAGTTTAATTGTCCTTCTGATAGGGAATTGAGTGAATTTAACTGTCTTTTTCCTGGTTCAAATTGAATTAACTATTATTCTGAGAAGAAAACACTCTGATGAGAATTCCTAAGGGAAATGGAGAGACTTTAATTGGAATCTTGAGGTGAATTCAACAAACCATTATATTCCAAAGGGAGAGGAACAGTTAACCGACATTGCTGAGGAGAACTGAGTAAAATATCTTTCTGAAAGAAACTGAGTTAAGACATTCTGAAGAGAACTAGTCTCTTTTCAGTATTATGGAGGACTCAGAAGGTAAAATTGTCAGTGACGGGCTAGTCAACAACTTCTTTGCCCTACTTTTCCAGTACACAGAATTGAACCTGACTTTGATCTTTAAATACTTAGTTATGTGTTTTTGTATTCTTTGATGCTATTAAGAAATAGCAAAAGTAGTAACATTGATGTTTCTGTAAACCTGTGATCTTGCAGTTTTAGACTGAGAAAAGCTGTGAGAAAAAAAAATCTTCCCAGTTTTACAAGGGAGAGGCTTAGAGATAATGATTGAGAGAGATTTGAGGTAATTCCAAATCATACCTACAAGATTCTTCAGGAGCCGACTGGGTTTTTGTCCTAGAGCAGTGGCTCTCAACCTTCCTAATGCTGTGACCATTTAATACTCATAGTTGGGTGTATCTGCATGTGGGCAGACCCACCTGGAGATGGATAGAGGAGCAGTGTCTTGGTTCCTAAGACAATCATAAATATGTGTTTTTCAATGGTCTTGGGCAACCCCTGTGATCCCTGTGAAAGGGTCATTTGACTCCAAAGGAAACATGACCCACAGATTGTCCTAGAGAGTACCTGAGATGTAATGAATGCATCATGAACCCTAGCACCAGAAGGGATTGCTATATGTGAGTTCTTATTCATAGGATGGCTACACTAACATAGTCAGCAACTATGTTGTGGACAGAGGTCCAGAATCAGGAAGACATGAGTTCAAACTCAGCTTCAGACACTTACTAGCTATGTGACCCTGGACAAGTCACTCATCACTGATTACCTCAGTTTCCTCACCTGTAAAATGAGCAGGAAGAAGGAAATGGCAAGCCACTCTAGTGTTTTTGCCAAGAAAATCCCAAATAAGGTCACAGAGTCAGACACAACTGAAAACAACCAAACATAAACAAGATTTATCTCTTCCCTAAACTTCTAGAAAGTATAGTTTTATCTATCTCCATGCATTCAATCATCATCTTTAGGTAGGTGTATTTCATATTTATCTTTTTGATCCTAATTACTTATTTAAGCCTCATTTCCTCATCATCCACTGCCTCCTAGTTGTAACCACTTGGATATCTCGCCAGTACCTCATACTCCTTCCTAAAGTCCTAAATCCTACCCCTAAAACTGTGCTGTCTACAAGCTTCCCTCTTGATATTGATGAAAAAACATCCTACCAATTGTCCAGGCTCATAACCTCAGAGTCAGTTTTGATTCTTCCTTCACCCTCATTCAATCAGACTCTATTCAATCTGCTTCTACATCATTTTCCTTCTCTACACAACACTGTAAGCATTCGAGTTCCGACTCTCATCAGCTCTCACCTGGATTATTTTAATAGTTTTGTAATCGGTCTCTTTGCATTTAGCCTAGTCTGTCTCCAATCTACACTTCACATCACTGCCAAAATCTTTTTTCTTAACCACCAACAACATAAGGCAAGGAAAAGACCACTAGATTTGAAATCAGAAGACCTGGGTTCTAATCTGTATCTGTTGACAAGTCACCAGATTTTACCTTTGTAACATGTCTCATATACTACCCCGCCTTTTTTACCTTTGTAACATGTCTCATATACTCCCCCTTCTCTCCTCTAACATAGACATATGGTACAGTCCCTCATCACCTCATCACCTGGACTAATACAATACTCTATTGGTTGGTCTCCATGTTGTAAGTCTTGCCTCACTCCAATCCATTCTCCATTCAGCTGTCAGAGTTATCTTTCTAAAGCTCAGGTCTGACCATATTACCTCCCTATTCAATAAAGTCTAGTGGCACCTGATTTTCTCCTGATTTGTATTTCTTTGTAGGTAGAAGGAAAAATAGGGGGAAAAAGCAGGGTAACAAAAACTCAAAGATAAGAAAGAATCCAGGAAGAAAACATGGTCAACAATGTGAATGTTGCAGAGAAGCCAAGGAGAAGAGTGAGAAAAGATTAACAGACTTAGCAACTAAAAGATCACTGGCAACTTTAGAGAAACAGTCAGTTAAATGATCAAGTTAGAAATCAGAATGCAAGAGGTTGAGATAGGAGTGAAAAAAGAAAAAGGGGAAACAATGAGTACAGGAAGATCAAATGAGCTAATTTGTAAAGGGCTTGGCACAGTTCCTGGTACATAGTAGGAGTTTAATAAATGTTTGTACCCTTACTCTTTCCCCTAGAAAGTATTTCCAAAGACTTTGGAGAAAGAAGAGAGAGGTCATAAACCTCACATTGCAAGGATAGTAGGCATTCCAAAGGATGAGAAAAACTTGGGGATATTTGTTGACACCTGGGGAGAAACCAAGAGATTGGAATATATAAAAGATTAAAGGGGATCATGAGGATGAGGGTAAAATCAGCAGGGGAGGGAAAGAGAGGATGGGATGAGAATAGATGTGGAGGGACTGATATTGGTGAGGAGAAAGGTTGTTTGTTAGAGCCTAGAGAAAAGGAGGAGATAGTGGCAGATAATATTAAGAATTGTGAGTTGAGAAGACAGAAGGAATGGGAAGCTGATGGTGGGTAACATCTATTTTCTCAGTGAAGTATGAGTTGGGGTCCTCACTCAAGGTGAGGGTAGGTGGTATGGGAGGCTTGAAGAGAAAAGAGATGGTTTGAAATAGTCATTGAAGAATAGGCTAAAGCATCAATTAGTGGGAAATAGATTGGCTTGCTTCAGTCAGTGCTAGGTTGTGATTAGATCACATAAATTTGTAGAGGTCTCAGAAGATTTCTGACTTCTATTATTATGGATTTAGAACTTGAAAGGGCTTTCGAGGCCATTGAATCCAAGCCCCTTATTTTACAGATGAGGAAACTGATGCTCAGAAAGTTTAAATGACTGGTCCAGAGTCATACAGATTGTGTCTAAGGTAGATTTGAATGCAACTCTTCATGGCTCCAACTCTAATACTTTGTCTACTGTGCCATGCTCTTCAGCATATGAGTACAAGCGGAGAAGAATGGTAGAAATAATCCAGGATTAGGATTGGCAACAGGTGGGTGGTGATAGGACAACAGACTAAAGAATTTAAAAGTTAGAGGATTGTACAGAGCTGAACTGGCAAACTACAGGGTTGAGATAAGGAAACCAGGAAAGTGACCCATGAACAATGTTGGTGACCTGGGAAAGGACTGAGAAGAGGAAGGATTCAAGGGCATACTGAGGAGAATGAAGAGGTTTAGGAGGAATAAAGCAAAGAGAGAGATAGAATGACAAGTTATGATAAGAAAAATGAATTTGGCAGTTCTTGAATATAGAAGTAAATCCCTTGGGTTATGTCAAGGTCAAGAGTATGACCATCTATATGCATATCTGAAATGAAATTGAATAATTCAGCAAAATTTAATTGATCAAAGAAATGACAGGTTAGGGTGTTCAAGGGAACCTCAACACTTATGCTGAAATCCCTGAATATAACGGCAGGACGTGGAGTGGAGAAGAAACAAGTGCTTCTTAAAATTTTTGTTGGGGTTTGGATTTTTTACTATACACAATTTGGGGCTATTTACATCACTGCTTCCTTTCATCCATTGTGAGATGGCTAATCTTTGCATGGCATACGCTGCAAAGGAATGAGGCATTAGCTACCACTCTCCATTCATCATGGACAGTCATACCATTGAATTCTTTAAGCCCCAAAGGGTCTCTGAGGTTGCACACCTAGATGAAATGCAACACTTTCTACACCGTCAATCTTCTCACAGAGCAAGGGTCCCCTCTGAGGCAAGTGGAGCATTTGCCTAATGAGTTATGAACTAATTTGCTTTAAGAGTGAAAGCAAAAATGGCCTGAGCCCCTGTAAAATTCTGCCCATTGCCCTGGAATGCTAGGGGTTTGCCCAAGGCTGTAAGGAGCTTATTCTACCCTGACCCCATCCTAATAAGAGAGAGGCAGCTTGCCAAATGTGAGTTAACATCTAAGAAAGTCCCTTTTCTTAGTGACCTCATTTGCTAGAAGCAGGGGCCCCAGCCCATGGTGCACCTTTCTCTAAGGAATGGAGGAAGAACTGAAGTACAAAGGACACGGTCTAAAAGGAACTGAAATGTTCATTTCAAGAAGCCTTTGTGTTTCAAAGTTAATGCTTAGTGTAGGAAACCACCTCCCTCGTCCTTGAAAATAATTACAAAAGCAAAAGAAGAAGAAAGAGAACAGAAAGAATTTGTACAAAGGGAAAGGATGAAGATCATAAAGAACATCCATCTGGGAAAAGGAAAATCAGTATTATGATCAGCTTGATTGTGTAATCTTCAGCAAATATCTTGATTCCTCTGGATCTCTTTTCCCACCCATAAAATGGAAACAATGATAGAAGCCCATGCTCCTATAGAGATGCTTATACTTAAGGAATATATGTTATAGAAGAATTGACTTTGGGTCCTTTATTTGTATGTGAGCGTATGTATACATATAGATAAACAGATGTAGATATAAATACACATACACACAAGAAAAGAGCACTAAATTCTTTAAAGAGTCTAATGTAATTATCAAGTATCACCCTTTCCTTTGGTGAATCCTACCTGGTTCTTGTCTTTTAACCATTATACAATCTTTATCTATACTTGAAATAAGGCTATATATCCTGCAATGGCATTCAGTATGAACCTGATAGATTACCAACAGATCAAGACATGCATCTGCCTTTGAATGGTGTCATTTCTTATTTGTTATAACAGGAATCAGCAACCTCTTCAGCTCTGAAGGCCACCAATATAACTCATCAGAGACCATAGAGCCATCTGAAACACTATCATCAGAGAAGGAAAAATAGGAGCAAAAAAGAAGGGGAGAGGTAGTTCTACTTGTGTACTGAGGTAGCTAAATGACTCAGTGCATAGAACACTGGGTCTAAAATTTAGGAAGACCTGAGTCTGAATCTAACCTCAGACACCTACTAACTGTACATGACCCTGGGCTGTGTGTGACACTGGGGAGGTCACTTAACCTCTGTTTGCCCCAGTTTCCACAATTATAAAATGGGGATAATAATATCACCTACTTCCCAAGTTTGTTATGAGGATCAGGTAAGACAATATTTATAAAGTTCTTAGTAGTACATGGGGCTTAATAAATACTTGTTTCCTTCCTTTCCATCCTAATGGAAAGAGTAGCAGATATAGAGTTAGAGAAGCTGGGTTCAAATTCCAGATTAGCCACTCACAACTTGTATAACCTTGGACAAGTCACTTTACTATAGCTCTGAGCCTCATTTATTAATCTATACATGTAGGTGGGAGATCTGGATAGAAAGTCATCAATAAACATTTATTAAACACCAACTATGTGCCACACACTGCACTAAGCCCTGTACACACACACACACACATCATAGACATAGACACAGACATAGACATATATAAAAGAAAGACACTCCTTGCCTTCAAGGAGCTTACAATCTAAAGAGGGGAAGACAAGGCACAAAAGAAAGCCAAAAAGGTTGGAGAGGAGGCAAGGTGATCCTCTCCAGGAGCCAGGGTGGAGAAAGGAGTACAGTCAGGCGGGGAAATGAGATGATTTTTAAAGTGGCTCCTAAATCCTAGGATACTAAAAGGGAGGGTGAAAAAGATAGAGAGATGGGGAAAAGAAGTGTATCTTGAAGGTAGAAAGCCTTTATTCATCTTTATTTCCCCACTCTGCTTTTGTACATAGAAAGTGCCAAAGAAATCATTTTGAACCAATGGAAAAAAAAAGTTAGAGAAAAAGAAGAGAACTTGAAGTGGTATACATTTGGAATATGGGTGGGCTAGTATGAGGGGTCAGGAGAAGGGCAGGAATTTGAACTCCATCCCAAAGATTCTTTTTTAAAAGTTTCGATTTCTTGTGATTGTACCATTCTATTCATGTTACATTCAATGCTGCAGGCTCGCTAACCATTGTCCTGGCTTTCCTACAATGGCAACTATGGTCCAAAGTGCCAAATCTTTCATTGTGTTTCTATTGTAAATATTCCTATAGATTTTTGCTTTTATTCCATTAAATTTAGTTTTCCTTAAGTAGTCAGGCAAACCTCCAACAAGTGGCCCTATCTAATCTTTCCAACCTAATCACAAATTACTCAGAACCATTAATCCTCTGTTCCAACTAGACTAGTATGAAATCCATATTGCTCTCTGTACCCCACCCTCATACCTCACAAATTCCCTCTTCCATCCCAAGATGACTTTGTTCTTTTGTTCTTCTCATTTCCACCCATGGAATTTCTCCCATCCTCAACTCTGATCATTTAATTCCTGGATCTTCTTCAAGGTCCAGCTCTAATCCTGACTCTTCCATTTCAGCTTCTCCCCTCTTGCCTGTGACATAAACTGAGCCTCCTGCTCAGTTTAGCAGCTCGTTTACTATGCCTTGCATCTCATTCTAATTATTTCATATGTTTTAGTCCTCTTTTCCCTATAGGACTATAAACCCTTGAAGGCAGGTCTTATCTTGTCATGGATGGTCTTCCCCATGCCCACTCCTTACCATGTCTTCTCTTCCCTTTAAATGAATAGCTTTGATTTGACTAAGATTCTGGGTGGTGTGTCTACTTACTTTGTAGATGCTCCATATCATCTAATTTAAGGCTTTAAACATAAGGTGATCTAAATCTATGTGGAGAGACTCACTGCCCTTTCAAGCAGGAAACACACATAACCACGCTGGAGATGTATTTGGGACATTACAGCTGGGGGTAATGAGGAGAGTAATATTGTGCAGGGTTACTCAGGCTTAATTCCCTAATGCAATTCTAGAGGGAACTGAACGTGTTTAAGAACTTACTATGACTCTTGAGTAATTATGAATCTCATTTGGGAGACTCTTCAGTATTCCAGGGTTTGGTGCAGTTGGCATCCAGGAACATCTCTCTACCAGGCCAGCCCTCTTCATCAGTGGGAGAGTTCTTCCCATCATCTCCATTTTGGAAAGTGGCCTAGGCCTACATCCCTCTATCCTCTCCTGGCTGCAATTTTAACTCTCCATACTTACTATCCTGCCCCTGAATGGATAGTTTCTCTTCCTTCCATCACACATCCTGTTTTTAGGTCCCTTCCCATCTCAGAATGTAATGTACTTGAGGGCAGGGATTATCTTTTTGTTTATCTCTATCCCCGATGATTAGAATGGTACCTGACACATAGTAAGTACTTAAATAAATGTCTATTGCTGTGTTTTGGCACAAGGTTATCTATGAACAGGAGCAACTGGTTAACTTTGCCATTGATGTGGACTTTGAGCTAGACATCCTCCACGATAGTGGTAAATACCTATAGCCGGCCTATTTCTCCCTGTTTTATGCTTCACTTGATGTGAATAATTAGATAACCAAAGGGAATTATCTCTATTTTTGTATTTTTCAAGGAATCTTGTATGGTTTTAAAATGAGCATAGGAGACATCTTCTAAAGGCAGCATTTTATTCTACCGCATCAAATTCCTCTCTATAACCAACAAGCAATGAACACAATAGGATTTGGTTTTTTCTACACTTTCAAATCAATTGTATTATGGTCAAGAAATGCTCTACTGTGAAATATCATATTAGAAAATCTACCTATTTCCTAAAAGGAAATAGGTAACCTTAATGCATGCATAAATTATTCTCAGGAAATTTTTATGTAGATGGAAAAGTAGGCATACAAGTTGGTAGGCATTACTCTTTTCTTGGTTACCTTTGGGGTATGATAAGGTCCAAGGTCCACTTTTTCCCTACTTCTTTGATATCTTTCCCTCCTTCAGATACCTTAAGAATTGATCCCTCACTCAGCCTCACAATTGTGTTTCCTTCTTCATGGACCTCCACTGTATATATTTGATCTAGGTCAGTTACTTTTCACATCTTCATTTTCATCAATGACACTTTCATTTCCTCAAAAAGAATGTCCTTGACTATAAAATTAGAATCCAAATTAGAGTCCAGCTCCACTCATTTGTCAGTGAAATAAGCTTGTTTTAAAAATTGCTGCATATATTTTCCATTTTTTCTCATTTGTTCTCTTTATGGTTTTGTCTTTAAATAATCTCAGGATGACTTGGCTTATTTTGACTTTTCATCAATTGTCCTTTAAATATACTTTTTCTTATACTGTTTCTTGATGTTTTATGGAACAATAGTGCTTATAATCTTCTACCATCTTTCTCCCTAAGATTTTACAAATGAGTTTGTCCTTAACTAGTATTGCTCTTGGCTGCCATATCTTGCTACTTGGCAAGATAAGCTTGTATTTTCTGGCTGAGGCAGTTTTCAGGTCCTTTTGGTCCTTAATGGTCTTCTCACTGTGGAAGTTGATTTGCATCAGCTAAACTTCTATACAATACTGTTATAATCAATGTCAATGACCTTTCCTTCATCCATTCTCCATTTTTTTTGGCATCAAAAACGTGTTTAGACAGGTTAGTTTGAGTTGGATTGATTGTGTTGCATATCTTTTTTCTTTGTTTTTTTCTTTTTTTCTTCTAGTTTTATGTTAATTTTTATTTTTCCTCTAACTTGTCAATAGTCTGACCATATATATAATATATATGTGTGTATGTATATGTGTGCATACACGTACATATATACATAGACACACATTATTTATATATACATATATACACACATACACACATATACATATACATACGTGTGTGTGTATAGCCTCATTCAGAAATGACTCCCACTTTATTAACTGGTCATTTCCTGCCTACTAAAACATAATCAACTAATACAAAATATCCATCAATCCAAAGGCTTCAAAAGATGCTAATAAATTGCACAGTTTTCAACTAAGTATAAATTTTGACTTTGTAGCTTATGTGGTAAATGCGAGAAACATGTCTAATGACCAACAGAGGGACACCCTACTGAAGGAGATAAATCATATCAATCTTGATGTTCTTGTTGTGAGTGAAACAAGACAAAAGGAAGCTGCTGCTTTGTGACTGATGGGTTGTAGAAAATCTTAAATGCTATGTAGATATGAGGGGCTGTTCATCACAATTGATTTTATTTTTGTGATATTATCTGGTACTCAGATATCTAGTCCCTCCTAATTTAAGAATAAAATATTTGGGATTTCATCAGTCAATCAATAAGCATTTATTAAGCCCTTACCATGTGCCAAGCACTGTGCTGAGCTCTGGGAATAGAAATATAAGCCAAAAGAAAGATAATCTCTGTCCTCAGGAGTTTGCATTCTAATGTAGAAGACAACATATACAAAGAAGCTGAAAGGGATAACAGAAAGAAGAGGAAGGTACTTCATTCAAATGCTTGGTAGAGAAAATCAGGTTCAGGCTAGAGCAGAATGAAACGTGGCTGCCCTGGATGCTCTCCTTAAAAAGAGGTTCTAGAAGAAGCCATCCAATCACAGGGAGAGGGTGCAGGCACAGAGGATTCATCCAAGACATAATTTCCAGGGTGAGAGTGAGGCTCTAGGATGAAGAGGTTTCTGGAGCATAGTAAAGAAAATCTAGAATTCAGCTCCAAGAGGAATGATTTAGGTACATGAGCCTTGGAGAGTCAAGCAAAGTAATTGATGAAGTTGATTTTTATTATTTATCTTAAGGGAGTAAGAAACACCATTTCACAGGATAAGATCATCTCCTAGCAGTGCTCATAATAAGGACCGACAAAAAATAATTGCAGTCCACATTCCAACAGCTGTTGCAGAGGATAAAAAGGTAGAGAAATTCTACAAAGAACTTGATGAGATACTCCCAAATAAGTTTCACATACCTAGATACATGGTGACATAAATACAAAGCTGAACATAGTCAAGGATAATGAAAAAAATATCAGAAATTATTATTCAGAAACAAAAGGCAGCTAGGGGATGTTAAAGCAAGTGTTACCAATAATTTATTTAAAATAAAATTTTATTCAAAAGCAGAGAATGAAACAAAAGATTTGAAGAAGATTCATAGTAGACTCATGCCTCCAAATCATGAATGCTATATTCTAGAAAAAAAACCTGATAGACACTGGCTATGCTGAGCTCCAATTAACATCAGAAAAAGAGTAAATTACATTCAGCGACTCACTTGTACATAGTGCTTTAACATTTTCAGCCGCTTCTTGAAGTTGGGGGTACAAATATCCTTGTCTTGATTTTGCCGACAAGGAAATTAAGTGATATGCCAGTGATCAATGACCTACTGAACACCAGAAATAGGATTCAAACCCTGCTCTCCTGACTCCAAATCCAGTGTTCTTTCCACTACAGTGTTAACGCCCTGAAATGACTAACTACCAAGAACCCAAGAATTCAGACACAGGCATGCCTGAGAGAATAGAGAAGAGTTCAGGAGGTATTGTGTGGGACATAGCTGTTGCTGACCTAATGACCTTGTGTCATCCCTGCCCAGCCCTTTCATGTATTCTATGCCTAAGACCTCAATCAGCTGACACAGCTAGCCTGACAAATAAAATTTTCCCCAGAGACGCCCCCCACACACACACACACACGACAAACAGACACAAATACAGAAACACAGAGAAAAAGCAAGCAAGGTTTCCAGCTTCCCCATTGCTTCACCATTCTGCCATACTTTATCCTTACCTGGTGCTTGCTCCCAACACAGTTGGTTTCATAGATACAATACGAAGTTCATTTAGGAAACACCAACCAAGAGGCTTGGGGTGGGTCTTCCTAGAGAAGGTGCCTAAAGAATGCAAGACAGAATAGTGCCAATATTAGGGCTTTTGCTAATAATTGCTGCTTTCCTTTTCTAAAAGATCAACTACCTCCTTTGTGGGTATAAACACATGGACTGCTGCAGCTCAGGCAACATTTATATATTATGTACTACATGCCAAGTATTAGTCCAACCCTGCAGACAGAGAAACAAAAATTCAACAGTCCTTGTCAGTATGTATTTCTGTTGCTTATATATCCCTAGCACCAACACAGTTTCTGGCACATAGTAGGTGTTTAACAAATTCTTATCAATTGATAGTTCTATTGCAGAAATTCTTAACCTAGGCTCCATGAACTTTTTTTTAAACTATTGATAATCATATTTCCATATAGTTGGTTTCCTCTGTAACCTTAAATATTCTATTTAATGTTTTTAAAATATTATTCTGAGAAAGGTTCACCAGACTTCCAAAGGGGTCCAGAATATGCACAAAAAGATTAGAACCTCTGCACTGAAGGGCTACAATGTGCATACACATAAATAAACAAATATAAAGTTATTCGAGAAGCAAGAGAACACTAACAAGTAAGGGAAACAGGCAAGGCTTATGGAGAAGTCAGCACCCAATGTGATCCTTGGAGGAAGAAGATTTTAAGTGATAGAAGTAAATAATGAGAGCATTCCAGGCATGGAAATAGCATCATTCCATCATTGGATCTTGGTTTTAATGTTAGAATGGAACATTGAGGTTGTCTAGGCCAACCTCCTCATTTTTAAAAGAAGGAAACTGAAACTCAGAGAAGTGAAGGCTACACCTGATGCTAAGTAACAGAGTGAGAATGTGAATGTGCACCCACGTCTTGCCACTCCACATCCTTTACTCTTTCCATTATGCCAGGGAAGGCTAGGCTCCAATAGCAGGTAGAGATTCAGATTGGGTTAGTACCTAAATAATGTGAAAGAAGTCTGGAAAGATAAGAGGAAGCCATATTGTACAGGGTTTAAAATTCCAGACTGGGGAATTTTTTTTTCTTGGAAACAGTAGGGAGCCATTGATGAGTTTAGAACAGGATAGTTAGTGATGGACGAAGGGCAATAGTTGCTTCAAAATATTTGTTTACTTACACAGTGGGTGCCTATGTGTGTAGCGCTCTGGGCTTTTCAGCAGAAGATATTTCCCAGGTTTCTATGTAGTGTCTTGAGTAGAGAAAAGTGCTATAGCCATGTCCTTCATGCTCCAAATGCCCTCTGGAACATGGGTTACTCGTATTGCTCCATGGCAATAGACTGCTTCCTCTTCCAGCACCATAGATCAACCCTTTCAGAGAATTATTGCTAGAGAGTAGGGGGCGGGCGAAAAAGTGGAGGTTGCCACCACCATAATCACTACTCATTCCCTCCCTGTTCCCCATGGAGACCATCAGGGCCGTTGTTAGGGACAGGCAGGCTGGATCTCTCTCCCTGGACTTGATGTACCTTCCCCCAGTGACACATTCTGTCTTAGCAGCTTGGTATATTTCCAGAGCCCAAGCCATCTTCTGATTCAAGGTTCCCCCAGATGGTGCATACTGCGGAACACACTGTGATGGAAGCTTGGGAGGGCAGTTATTAATTCCTCAAATCATTTGTCCCTCCAGGATAAATTCATCAGCAGCTCCTCAGCAAAATGGCTTATACCTACCAGGTGCCCTTCTGATGAAGAAATCCTTATCCATAGCCAACCTTAAAGCACTGGAGGGGATTGGGAAGGAAGAGGTTGCCTTCTCCCCATAGAGCCTTTCTCCCTCTCTCTGTCTGAGTTGGAAGGCTCTTGAAAGGTAACAGATTGCCAGCGCTGAAGGCTGGTGTCTTCTGTTTATCCACAGAACAAGGACATTGGCCAATGCAAGAGTCCCTGTACCATTCCTTCCATGTGCTCTTGGCTCTGAAGCCCACATTAAGCAGGCAGGGGCCCCAAGTTTTCTGAGTCTCCAGCCCACTTCCTCATGCCACCCTCCCACAGCCCTGCTCTGTTTCAAAGGGAGAAGAAAATAGATTCCACTGGTAGAGGACTTCTAATCCCTACCATTCCACTCCACTCTTGCAGTTTGTAGACTTAAAGGAGGCTTCACAGAAGAATCATACAGAACAGGAACGTATAAAACAATAGGCTTTTGTTATAGTATGCTTTACCTCACACAAGGGAAAGTATGAGAGACACAGTGCCAAAACAATATTACCTTTAGAAATTATATAATTTTGTATTTACTTTCTTACATAAATAAATGTTCTAAGCAGTTGACTTCCAAATCTACACAATCCCTCATCTCTCTCCTGAACTATTACCTCAAATAACAAACCCACTGGCCACCTCCCTTAAAGTCCCATCAGCATTTCAAACTCATTGTGTCCCAAATGACCACAACACTCCTTTTCCTAACTTACCTGTTTCCCTAAAGGGCATCATTATCATTCCAATTACTCAGGTTTGCAACCTTAGGATCATCTCAAATCCTTCATCTTCCTCACCCTACACCCCTTCAGCTGCCAAGTCTTGATTCTGCCTCCAGAGACAATTCCCACCTATCTCTGTCTCTCCACTTATACCATTAGCACTCTAATTCAAGTCCTCATCACAAATGCCTCCTAATTGGTCTGTCTCAGATCTTTTCTCTTCATACTCTATCTGCCATATAGTTACCAGATTTATATTCCTGGATCCCGGGTCTAACTATCATCTCCCAGCTCATGTCTCAAGAATTTCTAAGGGCTCCCTATCTATACCTCTAATATAAGACTATGTTACCCTCTAGATTAAAATGTCAACTCATTTTCTTAAATAAATCCCTTCATAAAGTTACTCCAACATATCTTCCCAGATTTATTTCCTATTAGTTCCTTTCATGAACTGTGAGATGCAACCAAGCTGGTCTACTTACTATTCCCCATCCATGGCATTCCATGTCCTCCCTCTAGGTCTTTATCTAAGCTATGTCCTATACCCCGATGTTCTCTTTGCCTCCTTCCTCATCCAAATCCCAGTTCCCTCCCACGAGGCCATTCCTTGTTCTATCTCTAATCACCAGCAATTGCCATCACCCCAATTACCTTGTATTTACTTATAGGTATATATATCATTCCCCACCTTCCCCCCCAAGTAGCATACAAGAACCTAAATGGCAGGACTGTTGTCTTTTTTTTGTCTTTGTGTCTTCAGAACAGTGCCCTAGGGGCATGTTGTAAAGTCATCGTTTGCCTAATTAACTTGAAAGGCAGCAAAGGAAAGACATAATAGAAGAGGTTTCTGGATACCAGTATGATGGTGTTCATTCCACAGGAGGAAGAGGAAGGGGAGTTGGCAATGACTCTCCAGATTTGTACTTTAGACTGGGCACTCTCCACCATCTTTCTGTCACTCCTTGTTTTCAATGTAATAAGACAGCTGAGGACTAATCTCCTCCACACCAGAGCAACTTGATGATAGAAGAAAGGTCCATGGGTTTTAGGAGATGGAAGAACTGATTTTCATTCAGGGGAATCTGATTAGTTTCCCATAGGTGACAATTAGGGGAATGATTAGGCCATAGAAGTGTCTAGAATGGGGAATGCAACCTTCTGGGAAAGGGCAAAAGAAAGCAGGCATGACTAAGGGCAGCATATTACAAATGATAGTTATCTGTTTCAGGAGTCCAAAGAGATTACCTCCAGAGAGGTATTAAGAACGACCAAGTCTAATTAATAGTCCCTGAAGCCAGTCAAATATCCAAATAGGATAGCAGACCAAGCAGACAAATGCACAGGGCAAGGACTCCATAAAAAAAAAAAAACATCTAACCCTAGTGATTTAGATCAGGAGTCAGACCAGTCTAGTGCTATCTCTGGCGAGATCCTAAAGGAATGCTTTGGAAAAGATCATCACACTTGTTTTCCATAAAACAGTTGGCAATTATTAGGGATATGCACTTGCCTTGCTTACATTACCAGGACATGTTTCCAAGAGTTTACCCATGGACTCTCATTTTTAAAAAAAGCAAGTTAATCTAATAGGTCCTTCAAAGATACTCTTCCACCCCTTAAACGAGACTATGCCTGCCAGGGTAATTTAGATTTTGTCCATTTAACTCTTAGTAACTTTTCCTGGATGAGGTTTTTTTTTAGTCCAGAAGACTTTGGGAGTAATCAGTAACTCAACACTCTCCTTTTTTTAATTAAAAAAATTTTTTATTGATTTGTTTGTTTACTTTTAGTTCACAAGATTCAGTTCCACAGTCCCTTAAGTTTCAATTTTTCTCCCCTTCCTTCCCCCCCCCCCATGCTGGCATGCAGTCAAGTATAGGATCTGCAAATACTTTCACATTGGACATTAGTCTGGTTATATAGAAGGGTCGTAACCAATGGGGTGGACAATAGGAAAATGGAAACAAAACCAAACATGGAAAAGAACAATAGCATGTATTTTGCTTCAGTCTGCATTTAAACTCTGTTCTTTATAGACCTTTTTCTAAATGTAGACATCTCCTTCCATTATGAGTCTTTTAGAGTGATCTTACAACCTTGTGTTGCTGAGAAAAGTCCAGTTTATCAAAGTTGGTCATCAAAGATAAATTGTGTCTGTCATTGTGTACAAATTTCTCCTGGTTCTGCTCTTCTCACTCAGCATCAGTTTGTATAAGCCTCTCCAGGTAAATATGAAGTCCACCTGCTCCTCATTTCTTATAGCACAATAGTATTCTTTTACATTCATATACCACAACTTGTTTAGCCATTCCCTAATTGGTGGGCATCCCCTTAATTTCCAATTTTTTTGCCACCACAAAGAGAGCTGGAATAAATATTTTTGTACATATCATGTTATATCATGTGTAGGAAGACACAGCTTAGTGTTTAGAAAGTTGGTCTCAAAATTTGGTTTGGGTGCCACCTTTGACATATATTCACTGTACAACCACAGTCAAATCACTTCATCCCTAAATTCTATCAAAAATTGTCCAAGACTACAAGTTGCAGAGAAAATGTTGACTTACATTGGTTCAGGTTGGCTCCTCACCTGGGTGTTCTCAATACCAATGATACCATAAGTCTAGTCCCTACCCTTATTAGACTTTAAGCCCATTGAGAAAGGAGCCATTTCTTGTATTGCCTTGGAATCCTTCCCCTTCCCCTGTATACCACAGCCAGTGCCAAGTATGGTGCTCTGCACACAGTAGGTACTTGGATTCATTTGTATTAATAGGAACAGACAATCATACAAAAAGAGCAATAATTAGACAGCAGCTTCTCAGACTTAAGGCAAAAAAAAAATCTTGCTTCCCACTCACCCCTAGCATGAGTTCCAAATCCCTGCTGACTCCCGCAGATCTTCACTGAGTCTGAGAAAAATAGATGTCGTCAGTCTGTGGAACACAATGGGGGAAGGCCACCTCGACCAAATGAACTGAGCAGACCTCATGGATGGCTCTTCTGATGTAAGAATAATGTGACATGGAGCAACAGTACTATCACATCTGAACTCTATGGATGACACACCGTCTCTTCTCCTGTTGTCCTCTTGGTTTCCTTCGGACGGTATTCTTCAAACAGCTGGTTCATGTTGAAGCATGCTGTGTGCCAGGTGAGAAGTGCATTTTTGGCTGGAGAGTCCTGTGATTGAGGGCAGATGTCTGGTCTTTAAATCCACAACTAGCTGACTTTTACATCATTTGATGGGATGTCCAATAACATTCTCTGAGCCTCAGCGTTGGTCCTGAAAATTCTTCTGAGAATTCTAAGTTAGCTATCATACCACATCCTAGCCTGTCTCTCCAGTTTCCTCTTATATCCCTCCCCTGTTTATATTCTGTGGTCCAGCCAGACTGGCCTGTTGGTAAGTTTTCACATTTAACACTCCATCTACTATCTCTGTAGTTTTGTACTGGCTATCTCCTTTGCCTGGAATGCACTCTCTCTTCACCTAGGATTTTTACAATCCCTTATGACCTTGAGAGCTGTATTCCAGAACCATTCTCAATATGAATCAATCAATCAACAAGCAAAGAGTACGTAATGTATTCCAGACACTGTGCTAGATTCTGAGGACTCAAAGACAAAAAACCCCAAAAGCCAAAACAAACAAACAATAACAACAACAAAAACCAGGTCCTTTCCCTCAAGAAGCTTGTAGTCTACTCAGTAGAGATAATATATACACACAGGTAAATACAAAATAGATGAAAGGTGATTTTGAGTGGAAGGTAGTTAATAAATCCTTATTAAGTGCTCACTATATGCTCACTATATATTGTGTTAAATGCTGGGGATACAAAGAAAGACAAAATAAAATCCCTACCATTGAAACAGCTGGAAACAACAGAAAAACTTCATACAGAATGGAGCAAAGAGCTGAAACTTGAGGGAAAATGGGAAGTAGGAGAGCCAGAGATGACAAAGAAGTGCATTCCAATGAAGGGAAGGCAACCAATGCAAAGACACAGAAGTAGAAATAGAATGTCATATATAAAGAACAAAAGGGCTAATTTGACTGAATCACAGTGTACATGAAGGGGAGTGAAACAAAATAAAGTTTGAAAGGTAGGTTGCAGTCATGTTGGAAGGGCTTTAAAAGTCGAACAAAGTAATATATATTTGATCCTGAGAGCAAAAGGGAACCACTTGAGTTTAGGGAATTAAAGGAGAACGTAACTAGAAAAACCACTTTGGCAGCTCTAAACAATGGAAGGGAGAGGGGAGAAGCTTGAGGTACAAATACCAATGGAAAGAATATGGCAATAGTCCAGGCAAGAGCTGATGAGGTTTTGAACTCATGGCACTATAGTAATGGAGAAATAGAGATGTGCCAAACTTGTTATAAAGGCTGAAAGGACAAGATTTGGCAATTGAGTGGAATGAGCGAGAGTCAAGGTCAAAGAAGGGAATGAAGTTATGAACCTGGGTGGGTGGAAAGATGTTGATGCCTTTGACCAAATGGCGAAATTATGGAGTGGACTTCAGGGAAAAGAGAATACACTCAGATGTAGACATGTTGAATTTGAGATCTCTCCATGTTATCTGATCTGCAATATTCAGTGGGCAGTTGGTGATGTGGGTCTCGAGTTCAAGAGAGAATGGGGGCTAGAAATATAGCTTTTGGGGGGCAGCTAGGTGGTGCAGTTAATAGAGCACCACCAGCCCTGGAGTCAGGAGGACCGGAGTTCAAATCCATCCTCAGACACTTAACACAAAAAAAAAAACCTAGCTGTGTGACCTTGGGCATGTCACTTAACCCCAATTGCCCTCCAAAAAAAGCACAAAAAAAAAATTATAGCTTTTGGAGTAATATGTGTGTGTGTGTGTGTGCGTGTATATACATATGTTAATATGTGTGTGTGGCTAAGGTCCCTCTCAGTTTAAGAGAATATACAGAAGGTAGAGAGGGCCTAGGATGGGGTCCAGGTAAGGGAACAAGATATGGATAATGATGCAGTCAAGAAGACTAAGGGACAGGTAAAGGAGTTAGGACAGGGAAGACAAGTAGAAGAGGAAATTTAGAGTGCAACAAAAGACCAGAAGAAGGGAGAATATCTAGGATGAGGAGTTGATCAATAGCATCTCACATGTTGCAGAGAGATCAAGAAGAATGAGGACTGACATGTAAAAATTAGCTCATTGGTCACATTGGAAGAATCACAGGTCCTTTTAGTTGTTAATAGCTTCCCATTAATTTTATCAATATTTCAGATATGTTTATAAGTATACATGCCTCTCCCCCAAAAGATAAGCTCCTTGAGGACAGGGACTATTTCATTCTGGTTTTTGTATTCCCAGTGCCTAGCACAGTGCCTACCACAGTGCCTAACACATAGTAGGTATTTAATAAATATTTGTTGGTTGACTAGTGGAGAAAAAGCACTAGATTTGAAGTCAGAAAACCCATATGCAAGCCCTTGATCCATCATTAGCCAATTTCACAACCTTTGTCAAATTACTTTATTTCTGGGAGTCTTACTTTTCTTATCCATAAAATAGAAAAAAATAATTCTTGCCCTTCTTCTATGACAAGCTATTCATAAGGAAAGTGCTTTGTACACTGTACTGAAAAGCACTCAAGAAGTATGATTACTGTAATAGTATTTAAACTTGGTTTTGGAAAAATTAGGAAGTGAAGTTTGTCTTCCATGGTGCCCTGTTTCTTCTCTTTAGGATGCCCCTATTCTCCTTCAAGTCTCCACCTACTTCAAGTTCCAGGGTTCTCAGGCTGTCCTGGGACATGCAAGTTATCAGTGATTTGAGATGGTCCTTCCAGAGGTATAAAATATTACACAGACTTTTAGGGTTGCAGATTATCTTATATAAGCCTTCTTTTTTAGGATGAGAAAAATGAGACTTATAGACATTAATTAACTTAACCAAGTTAATATTGTGGCAATGTCAGAGTAATTCTAGAAACCAGCCATCTTAGTACCCACTCCAGTGTTCTTTCTACCAGAAGGTAATGCTTATGCCCAAAGGAAGCAATCTGTAATGGCATGATTTCAAGTGCTGTGGAATCTGAGTGGCAGAGATATTTTTGCTTACGTAGGGTTTCTTAGTGCCCTGAAAATCAGACCACATAATAACATTTTTCCCTTGGACAAGGTCAACCCCATTGATATTTTCCATTCACAAGGTTTGAGAATCTCAATGAAGATTACCCAGCATCAAAATACATTAGAGCTAGTGGAGTTCTTAGTGATTACCAGGTACAAATCCCTAATTTTACTGAACTTCAGAGAGGTTAAATGATCTTTCCTAAGGTCACAAAGCTGGACAGTAGCATAGATGGACCTCCAGCCCATGTCAACTGACTTCCAGTTCATTTTATTTTTAATTGTTTTTAGTTAACAAGAATTTTCCTCTTTCTCCCACTTTACCTCCATCCCCCCCCCAAAAAAACCTTTGTAACCAGAGTTACATAAAATAAATTCCAACACTGACCATGTCCAAAAACATACTTCTCTTGAGTTCCTCATTTCTCAGTCAGGAGGTGAGCAGCATGATTCATCCTTGGTCATCTGGAAACACACTTGGTCATTATATTCCAATCCAAATTCCCAGTGTTTTTTCTACTTTCCTCATAACATATTCAGCAATACATTGGGCAGGAGGTACTTAGGCATGAACATCAGAATGTTACAGATGTCTCAGGGCATAAGGAGGGAGTTCATCTTCAATATCTCAGGGAGAGATCTGGAGAGACCCATAACAACTCAAACCTTGAGAAGGTTTGTGTTAAAAACAATAACAATGAAAACCCAACCCAACTAAACCAAACAGTTGTACTCAGAGATAGAAGCTATATGTTCGCTGTGTCTTCTACCACATAGTCAAATATATCAAGTTTAATTTGAGGAAACAAGAAAAAAAAACTTGTTAAGATATTTCATTCCTTCAACTGCCAAAGTAAACAGTCTGCATGCTGTTTAGTAAGGATGGCTCCCTATGGATTCTGTCCTTCCTTCCGTGTGGTTGGATTTTGTTTTTATTTTCGTTTGTATTTTAAAATCTTGTCTCAGTTTATCATTTTAAAATCACTATAAGGAGTCAATTAGCTTTGAATGAATGAATGAATACATGAGGCTGCTTTTTTAGACCATATCACATAAGGTGAAATGACAGAGAAACTTTAATATTGCTTTGGGGAAATGACTCTTACATATGCATGGAATGTGAACATTGGACAGTGCCATAACCACAATGTGGACATTCCTAAGTTCATTCCTTGTGCACAGCCTCATAACCAGCATTAGAGCTTGTTAAAACCAGCTCTCGACTCCTGATCCAGGTTTGCCTAGCAAGGCAAGCACTTCACTAGCCACGTTAGAAAACTGTAGATTTAAGCATTTAGTGCTAGAAGCACCTAGGATGTTGCCAGACACATAGTAGGTATTCAATAAATACCTATTGATTGATTGATTGATTAGAAGGTAACTATTAAATCTTCTAGTGCAAAGGTGTCAAACACACAACTAACCACAACATTCCTAAGAGCTGCTGATAATGTAAATGACAACTATTTAATGAAATAAATACAAATACAATAGACTATACATTGCACTAATACTTGGTTTTCTAAATCAATATGTGGCCCACAGGGAACCAGTTTAGTGGGCCCATTTCTGTTTGAGTTTGAAACCACTGATCTAGTCCAAACTTCTTATTTTACAGGTAGAAAAACTGAGATCCGTAAGGACAAAGCGACTAATCCAAGATCACACGGCTAATAAATCCCACACAGTTGTGACTTCTGACTCCAAATCCATCAGTCCTTTTCCTACATCATGGCAGTCTCCAAGTATTTCTGCAGCCTGTCTACTTTCCCATAAGGTCACTATCACTAGCATTTTGTCTGCAAGATGCCACAGCAGCAAGAACGGTATTAACTGTGAAGGCAGCAAGATATAATGGGAATTAAGGGAGTCAAAGAGCTTTGGTTCAAGTCCCCAACACTGGCACTTGCTACCACCATGATTTTAGGAAAATCACGTAACCACTCTGGACCTCAGTTTCCTCAGCTTTAAAAAGAGGGTTTTGGTCTATATGGCTCACAAGTGCCCTTCCAGCTCTGTACCTCTGATCCTCTGACCCTAATTTAATAAATTCAGCAGAGAGAAGTACCAAGAATGGGTCAGGGGATAGAACTAGGCCAGTGTGGCCCCCATTGGCCTCTAGCAGTGACTGCATTTCACTGGACCAGTTGGATCTATACATAAATAAACATGTTGGACTGCACCACATTAACCTCAGGACAACGATGCTTCCATCCTGGAGTGGCTCACATGTGTTAACCAGCCGACATACATTATATATTGTTTTCCTGCAATACAGGATAAGGGAAACACTTAAATAATCACTGTGGAGAGGAGTGTGTCTGAGTCCATAATCATCCTCCATGACGCTAATAAATCTCAAGCCTACCAACCAAAGTCTATTTGCCCTGAGGGAGATGGATTGGGTAATTATATAGGAAGCCTTAAGATGGACAAGGGTCAGGAAGCTAATCTACTGTAAGTCTGTTTCCTCTGTGGAGGTAGCATTTGTACCCTTGTTAATAGTCACTTCCGCCAACTATTCTCCCAATTCTTTTTTTTAAATATGGATTAGTCCTTCCTCTGGATTCCCTTTGGAGGCTTATTTCACACATTATGTACTAGACTCTTAGAAATGGTGTTCAGGTCTTGTGGCTGTGAAGCATCAGTTAGTTTCTGTCAATCTCACTGGGAAATAGGACCCCAAAATCTCTGTTTTGCTGTTTGGTTACATAATTATGACTGTGCAGATATAGGCTACTTCAGAGGAGAACATCTGTTGGGTGGCCTTTTGGTAGACTTGAAAACCAGGTCATCAATCCATGAATTTGGGGACAGCTCTGACTTCTAATACTGAACACCCCATTTCTGAAACCTGACTGTTAGGAACGGTTGCTCACCTTCTTGGTCCCCTGCAGCTATTCCCAAAGACCTATTTATAACTTCCCCCTAGCTTTCAATGTATTTGTCATGTAATATTGTGTATTATAATTATCTGCATCATATTGTATAATTTAATCATCTATAGACTACAAGAGGAGGGGTTTGTTTCATCTAAACTTGGTATGTCCCTCAGCACAGATGTTTGTTGAATGAATCAATGAAATCACTTATCTTCTTACAGGAGTACCATAACGATTCCATAGTTCCCTATATATGAATTTTCCAAATGTCCAAGATTTTGGGTGAAGATTCTAGTCTACTTCTTTCTCACTGAGAAGTGACACTCAGATGTAGGCCTGGGGTGAGATCCAGCTGTGACAAAATTGATGATGGTCTCTGGTGCCACTCCCAGTGCCACATTTTTTTCTACAATTCCCCATGTTCAGTATCTCCTTTCCTAGATACCCTTTGTTTTTATGCTATCTAGGTCTCTTATTTGAAAACAGTACAAATCGATTCAGAAAATATTTTCAAATTTTTAAAATATTTTATTTTTTCCAACTACATGTAAAGATAGTTTTCAACATTGACTTTTATAAGATTTTGAGTTCCAAACTTTTTTCTCCCTCCATTCCCTTCCCCCATCCCAAGACAGAACGCAATATGATATAGACTATACATGTACCATCATATTAAATAGACTTTTCCATTAATCATGATGTGAAAGAAGAATCAGAACAAAAAGGGAAAAAAGAGAAAATAGTATGCTTCCTTCTGCATTCAGACTCCATAGATCCTTCTCTGAATGTGGATAGCATTTTCCACCCCGAGTCTCAGAAAACATTTTTTAAATGCCATTTAGGTGAGAGTTGCTAAGCATGCAAATATAAAAGTGAGATGATCCTTGCTAAAGAGAAGCTACATTCTAATGTGGCTGCTAAAATATTATTTACTTAAAGGTGTTATGTCTCTCAATGCTATGCAACAAATACCCTTAGCCCAAAGGAATGAATTTTGAACCATGTACTTTTAGGAACTATGGAAGCTGGGATGAGAGGAACCTTCTGGTGCCCCTCCAATTACACCCTGTCGATGACCACCTATATATTGCTCCTGTCCACAAGGTCAACTTGTTCAGGTGGGAATCCCTAACTTTGCAGAGGGAGAAATGTTCAAGAATCTGAGGAAAGAATGAGTAAGAGATCTGCCCCATACTCCACTTGTCATTCAAACTAGAAATAGATCCCTCTCAGAAGGTAACTGGGCATTCGTTCAATGACCTCTGAAATAGCTTGCACTTTTGAACCGTGTGAGTGTTATGTGTTAGGAGGAGGAGGGTGCAGAGGGCATTGTTGGGGAATAGAGAAACAGTTGCCCATTGTCTCTGGGAACTTTTCCAAGTTTCAACCTGGCATCACAGGGATTTTCCCAGCCTGCTTTTTATGCTGGTCACCCCACCCTGTTTAGATTTCTCAATCTGTCATCCTCTTCTCTCTGCCTCTATCTTCTCTCCCACCAATGAATATCTTTACCTTCTTCACCAAAATGCATACATGCTTTGCTTATGGGAATGTCAAATGTCTTAATTTCCTAGGTGTTTTCTTTCCCTGTTCTATTCTTGAGCGTATGCCTAGAAACCCTTGTTAATCTTCCCAGAGAGAGAGAGGCAGAAGCTTTGCTCATGGGCCTTGTTATCTTGCATTTTCTAACAAGTACTGAAATGCATAAATACTCAGAATCAGCTCTTATGTGCCTGTATTTCTTCTTTCCAAAATCTGGGAGGGATATGCTAGCCCACACTGATCTCTCCTATCTCTGAATTCCCATAACACTAATGGTCAGTCCCATGGAGTCTTATCTTACACATACCTGTTTACTTAGCTGTTTTCTGATTGTTTCTTGTGTTAGTTTTTCCCTCTGAGTAAGCCCCTGGATGTTGGAGATCTTGCTTTATGTGTTGTTGATGCCTCCTATGGCACTGAGCCATAGCTGGAGCTTAGTATATATTGATTGAGAAGTGGAGAGGGGAGGGGAGGGGAGAGGAGGGAAGGGAAGGAA
>CM053593.1:97125371-97214287 GCA_028646575.1 Pseudocheirus occidentalis | reverse complement strand
AAGGAAGGAAGGGAGGGAGGGAGGAAGGAAGGGAGGGAGGGAGGGAGGGAGGAAGGAAGTGAGGAAGGAAGGAGGGAAGGGAGGGAGGGAAGGAAGGAGGGAGGGAGGGAGGGAGGAAGGGAGGGAGGGAGGGAGGAAGGAAAGGAGGGAAGGAGGAAGGAAGGAAGTCTTCAGCATGTCAACATGGAGGCAAGATAAGAAAAGTAGTAAAAGTAGAAAGAGCCCTAGATATAAAGATATAGCTCCTGACCTCAAAAACTGGTTCTGCTACTTCTAGCCTAGAGACCACAGTCAAGGCACTGCTCTGGACCTCAA
This sequence comes from Pseudocheirus occidentalis, assembly GCA_028646575.1. Classification (NCBI taxonomy): domain Eukaryota; kingdom Metazoa; phylum Chordata; class Mammalia; order Diprotodontia; family Pseudocheiridae; genus Pseudocheirus; species Pseudocheirus occidentalis. The sequence goes on along the minus strand of CM053593.1, from coordinate 97,213,972 downwards.
TTCCACATCTGTACAATGGGTAGTAGGACTGGATGATTTCTTTGGTCCCTTCCAGTTCTAAATCTATGGGATTACAAAACCATGGGAAGTTCTTCAATCCTTCTGAGCCTGTTCCTTTCCCTATAAAATGGAAGAGGGTTAAACTAAATAATCTCTAACCTGTCTTCCAGCTCTGGAGCTCTGATCCCAAGACTACTCAAATAATTTATTCTGGAATATAGAATATATAACCATGAAACATGGTTTACTTACCTGCATACTATGATTTTCTCCAATAGAATGTAAACCACTTGAAGACAAGTTCCCTTTCATTTTTAATCTTCTGATCCCCAGAGCATCATATGGTACGTGGCACATAGAAGTTGCTTTAATAAATCTTTGTTGACTCATGATGGAAGGACATATCTACATTCAGAGAAAGATCTAGAAAGAACAGAGTTTAAATGGAGACTAAAGCAATCTACATGCTATCGTTCTTTTCTATGTTTGGTTTTATTTCCTCTTTCCCATTGTTCATATCATTGGTTACAACCCTTCTATACAACCAGACTAATGTCCAATGTGAAAGTATTTGCTGATCATATACTTGATTGCATGCTGCCATGGTGGGGGGGGGGGAGGGAAGGGAGAAAATTTGAAGCTCAAGGGTGGAAGCTCACAGTGTGGAAATGAATCTTGTAAACTAAAAGTAAATAAACAAATCAATTAAATGAAAAAATAAATCTTTTTTGATCGATTAACTCTGCTATTAGCTAGTGGTGAGACCTTAAGCTAGTTTACTCTACTTTCCTAAGGATTGGTTTTTTTTTCCATCCATAAAATGGGAGAGCTGAATGAGATAGTCTCTAAACTCTAAAATTCTAATTGAATTCTAATCTGTGAAATTATTTGATTCTACGCCCCTCCCCCCAAGGATTCATGTGTGTGTGTGTGTGTGTCTAGTAGTAAGCAAATCTTTGAAAACCTGGTCCTCTTCACCCTTGCAAAAATTCTCCCACGCACTAGAGGCCTCCCTCATGGGTTTACTGCAGATTCTGTGGTCTAAGGACTCCTCGGTCTGTGGCCTGAGCTCTTATCAGCAGCAAGGGAGGTAATGATTGTCTTGTACACTGCTCCTCTAAGCAGTTATTGTTAAGTATTTCCCTTATTCTTGCTTTGCCGGAAAACAATAGCTCATAGAAAACAGCTGAGGAAGGCCTAATAGCAACTTCAAAAGGGCAACATTGCTCTGGCCCTAATTTGAAAGGACAAAGGAGACTGTTGGGAACAATGAGCTTGTGGCCAAGCTATCAGAACGTTACAAAGGGAAGCCACTGGCGGAGCTTAGGAGAGGGGCACAGAACATTAGCAGGCCAGGGGCTATTGATAAGAGATCCCTTTCCTCAATTAATATCCCATGCTGACACTGTTTGCCAGTCCCAGAAGGTCGGGGGCTAGCCACCAGAATAAGGATTTTCTTTCCTTCTGATATTTCTTCTCCTTCCCTGGGGAAATTTGTGTCTTTCTGGTGTATGTCCTCTGCCCTTCTTTTGTGAGCACACCAAGGCTACGAATCCATTTAATTTTTCAGAAGCTGCATCTGTCAATAAATTACCTTTGCTCTGTCTTGGAGGGCCGTGCCACCGCCTCTGCTGAGCCGAGGTTCCTTATGTACTTGAAGCATTTCTCATTATCTGTCTTAACCTCTTGTGCAATCTTCTTTTCATCCTCTCCTTGGCCCTTCTTATCATTTTCTCACACTCTCTCAACTTCATTCTGTAATCAGCCCCATCCTCCCCAGCACCTGACTCTGGCTTCCTTGCATATGTCCTCTATTATAACCTTGATGGTCTTCCCTGCTCATCTGTCCTATCCTGCTGGCTTTGGAACATCCTCTGCTGCTGGGTCAAACCTGGGCCCTTCAAGTAATTCAGACTTCCTATACCCCACCTCACAGTGAGATCAGGCAAAGTCGGAATAAGATGCGCATGGCCCTATCCCACCTACAGCTTTTTCACTTTCTTTTTCCTGTTCTCACCCTATACACCCACCTCTGCCCCTGCCACTCAGCCACAGCCATAGACTTTCACACCACCACATTAGGGACCTTAACATGGACAGAGAAGGGGTAGAGAAGGGTGAACCGGGGACTCAATAGATGTATTTTCCCCATATCTGCTCCCAGGATTTTCCCCATATCTGCTCACCCACAGCAATGACTTTCCCCAGGGCCACCTATACTGTGCCCTTTGAGCTGCTAATCCCTCAGCCCCCTCCCCCAATTTCTTTGCCCAGTAAATCCTCTCCTAGGCAGTAAGGGAAAACAGGAATTCAAATTAAAACCAACCTATAGCATTAACCTTTCTCCATGTATCCCAGAGACATAGGAGTAATCCATCTCCATTAAGTATGTTTGTCCTGAAAATATAGAATAGCATCTCCTAGGATTGCAGAGATAAGGTCACCTGCATGTCTGGGACAGCTCCAAGCACAACATGATACTAGATAATTATTAAAGACAAAAGAAACCAGCAAATCTGTCATCCTCCCCAACCTTACACCATCCACTCCCACATGCCAATCCCTCTTTCTTTGGTGCATTACCTCGTCTCTAATGGGTATGTCTAGTAGTGTCCCCTTAACATCTCCTACAAGATTTAGGATCCCAGAAACTTAAGGGGAGGGAAAGTAAAAAAGGACCTCAGGGCTGGGGAAAACAGCTCTTCAATCTGTTAATTCCTTCTACTGCAGCTGCTTATAGCATCATAAATCATAAACAGAGGCAGCTAGGTGATCAAGTGAATAGCAAGTTGGACTTGATATCAGGAAGACCATAGTGCAAATCATGTCTTAGACGCTTAGCTATATAACCCAGTGTGAGTCACTTAACCCTTCTCACCTCTAGAAACTACCTCACTAAGTTGTGAGGATCAGATGAGATATCTAAGTGCTTTACAAATATCTTAGAACACTCTATAAATGCTAGTTGTCATAATCTTAGAGCTAGAAGGAACCTTACGCAGCCATTGAATCCAATTCTTTCATTTTACAAATGAGGAAACAGAGGCTGGGAAAGATTAAGTGACTTTCCTGAGAAACATAGCTAATAAGTCTCTGAGAAAGGAAATGAACTCAGTGGGGGGGGGGGCAGGAATGAAATCCAGCACACTATCTCCTTTGTCACCCAGATGCCTCCCTTCCATAAGGGACATTTATAAAATGTAATTAGAGACCTCTAAAAGTCTGTAAAACTCTGCTGACACATAATATTCACTTTTGTTAAATCTAGGGAAACCTAAAACTAGGGAAGACCCTAGTTACTGAAGACCTGTTACTCCTGGAAATGGAATTCTTCCCCATCTGGGCAAAGATTAACAGTTCTCCTTTCCTTTTTTCTATTGGCCAAATACCTATGCAAGAGTCCCTGATAGGCAAGATAACTGGCACTATCTTTACTTTGCCATCTTCTGGAACAGTCCTCTGGTATTATCAAGATAGGAAACTCATGGTGGGGAATGAAGATCATCACCTGCTCTGCAACTCTGGATCTTAAAGTTGCCTACCAACCTACTCTTTTTTGCCTGCCTTGAACTCCCTGTCCTCACCACCAACAACAGTAACCCCTGACAAGATTTTCCAGATTCAACCCATCTTTCTCCCTTCAACTCTCTCTCTGTATGTTACCTGTCTGCACAAAGCATGCACTACGATTTCATCTTCCCTGGCATGATCAACCTGTTTCCACACTCTTATTCTTCACAAGCTCATATAACAGAACAGCAATATGTAGGAAGCTCACAGGTAGAAAAGAATAACTTACTCCTTTTTCTAGTTCTAAGTTACTCTGTCAAAAACCTAGAATTTTCTGAAGAGCACCCGATATCCAAGGGATAGGCTGTTAGGCAACAAGAGCTAAATCATGATGATTGGAAAGAGGAAAACAGGGAGTTGTAAGGTTGAAACCCCACAAAGGAGGTGATGACACCCCAGTCTCTGCCAGGAAGCAGGACCAGAGAAGTCTAGTGAGCCAGGATCTGCTAGGGAAATCCCCTTTCTGAAAAGGAAGCTGATTACTGAGCTCAGACAGAGCATCCAAGGTCAAAGTTGCCTTGTCAAGCCATTTGTAGGGAGCCAGGAGGTCAGACAGCTGGAAGAGGAAGGGGAAGGGGTGCTGGGGATGTTGATTCCAAAAGCTAAGAGAGGAACAGGGAAGCCAGGAGTGAGCAACAGGTCATATATAGTGACGCAAAGAGCCATAGGTGAGGCAACCAAATAGGAATTCCTAAGAATCAATTGATAGCTCTGATCATGAACTTCTAAGTACAGTCTGTGGCCATCTAGTTTTTAAGGTGTTTGAGAGTTGTCCTGCCTCAGTATCTGGACAGGTTCTGGTACCTAAACTACTAATGCTTCACTATTGAGGGAGGAGGAAGAGGAGGCATGTGGTCTGGTCTAGGCAAATGGCCTTGTGCAGAAAGAGCATATTGGCTATGATTTTATTTAATAAATTGAGTTCAAGACCAGATTCCAGTTTTGCATTTATTTTGAGGAGAGAAATAAAGGAAGGGGATACAGACAAGGATTAAAGAATTGGAATGGTTCCTTCCATAACCTGACATACATATATACATACCTACATACACACACAATGCACATGCACACACACATACACACACCTATTACTTTGGAGCTTTGTGGAAAAGACATTAAAAAGGACGTGAGAGGTAGGAGTGATTTAAGATGAATAAAGAAATTGCAGCTTCCAGAATACATAGAAAATAGTGTTTATCACTAGTTACTCTTTTCCTTTCACTCCCACTATCATGTGATTCACAAAAAACATTAAGAAAAAAAGATTCTAATAGATGTCACAGTACTAAATTCTCATAGTCTCCATACTGTATGACATGAAAAACTTTTGAAATATAGGAATGAGTGGAAGACAAAACAGATAGGGAGCCTCTGTAATTTATTGAGTTGGGGAGGAGTAACACGATCACACCTGTGCTTCAGGAAAATCACTTTGGCAGCTGAGTGTAGAATGGAATGGCCGCGGGGAGAGAGTGTTGGCTGGGAAGCTGAACAGCAGGCTTTTGCAATACTCCAAGAGGGAGGTGATGGAGACCTTCACCCAGGCAGTAGAGTGTACTGAATGATAGAGGAGGTAGAGAGGAGAGTACCTCCCTAGTTTAAACGGATGGTTTTGTATTTCTGTTCTTGCTGTATTTTCTCAGTAAATAACCCTACAAAAATGCAAATTGAAAGTTAGTGGTATTGTGTGTGTATACACACACACACACATAGGTATACATATAATTGTGTATATACATAATATATATACATAATATATGTATATATGTACACTTTGTGCATTGCCTGCATATATTTACTTCATATATTGCATACATGTACATGTATACATATAAATAATTTACTTTTTTAAAGTCCTAATTTTTAGTTGTTTTCAGTCATGTCCAACTCTTTATGACTCAGTTTAAGGAGTTTTTGGTAAAGTTTTTGGTAAAGATACTGGAGTGGTTTGCCATTTCCTTCTCCAACTCATTTTACAGATGAGGAAATTGAGGCAAACAGGGTTAAGTGACTTAAGCGCCACTTAGCTGCCCCCCATACATATATATGTAATGTGTATACACATATGCATAAACATATTCATTAAAGTACTTATATAGAGATACATATAATATATAGCTTACATTCTAAAAAGTACTTTCTTTACCAAAAACCTTTTAGGGAGATAATACAAATATTGTGAACCTCACTTATAGATGAAGAAACTGGATCTCAGAGTGGTTAAGTGAAGTCATACAGCTAATAAGTAGCAGAGTCAGTTGACAAACCCAGGTCTTCTGACTCCAGATCCAAGGCCATCTCCATGATGCTGGAGTAAATCATCACCAAATAACCAATGATGTGATTTCTATCCTCAAATACAAATATATAAAAGAACCACAGAAGTCCCAAGTTATCAGGACCATAGGGCGAAGAACATCAGAGCAAGTGGGAGGGGCTCTCCTAAGAGGCGTTACCACCTACTTTGTTGTTTCATCCTGAAGACCATGGGACCTTCACATCTGACTTGCAGCTGAAACATTCTATATTGCATTGTCTCCTCCATTTAAACATGACCCCCTTGAGAGCAATGGGTATCTTGCTTCTTTATTTGTATCCCTAGCACTTTGCACAGTGCTTTGCATATAGTTAATACTTAATGAATAGAGTTTATTTTTTTTAATCATTCCTATGAGTGAGCACTCCTGAGTTCCCACTGCCCAGAAAAGAAAGATGCTCCACAAATGAGGAGATGTGAGGGTTTGGGGTTTGTTTGTTTGTTTGTTTTTGCTTTTTGGAGGAGGGAAGGCAGGGCATTTGGGGTTAAGCCACTTGACCAAGGTTACAATGCTAGTAAGTGTTAAGTGTCTGAGGTTGGATTTGAACTCAGGTCTTCCTGACTCTTGGGTCAGTGCTCTATTCACTGCACCACCTAGCCACCCCAAGATGTGAGTTTTTAACTTCTAAAGTCATATTCTTTTAAGAACTCAAATCCATGCCTGGACAGCTAGTGCTGGGCTGACCTTCAAGTGAGGGAGGACTGAGGAGAGAAGAGAGTCACAGTCGTTTTGTTCATCGTCCCCATCAAATCCATATCCAATTCAAGAAATCTCACAATCAGTAAAAATGACAGCTTCAAAGGGGGAGAAATGAAGCAAAATCGCCAGCCAGAACAGATTTTCCTCTGATTGAAGGTGGCAATAATAAGACAAAAGACAGATTTTTGCCTTCAAGAAACTACCTCTTTTTTTGCAGCCAAAGCAATACAAAATTCAAGGCAAATAAAGCATCTTTTCCCCTCTAGTGTTTGGAAATATAGCAAGGAAAAAAAGTCATCATTTTTTGTTTTTGTTTTTTAATTTTGGTGGTTTCACCAGAAGTGGCCCTTCCTCTCCCTCCCAGCACTAACAAATATATTGAAGGTACCCCTCATTTGCACTGACAAGAGGCTGCATGAGGAATAGATGATCTGTGGGAAGTTATGAAATTGCTGCGAAAACAGGGTCTCCTGAAATGGACTGCCTTCACAACATAAGTCTCCTTCATTATGGTGTAAATGCCGTGGTAGTCTGATGGATCCCTGTATCCTGAAATGCTCCAGGGCTACTCAGACCAAATGCAATCAGATATTGTAAATATGCAGAATAATGCCACATTAACCCAAATACCACCCGCAGTGGGTGATGCTTAAACTCACACCAAGCATGGCAGGCTAATGGAATGCTGGAGATTTTGTTTCATATGAAACAGTTGTGAACTATGAAAAATCCCCCAAAAAAGAAGAATGACCTTCTAGTTGTTCCTAACACACAATACTCAATCTCTGATCTCTTTGCCTTTGCACTAGCCATTCCCTATACAGGGGAATGCAGTCCTTCCTGTCCTCCACCCTTAGAATCTCCTGTTTCCTTCAAAATTGCACCAAACCTTTCAAATGAAGCTTTTCCTAATCTACTCACCTGCTAGTGCCCTCCCACCAAAATTGACTTGAATTTCTTTTGTATGTTTTGTATTTATTTGTAAATGCACATACTGCCCACCCACCCCCAATAGAATATAAGCTCCTTGAGGGCAGAGACAGTTCCCTGGTTTTATATCCCCAATTCTGGGCACACAGTAGGCAATTAATAAATACTTATTGATTGATCAACTGACTGTCTCATCTTTCAGGATGGGAAGGCTAAGTTCTGGAGTTGGTTTTACTCAAGGAGTTCTGACTTTTTCTCCTACTTCTTTCCAATTTAATTTGTGCAATGTAAATGTTGACCTCAAAATGTCACAGGGTCTATTCCATTATAGAGTGACTGATTTTGCACAGTGAAAACCTTTCTTTCCTAGCCATGGACTGTACCCCCTCATCTAGGCCAGTGATTTCACACAAGTGTGCCAATGGTCTCATAGGACACCAGACAAAAGAGTACAGATGATTTTGAAGGATCCATCACCACTGAGGGGAAACTAATAAATCCAATAAATTTATGCCATTTCCTGCATATATGCAAGATAGAAATATGCTTCTTTTATCAAGTGGCATCAGTTGAACAATTCACAGTATCATACAGTTAGAACTTGAAGGGACATTGAAGGGTGTCTGGTTCAACCCTTCCCTCTTACTTTAAGGATAAAAAAACTGAGGCTGAGGGTAGCTGTGTGATTTGCCCAAGATCACATAAGGAAGTAAGTGGCAGTCAGGATTCAAATTCAACCCCTCTAATTCCAAATTCACTACTCTTTCATCTGTAGCCCGACATTATTCCTATTTACCTTTCCTTTTGTACATGTTAGTATAATCTAGCTAAATGTTAGGGTTGAAAAAAACTATTTCTGCAACTGAAAAGACTTAAAAAAAATAAAACCCTTCTTGCTATTGCTTCATTTTTATTGTTTTTATACATCGTGTCAAAGTACTAGGGTTGAGGAGTCAGAAAGACCTGGGTCTGAATTTCACTTCCGTCACATTAGCTAGCTTTGTGACCTTAATCAGTCACTGAACCTCTCTCTCTCAGTTTCCCTACTTGTAACACAGGGATAGTAGCACCTGAAGAACCTGCCCTCACAAGGATGTTATGAGTATAAAATAAGATAATTCATTTAAAGCATTTTACAAAACTGACAGCATAGATACATTCCAGCTACTACGATTTAAAGCCTCTTTCTGCTGGTTACTATCTTGCCTATTCCTGCATTGAATTATATCATGCATTGAATTGGTCTATGAACATGTTTCCTAATTAACAACAATTTAATGAGATTCTCTTGGAAAGGGTCCACCATTCTGTTTCAACTGGTACAGCTTATGCCACATTCATAAGTTGGTTCTGAACAACATTCAACACTTTCTAAGTGAAATTGACCAGTTTTGGAGTCAGGAGACTTGAGCGCTTAATCCCAAATCTGCTACTGGCTTACAATGTAATTTGAGACCATTATTTAACCTCTCTGGACCTTGGTTTCTCCATTTCTCCTAATAATACCTACTGCTCCATACCACAAAAATATCTTCCATTTATCTCCTGATCGTGGCATTACCCCAGTTAATGAAACTTTCCTTCTTTGGTGTCCATGACATGGCTGAAGAGTCAGTCTTTGGCCTCTGTTCTGTTCCTTTGTTGTAGTTTGTCTTTCATTCTCGAAGAGGACCAATGGCATCAGGAGGGTGATGTCTTGACTTGCAAGTGAATTGGATTTAAGTGAGGCAGAGATGTGTAAAGTCATCAGCCTCACTATGCTCCAGATTTATGGGAGTCCAGTGGCAAGACATAGGTCGGGATGATGGGTGATGGCCCAGTTCTGTTTCTTTACACTCAGTTAGGAAGGCACATCCCAAACCAAGAGAACTGGACTAGAAGAGGTTTATTGTCCCTTGTAGATGTAAATTTTTTGGTCCAATGAACTTTTCCATTGATCATAATAAACACGCCTTACTTTTATGTAACTTTTTTATAGTGTACAAGGTAGCTTTTTATTCCTCAAATCTCTCCTTACTGCAGGCCATCTTCCATAAAGCTGTCAAACTGATTATCCTAAAGCTTAGGTTTGACTATATTTCCCCCTTTTCCCAATCAACTCCTATGGTTCCCACAACCTTCAGGATCAAATATGAAATCCTCCGTTTTTTAAAAAACTGTTCCAAACCTGATCCCTTCTTATAGTTCATAACATGGTTCTCTTCCCCTCACACAACACTGCATCTCTCAACTCCAATCATTTTAACTGGATGACCCCAAGTCTGAGGTCTCCTCTGCCTCCTGGCTTCCCTTAAGTCTCAGCTAAAGTCCTACCTTCTGCATAGCATCCTTCCTAGTTCTTCTTAACCTTGGAGTCTTCTTTCTAAGTGTAGCCCCAACTTACGCTGCATATATCTTGTTTGTAAGTAGATGTTTGCTTGCTATCTCTCCCATTAGACCATGAGCTCCTTGACAACAGGGACTGTCTTATGTCTTTCTTTGTATCTCCAACACTTAGCACAGTGACTGACACATTCTATGTGCTTAAATGTGACTTGGCTGACCTACTGACCCATATTTCCCTGTTTTTGTCCCTTATACCACCCTTTGATTGAACTGACAGGTTTGAAATATCATAATTATTAATGATTTCTCCCAATCAGCCAGTCAAGTCTTACTTTGAAATATATTGTTTAATATCAGTCCTTATAGCTATTATCCTGGTCAAGAGTCTCATGAACATAATATGCTATAAATATAAAAAAACTGAATTTATATTACATATCCAATTTAAAATTGATTCTGTTACATATATAAATATAAATAAAATATATTATGTTTAATGTAAAAAAAAAGAGTCTTATGAACAGGCATATGGATCTCAACAATGGTCATCTGGTCTCTTCCACTCCTGAATTCATGTCACACACCAAACTAATCAGAAATTAATTAATCACATCAGATTAATCATACCAAAGTCCTACCTTCATCATACCACTCCTACGCTGAAGAACCTGTAATGGCTCTCTTTTATTTACTGAATCAAAAACAAATTTCTCACCCGTGGCATTCAAGTCATACCATTTCAGCATTATTATTAAGTTGCCTCTGAAAGTATTGAGTAATCTATTGTTGTTGTTGTTATTTCTTTTGTTCAGTTGTGTCTGACTTCATTACCCCATTTGGGGTTTTCTTGGCAAAGATATTAGTGTCGTCTACCATTTCCTTCTCTAGCTCATTTTACAGATGAAAAAACTGAGGCAAATAGGGTTAAGTGACTTGTCCATGATTATACTGCTAGTATCTAAGGCCACATTTGAACTCAGGGAGATGAGTCTTCCTAACTCCCTGGCCAGTGTGCCATCTACAACATCACCTAGCTACCCAAAGGCTAGATGACCACTTCTCTGTGATGCTATGAAGAGAATTTCTATTTAGGCACAGTTTGTTCTGGATGACTTCTTAGCTCTCCTTTCAATTTTGAAATTCTATATTTCAACTATTACTCCCCAGAATATACCCTTTGCTCCAGCCAGTCTGGTCTCCTGAATGCCCTTTTGAAACTCTTTGTTCAAAATTAATTGCTGTGAAACAATAGAATATCCTCTCCACTCAGATAATCTAAATTTTTCAAGGCTGAGCTCAGGATTCCTTCCTCCATGAAGGCTTTCTTGATTAATTCTAATTCACAGTGATCACTCTCATATTCTAAGTTCTTATCACGTTCATATTGCCTTAAACAGGATGAAGTGACTTGCCCAGGGTCAAACAGCTTGTGAATATTTGAGGCTAAATTTGAACTCAGGAGAAGTCTTACTGACTACAGCATTCGATCCACTGTGCCACCTAGCTTCCCTCAACATCTTTAAGGTGTTGTTTTGTTTTGTTTTGTTTTGTTTTGTTTATCTTCTTAATTATCTAAAGACTCAACTCTCTCTACAAGCCATTTTTGTTCTGTCATTTTCAGTGTAAAGGTCATTTTCCTTGGCAGAAAAAGAGAAACAAAATTAAAATGGAACAGTTCTACTTTCTCTCTGTTATAAATTATCATCATCTAATCTACCCAAGGAGATATTCCTCTTCCATCCCAATATAGGTTAAAAGAAAAAAACTTCTGTAGTCCTTATTTTTCCTTTCTAAACATCTCATCTGAGCTTTAGCACTTCTGAAACTATTTTTAAAGGGTTATGGTTTCTTCTGTAGTCATCTTCTGTTATCTACCCCTGATTCCAAAATCTGTAAATATCTGTAATATGATCTATTAATGTGTCAATATAATAATATTAATCACATTGTGATATAATGAACAAATATGAACGCTTGCTGAATAAATAGAAAAGGAATGGATGGATAGATGGATGGATGATGGATGGATGGATAGATGGATGAATACTGGAAGGCCATATAAGACAGGGGGGAGGGAAGGACAGAGGGAGGAAGGGACATAGGGGAAAGGAGAGAAAGAGAGAACCCATGTAAACTCTAGGGAATCTTTATCCAAACTCCTACTCTTATAGAGGAATCAGTTTTCTAGAGCTACACTGATTTCCTCTGCCCTCTCATAATCCTAGGAGTACCCCTTGAGAATTCAAAGGTGATTCTTTAGTGTCATTGGCTTCAATCCCTACCAGTATGCTTCCCTCCAAGATTATGAGTTGACAATCAATTTAGTCAGTCAACTTTTAGTAACTTTAGAAAAGGATGTTTATTAAGGCTGATAACTAGTACAAGATAGCCTTCAAAGGTCTGTGATATTCTATCCCATAAATACATATAGAGTACAGGCGAAAGTGGACTCAAGCTTAGGGAACACACATGACAAAGTAATTATAGCTCCTGGTTTCTAAAGGACTTTTTCTTCAATTTGTGGAGCGCTCAAGAAGACACCCTTGGGCATTGCATAATCTCTTTTCTGAGCTCTTGGTAGAGCTGTGAGTCCAGTCTGTCCTCTTCTCCTGATGATGTACATATCGCTAAAAACTGATCCAGAGATGCTATTTAAGACACTGACTGGATGATGAGAAGTCCAACGTACTCTGAACACTTTGAACCTCTAGTTAAGGTGAGAGGAGAGAAACTTGACCAAATCCAAAGCATCTCCTCCTTATCCCACCCCTTTTATCCTCCACAGTGGTTCTTCCTCTGTAACGTGTTAGAAAGTCATACTTTGTCCCATTCTGGAGGTGGGGGAATGAGGAGAAGAAGCCTTTCATATATACATATATAACCTTTCATATATACACATATAGTATATACATAGACACATACATATTGTGTGTATGTATATGTATACACACACAATATGTGTGTCTATGTGTATATATACATACATCTATATATATGTACATATAGATGTATGTATATATACATACATATATACACACACACACACATCACACACACACATACATATATTTCTTATCTAGTTTTAGTTTTGGTTTTTGGTGGTTTTTATCACCCCCTTACTCTTTTATAATACAAAAACATTTCTATAATAACACATATAAGCATATATCTACACACACATATATAGCATGAAAGTGTGTTCAATGATTGAGAGAAAGGACACTATAATCAATTCTTTACTGCCCATGTCAATGAGATAAATAATGGAAAACCTAGCTGCAAAATGGAAGAAAGTCCTTCTCTGAGGAGTCCTTGTCTCCTGTAATGGCAGGCCAAGCAGTATTTTGCTGCTTGTTTCAGCTATTCAAATACCTTTGAGCCTCGCCTTTGATTGTGTTAGGTCTTTGTTGGAAACAGGATACATTGTGTTGCCCTTTATAGGCCTAAGGGAGTTTGGAGACCTTCCCCGCCATTAATAGGCCCGATGTCATCACACGGAGCCCATGTTAGGAGGAGCTTGCCAAAAGATCAGAACAGGAAGGAGAAGAGCACTTAAAAGTTTAAGCACAAGCTGGGATTAAGCAGATCTGAGAGGGAGAATACTTGTGGTGTGGGCACTCTGTCTATTCTGTCTGTGTTGATAGCACTTTATCAGACAGAAGCACTCTATTTATTTGTGTTAGTGTTACTTTATCAGACAGAAGCACTCTGTCTATTGATTTGCTTTGATTTCTCAGACAGAAAGTGAATTGAGATGATAGTGCCAACAAAGTACATAAATATTGCTGTAGCCCTGGTGAGCTTTGTTTTCCTAGGAACAGAAACCGGAAGAGCTTGGAGTGGGGCAGTCCCTATGAGCTGCAATATAAACCTGGAGCAGAGAGCTACCTGCCTGTGAATCCAGGCAAGAGCTGGGAGAGCTGTCTACCTGTGAACTCAGGCAACAGGTGGGTGAATCTAGGCAAGAGCTGGGAGCATGGAAGAGGAACCATGGGGTTTGAAAATCGGCCTTGAGTTAAGATGAAAGGAGACTTTACTTGGGTACTCATTGCTGACTGATGATATTGTAAGTTACTATGACCTAGGGGTGGATGGCCTTTGGACTTTCTACTACCCCTTAAGGACGAATGACTTAAAGATGATTGGAAGCCAGCCTGCAGTCAAGATGAAAGAAGACTTGATTTGGGCACTCTGTGTATTGAGGAGATTATGACTTACTGAATGATGTGCTTTAAGACAATGTGACCACCTTAGTAATAAGTTGTTATGTTATGTTCTTGTAAATGTTGTGTTTTAGTTTCTTAAATGTTTTGCTTTAGTTTATTGCTGAATAAATAGACAGTTCGCTATATTGTGCAATTAGATCCTTAAAGTTTTTTATAGCAACAGTCCTCAGGAGAGCTGCTCCTGTGATTGGCTTTACACATTCCCCACTCATCTCCAACTTTGGGGAATGTCTACTGAACTACACACAGATAACAAAGAATTATTTGGATAGAAATTCAAATGTCATTATTCTTCCTGCTATATTTTCCAGGGCCAAACAACTTTCTCATTATTTCCTTTTTTTCACATCTGTTTTGTTTTTTAGGGGCAGCTAGGTGGTGCAGTGAATAGAGCACCGGCCATGGAGTCAGGTGGACCTGAGTTCAAATCCAGCCTCAGACACTTAACACAAAAATTAGCTGTGTTACCTTGGGCAAATCACTTAAACCCAATTGTCCTCAACAACAACAACAACAACAACAACAACAACAACAACAACAAATATATATACATATATATATATATATATATATATAAATGAATGAATGAATAAATAAATTTGTTTTTTGGAGAGAGGAAACTAAGGCTTTGGGGGTTAAGTGCTTTCCATTTAATTTAACTTTATTTTCAATTCAGGTTCTCTCCTTCCCTAACTCCTTACCACCCACTGTGAAGATAAAAACTACAAAACCCATGAAGAAAAAAAGAAAGTACCCATATGTCCAGACATATTCATAGCATCACTTTTTGTGGTGGCAAGAAAATGGATGCTAAGGAGATATCTATGCATTGGGGAATGACTGGACAAGTTATGGTATATGAACGTAATGGAATACAATTGTGCTGTAAGAGATGATGAAGATGGATAGTTTTACCATTTCCCCCTAACAATGTCTTCATTTTTCTCTGCTCTCTTTTAATGTTTTATGAAATTTGTCTTGGTTGACTGAAGGAGAACAGTCCCTTTTAGAATGAATGATAATAACTGATATTTATTTAGCACTTTAAAATTCATACATTGCTTTATATACATTATCTCATTTGAACTCCTTCCCCCAATAATCCTGTGAGGTAACCATCATAAGTATTATCCAAATTTTCAAAATGAGGAAACTGAGTACTAGAGAGTTAATTCACTTGGTTATGTGAACTGGTCAACCAACTCTTTCCACTAGTCAAAATTCCCCATTTAATAATAATAATAATAATAATAATAATAATAATAATAACAATTTGTGTTTACATAATGCCTTGCAAAGCACTTTCCTCACATTAGTTATGTGAAGTAGCTGTTGCAAACCTTTTTCCTATTGTACAGACAAAGAAACCAAAGTTCAGAGAAGTTAAAGATTCAGGGGAGTTAGATGACTTGCCCATGGTCCTGTTGCTAGTAGGTGTCAGAGTTGGGACTTGAATCCAGATCTCTTAAATCCAAATCCAAGGATTTTCCCATAACATTGCAGTACCTCTTAGAATAATCCAAAAACAATCCATTACTCTCTAGTTATATGAAATCACACCCTTCTAGGGATCATCTAGTCAAATTCTAAAGATCTCATATGATAGGGATTAAGTTTAAGGGGAGAATGAGGCCCTTATGAACTCAGGACTCAAATCCACCATCACACTAAATGTCCTTCCTCCATGGCCTCCCATCAACCAAGGGAATAACCAACCATCTGTTGATAACATCCTAAGGGCATGCCCAGCTGAGCATTGTAAGTTTTTATATCCCATTACCAAGATACCCTAAGCTCTGCAGTCCTCCCATAAAAGCTTGTCCTTTTCACAAAAGCCTTCAATTTAGGTTATAATCCTTTCTTCATCCTTTTGATCAAGTGATCCTTCACAAATTCCCACTATCTTCTTACCCCATTTGTGATTATCCTAAAGAGCTCTAAGCTCACAGAGAGAGAGAGAAGGAGAAACAGAGAGAGACAGAGAGGAGAGACAGACAGAGAGAGGAGAGAGACAGGCAGAAAGGGGAGGAGTGAGAGAAAGAGAGAGAGAGAGAGAGAGAGAGAAAGAGAGAGAGAGAGAGAGAGAGAGAGAGAGAGAGAGAGAGAGAGAGAGAGAGAGAGGGAGAGAGAGAGATATTTTTGCAAAAATACCCTTCCAGCCTTCCAGGCTATATATGAGTTAGGGACAAGAGCACTCTGGGATAATCATAAATGAAGTAAGATAATAGTGGGAATTTCTGAAGAATCATGGGGGGGAGCATCTCTAGAGAAACAGAGATGTTTATAAACATCTCTATCTCACTGTGTATCTATGTACATATAAATAGAAATACCCTTCAAGGCTAACACAAGAGTTTATTGCTCTCTGGAATAATCACAAATGAGGAAAGATAATAGTGAGAATTTGTGAAGGATCAGTTCATAGAGATATAAATAGCTCTATATCAAAGAGGGCAGGGGGAAAGAGAGAGAGAGAGCTTTCCCCAGCTTTTCAATCACTTTGAGAGAGCTCATAAAAAAGTATATATTCACAGAAATTCAAACTGGAAAGAAAATTAGAGTTCAACCAGCCCAGTCCCTTCATTGTTCAGATAAGGAAACCAAGCCCCAGTAAAATGAAAAGAATCAACTAAAGTCAGGCTAAATCAGAACTTGAAAGCAGGTCTTCCTTCATATTACAATCCCAGTGCTCTTTGCCCTATATTATTCTGTTTCTTGGGATACTTGGTTTTGTGCCACACTTTTGCACTGGAGTTTCATGAGCAAATTGGGGAAGTTCTCACTGGGTTAGACTAAGGCTTGAAGTCAAGATATTTACTATTGTAAATTCTTCATTCTTCAGCTTTTCTTGATCTCCTTCCCCCCCATTCTCCCATAAAAATGACCAATTTATTTTGTATATATTTATTTTTGTGCATGTTGTCTCCCCTAATAGAATATAAAATCCTCAAAAGTGGGGACTCTTTCATTTCTGTCTTCATATCCCTGGTGCCTGGAATATAGTAGACTCTTAATAAATTCACAAATAATTAATAAATTAATAAACTTAATAAAGATGAACTTTAATCTCTCTACAAAACCCTCCAGTTAAAGGATTTGTGTCCATTTAATGAAAAACTGGAGATATGTGTTCGATAATAACTAAAATGTCCAATCATAAGGCAACATGGTATAGTGGGAAGAATGCTGGATTTGTAACAAGTGAGTCAGGTTCAGAACTTAGCTCAGTTACGACCCATGACTTTGAAGGCACCTCATGTCTCTGGGTCTCAATTTCTTCTTCTATAAAATGGGAACATCTAAGATGTCCATCTCACAGGGATATAAAATGAGGGGACTGGAATCTATGACCTCTCAGGTTTCTTCCAACTCTAATTCTATAATCCTATCATCCTGAGGTGGGTACATTAACAACTGAAAACATCTCAGGCTTTTTGGGAGGGGGGATTGGGGAGGAAGAATTGGTCCTGAGGAACTCATGGTCAGGAAGGAGCCACCTGTGTGCCTGTCCATCCGCTCCCTTCTCACTCTCACCCCTTTGCAGAGGAAATGAAGTTGTAATGTCCCCTAGCCACAACAATGAGGAGAAGTGGATAAAGGGCTGCTTTATAGCCTTTCCCCCTTCCCTTATGTCCTGTCTGTGGCCAAAGGGCAAGTATAAAGTTATGTTTTGGAGCCCAACAAGAGGAAATCCTAGTCATCAATCCTCCCTGGGTCATTCAGGCAGGACACTAATGAGCTATGGAGCTAGGCTGCAAATGCTCAGAGGTGGAAACTTTCTAACCAAAGACCAGTTGGTCATTATGTGCTTCTCTATATGTCCATCAGAATAGGGATCTGTATGCAGGTCCATGTAAGCAATTGTCTCTTCCTTGGACCTCACTTGGAACATAATGTGTGCCTCCCTTATCATAATTTATTTGCATTGAAGTTAATCATATTTGTGTTTGTTTTATATCATGATATGAACTCAATGGAGGCAAGAGCTTGGTCTTCCTTTTTATTCATCTTTGCAGTTCTCATAGAGAGCCTAATAACTGGTATTTACATAGTGCCTTCAAGTCTGAAAAATCCTTTACATGCATTATCTCTATTTACCTACAAAATAACCCTGTGGGTAGGTGCTACAGATATCTACAGTCCTACATTATATAGAGATCAGTGATCCAAGGAATTTGATAATTAGATAGGACCTCAATAGATACCTACCTCAATATATGTGAGGGAAACTGAGTCTCAGAAAGGTCATGTAACCTGCCAAGTAAATGTCAAAAGCAGGATTTGAACCTAGGTCTTTATGGCTCCTAGTCCAGTGCACTGACCATTGTGCTACATTTCCTCTCTAGTGTATGCTCAGTAAACATTTATATTTGTATATGTATCATGGTTGATGGTAACATGTTTGTCTGTATTTATGAGAAAGACAAAAACAAAGGCTATTAGAAAGAGGTTAATGTTGAGATTTGACAGTGTCTCTGATTTGCTTCACAGGAATTTCAGAAGCTCAGCCTGCAACCACAGAATCAGCACAAATAAAAATCAAGATTACTTTACCCAGCTTAAGATGGCCATAAGTCCTGGGACAGTAGTTTGCCAAAATGCTAAGTGGGCAATAAGTATTTATTAAGTAGTTACTATTTGCCAGCCATGTGCTAAGTACTTGGCATACAAATATAAGAAAAAAACCATCCCTGTCCTCAAGGAGTTTACATTCTAATTGAGGAAGACAACAATAAAAGGGAGCAGAAAAGCAAAGGAAAGGGGATAGTGGGGGTATAATGGCAAAATCTAGACTCAAAATCAGAGCTGGGAAAGAAATGGGAGATTTCATCCTGGACCTGTCCCCAAAATGGAGATCTCAGAAGGAACTCTAATGTGAGAAAGGAGGAGCGTAAGGGATAGGAATGCTTGGGAGGAAGAAGACCACTGAGGCACTGTAGCAAAGCTTAGAGAGCCAGAAGTCCAGGTGAGACTTTTACAAAGCTATTTTTTGCCAACACTATTTTTTTCTTTTGATTTTCACCACCCAGTAAGTAATGTAAATTTTATAAGCTCCATTTTGCAGAGAAACAAATATTTCTTTTGACTCTCATATCAACTTTGCTAAGTAGATGTTACTGTTATTCTCATTTTATAATGAGGAAACTGAGGCAGAGGTTAAGTGACTTGTCCAGGGTGATACAATACAATTAAGAAGTGCCTGAGGTTACATTTGAACTCAGGTCTTTCTGACTCCAGCTAGGTGGCACAGTAGACACCAGGTCTGGAGTCAGGATGACTTATCTTCCTGAGTTCATATCGGGTCTCAGACGCTTACCCTATATGTGTGACCCTGGACAAATCATTGAACTCTTTTCATTTATAAATGACAAACCACTCTAGTCTCTTTGGTGAGAAAACCTTCAATGGGGTCACAAAGAGTTGGACAGAACTGAAACAATTGAACAGTAACAAATTTACGCCTCCCAGCCCTGCACACAATCTACCCCCCACCCCCATCATTTTAGAGACTATTATTATCTGAAGGTTGGCCGATCCTATTGTGGATTATTGGTAGCTAATTTATAATTCTAGTCTAGATTCTCAAGATTAGTCTACTCTGAAACCACTTTCTTTTTCCACCATCTGTCATATACAAAAGGTAGGTTAACTGGCAACATTATATAAGCAATAAATGTGGAATCAAAAGCCCATAGCTACTAAGTAGCTATGTATAACCATGGACAAATCATGTGCTCTGTATATCAGTCTTTCTATCCATAAAATGGAGGCAATTAGTAGTACTTCCACATCTTCACAGAATTATTGTGAGGAAAGCACTCCATAAACCCCAAAGTGCTATCCAAGTATGCTACATTGTCTAAAAATAAAGTATGTTCCAAAGTCAAGTTTTGATGTCATCCATTGCTTTGAATCACTCACCACTGAAAAAATCTTAGCCCCTTTGTTTGGTATCTGTTGCTTTCCATGGAAATGGAACAAACGTATTTGCTTCCTCCTTCATCTTTCTGACCTTATCTCCTACTATCCAGTCTCATGCAGACCATTTTTTAAGCCAAAATGGATTACTTGTTCTTCCTCAAACATATTCCCATGATTTCCTGCCTCCATGCTTGTTTTCATATTGTTCTCTTTGCTTGGAATGTCTGTCACCCCCTCCTCCCTCTCAGTACTGTCTACTCAGTCCCTAACCATCTTTCAAAATGCAGGTCAAATATAGCCTTCTCCATGAAGCTGCCCTTGTGCCATCTAGCCAAAAATCATCGCTCTCTCCTCTGAACCAGTTTTGTCATTCCTTTATTCATTTATCTTCTTTTAGTTTGCATTGTAGTCATTGGCATATCTACTGGATTTTAAGATCCATAATCACATGGATATAGATATAGCTGTAGATATGTGGAGAGGGGGACGGAAGTGGGAAGAAAGAGGGCACAGGGGGAGAGAAGCGGGGAGAGATAGAGAGAGAGAAGAAGAGAGAGAGGGGAAGAGGGGGGGGGAAAGAGAGAGAGAGAGAGAGAGAGAGAGAAAGAGAAATAATTATATTCCTCCCAGTCCCAGCACAGTTCTTTGCAAACACTAGGTATGTTACACATATGTGGCAAGTAAATGAATGAATGAATATGTGAATTTTCTACATGGATATTCCTTGATTTTGCATTGAAAAGGGAGGATAAACCGGCTTCAAGTTCAAGAAGTACTTTCTGTGCATGAAAAGCTTTATATAGAATTTCTATTTTCCCCAAATTAAAAAGAAATGGCAGTGACAAGGGACAGCTTTTGTGTTTACATTCAGCCTCTCAGCAGCCTATTTGCTGTTCAATTCTAAATTTGTCACTCCACTTCTCTAAGCTAGTACTTGTCTCTGGGCTGTCCCATCTCTGTGACCGAATAGTAGATCAAGTAACTTAGAGACCAGAGGATCAAAGCTGGGAGGGAACTTAGAGCACATCTGATCCAATCTCTTCATTTTACAGATCAGGAAACTGGATCCCTGACTCCCACATTAAGTAACTTAGCCAAATTTAGTCCCACAGAGAGTAATTGGAACAGGCAGAATCTGAATCCAACTCCTTTTGATTCCTCCTCCATCTGTGTTACTCCCCAGTACTGAAGGCCAGCTCCAGCCATGCTCATTCCAACCCAATCACTTCTTTTGTTGCTTTCCCTTTCTGTGTCAGTCTTAGAACAAATCCATTCTGCTTTCTCCTCTATCATTTACGTCTTGAATTTTTAGAGAAAAGTAACATGTCATAATCAAATGAGCTGATAGATCCAAAAGTCTGCCTCACTCTCATCCCTAGAAGATCAGTCCCAGGGACGCTCACTCACCAACTACTACTCACCTCCATGGGTCATTTCCTTAACACCTTAGAAAGATGGGTCTTTTTAATTGTACCCTCTTCTGAGCCCTGACCCTTATTTCTTCATTTCCTTAAAAAAAAGCCAGAGAAAGAACTAGGACAGGTGAATTTTCTGATAATGGGACACATGCTCATAACCACAAGATTTACACCCAAACCAGCATAAACAGATTTCTTTACTATCATTAACGCCTTCACTTTGCCCATTCCTTATAGATAAGACATCACTTTCTCCCGGCTGCTCACTGGAAATGTGATAGAGTGTAATCAGCTTGGCAAATGATTTTCAAAAGTCACGAGGCCACTAAAATTCTCTCCTGCTTGAAAAATTCCTATTTGCATTTTCCAATGTCACCCCCCCCAACTCTCCCCTCCCTCTCCTGCTCCCTGCATGGCTGGATAAGAGAGGGAAGATCTCTTGCTACAGAAATGCACAGTCTTTTTCAAAACAGGAAAGAATTCAGCATATATAATTTCTTTTAGGTTACTTGCCTCATATCCCTTTTTCTGGCCCCCAGGGCAAAGACCTGAGGTTATCTATCATGGATTCTTTTCATCCATGCATAGATCCCACTCTGCATTGGAAATCAAAAGACCTGAGTTCTGGTCCTGCTCTGCCATTGTGTAAAACACTTAAACTAGCTTCTCTGCATCTTCCTGTATACATAAATAAAGAAGGATAATTCAGTTAAGTTAATTTCATTTCACTTAACTCATTTTCATTCAGCAAGCAATTATTAAGTATCTGCTCAAAACAAAGCACCAGGTATTGGAGACACAAAGACAAAATGAAATGTGTCCTTGGTCTCAAGGAACTTCTATTCGGTTGCTAGTACTACTTCTTTTAAAGGTGATGTGTTATGAGGCTAAACTCAGGTAACATCTGTGAAAAAAACTAAGTTGATGTAAATGAAAGGAGTTATTTCTTTATTCTCTTTGAACTTTGTCTTCATAATGTTTTATGCTGCTTTAAGAAAGCATCTCAATTGAGGGGAGCACAGGTGAGTGCATTTCGGGGGCCTCAGAGCCCCTTCTGAGCCAACAGATGGGCTCTGCTGAGTATTTTAAAAGCCTCCCTTGTCAGGTTCCCTCAAACCACCAGGGAAAGAAAAGCTTGAATGCCACAGACTCTGCTGAGCTCTTCCTTCCTGACTTCCTCTTCCACAGTGGGAAACCAACCCAGGGGCTCCTCAGCTGACTGCTCCCAAGCCATTGCAGGGTCTGTCAGGAAAGGGTCCCACTCAGCATCTCACTGCCCTTTAGTCTTCACAGATCTGGGCTGTGTCAACACATATCTCAATTTTTTTTTTATCCACTCACCCTGAACTCTGATAGCAATGAGGGGGAAATACTCTCAAAGGAAAACAGGGCCCAAGCCGAGGGTCTATAACTTTCAAAGTTAGGAGGAGGGACAGGGAAAAGCAGTGAAAGGAAGACATCCAGACATTTTCCTTATATTTTCCAATCTGAATGGAAAATATTTTTCTTTTCTAGATCTCAGAGCATCAGAGTGGGAAGAGAGGAAAAAAAGGCTGGATGACTCATGGACTGTGTCCCTATGCTTTGTCCTGCATGTTTGAAATGAGGACATGATCCTAGAATCTTAGGGTTCCTTCCTTTCCCTGCATACATCTGCCACCCTATTTCAGGCACTCATTGCCTCTTGACAGAAAGAACTATTATAACGGCTTCCTGTTTGATCTCCCTGTCTCAAGTCTCATTTCACACTTATCTATGCCCCACCCAGCTGTCAAAGTGATTTTCCTAAATTTTGGTTCTGACCATGTCATGTCCCAGCCCTGCCTATCAAAAAACCTCCAAAGCCCTCTAGGAGAAAAAGTAAGTTCCTGTTTGGCATTGTAAAGCCCCTCGCAACTTGCTCATAACCTATTGGTTATTACGTGTCACTCTCCTTCAGGCCCGGAAAGTCCAGTTAATCTTAATGTTCCTCATGTGTGATATTCACACTGGCTGTCCCTCATGCCTGGAAAGTAGTCCTTCCTCACCTCCAACCCTTAAACTACCTCATTTCCTGCAAGATTCAACTCAAATGCCTCCTTCTACGTAAAACCTTCCTAATCCTTACAGCTACTAGTGACTTCCCCCAATCAAGTACCTTGTATCCAAATCCATGCCGTCTTCCTCAATAGATCATAAATTCTGGGAGAGGAAGAGCGGTCTTACTTGTATCCTCATACCCGGAGTGCCTAGTACGGTACTTAGCGAATAGGAGATGGTGCACGATGTGAGACTCGGAGTCAAAAAGCCTGAGTTTGAATCCTGCCTTAGTCTCTGCATATCTACTTGCCCCGCCCCCTCCAAACGTGCAGAAAGTAGAAATCACAGCTCTGCGCGCTATCAACTTTGTCAACGCCGAGCAAAGTATAAAAAAAAGCATGAAAGGTATAAAAGAGAAGTGTAATCTTCATTCTTAACTATGGGGAGAGCGAGAAAAGGCTCGATGGTACGATGGACAGAGAGCTGGACTTGGAAAGAGAAATACCCGAGTTCAAATCCTCTCTCAGACACTTACTGGCTGTGTGACTTGGAGGAAGATGCTTAACTTTTCTCAGCCTTAGTTTCTTCATCAGTAAAATGGAAGGGTTGAACATGATGGTCTCTGGGGCCCCTTCTATCTTGGAAAGTACAGTCCTATGGGGTTTATAAAGGGAGCCTTTAAAGCCCAGAAATAAGAGGGAAAACTCCAGGCCCAGAGCCTAGAGCTGGTTGACCCCACTCTTCCACTCCCTTCCTCAAGAGCTTGAGAATAGGGCAACAGAAGACTCAGAAAGAAAGAAAAATTAACTTGACTCAAGAGTATGAGCCCATACAGGACTTTGTTGGGGAGCACCTCTAATTTTTCATCAGATAGTAAGCCAACAAAATCATGCCAGATGTTATGGGAACCCCACCCCACGCCAGGCACATGACCTCTCTCCCAGCCACCCCTAGGGTTCTGTTCTTTCCCCATGCCTAGCACCTACACTTGCACATTCACCTGTTTCACTGGTGTGGCAGCTCCGGCAGGGGGAGGAGGAGGAGGAAATGGCCTGACAGCCTGAAGAGATAACAACACCGAGACTTCAAAGAATGCAGGCCTTTCCTCATTTGTCTCACTTTTATAACTTTGAGATCTTTCCTTCACTTTGCTAATAATGGAAAGTATCAACTAAAAATTGCAATGTATGCATTTCATTTGAGTTTTATGGCCTTAACAGACAGCATTAGATTACAAAAGAGGACATTTTTCTTCTCGGTTTTAGCTTATTCTGATGATTTATGATTAGATACAGCAAGAGTTCATAAACTTCCCTGACCTGCTGACAGATTTTACAGGCTCCTAGATTTATTTCCATCTCAAACTTAACAGCTTTCATGTGACTGATATTCCCAGAGTCGTGGTGCGGCCGCTCTTCAGCCTGAGAGAGCGCCTCTAATCTCCATGTTACTAATTTAAATGAAGTCTTGGTCTGTTGTTTAAAAAAGACATCATTCATCTCGGGGAGGTTTACAGATCCTCTTGTAATGTAATGTCAGCCCCTTCTGAGATATGAGGTTTATAAAGCCTCTGATATTGAGTGTTGTCAGACATGCCAAGGTCACCGCATATGGCAAAGGGGAGGGAAGGGACTAGAGGAAGCTCCACAAAACAGGGAGGGAAGAATTTGGAAGAAAGTATGTCCCCACTGGGGAAATGAGGTCAGTCTGAGGAAGGCCCTGTCCCAGCAAGAACATCACTGGCCTATAAGGAAGAAGGGTCTTAAACTCAGACCTAAAAGAAAGCATAGAGGCCATCTAATTCAGTCCCTTCATTTTACAGAAAAGGAAACTGAGGCCTAGGAAAATGAAGGGTCTTGACACTGGGAGTAAGCATCAGTGTTAGAATCTGAACCTAGATCTTATGACTTCAATGTTCTCTTTATATGCCAGGAAGACGGAGATAAGATCTAATGATAACAAAGACCCTTGTCCTGGCTGAGAGCCCCAAGGGCCTGAGTTAGCACAGATGACCCTGCTCCATTTGCTTTGTAGTTGCCTTGGGGTGTCCTAGGGGAGAACAGTTCTTGCCCCTTTTTCTGCGCTGTACAGGTTTCCAAAAAGAAAATGAGGGACAGGCTGGGTTATGCCAAGCATCCAAAACTGGGAGGACAGAGCACCTGAAAAGTGGGTGTCATACTGGCAATGGTGCATCTGCCCCTCCAAGGAGAAACATATTCACAAGCCCAAGCATCCCTGGAGGGAGGGAGAAAAGCAAAGCCCCATCCATAGAAGAATGAGCCAGAGCCAGGAAAACCCAGATTCCTTGAGCTTTCACAATTCTTGCACATTCACAGGGCTAGGTCTGAAGGTCACTTGTGATCAGGCTTTGTCTGGGCCAGAATTGCTTTTGTTTTATTTGGATATCAGATAAGAAGTGACAAGTAGCAATACACTCTGGGACACTAAGGAGAAGGACATAAGTTGCAGAGTGTTCCAAGACCGGCTGTACATTTTCACTTTCCCCTAAAGGGGAAATGAAATCCATAAGAAGGGAGAGAAATCACTGCTCCCAGAAAATAGTCTTTCAGCAGGGTTGGGGAGAAAGGAATACCTTATTCCTGAATTTTCAAAATCCACATTTTGGAAAGGGGATACAAGAGGCAAAGGATAAACACTCAGACTATTCTACCTGCCTTAATGGAAAACTGACCAGCTGTCAGAAGACTGTGTGACCTTGAAAAGAATTGATTTAACATCTCTGGATCACCGTTTCCCCGAGTGTAAAGTATAGTTGATAAAACCTAACAAGCTTTGAAAAGGACAAATACTTCAGTTTATCTGTGATCTTATCAAGGTGGTTACTCCCTACAAAGGTGCAGATTGCAACCCATCTATCCTTTCCACATCCTGTATGTCTGGTGTTCATGATCTCCGAAGGGCTTCTGCCTAGCACGCCAATAGGCATTTCTCTAGGTCTTAAAAAATTTTTTTAACCAGACCTGTGGTATCACCAGTGAGGGACTTCTTCCATCAAACCAGATCAATACCTTTTTCTGAAACTTATAGGTGAAATGACTTACACAGATCCCCATAACCATTATGTATTTAGAGGCAGGTCTTTCAAACTCTGAAGCCAGGTCTCTATCCACTAGGCCATGCCTCACATTGTGTGGGGTAAGAAGGAAACACAGACTGAGATGGGAATTTACTGTAAGGAGAAATTTCTAAATGCTGCTTCCCTATGCCATGAAATTTCATTGTTAATAGAGAGTGAATTCTTTTTTATCATTCATTTCCTTCTACAAAATCCAAGATGCTCTACCAAAAGCTAGGAATTTGTATTGTTTTGTTTGGTCCAAACCAGTGATTTTATCTGTGAAGGGAAGTTCCATTAGAACAATAACAATAATGTAGAAAACAGATAAAGAATTCATTTCTGATCATAGTCAGGAAGAAGTGTCTGAGTTGAGAGGTTAAGGGACATGCCCAGAGTCACAGAGCCAGTGTGAGCTGAAACTGGCCTTGAATCTGTGTCTTCCTAACTCAAAGGTCAACCCTCTATTACTACACCATCCTGCCTCTTGTATTGTAAAATGACTTGGAAAACACAGTAACCACTTTTCAGAATGCTTTTACTCTATAGTATATAGCTGTGAGCAAGTCATCTGCCCTCTCTGAAACCTCAGTTTCCTCATCTGTAAAATGGAGATAATATTAGTATTATTGAATATCAGGTCATTGTCAGAAAAACATTTTGTATACCTTAAATAATGACATAAATTAGTTTCTATTGCTATTACTGTTAATATGTTAAATGTTGATCTTCACAATGATCCCTGTATAATATAAATTTCTTTACATCAAAAACTGTTTTCCTTACTTCTTTAATTCCTTCCTTCCTTTTTCTTCCCTTTTTCTTTTCCGTTTTTCCTTTCTTTCTTTTTCTTTTTTCTTATCTCCTCCTCTCTTCTCTCCCCTTCCTTTCTTCCTTCCTTTTTTCTTGCATTATCTTCCTTTTTCTTTCTTCTTCTTTCTTTCCTTGTCTTTCTTTCCATTCCCCCCTTTTCTTTCTTTATTATCTTCTTCCTTCCCTCCTCCCTCCCTCATACCTTGTTCCTTTTCTTCCTCCTTAATTTCCTCCTCTTCTTCTTCTTCTTCTTTTCTCTCTCTCTCTCTCTCTTCCCCCTCTCCTTTTTTCTCTCCCTCTCTCCCTCTCTCCCTCCTACCTAGAAGAGTGCTTGACTCATAGTAAGCACTTAGTAAATTCTTGTCGATTTTAATCTCATTGACCATCTCTATGAAGAAGGAAGAACAAATATTACTAGCTCCATTTAACAGACAAAAAAGTAGAAATTCAGAGAAGCTGATTTGTCCAAGGTCACACACACACAGCCACATATGACTAGTGCTATGACTATGACTGAAGACCCCTCACACTTGATTTAGTGATCTCACCAGTAAGTTATATGGAAAACTCTACTAGATTGCTCTAAAGCCCTTACCCTGCTCTAAGCCAAAAGTTCTTTACCTTTCCTGTGTCACTGACCCACTTAACAATCTGGCAAACTCTAAGGATTCTTTTTTCAAATATTGTTTTTTAACTTATAAAATTAAATAAACAATATTATAAAGGAAATAAACTATATTGAAATACAATTATCACTTTAAAAAACCCAAGCTTTTTAAAATAACTAGTTCACAGACCCCAAGTTAAGTAGTCCTGCCCTAGATTATAAAAACAGTTTATATACTCATAGATTTATTGCTGGAAGAGATCATATCATCCGACTCCTTAATTTTATAAAAGAAGAAATTGACACCCAAGAAGATTAAGTGACTTACCCAGTCACATAAGGAGTCCCCAATAGATCTGAGGTTTGAACCCAGGTGCTCTGTCTCCAAATCCAATGCTCTTTCCACCACACCAGGGCACCTCCTCACTATCTAGTAGATGTACTAAGAACATACTAAGTACATAAGAATGTACATGCATCCTTCCTGCAGTTTCCCTTCTTTCCATCATCAGTCTGTGGGGTAGATTAGCAAAAGATACCAGGAGATATGCAAGCATAATATTTGACAAAAGAATCAATTAGGCAGCAAGCGAGCAGAAACTGCCAAAGGAAGTCAGTAGCCTGAGTCTTCTTGGTCAACGCGGTGAGTTGAAGGAACACATTACAAATATCAACTAACTGAGAACCACGGAATCTCCCTCCCTATTTCTTGCCGTTCTCCATAATTAACAGCATGGCGGACAGGTAGTCAAGTGCCCTCTGCCTACCAATGACGCCTCTTGGACTACTCCAAGATCCAGATCATTTCAAAAGCAATCTGTAGGCCCCTGGGGGGGGGGGGGAGGGGGACCTAAGCATGGAACCATTCAGTGTACAATCTACAGTCATGTTAAATTACATAGCAAATGTACTTTGTTAGGTAAAACCCTCAGCTGGTTCTTTCTACACAGCTTTCCCTATGCTTCACTACCATCTATGATAATAACATTTTAGTGGGCTGGAATCTAAAGTTGGTATAGTCACATCAAGGTTAAATTGGTTGCTTGTAACAGGATCAGCAGCCCTCAATTAACCATTGCTTGCTCAAGATTCTTGACAATTAACAACTATTCTGTATAATTATCTGTCTTTTTAATAATGTGAAATATTTTTAGAAAATAATTTTAATACTTAAATATGAAATTAATTTAAAATGAATAATTTTGGGAAGCGAGGTAATATTATTTGTAAAGTACTTTGTAAACCATTTAAAATGAATAATTTTGGGAAACGATGTAATATTATTTGTAAAGCACTTTGCAAACCATTTAAAATGAATAATTTTGGGAAACGAGGTAATATTATTTGTAAAGCACTTTACAAACCATAAAATACTATGCACATGCTAGATATTATTTTGATGTAATCTTCAGGGAAGTCCCTTGAAATCCAAACCCTTCACTGCTACCTCTATCACTTCTGTTCTACGAACTCTATAAGAATCATATAGGCTTTTGGAGTTAGTAGGCATACCATCTAATCTGACTTCCTAATTCTACAGATGAGAAAACAGTGGCCCATAGAGGTTCGATTCAATTCAACAAATATTTGTCAAGTAGAAACCATATGCAAGGCACTGTCCCAGTACTTACTACAGGTAAGGCACTGCCCATGTAATGGGAATAAAATCCCAAAATTAAACAATTCCTGTTCTCAATGAGTTTGCCACCTGCTGAGACAATATACATACACACATATATACATGTTTATATGTGTGTGTATGCACACATACACATACACAGAGGCTAATAGAGGCAACCAAGAATACATTTACCATGTGCTAGGCCCTGTGCTAAGCATTTCACAAATATTATCTTGTTTCATTCTCAAAACAACCCTCTGAGGTAGATGGTGTTGTTATCCCTACTTTATAGTTAAAGAAACTGAGGCAAACTGAAGTTAAGTAATTTGTCCAGGGTCACAGGACAGTGGCAAGAGACAGCAGGTCAAGTCTGAGGAAAAACAAGAAATCCATTTTGGGAATCACAGAATCTAAGTGTTGCCAGTGATTTTAGAGATCACTTGGTTTAAACCTTACATGAGATGAAGCGATTCTTCTAGTCGTGTCCAAAATTTAGTCATCCAGCCAGCCTCCACCTAAACACCTCCAATGAGAAAGAGCTCATTGCCTACAAAATCTAGCTGAGCTTTTGCCTCAGCAAAACTAGCCCTCACTCCACATGGCCTTTTGTCCAACAACTCAGACCCTCCCCCGCAAGCAGCATCCCTATGTGTTATATGATATTATCTTTAGACAACAAATAAGTAAAAGTCTAAATTAAATGTTTCTATCAATTCAAAGACCCGAACTGTGATACACACAGATAATGAGCTCACCATCTATAACTTGGGTTATCTTGAATGAGCAGGGAAGGCATACGCGACCAGCAGCACTGGTTTTGAAGTCATTTAGTAGCCAATCAACAGAAAACTCCTTGAAGCATGCTTGACTTTTGCAAAGTACAGGGATCACTAAGAACTTCCTAAAACCTAGTGTAGCTGCTAATCTGTAATGGTCACTTTCTGATGGATGGGTATATACAGAGAAGTTAAGTGACTTTACCAGTGTAACACAGGCATTTAGCAATTGAACAGGCTAAATAAAAGAATCCTCCCTATCCCAGCATTTGCATTAAAAAATGGTGATCAGGAAAACTTGTTCTCCACCAAGTCCTGCCTCTGCCTGTTGTCCTATGGCTTTATCATGCATAATGTCTTTTTGGTGCTCACCCATCAGAAGGGGAAAAAATTCCTTAAATGCCCCAAGAACAGCTTCTAAGAAATATATTTCTGAACTGTGTTATCACTAGGAATCAGAAAGACCTCTGTATGATCCCTGGGGCAGTAGTCTCAGGTCAGTATAATTTCCCATCTGCAGGGTTTCAGATACATCAGGGACCATGTTGGCACAGTTAGAATAATGAACGGCAACCATTCAGGCCAGCTTTGCAATGGTATTGTTGGCCAGGACAAGGGTGAGGCTGAAGTGGTGGTTGCCATGGGCACAGAGCAAGATGGGTGTAGTAAGGTCACTCTCCCTCCACAACCTCTCAGTGAATGTTTAGTCACTCAGGCTTTTGATCTGAGGGATGAAACTGGTCCAGAAAGATAGTCTCTGGTGTGCCATCTGCTCTTCCCGTCAACTTCTCATCCATTTTAAAGCTTGTCCTTTAAAATACCTAGCCATGGAGGGATTTTATATGGTTATCTAGACCAGCTTCTTATATTTAGCTGTTTTTCACTTAAGCTATCTCAGAAGTGATGAGAATCTATCCTGATCTAGGAAAATGGTTCTATAAATGCCCCCAAATAATCAATTCCAGTGTGAGAAAACTCTATCAATCAAGTCCTTCTCTGTATCTAGCTTAAATTTTCCCCACTGCAAGATGAGGCCATTGGTTGTCCTCATTGGAAGTTTGAAACCAACATGGACTGTCCATCTTTACCCACTGGGGCTAGTGTCAGACTTCTATAGAAATCAGTGGGGAGGGGAAGGAGGCTGAAGAGATTTTAATGCAATTCAACTAATATTTGTTAAATAGCTATTATGTGAAAGACACTAGAGTCCACATTGGGAAGTCAGAAACAAAGATCAAATACTTCCTATATTTAAGGTACTTGTGTTCCACCAGGGAGATACAACACGTGTACAAAAGAACAATGACAAAGTACATACAAAGGAATTATGGGTGAAGGGGAGCACTAACAATTGGGAAGTGGTCAGGAAAGATAATAGTAGCAAGGGCTGTCTGAGTTGAACACCTTGAAAGGAACTAGGGATTCTAAGAAGAAGAGTGAAGGAGGGTCAGTAGGACAGCCAGAACAAAAGCCTGGAAGAAGGAGGTGGAACAGCATATACATGGTCCATTTTGTTGAGAAAGTAGAATGCATGAATGGGAGTAATATAAACCCAGTCTGAAGAGATAGTCTAAACTTATCAAGGGCTTCAAATGCCAAGAAGACTTTGTATTTAACCCTTTTTAAAAATTATTATTCTCTTTTCTATTCTAATGGCAAATAGTTGATGGCACCAAGGAAGCAGGCAGAGCCACATGACTTACAGAGGTGTTTTCATACTCTACAGCATTATGGAGACACTAAAATTTCTAGAGGAGGGAAGGGGTATTGTCAGACCTGGACTCTAGGAACACTAATTTGGCAGCTATGGGCAGAGTAGACCATAGCTAACAAACTGGGTCAATGGAGAGGCCATTCAATTAGTTCAAGTGAGAGGTGACAAGATACTGAATTTTGAACCAAAAGCAAATACAAGATTATTATGATACCATGTGCCCATTCATTCTATGGCCAGTGATGGGGAAAAGAGTTTGAGAGAACTGCCTATTGTCTCAGAGGAAAACCCATTAATTATGCTCGCTGTCCAAATGGACCCTAGGAAGAACAAAAAACAAGTGCCTTTTCCCAAGTCCAAACCCTGATCACCTCACTCAGGGATTGGTATTACTAGTTGCTGCCTCTAGTCCTATCATATACCAGTTTCTCTGTTTGGGGTATAAGATTTTCTGTTTTCATCACATTTCTCCCCAGTTCAGAATCCTACAGTAAGCTACCTACTTTTACAAAATGAAACTCCTTCATATGAGTGTCAAGGTCTTCTCTGCATCTGATTCCACCTAGCTATCCAAGGTCCTGCATTCAGGACCAGGGTTCAAGTTCTGGCTTTGTTACTCACTATCTATGTTACCTTGGGTTACTCAGTTAAACTCTACAGGTCGGAACCTTCTCATCTATTAAGTGATCTTAAAGGTTCTTTCAAGCTCTAAATTTATGACATAGCAAATTTCATGAACACAAAAACCCATGAGCATAAATCTCAAAATGTTCTACTTCCACTTAACCATCCTTATTTCAGAGCATTCTCTAATATGGTGTCAGTGGTTTCCCTCAAGTCAATCTCTTCATTCTATCTCCAAACAGAAAGTATCATGATATGAGGGACCTCTAGCTGGAAAAGATCTTAATGGTCAATGCCTACACATCT
This sequence comes from Pseudocheirus occidentalis, assembly GCA_028646575.1. Lineage (NCBI taxonomy): Eukaryota > Metazoa > Chordata > Mammalia > Diprotodontia > Pseudocheiridae > Pseudocheirus > Pseudocheirus occidentalis. The sequence goes on along the minus strand of CM053593.1, from coordinate 97,181,008 downwards.
ATGAAGTGTATACTATGAGCCAGGCACTGGGCTAAGTGCTAGAGATGCCTATGTGGAAAAGATAGACAGCCCCAACCGCCCTCAAGGAGTTTACAATCTAATGGCAAAAGATAATCCACAAAAGAAAACTGAAAAGTGGAATTGGGGAAGAGAAGAAGGTACATAGGCATGAAAGAGAAGCAGATAAGTCCAAAATGAATGCTTCTGGAGGAAAATGAAGGGACAGAGTGTGCTAATGTTGTGTGAGCAACAAGGATAAAACCTGGTAAGATGAGGACATTTACAAGTGATGAGTTTACTGGGGACATGATGGAGAAGGGGAAAAAAAAGCACAACTTGAGTGGTGCTGGAGAAAGTCAAAGAAGTCCAGAATGAATGTAGTCAGGTAGGAAATTATAGCACCAATGTGAAATTTACAGCACCAGTGGCGACTATGAATATGCCAGGGAAATTATGAATTGCAAAATATAACAGACTCTCCATATAGAAGACAGAAGCAAAACATTTATTCAGCCACCAGAAGGCCAAATCCATCATAGCAAAAAAGAAGTTAATACACCATAGCACAGCAGGGAGCGATACTGCCCTTTAGCCTTCCCAAAAACAAACACAAGCCTAGGTATATGCCTGCCTGTGTCCTCTCTCCTCCCTCAGTTCTAACTGTTCTAACTCCCAGCTTCCTTGGGGCTCTGCTCTACCCTCCCTGTTCCACCCATTCAGCAAACACCTCCCATCACAGGTTCCATGTGATTACATTCGGCCTATTAAGGGGCAAGGAAAATCTTCAAATTCCCATTACCATTGCAGAAATGAAGACATCCAACTCTTTTATTTATAGATGAGGAAACTAAGATCCAGAGTTATACCAACTTGCCCAAAGTATAACAGATAGTAAGTGGCAGAACCAGAATTTAAACCCAGGTCTTCTGACTCTAAATCCATTCCCTTTTGAGTTAAACCACATCATCTCCACAAAACTGACTTGCTTTGACATTCAAGTCTGTCATATGCCTTCCTCTGACTCCATAGCCCTTCTGCTTTTCAGACCTGGTTCAGAAATACTCAACATTCCCCGTGAAGATTTGCCTACTTACATCCTCCCTCAGTCTAACAAATGGCTCCAATTGTATTACTCAGCACCAAATTTTTAGTTTATACTGTATTTTCATGTTTTTAGGGACTGTCTGTGCATGTGCGCATATACATACACTTATGTGTTTGGCTTCTCCCTAATTAGAATATGGGACATTTTTCTACCTCCCACTAGGGTTGATCTCTCTCCAGTAAGTAAATTAGGGTAAAGGGATGTGATATCAGGGAATTGTTTTCCTACTGGTACACTGTTTCCTTACATTCAACAAACAGAAATGTGTTCCTTTGGTTCAGACTCTTTTCTTTTAAAAATGGAAATACCCTAGTATTAGGTTCCATAGCAATCAGTGAACTCTTAATAAATACTAGTGACATGAACTTTGGACTCTTTACTAAGTATTTTTTCCCTTTCTGTCTTTCAGTTCTACCCTTAAAAATTGGTCCAGCAGGACTAAGGTAACAGAATGTAAGTTTGGACTCCTCTAACTCTCAGATCTAGAGTTGCCCACCTGCCTGCCAGCCACTAAGCCCTATAGTCTCACCCAATAGGCCCCACCTCTAAAAGCCCCAATCCTGATCTCCCCCAAAGCCTGAAAATTAAACCCAAGACTTTGCTTGGGCTTCACTCTCCCAAGTTCTTTCCAGACACGGCTTGAAAAGCATCTGAGGCCCATGACCTATAACATATTGATTAGAAGGCTTTCATTTCCTAGAACAAAGACTTGGCCCCCTCTCTCTTGCCCTTCCTTTCAAAGGTTATCCTGTCTGACTATGTTCTCAGCAGTCTCTGGGTTTTATTCTAGGAAAAAGAAAAATATATATATTCACCAGCAATTAAGCCATTTGCCAGGCACTTCAAATGGCATCACTAAGGTGATACTACAAAAAGCAGCAAGCTTGTTTTTCCTTTTCCTTTCTGATGGCAAACAGTTAATGGTGCCCGAGGAAGCAGTCTGGTCCATGTGACTTACAGAGATACTCTCCCCCTATATCAACAGACTCTAAAGAAGGGGGGCCCTGGACAGTCACTAGACAGTCAGTCACACCACACAAGGCACTTCCCTCTGTCTCTTTCCCTGGGATGAGAAAATATAATGAGGCCAGAGGGCCCCTGGGATTTTCTTAAATGTCTTACATTTCTTAAACTATTTTCTTCTGACTAATGGATGGCAGTGCCAGGTCTCAGCCCTGAAAAGCCTCTCTTGGCCTGCCTGCTCTAATGTGGGGCGTTTCTAAGAGGCAGATGTTTTAACTAGCAGGGAAAAGAAAGGTCTGTTTCTTATTGACGAAGCCCTAGCATGTGTCACAGGACTTCAAAGATGCCAGGCCAGATTGGGCAGGCGACATCAAAAGCTTTTGACTCGTGCTGGGTAAACTTTGTATTCTAACATACAAGTTCTTATCTATTCTGCTCCAGACTTGAGAGGGGGAGGCTGAATCTAACCAAATCACATTGTTTTTCCTCACAGCTGCCAACTTGGAAAAACATCAGGGCACAAAGGGACCACTAAAAAAAGGGGAGGGGGGAGACACAGAAAGAGACATGTTTTGTTAGTTCCTAAGCAACACAATATTACCAAGATGGGGGCTCTTAGGGAAGCAAGAAGATGTTAGTTAGCCACACTTCCTATTGAAACCACACAGTTACATCCTAATTTGTATCTCTCTCTCTTTTTTTAAACAAATTAACAGAATATGTTTGAATAAAGTCTGACTCTGCCACCCTCAGAAATTCTTGGTGTACTGAAAACTCACTTTCTGTGAGTGCAGATCAGGCACTTTAACCCTAAAAGGATTCAAATAAAATAAAGACACTGTTGTTGTGCTGTTGTGTTGTTGTGTTGTTGTTTGTTGTTGTTACTGCTTCTGCTGCTTTTCTGGTGTTATTTTAAACCTCATTCATTTGATATTATTTTGAAATAGTTCAAAGAAGTTAGTTGTGTCTTCAGAAGATCATTTTTCATCATAAAAGTTTTAAAATGTGTTTCATTTAAACATAATATACCAGACCAGTAACCCCTTCATAATAGAACTTCCCTTATCCTCATAACCAAAGAAAAATAAGGGTAACATCTTTCTACCAAAGTCTGCGTGTGCTTTGATCACATGGCTTTGATTAAAAATTGCCAGATTCATTTCTTTATTTCCTCAGTGTAGTATGTATTGGTATGTGTATGCTTGTCTTGGGGTCTACAGGGATTAGGGTACCTCGGATGGAATTTACCTATACACCCGGGAACTTTATTCTACTTGTCATTTGCTTTTTTTCAGACATGTCTGATTCTTGGTGAGTAATTTGGGGTTTTCTTGGCAAAGATACTTGAGAGGTTTGCCATTTCCTTCTCCAGCTCTTTTGCAGATGAGGAAATTAAGGTGAACAAATTTAAGTGACTTACCCAAAGTCACACCGCTAGTATGTGTCTGAGGCCAGATTTGAACTCAGGAAGATGAATCTTCCTGAATCCAGGCCCGGTGCTCTACCCACTGTGCCATCTAGCTGCCCCCTTTCATTCTATAGTGTAGATATATTTGATTCTTCTCAAAGTCTTGATCTTCTAATGTTACAAGTGACCAAGATGCTTTGACATAATTTTCATACATTTCCTTGAGTTACCCAACAAATTAGCTATCTCCTCTTTTTTTCAACCAAATAAGCTGAGACTGAGAGGAGAATAATGCAGGAAATACACTTGATACATAGTGAAAGCAAGTAGAACATCAGGGCAATTATCAAACCAAAAGTCTGCAAAGAATAAGTCAGAATTTGAGACCAAATTCACTTATTAATTGATTTGTTCCACAAACATGTATTAACTTCTGCTCCTATGGTCCTGTGATCTACACTGAGATCTGTCAGATAAGAATTCCTACCCTCAGACTGAATGCTGGGAGGAGTGGTTTGGAGTCAGACTGATTTCTTGGGAATTACATCACTATTAGCTCTGTATAGGAGCAGTGAAAAGTGCTGGATATGGAGTAAGCCAAGTACTAGTTTCAAAGTGTTGGGACTTACTATTTTACCCTAGGGATCCATCCCTAATTTAATCTAAAAGGTCCTCCTCTGCCTCTTCAAATCCCTGGTTCCCTTCAAAATTCAGCTGAAGTACCTGGTTCTGTGGGCAGCTACGTGAAGAGAGTGCTGCGCCAAGAGTCAGAAAGACTCGTCTTCCTGAGTTCAAATCTGACCTCAGACATTTACTAGCTGTGGAATACTGGCTGAGTCACTTTAACCCTGTTTGCCTCAGTTTCCTCAGCTATAAAATGAGCTAGAGAAGAAAATAGTCAACTAGTATCTTTGTAATGAAAACCCCAAATGGGGACAGTTGGATCCAGTTGAAAAATGACCCAACACCACCTAACTCTGTACTTGTCACATAATAAGTTACAGAAAATCCTAAGGAAACTTAGAGGTCAGCCAGTTCAACCTCTGGCCTAGGGCATGAGTCCTTTCTGTAACTCCTTCATCAAATGGCCATCTACTCTCAGGCTGGGGACCTTCAATGATTAAGGAAGAATATGGTAAATGTTTATTATTGAATGAATGATCATTGACTCCTGTTTGGTTAATAAACATCCCCACTCCTTTAGTGCCCCGAACACAAATGATGACTTCAATTGGTTCACAGACTCCTCAGTAGCTGTCAAAGTACTTTCTGGCAGACTTGCTAGTATCTTATAAAAACCAAAAATAGATAAAAATAAACACACACACACACAAAACTTGGTCCTCTATACCCTGAACATGGCATGAACTATTATATCAAATACTGACTTCTTTAAAAGCAGAAACAAACAAACCAAAAAAAGAGACCTCCCCATACAGCAGAGGAGTCTTAGATACACAGAGTACATACAGGTGACTTAGGAGTTCACACAAAAGAGCTCCTGACTTGGATGCAGCTGTTTCAGGAAAACACTGCTAAGAGAATTGAAGGAAGCCGGGTAGGTAAATATTGGAATAGGCTTTAAAAGCAACCTTAATCACTGGATCCTTAGGATGTGTTTGTTCGGCAAGGACACCCTAATAATGCTTAATATTGATATAGCATTTTACAATGCACCAGGAGAACAAGCAGGCAGGCAAGCAGAAGGAGGTTTTTTCTCTAAGAGAAGATGGTTTAGTGGAATTAGAATGGACTTTTCGTTCATCTTCTCTAGGGCAAAGAGTAAGAGAAAGACCAAGCACAGACCTAAACTGTATGAACTGAAAGCCTGAGCTCCTGATGGGGCAAGGCCTTTTTGCCTATGGGACTGTCATTTTACAACCCCATTAACACTTTTTAAAAGGTTAGTCAAACTAAAGAAAGATAGCAAGGACTCAATTTGGACCTGACCCCTGGGCACACTAATTACCCAATTATCTCTATCTCCTATGACAAGAAAGAAGAGAGAAGGTAGGCAAGGCATTTCAGAAAGGTCACTCACTTTGATCTTCCACAACCTCTCAAATGTTCAACAGACCAACAAGCGTTCGTTAAGACCTTTTAGCTCCCTCTTGTGTCTTGTCTTTAGAATATAAGTTCCTTGAGGGCAGGGGTTTATTTGCTTATACTTGTACTTGTATCCTTGGCTTTTAACTGAGTGCCTGGCACATAGTAAGTACTTAACAAATACCCTGCTATCTAAGTGGTACAGTGGATAAGAGCTCTGGGCCTGAAGTCAGGAAGGCTCATCTTCCTGAGTTCAAATCTGACCTCAGACACTTGCTAGCTGTATGACCCTGCAGAAGTCACTTAACCCTGTTTGCCTCAGTTTCTTCATATGTAAAATGAGCTGGAGAATGAAATCACAAACCACTCCAATCTCTTTACCAAAAAAATCCCAGATGGGATCAAAAAGGGTCAGACATAACTAAAACAATCCAACAGCAACAACAAATCTGCTAGTAGACTCTATCCTCAAATTGTTACATGTTTATTTTATATTATTCTCTCTCCACCTCTACATGTACATGCTGCATCTCTCTGATAGACAGTAAACCCGTTAGGGGCAGAGACTGTTGCATTTCTTTCTTTGTTTCTATGGTGCCTGGTATGTGGTAAGTATTTAATAAATGCCTATCAATTGATTCTCAGGGCATTCTCTTTCAGCACAAAATGTGTACAGTGGAGAGAATTCTGGATCTGGGATCAGATCCTGACTGTGACTTACTAACCATTTGATCCAGGGTAAGTTATTTAAGCTCTCTAGAGCTCTCTTTCCTGGTCTAGAATATTTAGAGGCTGTACTAGATAACTTTGAAGTTCCTCCTAGTCTCAAATCCATACTTCTTTAGTGAAGGATAATCAGACGTGCTCCAGTGTTGATAACTGCATAGCCAATCTGGTACCTTATCAGTGCTTCCAACTTTTGCTATTTGGAAATGATTTGCCCACTCTCTACTCCTTGTGCCAAATGCTAGTACCTGTCTCCTTCCCTTCCCCTCCTTACCTTCCATATATACTTCAGTCAGTCAGTCAATCAGCAAGTCTTTATTATTTAACTGCATGCCAGGCACTGCGCTAAGCCCCAAGGATACCTAGTGGGGGGGAGGCAGAAAATAGCCCCTGGTCTCAAGGGGCTCAGAATCTAAAGAGGGAGGCAACATGTCAACAATTATGTACAAACCAGCCACATACAGGATAAATGGGGGCTAATCAACAGAGGGCTCTAGCACTCAGGGGATCAGGAAAGGCTCTCTGTAAAAGGGGAAATTTTAGCTAGGACTTGAAGGAAGCCAGGAAAGCCAAGAGATAAGAAGGAAGGACATTCTTAAAGGAGAAAGGAAGTCAGGTAGGCTTCTAGGGAGGAAGCCAGAATTCAGGAGATGGAGAGTCTTGTGAGAGGAGGCCAGTGTTACTGGATTGTAGAGTATTTACATGTGTAAATGTTTTCTCTCACTACTGAATGTGGGTTCTTGAAGGTTAGATACTGCTATGTTTTGGGTTTTTGTTTCCACAATGCCTAGAATAGAGCTTGATGCCATGGATAGCTAGATAGCTAGATGGATGGATGGATGGATGGATGGATGGATGGATGGATGGATGGGTGGATGGATGGATGGATGGATGGATAGACAGACAGACAGACAGATAGATAGATAGATTGCTAGATAGATAGATAGATGAGAGATAGAATGATAGAAAGATTGTTGTCATTCAATCTTGTCTAACTCTTTGTGACCCCATTTGAGACTTTCTTGGCCAAGGTCTTAGAGTGGTTTGCCATTTCCTTCTCTATTCATTTTACAAATGAGGAAACTGAGGCAAACAGGGTTAAGTGACTTGCCCAGGGTCACAGAGTGAGGAATTATCTGAAGCTGGATTTAAACTCAGGTCTCTCTGACTTCAGGCCCAGTGCTCTATCTGCTGTGCCACCTACCTACCCTACTAGCAGACTGAGAGGTCAGTAAAGGGTTGACCTAGAAATTGGATTATTGAAGGAAGTAAAAGATTCTATGAAGTGGAGAGAAAGAGGGAGTGGGTTCCAAGTATGGGGGAAAGACAGTACAAAGGCACAGAGATGGGAGATGGAGTGTCCTCCACAAAGAACCAAAGAGGACCGGTTTGGCTAGACTTTAGATTGCAGGAAGGGGAGAAAAATACAGGTTATCCCCAAAGTCTTCACTTTGATGACTTAAAACTGCACTGAGACTTTTGGGACATGGTATAGTGATTCAGGAAAGGTAGACTGGAGTCAGAGAGTAAAGAAAGGGCTTTAAAAGACAATGAAATTGCTCTCTGCTTTCTAGTGTGGTAGAAATAATGAGGAAAACTGACATTTGTACAACCATCTTCTTGCAAGAGTCCAATGAGAGAGGAAATGCAAATATTATATTCGCTTTTACAGATGAGGGCACTTAGGCTGAGAAAAATTGTTTATGTTAACTTGCCTAGAAATTGCCCAACTACTAAATTCTGAAGTCAGGGTTTGAACCCAGGATTCCTTACTCCAAGTCGAACACTTCGAACTTCTACTACCTCACACTGTCTTACTAAGACAGATGGGAGGCTAACTGTCCCTCCTGTTTTACATACACACACACACACACACACACACACACCTACACAGCTCTGCTTAGACACATGTAGGTTCCTGCGGTTGAAAGTCGTAGCTGCTATTTGTGATGCCTGCTGTTTGCACCTCAGATTTGTGACCAGCCCAAACCCTAGCTCCCACAGACAAGACAGCCCCTGTCTGATGAGTGCTGGTGACTGGCGGCTCACTGGGCGGCTCCGTGTGCCATTGCTGGGGTACAGCCATGAACAGCTGGGAAACAACATTTGCCGTTTTGCTTCAGTAAATCCTTAAAGCTTGTCTTCCATCCTCTGGGCTCCTGCTTTTACCATTAGACAATATTCCTTTCTCCTCCAAGGGCAGTTTGGAAACCACAGACCACTGCAGCCTCTTTTCCCTTTATGTCCCAAGTCTCCTAATGTCACTGTATCACTCAGTGAGACAGATGGCAAAGGGCCTGGGTCTGGTCTGGTTAAAAATACTCCAGAGTTGTCTACAGGGCAGTCCCAGAGCCAAAACAGAAGCTCTGTTATAACTCTGATTCCCAAAGAAAAGCAAGTGTCTTAAGATAAAAATCAGTTGAGAACCAACTTGACATTTAGGAATCCAATGTTTCCTTCCTCTCCTTGTAATGGAGCAGAGGGTCACTGGTACATATTCTCATGTAACCTCACACCCTGCTCTGCCAAGAGAACAACTAGATGGATATGACAGGCAAGGTGATGAGACACCTTGATCAGATGGGGCACAAAGGACTTTTTTCCCCTATATCAAAAAGAACAACGTGCAGGATACATTGAACAAGAAGGTAACAATTGACATAATAATTCTCACAATAATAATAATAGTATTTTCCCAAGGAAACAATAGGACCTGTGCTATCTATCACTATAATGGTCAAAAAATTTAGAACCTTTGGAATCCCTAGGAAGACAGGATCAAGTAGCCAGAATTATACACAAGGACTTTGCAATCTTTCATAGACTAGCAGATGACAAATCTCCGTACTATACGTACTGACTTCAAAATACCCTTAATGAACTAAATAAATGTGAAAAAAAAGAAAATTCCAAACACAAATTGTACTTAAGTTGGAGAATTATTAAGGACAAAACTGTCACCCATTACTGACTGGATGTAACATGGCTCCATAGGCATTTTTAAAATTTCATTTATTTTATTTTTAATTTATGAAATAAAATAATAATATCATAGGCATTTAAGAACAATAGAAGTTACTGTACTACACACCTCTAACCCTCCAACTCTATGAACTGAAAAAGTCTCAAAATATACAGAACTAACAAAAGAATCCAAAGCCATGTAGCACCAGGAAGAAGTATATATTATCCCTGACATTCTTTCTACTACTGGAGTTGTCCTGAAGACCCTTCCAGTGAATCTCTAGAAGGTGAATTTGTATCTCAACATTTTTATTTGATTACAAAAAAATAATTTTGCCTATCTGTGCAATAGTTTGCCAAACGTTAAACATAAAAGAATATGATAAGATAAAGACTTGTCCTAGGACCATTTATAGTTTAACTATACCAAATATGAAGATGAAAAGAACAAAAGAATAATAATAGGCATTGAAGGGCAGCATCATATAATGAACTGAGAGATGTCTTCAAAGCCAGGATTACCCTAGTTTCACATCCCACCTTAGAAACATGCTGTAACTTACCATAGGTGAGTTAAATAACCTCACAGTGCTTTAGGCAACTCTCTAAGACAGAAATTTTTAACTCTGTGGTGTATCTCAGACCCCATTGGCTGGCTAGTGAAGCCTATGAATCCCTTCTCATAATAATATTTTTAAATGCATGAAATGAAATACATACCCCAGGACCTATACTAACACAACTACAGAACACTTTTCATACAAATAAAGTCAGATCTAACTAATTGGAAAAACCATCAGTTGCTCTTGGGTGAGTTGAGCTAATATAATAAAAATAACGATTTTACCCAAATTAAATTACATCTTTAGTGCCATACCAACCAGTTTACCAAAAAAAATACTTTATAGAACTAGAAAAAATAGTAACAAAATTCATTTGGAAGAACAAAAGATTTAGAATATCAAGGCAATTAATGAAAAGAAATGCTAGGGAAGGTGGCCTAGACATACCAGATTTCAATCTCTATTATAAAGCAGCAGTCATTAAAACTACTTGGTACTGGCTGAGGAACAGAGTAGTGGATCAATGGAATAGATTGGGTACACAAAACTCAGCAGTCAATGACTATAGTAATCTACTGTTTGATAAATCCAAAGACCCCAGTTTTGGGGATAACAACTCACTATTTGACAAAAACTGCTGAGAAAACTGGATTATAGTATGTCAGAAACTGGGCATAGACCAATATCTTATACCATATGCCAAAATCGTCTAAATGGGTGCATGATCTAGGTATAAAGGCTGATACTATAAGCAATCTGGGAGATTAATGAATAGTTTACCTGTCAGATATATGGAGAAGGGAAGATTTTTATGATCAAACAAGAGTTAGAGAGCATTATAAAATGCAAAATGGACAATTTTGATAACATTAAAATGAAAAGTTTCTGTACAAACAAAGCCAATGTAACCAAGATTAAGAGGGAAGTGGAAAATTGGGAATGAATTTTTATAACCAGTATCTGTGATAAAGGCCTCATTTCTAAAATATACAGAGAATTGAGTCAAATCTATAAGAATGCAAGTAATTCCCCAATTGATAAATGGTCAAAGGATATGAACAGGCAGTTTTAGAGGAAGAAATTAAAGATATCTATAAGCATGTGAAAAAATGCTCTAAATCACTATTGATTAGAGAAAAGCAAATCAAAACAACTCTGAGATACCACATCTCACTGGCCAGATTGGCTAAGATGACAAAACAGGAAAATGACAAATGCTGGAGAGGATGTGGAAGAATTGGAACACTGATGCATTGTTGGTGGAGTTGTAAACTGATTCAACCATTCTGGAGAGCAATCTGGAACAATGCCCAAAGGGCTATAAATAAGTGCATACACTTTGACCTGACAATGCCACTTCTAGGGTTGTATTCCAAAGAGATCATAGAAGTGGGACGAGGCCCTGTATGTAGAAAAATGTTTATAGCAGCTCTTTTTGTGATGGCAAAGAATTGGAAATCAAGGGGATGCCCATCAATTGGGGAATGGCTAAACAAGTTGTGATATACGAATGTAATGGAATACTATTGTGCTATAAGAAATGAGGAACAGACAGACTTCATAATAACCTGGAGAGACTTATACAAACTGACGCTGAGTAAGAAAAAGCAGAACCAGGAGAAAGTTGTATACAATTTCAGACAATATATGTGTGACAACCAACTTTGATAGACTGGGCTCTTCTCAACAATGCAAAGTTATAAGACAATTCCAAGACTCATGATGGAAAGAGATGTCCACATCCAGAGAAAGAACTATAGAGTTTGAATGCAGATTGAAGGAAACTACCTGCTCTCTCCTTTTTCTTGTTTTTTGTTCCCTCTTTCCCATTGTTCATTCCATTGGTTATAATCCTTCCCTACAACCTGACAATGTTCAGTGTAAAGGTATTTGCAGATCCTAAATTGGATTGCATGCTGCCATGGTGGGGGGGGGAGAAAGGAAGGGGAGAAAATTTGAAACTCAAAGGATTGTGGGACTGAATCTTGTAAGCTAAAAGTAAACAAATAAATTAATTTTTAAAATGATAGGGTTACAGAGGAAACAGTTATATTGAAATGGTTGATATTATTGTTCAGCCATTCATTTGGGTTCAACTCTTCATGACCCCATGGATCATACTGTCCGTGGGGTTTTCTTGGCAAAGATATTGGAGTGGTTTTCCATTTCCTTGTCCAGTTTGAAATAGCTATCAATTTTTAAAAATGGTATACCCCAACTTAAGAATCTCTTTTCTAAAACTGTAAGTTGAAGAAAAAGTGCTGGCTTATATTGGTAGGAGTTCCCCTCACCTGGGAATTCTCTGTTATTACAATTACAGGTCCAGTTCTTGAAAGTAAAAATATTCTCTTGTACAGTGAGAGAACACTGTGAGCCAAAAGGCCCAAGTTCAAGTACTGACTCCATCCCTTACTGTATTATTTTGATCATTCAATCTCATTTTCCATAGCTGTAAAATTAGATAACTAATACTTTCATGACCTTCCTCCCAGAACTCCAGTTAAGATCAAATGAGCTAGTTCACCTTCTGTGCTTTGTAAGTGAAAAACACTAGATAAATGTGAGCTATATTGTTCTTACTACATAAAGACATCACTACATACTCGGTAGGCAGCTAGGTGAGCCACTGGATAGACCACCCTGGCCTAGAGTCAGGAACACTTGAGTTCAAATTTGACCTCAGATAACTTATTAGCTATGTGACCTTGGCCAAGTCACTTAAACCTGTTTGCCTCAGTTTCCTCATCTGTAAAATGAGCTACAAAAGGAAATGAGAAAGCACTGCAGTATTTCTGCCAAGAAAACCCCAAATGGGATTATGAAGAGTCAAACACAACTGAACAATAACACTGTAAGCAGAGATGCATTTTTTCTAACAGTGGGGGCAGACTCTCTGTACCACTGTCCTGTGTCTCTGTGATTAGGGGCAAGAATATGAGAAGTGGATAGTTAATTTAATCTAACAATAACTTATTAAGCATCCATTATCGTCAAACCTCTTTGCCGGGCATTAGGTATGTAGTCCCTGCCCTCAAGGAGTTTACATTCTACCAGACAAGGGGTGTGTGACCATGGAACCTCATAGAGTCTTGGTTTGAATAGGCTCATCTTCTTTAGGACCATAGTCTTGCCACCACAGCTAAGGAGTCCAGACAGGAATGGTGACCCTCTAAGAATCAACAAGTATTTCTGTTGAGTTGCCTCCCTATATTAAATCCAGCTGAAGAAAAGAATTCTTTTTCATCTTATCTCCCCTAAGTAAATAAAACTACTCTAAATCTCTCTTGGGAAAACAGCAGTATTTTTACAGGTTGTCAAAGTGTTTGAGTGAGAACAGATTGAGGTATGCACAAGGTAGTGAAATGAAAACATTCTGGGTAGGTTGGAGGTAGCTTGATTTGTCATAGGCCTATAAGGTTGGAAAGGTCCTCAAGAGGTTATCTGGTCAACTTCCTGCCCCCCTCGGTGGCACATATTTATTGATTATCCCTTGGATATAAGGTAGTGTTTGTCCTCATATCAGGGTATGCTGGAGGCAGTTCATACAGGCTCATGGGAATTGTTAAATTTTCAATGGAATCCTTTATACCTTAAGAAACTGTCAAATGCTATAAATCAGGGATTAATGTATTATTTTGTTTATTATACCAGACTTAAGAAAGTGATGGAGAAAATGCTAATAATGAAGATGCAACTTAAAAGTGTATTGAGGACATGTTTTCTCCCAGAAATTTACAGGTAAACAGGTTTATCTGTTTATAAAAGGAGAATGGACATTTACCAGCACACCTCTGTGTCATATTAAGAGAAGCCATAGTCCCTTAAATTGAAAAAATAATACTCCAGATAGGAAGATAAGGAGTAAAAAGATGTGCAATTCAAAACCCTAAACTGTGCAAACCTAAGAACATACGTGACTATTATATGAGGATAGATTATCCATAGAAAATTTTCAATCACATCTCTCCACATTTGAGATGCCTGGGGAGCACCAAAATTCCATGGTATTGATACCGGAAGCAGAGAAGCCAGCTCTCTAGAATTTTATTAATCAATTAGCAATTGTTAAACAACACATAATTTAACCTTTATTAAGTACCTCTGAACATATTCAGTTGTTCTTCGGTCATGTCCAACTCTTTGTGACCCATTTGGCATTTTCTTGGCAGAAATACTGGAGCAGTTCGCCATTTCTTTCTCCAGCTCATTTTACGGATGGAGAAACTGAGGCAAAGAGGATTAACTGATTTGCCCTGGGTCACATATCTGTTAAGTATCTGAGGCCAGATTTGAACTCAGGAAAATGAGTCTTCCTAACCTCACGCCCAGTGCTGTTTCTATTATAACACCTGGCTCCCCCTCCTGAATGTAAAGCCATGTGATAAATGCTGAGGGACATACAAAATTTAGGTAAGGCACAGTCCCTGCCCTCATAGACTTTACATAGCATCAGATAGCTCTGGAAGGTATATTAGAGACCACCTGTTGCAAGTCCTTTCAATAGATTTGGAAACTGAGGCTCAAAAAAGATTGATTTTCCCAAGTTCAGGCATCTTAAAATAGCAGAATGTGACATATGAAGAGATAATAATACAATTTAAAGATAAATGTATTAGAGAGGAGAGGAAAATTGGTCTGGCCATCTAATATATGACTAGTACTGTGCTATGGTAAATACAGAAGTGGCTTACAGTTTTGAGGAAGAGGAGACACATAGAGATAAAAGAGCACTGGATAATATTATATTTTGTAGTGGAAAGAGTGATCCATCTGAAATTGGAAGACCGGTTTCAATACCCAGCTCCATATTTTTTTCATACCTATGACGTCCGCAAGTCACAAGGCCTCTACAAGTTTCAGTACCTTCTTCTGTAAAATAAGAGCCTTGGACTAAATAACCTTCAAGGTAAGAGAAATGATTATTTCTCTCTCATATTAATAGCCAATTATTAAAATTAAATCTCAGGGTTTTTTTTCTCTCCCTTTTATGTTCTTGTCCAAGACAGGACAGGGTTGATGGAAGGTAGGATGAACATTCTACTTATTCTGGGTGTGGCTACTCCACCCAAAGTACTCAGGATTAGGTGGGAGATATAGATTCTTGTCTACATTGCCAAAGACTGGGGATGGTCTGAGTTCAGGGAGAGTCTCTCTGGCCAAGAATATCATGTCCTAATTCTCAGCCCCTCACTTCTCTTTGTAAAGTCCACCTTTCATTAATTACTAACCAATCAGAGTTGATTGCCACCCTCAAGAACACTCTTCTTCCAAAGCGCACGTAAGTCATGACTGCCTTTGGCATTCAGAGAGTGCCACTGGCCCTTTTATTAAAAATGCTAGCATTATTAATAAAATGATTAAATTACTCAGAAATTGTATCTCTTGAACTTTTTAGACATCACAAAGGACTGTTCATCCCTACACACACACACACACACACACACACACACATACACACACACACGTACCTTTCACCAGCTCTAAATATGAGTTTATGACCATAGGAAATGGTAATTTACAATAATAGAAAATAATAAATAGTTGCATGCTGAAAGACACGTTTCAGGTTGTATAATAATGAGAAGGACAGCTAGAGGGTGCAGTGGAGAGAGTGCTGGGTTTGGAATCAGGAAGACTCATTTTCATGAGTTCAAATCCAGCCTCTGACACTTACTAGCTGTGTGACCCTTGGCAAATCACTTAACCCTATTTTCCTCAGTTTTCTCATCTATAAAATGAGTCAAAGGATATAGCAAACCACTTAAGTATCTTTGCCAAGAAAATCCCAAAATGGGGTCATGAAGAGTTGGAAAAGATTGGACAACACAACAACAACAATAATAATAATGATAGAAATAACAATACAGTAATAACATGTTATTATTGAATCCTAAATGTCTGTGGCCAGATTTGGACTCAAGAAAATGAGTCATCCTGACTTCAGGGCTGGCACTCTATCCACTAAGCTACCTAGCTGCCATCCTCCTCCTCATCATCATCATAAATAACATTTTCATCACATTTTTAAGGCTTACAAAGTGCTTACAAATATAATTTCATTTGAACTTTTCAACAACCCTTTGGGGGAAGTGCTATAATTATCATCATCTCCATTTTACAGATCAGGAAACTGAGTCTTGAAGGCTTAGACACACACTGCTACTGTTAAGAGGTAGAATTCCATACAGCTGAGAAAGAGATTTTCCCGTAGGGCAAAGTCTGACCGTGCTACTCCCCTACTCGATGAATTCCAATGTTTTCCTTCTGCCTCTTGGAACAAATATAAGCTGCTGTGTTTAGCATTTAAACCCCCTTAACACCTGGCCCAAACCTTCCTTTCCAACTTTATTTCATTTCACTCCCATACTCCACAGTGCAGCCAAACTGACCTTCCTGCTGTTCATAACACATGATACTCCATTTCCCTTCTTTGGCTCCTTCACATTGGCTGTCCATCCCCTCTGCCTGTAATGTGCTCCCACCTCATCACCATCTCTTACAATTCCTGGTTTCCTTTGAAACTCCACTCAAGCACTATCATCTATGTGAAAACTTTCTTGATTCTGCCAGCAGCCAGTGCCTTTCCTCTCCAAACTTATCTTATGTTTACTCTGTATATATGTTGTATATACTTTTGATGTATATGTCATTTCCCTAATACAATTTATATCTCTTGAAGGCAGGGGCTATTGATTTTTTGCTTTATATCCAAACATGTCCCTTTCCACTATATTATACTGCCTCTCAAATACTATAAGAAAAAAGGACAAAATTAAGTCAGTCAATGCAGTGAGGTAGTAAGAGAAGGTTGCATAGAGGAACTGTTTAGCCTTTCCTTCTTCTTGACTACTACTGGCCATTGTTTTCCTAAGGAGATCCAAATAAGGAGCATCTCCAATAGGTAGATTGGTGGAAGAAGAACCCAAATGCATTGACTAAAATGCAGTCCAGAAAGGCTTATGGATTTGAATAGTCCATGTTCTGACCCTGAACCCTAAATGATGGATAATCAAGAGTTGACAGTGCTCCAATTCTCCACATCTGCTTCTTCTCATCTTCCCTTCAATCTGTCAATGGCTTTTCAAAGAATCCAGAGCAGATACTCAAAACTAAGCACTGGATCTATACGAACAGAGGCATACACCTGGCAGGTTACTCCTCTGTCTCTACCAATGGCATCGTTTTCATTATCTGAATTCTTTTAATTAAAAAACATCTGCCAACTCCTGTTAACTGGGGAGATGTACCACAGTGTCTCCTTTTGTAGGTCTTTTTTGCAGCATATGCAAACAGGTGGAAGAAAAGCCTCTAAAGCCTCTCTGCGTCTGGGGAATGGGAAGGGAATAAAGAGGAGTTAGTTGTTGTATTGCACTGTATTGTATTATTTTCAAACAAAGGCAGAACAAGTTGGGTGGGTGGTCCAAGGCCCTATCCAGGAATCTATGTTTCTGGATCACACTGGAACCTCATCCATAGAATTTGGAGTAATGAGGGAGAGTGAGAAATCTCGTCTTACATGCAGTACGGAACAAAGATTGGTGCTTCACGTCAAACCTATTGTATAGAGAAAAGAAGTGATAAAGCTTTGCTCCTCACTATTCAAGTCACTGTTCAAGCCAGTTTGATTGGCTCTGTAAGAAGGATAAAACTGCCCTTGATCTCAAATGGATGGACAGAGGCATCTAAAAGAAAATTATTGATGCAATCATTAAGTAGGAGAAGAAGCCAGAAGACCAGGTCCATCCAATCTTCCCACTCCCATCTCAGCCTTTTCCCAAGATGTGTTTGTACACCTCTTCTGCTCTGCCTCTAAACCCATTCACTTTTGATGACATGAAATGGTTAAAAATCCCTGAACTTGAGCAGATATGAGTAGTCAAGCAAACTGAAAAAGTCCAAGGCAGATACCCCCATCTTCTCATCCAAAGAAGTCACCCCCAGGATTTTCAACAATCTTTCCCAGTCTTCCAGATTTTCCTAAGCAAAACTTTTTCAATCCTCTCTTTGTAATTTTCCCTTCTTTTCCTAGAGACGTCTGCCTTCACCACCCTCACCCGACCCTGTTTTCTTATCCTAGCTAGCATCTCCAAATACCTTCTCTTCTCTCTTTGACTGCCCCCTATTTCTCTCCTTTTGCTTTGGTTCTTTCCAGATATCCATCTCAAGGCTTATTCTCATCACTTGGCCTTCTTAGTCTACTTTCCTTGAACAGAGCTGAGAAGCTATGTGTCTTAAGGGACAGAGAGTTGGCCTGTCTTGGAGTTAAGAAAACCTTAGTTCAAGTGCTGACTCTGAATCCTATTGGCCATGTGATACAAGTCATTTCACTTCCATTTTCCCAGGCAACTCCCTGTGACTAAGCTTCAGAACAGGTATAGATCTGCACTGGTAGGAAGTATCCTCCCCGGATGCCCCCAATGTCAATGAAATCCCAGGTCATGACCCCCCCACAACCCCTGGAAATGCTACTGTTGGTACTGTAGGAAATACAATGCAGCTCCTGTTAACAGACTTGTTCACCTCTACATATTCTGTGCTTAACCACTCTCCAGGGGCCCTTGTGTCCCCTAATATCACCCCTGGCACTTTCTTTTCTCATGCACAGGCTACTAGGGGACCAGAACTATGTTACACACACACGGCATCTGTCTGGGCTCTTATATCAACTATCCCAAATGCTGGAATTGCTCTATGGGAAGGGAGACAGGACCCTATGTTCCCTTAGTATTACCAGCTAACCCCCCCCCCAGTTTGGGGTTGCCTGTTTCTGAGCTGTACTCTTATCCTCACCCTCCCCAAACTTCTTACGTCAAGATGTGTCCTGGGTGCAAACCCAAACTTACAGAGATCTGCCCCCCGGCTCACCTAGAGATTGCTAGTGACTGATACTGAACACTTCCACTGTCTTCTTACAGTGACTCACTCTGTCTCAGATTCCAAACAGTCAAGTCCCATCACAGACTCACCCTACTATTCCCACTCATCCTTTCACTCTCATTCTAGTATTCTACAATGTTTTCCACACACACTCGATAACTGTCACTACACTTGATCACCAACACCCAGGGCCTGTTTCCTAGCCATGCCTACTCCACCAATTACCAGTGTCAGGAGAACATCCTGACCCACTCCTTTGTCGCCTGAGGGATAATTAACAGCTACGGGCAGCTGCAAGCCCTCTTAGACTTGGGCACCCAGCCATTCCCCCTTCAGAGTCTATCAGCATGCTTTCTTTTCTTTTTCTCTTCCTCTGCCTACCCCCACCTAGGGGAGCACAAAGAGGTGAATAAATACATGAAGGGGGTGGGGAAAGAAGGAAGGACTAAGGACCCCCCTTTTCCATGCAACCCTAGTTAACCTTAACATGTTCACATAGTACTTCAATCTATCTGAAAGTTTTCTCACATCCAGTGGATTCATGTGGTCTCACTTCTTCCTCTGCAATGTTATACAGCTGGTTTCTCAGTGTTTTCTCTTTGTTCTTCCTCTTGTTTCTTCTGAGCCTCAGTCTCTGCCATCTTTCTGGCCATCATCTTTTGTTTATGTATTTGCTCTTTGGGAAGAAGAGTGAAGAGCAAGGAACATGTGGACACATAAGTGCACATGTGCAAGGTGTGCTGGCACACCCCACCTGTACTCTAAGCACACTTCCCTATTCAGCTAAGATTCATGGGTGTGGCGTGACTACCCAGCTGCAGCAGCCTGAACTCCTGGGTGTACTTCTCTTTGAGCTTTCTATGCATATAAATGGAAATGAGTGGACACAAATCCTCCCTCTGCAAATCCTCCTTCTGCCCAGGAATCAAAGGGAACTCCTCCGTAACCTCTGGGTTGTCTTTAGGGGTTGGTGCTCCATTTCTGTTGTTGTTCTGCCTCAGACTCTTGACATGACTAAAGGGGTTGAGTGACATTGTCATGTCCTAAATTCAAATGATTTTATCTGTTGGAATTATTCTCCTATCCCTGATGAAGTGAAGCACTGTATTACAGGTCAGCTGGCAGGAAGACTCATCTTGAGTTCAAATCAGACCTTAGGGACTTACTGGCTGGGTGACCCTGTGCAAGTCACTTAATCCTGTTTGCCTCAGTTCCTCATCTTTCAAATGAGCTAGAGAAGGAAAGGGAAAACTCTATCTTTGCCAAGAAAACCCCAAATGGAGTCACAAATAGTCAGACACAACTGAAAAACAAGCAAACAACAAAACACATATTACAAGAAAGAAGACTAAGGTGGGGGTGGCAGGATGTGAGAATTTTCTTCACGTATTTGAAGGACTATGGTAGGAAAGGGTTAATTTTTTTTGGCCTAGACGGTAGAATAAGGAGCAATGGGTGGAAGTTACAAGTAGTTTAATTTAGAATGAATGTGGGGGGGGGGAACTTTCTAACAAGTAGAGCTATCTAAAAGTAGATTGCAGTGCTTTCAAAGGTGGTGGGTTATCTCATCAGAGGTCTTCAAGCAGACACTTGGATGATCACGTGTGTCATGTGAGTCATGTCAAGTTGACAAACATAAGGCAATGTGCTAAGTGCTTGGGATACAAAGAAAAGTAGAGTCCCTGCCCTCAAGGAGTTGACAATATAATGAAGGAAACAACATCTAAATAACTACGTACAATTAAGTTATATACAGGGTAAAATACAGATAATCTTCAGAGGGAAGGTACTAATATTAAGAGGCATCAGGAAAAGCTTCTGGCAGAAGGTAAGATTTAGTGGGGATTGTTTTTATATATGGTTTTAGCACAGTGCCTACTATTAAATGGGCACTTAATAAATGTTTATTGACTGACTGGGCTGAACTAAATCACTGGGGAGAAAACCTTCCAGGTCTCAAATTCTGTGAAATTTCTCTTTCTGAGAAATAAGTCATACAGGAGCAACAGAACATTATATACCCTGGTAGTTGTTAAGATAAAGTAAATAAAAACAGCTGGTAAGATGAGGTAAAAAATGAATAAAAGAATGAATTCCCTGAAGGGAGCATGTGATGTTTGTATTGCTGCCATAACCAAGTGACACCTACTTATACTCAAAGTGCTCACTGGCCTCCTTCCTCGGAGGGGTTAATGGTCTCAAGGGAAGCTTTGCCACTCTCCAGGTTACTGGGAAGAATGAAGAGTTCCTATGGCCAAAACATAGCAATTTAGAAACACAAAAGAAATCCATAGGGAAAGAGGGGAGCCCTGAATCCTAACTCCTCAGGAGATTGGAAGGTAGGAGAGATTCACAGAGAGGAAAATGAAGAAGAAAGAACATTTGAAGCAAAGGAAGAAGGGTCTTCTGAAGAGGCTAGGGTTGGAGCTTCTGGGAGGAAGCAGCTGCTACTTTCCCAAAGTATGATGAAGTTGATCAACGTGTTGGCTTCAGATGAGAGGGCATCCAGTAAAGGTCAGAGGAATAAGAGATAAGTAATTAGTGACTTCCTCTTGAGGGGAACAGAGACCTGGAGTCTTAAAAACATCTCCTCAAAAGGGATTTAAGCTAAAAAGAAAGTGAGGGAAAATGTCTTATGTATATCCAGTGACCTTGATACCACAGAAAATAACAGCAATAAAAATACACAGAAATTCACCAAGAAAATCTTGATAACAAAACACATGACCTCAGCTGTCTATACATAAATGCACGAAGTCTGAAGAACACCAAGGGGTCTCAGGATTCTAAAGCAAGGACTGGTTTCACTGAAACTTTGTGAGATGGAATCCATGAATGGAAACCAGCTTGGGAAGGGTATGCCTTATTCAAAAAGAATGCACTAGGTAAGAGTGGAGAAGAACCATAATGAGAGCACTTATTTCTGAGGGGAAAACCAGGAATCAAAAGGGCAGAGAACATTTGAATGAAGATCAACAGAAGCAGAAATATAATCAAGACTATCACTGGATTATACTATGGATCAGCTGCTCAGAATAAGGAAATGGATGCTTCAAGAATTACTTCAAGCACTGTCGTCTACAAGCACCATCTTTTCTCGTTCCTCCTCACCCCACCTCCCTGCACATGTGTGCACCCATATGTGCATACACACACACACACACACATGCTAGTTCCATTCCTCCCTGAACCACCTTGTATTTATTCTTATGTGTGTATGCATGTGTATATGTGTACATGTTGTCTTTTCTGATAGAATGTATGTTCCTTAAGAACAGAGACTAGTTTATTTATGAATTCATATTCTCAGACACCACACCTGACACATAGTATATGGATAACAAATGCTTTTTGTTTGATTAACTGATTGCTTGAAGAATTCAGGAATCTGATCACATAGTACAGGAGCAATAGAGATCTTTGATTTTTTTTTTTGGACATCTATTGGAGCTTACTCTTTACCAAAAGCTGAACAACTAATCATTTCTTGACTTGCCTCAATTACAATTCAATCCTTCAAAAGAAGATGAACTGAGGAAAAAATTATTCTGGATCCAATTCTCCTCATCAAGCAACCACATTTCAGAAATTTCCACATGTTATGGCTCTTTCTGGTCTCTGGGAGCAATCAGAACCCGTCTTTCACATAATAACCCTTCAAATACTGGGAGAAGGCTTTCATTTTTTCCCTGCATTTTGTCTTCTCCATTCTGAACATCCCTAGCTCCTTCAGTTGATCCTCACATGGTAGGAACTGAAAGATCTTCACCTTCTTGGCCTTTCTCTACTAAACACTCCCCAGTTTATCAACATCCTCCCTAAAATGTGGTGCCTATAACTAAAGACAATCCTCTAGGTGTTGTCTGACAGCAGGTAAGTTTAATGGGACTATCACTTCCCTCCCACTGGACACTTTGTTTAGTACAGTGCAAGATCATGTTAGCTTTTATGGCTGCCGTATGACATTGGTTACAAGCTTATATTAAGGTTAAAGTCCACTGGAAAAAAGCATATCTTTTCCACATGAGCTGTTATTTAACCACAGTTCTTCTGTCTTACATTTGTTGCTAAAATAGAGAAGCTCCAAGGGAAAATGGGAATGATGAAAGGCCTCAAGAATATGTCATGTAAGAATCAGCTAAAATAGCCGGGAATGTTTAGACCGAAGAGAAGACCTGGGGAAGAGGAAGTGGGTTGTAATTCCTCTTTCTGAGTATTTTAGTGGAACAAAGATTAGAAACATTCTGCTTGGCTCCAGAAAACAACACTAGGATTGGGGCTGAGAGATAGATTTCAAGTTGATATAAAGAAAAACTTCCTCAAAATTAAAGCTATGTAAAAATGAAATATTTCCATAGAAAACCTACGGAGTGAGTTGCTCCTCCCTAGAGGTCTTCAAATAAAGGCTTAATAACAACTTGTTGGATATTTTGTAGAAGAAATCACTTTGCAGGAATAGGTTCAATTAAATGCCTTCTAAAGTCCCTTTTAAATCTAATAATCTAAGTTCAATAAATGTTTCTAAATATAATAAATGTTTGTTGCTTGTTGACTTGACTACTAAGTGCCTGAAAAACACTCCAGGGTAGCCCACATAGATCACTCACCTTTATTCTTTCCAACATCGTCTCCTCTCCTTTTTTTCTTTTTCTTCTTTTCTCTTGTCCCCGTCTTCAGGACTAGAGGGCTAGGGAAGAAAGAAGAGAAAGAGGGTGAAAATAATCTCCTCCATGTCTTAAAGAACTCCATCTCAAACCCTCCTAAAGGGAAACCATTCAATTAGCAGTCTGGTCATTTCACCTATGGTTTTCCAACTATCCCAACAGTTCCAAATATTTTATTAATAGTTCACAGACTCTTAGAATATCTTGCTAAGTTGAAAGAGACCTCAGCAGCCATCTAGAATGCCCTCTATAATATCTCCAGCAAGTGATCATCTAACCTCCAATGAAAGGGAAGTCAGTACTTCCCAAGACAACCTTTTCCCTGTTTACATAGCTCTAATTGTTAAGATTTTCCTCGTATTATGTTGAAATATGTCTCTCTGCAACTTTATTTCTTACTTCTGGTCTTGCCCTTTGGCAGAACTGGTTCACTTTGCACAATGTCTATGACAGGGCAACATGAAAATGAACCTGTAACTAGGGCAGGGCAACTGGAGCTATCCAAGGTGCCAAAAGGAGACTAAAGTTAGTTCATCCTCCCTGAAAGTGAGGCACACTTTGCACCCTATTCCGTTGATCTAGAGGCTCTAAAAAGAACAAGATAATCCTGAAAGAAATAGAGAAATAACTACTTCTTTTCACCTAAAACAATATAAAACTTATCTATTCAAAGAGAGAAGAATTTTTTCTGCCCAACTCAGTACTTGCATCTGATAAAACATAAAAATTTAAAAAATGGGGAAAATGCTAATAATTATAAAATAATAAAATGACTTACAGAATAAATGGAGGTTCCCCAAGACTAACTTTCCTAAGTTGGTTTGTCCATTGATCTGAGAGATGGATCTTGTAATGAGTTTTACAAGTTTGTACTAAGTGCTCTACTGAATGTGAAATTTGCTGGCACCATCTGCAGGGGGTGGAAGGGGGAAAGATGTACTACTGCCAATGTTCTCATTTACATAACACCAAGGAAGGGTAGTGTGGGAAGAATGGTTGCAAGATTTGTTTTGACTATTTTAGGACCATTTCAAGTTTCAACATTGGAAAACAGTTCCCTTTGTGCCAATCTCTTTTGAGAAATGCTGGAAGACTTTCATTCTGGAATGAAATCAATTAAAACTAATTAATCACCCTGATTTGAGTATGAGAATCTGGGTTCAGTGTGATACACTGAAAAGAGTATTGGATTAGGAATCAGAGGACCTGAGTTTGAGTCTTGGGTATGCCGCTTAGTAGCTGTTTGACCTTGGGTAAGTCACCTAACTTCTAGATTTAAATTTCCTAATCTGTAAAATGAAGGAGTTAGACAAAATGATCTCTAAGGTCTCTTCCACCTCTATGTCTATGATTTTAACCCTTAATCTGGCATTCAAGTCCTTCGACAATAGGTCTACAAGCTATTTTTTCCTAGATTTACATTCCCATTTTCCAATTTGCATATTCTATGTACCAGCCAACGTGAATGTTCTAGCAACTACCATGATTCCTTACACATAATAGGTATTTAATATTTGTAAAATGTATCTAATGATAACTTATTTTGTTCCTTTGCAAGTTGCTATATTAGGACTGTTTTTCTTTCCACCTACCTCTCTACTTTCTATCTCCAGCTCTTTCTATCTGGCTTCAACTCCACAAAACATGACATCCTGGAGCTTCCTTTCCAGTTTCCTTTTATGTATTGTCTTCTCCCATTAGACTGTAAGCTACTTGAGGGCAGGGACTGTCTATCTTTTTCTATTTGTATCTCCAACAACTAGTAAAGTACACATAGTAGGTGCTTAATAAATATTTCTTGTATTGTATTATTATATTGTCTGTGGTCCTATGTGACTAGCATATGCACTTGCCAACAGCATTTCTAGATGCACTGTTTTCTTAGATATGGATGGATGGACAGCCCATTGTTTTCATAACACATATGACCTAGTTCTACCATAGACGCCAGCTAATAAAGAGTTGAAAAATGGCATGGCATAATCCTCATTTTGAGTCCACTGAGGGTTAACTGAAGTGGATACATATATCCCATGCATCTAACTTGAGAATTCAGAACCCAATATGAAAGGTGATGCCACATTGAGGACTCAAAGTAAATTAATTTAAGGAGCTCTCCAAAGTATAAACCCCTAACACAAACCAAACTTGGATGAGGTTTGAGGTTGTCTCCAAGTTTTCTGAAGGGCATATTTGTAGAAGAGAAAGGAGATGCTTAGCATCTAAACTCACTGAGATTTTCTGAGGTTGATGCCTAAAGGGAGACTGGGTGCATTAGCCAATCTAGCTATCCAAAAGTCAGGGGTAACGTTAACCAAGAAGTATAGTACTATGATTCCATCAACGTGTCCCATTATTTGTATAACTTTTCCATTTTCATTTTTTATTTGGGTAAGATAATTGACTGTGATAAGCTACCCGAGTAGAGGTCTGGAGCATACAGAATGGTGAGATGTGAGATCCAGGCTAAGTCTGAGCAGCAGAACTAATGCTGAGTGATGGTTAGTTCATATTAGCATATTGAAATGATCTCAATTAAAGTCCTGTAAGGAGATGACTCAAAAGGGAGGGCCTCTCCTAACTTAATAGCCTAACTTTTATAGGTACAGGAAATCTATTAGGGACATAATGTGTTGACCTGCCTGAGAAAAGAAGATATCTTCATAAGTGGCTTTTATAAGTAAATTATGTTTCTTCCTCATGAGTTGTCACTATTATATTACTGGAAATTTCCAGCTACTCATCTGGGGACCTGGGCAGTCTTCTTTTTTTGTCACAGTGGAGAAAACTAAAGGAAGATAGATTTTGCCAACTTAAAAATCTTTTTGTGGAAGAGTCTTAGGTGGCTGATTAACTCTCACCCTCAACCTTTAATGTATTGAGTGGAATGAACACTGAACTGAGAGTCAGATGGTCTGGGTTTTTATCTTAACTCTTCTGCTAATTAGTAATATTATGCAAGGCAAATAATATCACCTCAATGAGTCTTGGTTCCCTAATCTGGATGAGATAATTAGACTAGATGACCTCTAAGGCCCTTTCTGATAGTCTATGATTCTGAAGGCTAAACCTCATTTCATTGATAGCAATATCTCAGGCCAGCTAGGTGGTGCAGTGAGTAGAATACCCGCCCTGGAGTCAGGAGGAACTGAGTTCAAATCTGTCCTCAGACACTTAACACAAAAACTAGCTGTGTGACCTTGGGCAAGTCACTTAGCCCCAATTGCCTTCCAAAAAGAAAAAAAAAGAAAAAGAAAAAAAGATAGCAATATCTCCCAAACTTCATTGAGACTCAAAATTGAACACTAATAACCACTAAAACTATTTGACACAAAAAGGAACTAAAATAAGATTTACTCTAATATTCACACATTTAGAACTGGAAGGAACCTTAGAGATAATCGAATTTAACTCCTTTGTTTTATATATGATCCAAGAATGTAGAACCATGATCTTATCAATGGAGTCTTGCCCTACAGTTATAGAGATTGAAACCCATTCACGACACCTCAACCTGTGTCCTTTGCCCCCAGTGTTATATTTTAATGTCTTGCTCAGGCATAAAGGTAACCCTGGGTTCTCAAAGGCTATGCCAGCTGACCGCCAGCTCTGACTGGTTCTAAAATTATGGAAAGATTTCACGTCTAGTTAATGGGCTTTCCAAAGAACAACCAAACTAAGAATGATAGCTACTTGGAGATAAATTTTTTTTTGGTCATGAAAGCACATGAAACAGAATAAGTATTTGGAAATGGAAATTCACATAGAACAACAGTGCTTACAATGTAGAAATAGCCCTTAACCTTTAGGCTGCTCACGTGGGCATCTTAGGCCCTAGGGTTTCCTCCCCATTTCTACCTTTCTCTTAGCAATATGGGAAACACCTGAGGCAGGTGGAAACTAACAATGCTGGAACTTTTTTCTGGATGATTTAAGAGTTGGTTCCACTGGGTAAGAAGGCTACTGTTTAAGCAGTGGTTTGGTAGTTACAAAGACTGTGCAACAGGGCACAGTAGTTGCATTAGAGAATACATTTTGAGTTGAGTAATCAAGTGATATGAGTTAGAAAAGTCTTTGTGTGGTACAAACTAATAAAGACTGACAAATAAAGAGCAACCCCATGTGGTTAATCATAGATGTTGATCCAGAAGGGACCTTGGAGTTCATCCACCTTCCTAATTTTACAAAAGAGGAAACTGAGGCCCAGAGAGATTAAGTACCTTGTAACTTGCCCAAGTTCACACAGGTAGTAAATAAAGAGACTCAAGGATTTGAGCCCAGATACTCTTATTCCAAACTCTGAGTCCATTCAGCTGTAATACCCTGAATCTATCGATCGTTAGTCTTTTTTCCAGCTGTCATCATCATGGAGGGAGGAGGGGAGTGTGAGTGTGTATCTATGTGCATTTTTTTTTTGCTTTTTGGAGGGCAGTTGGGGTTAAGTGACTTGCCCAAGGTCACACGGCTAGTTTTGTGTGTGTGTGTGTGTGTTAAGTGTCTGAGGCCAGATTTGAACTCAGGTACTCCTGACTCCAGGGCCAGTGCTCTATGCACTGCGCCACCTAGCCGCCCCCTATGTGCATTTTCAAGGGTGCCCACATCAGTCTAGGGTCAGGGTTTGTGCTGATCCAGTACACTCACACAAGACCTAGACAAAGTGTGCATCCGAAATGGAAAAGTAAATGATGGTGGTGACTGTGCTCAAATCCAGGTCTGACACTGTTTAGCTGAATTGTACTAGGTAAGTTTATCTCTTTCTGTACATTTAGATAAGTGGGGCTGGGGACATGGACCACCTACCAGGGTGTTGACACCATAGTTGTCACTTCTCTTTTTTCTCTCTGAGGAGCTTTCCCTCCTAAAAAATCCTATCCCCCACACCAGAAGTGTCAGACATGCTGCCCAATTGCACCTGAACCAGATTAAAATGAAATTGGGAAATATTTATCAAAATAAACAAAATACAATAAAACACAGATAATATTACATTTAAAAGCTAAATCAGGAAAGATATTGGCAAGACAGAGGAATAAAAGCAGGGACTTGCTTGAGATCTCCCCAAATCCCTCAAAACACCTATAAAAATGACTAGAAACAAATTCTAGAGCAGCAGAACCCACAAAATGACAGAGTGAAACAAATTTCCACCCCAAGACAACCTGGAAGGTTGTCAGGAAAGGTCCATTGCACCAGGTTGAGCGCAAAATGTGCTAATACAAACCATGCCCCAGCAAACCTGGAGGAGGCCTCAGGGGACTGAATCTCTGACAGTTGTGATGGTTTTTAGCCTTCTCAACCGACAAATTCCAAAGACAACTCTGAAGGTCAGTAACAAAGGTCTGTCAGACCAGAGTGAGAAAGGAGCACAGTCCAGGCCTAGCCCCAGGGTAGCAGTAGCAGCAACTGCTTCCAGAGCTCTCAGCCCACAGATTGTGGGGTATCAAGAGCAGCTGATCAGAGAGGGATTGCAGGGATCTCTTTGCAGGCACTGAGGCAGGATTCTCTTGCTTTGCCCATGCTTGGATCTGAGTTGCAGTCCTGGGTAGCAGTCCTGAGATAGAGAGGAAAATTAGGAAGATAAATGAAAGCGATGCAAGAAAATCACGAAAAATGAGTTAACAGCTTGCTAAAGTAGACCCAAAAAATACTGAAGAAAATAACACCTTAAAAAATAGACTAAATAGGTAAAAGATGTCCAAAAAGCCAAAGAGGAGAAGAATTCCTTAAAAAGCAGAACAGGCCAAATGGAAAAGAAAGTCCACAAGTTCACTGAAGAAAATAATTCCTTAAAAATTAGAATGGAGTGAATGGAAGCTAATGGCTCTATGAGAAATCAAGAAATTAAAAAACAAAACCACAATAATGAAAAAAAGAAAACAATGTGAAATATCTCATTAGAAAAACAACTGACCTGGAAAGTAGATCCAGGAGAGATAATTTAAAAATTATTGGACTACCTGAAAGCCATGATCAATAAAATAGACTAGATATCATCTCTCAAGAAATTATCAATGAAAAGTGCCCTTATATTCTAGAACCAGAAGATGAAATAGAAATGGAAAGAATCTACCTATTGCTTCTTGAAAAAAGATCCTCAAACGAAAACCTCTAGGAATATTCTAACAAAATTCCAGAATTCCCAGGTCAAGGAGAAAATATTGCAAGCAATCAGAAAGAAACAATTCAAGTATTGTAGAAACACAATCAGGATAACACAGGATTTAGCAGTTTCTACATTAAGAATAAGATGGCTTGGAATATGATATTCTGGAGGTCAAAAGAGTTAGGATTAAAACTGAGGATCACCTACCCAGCAAAACTGAGTATAATCCTTTGGGGGGGGCGGGAAATGGGCATTCAATGAAATAAAGGACTTTCAAGCGTTCTTTATGAAAAGACCAAAGCTGAATAGAAAAATTGACTTTCAAATACAAGACTCAAGAGAAGTATGAAAAGGTAAACAGGAAAAAAACTCATAAGGGACTCATTAAAGTTAAACTGTTTACATTCCTACATGGAAAGATGATTATTTGTAACTCATGAGACCTTTCTTAGTATTAGTATAGTTGGAGGGAATATATATATTTGTTTGTTTCCTTATTTGTTTATTTATTTTTTTATATATACACACACAGGGCACAGGGTAAGTTGAATATGAAGGGATTATATATAAAAAATAAAATTAAGGGGTGAGAGAGGAATGCATGGGGAAAAGGAGAAAGGGAGAGCTAGGATGGGGTTAATCATATCACAAAAAAAGAAGCAAGAAGAATCTTTTACAGAGATGGAGCAAAGGGGAGAGGTAAGAGGGAATAAGTGAACCTTATTCTCATCAATTTTGGCTTAAGGAGGGAATAACATACACACTCATTTGGGTATGGAAATCTGTCTTATGCTACAAGAAAATAAAGGGGAAGGGGGAAAGGTGGGCAGACTGGGGGAGGGAGTAATCAGAAGCAAAGGTTTTTGAGCAGGACAGGGTCAAAGGAGACAATAGAATAAATGGGGGGGAGGATAGGATAGAGGGAAATATAGTTAGTCTTTCACAACTTGACTATTATGGAAGTGTTTTGCATGACTACACATGTATGGCCTATATCGAATTGCTTGCTTTCTCAGTGAGGGTGGGAGTGGGAGAAAGGAAGGGAGAGAATTTGGAACTCAAAATTTTAAAAAACAAATGTTAAAAATTGTTTTTACATGCAATTGAGAAATAAGATATACAGGCCAAGGGACATAGAAACCTCTCTTGCCCTACAGGAAAATAGAAGGGAAAGATATAAGAGAAGGGGGGCATAAAAGGGAGGGAAGGTTGGGGGAAAGGGTAACTAGAATGCACACCATTTTGGGACGGGGAGAAGCGAGAGATGGGGAGAAAATTTGGAACTCAAAGTCTTGTGGAAGCAAAGGTTGAAAACAAAAAGTAAACTAATTAATAGGAAAAAAAACCCTAAGTCCATATGTGACTGGCATACAATTCAAGGGATCCTTTGATACAGATTAGTGGCCCCCTGTCTATTTGAGTTTGTTGACACCACTGCCCTACACTGTACAATGGGTTTCTGAAAATCATTTGTGACTCTTCCATAGCATTTTGAGGACCCATGGTGTTATGGAAAAGACACCAAATCTTTGACACTGTGGTGGATCATTATGTTGACCAGAGTTGCTATTTGTTTTACATGACTTCATATTTGTAATAGATGTTATACTTCTTGCCATTGGTAGGGGGCAGATGGGGAGAAGAAGAGAATTTGAAACTAAAAATAAAGTAAAATTGGAAAAAAGAAAGAAAAACACCAAACTAATAGACAGAAAACCTGAGTTCTACCCTCAGCTATGGTACTAGCTAGGTGAACTTGGATAAGAAACTTAAATTCTCTAGGCTTACAGTTTTGAATTTGGACAATAGACTTAAATTCTCTCTGTGATAGTAACTGGGTGGACAAGAGACTTAAATTCTCTTAGGCCTAAGTTTACCTAATAGGAATTCTAAACTAGATCTTTGATACATCTTCTAATTCCTTTATTCATGTCAGAGATAAGAAAAAATTTTTGAACTATTCAGGATCAAGCATAAGCCATGATGACAGACTTGCCACTATTAATTTGCTTCAGAGTTAATGTCATGAACATTTAATGAACACTCTTTGGGTCCTGCCACTTAGTTCTGAATTCACTTTAACCAGACCATCTCTCCATCTTGTCTATGAGAATAGCATGAAACTCTGTCAAATGTTTTATTAAAGTTTAGGCAAATTCTATCTATGTAAATCCTCTAGTCTACCAGTCTAAGGACCTTGTCAAAAAAGAGGTGAGGTTGAGAATGGCATGATGCATTCTTTGTGATCTCGGTTTACTTTCTTAGATGTTCACTAACTATCTTTTTAATGGTATCATATTCAATTTTTCAGGAATCAAAGTCAAGCTTATCAGCCTATGATTGAAAGCCTCCACTTTCTTCCTTTTCTATCACAATTCAGATAATATTTTCCCTACTCAGGTTTTTCAGGACCTCTTCTGTTCTCCATTATGTTTTAAAGATCGCCAACAGTGCCTCCACATTTATATTTAGAGGCATCCCAGAGTACCGAAAGAACTTCACATTTAAATCACAAGGTCATGGATTTAGAGCTAGCAACTCTCTCCAAGGTCATCCAGTTCAACTCTATGGTTTTGCAGATGAGGAAACTCAGATCTAGAGAAGCCAAGTGACTTGCCCAAGGTCACAGGCTTTCAAATGGCAGAGCCAGGCTTAAAAAGCAGGTACTGTGGTGACTTAAACTCATCAGGGACAGCAAGGTAATCACATATTATCCCTCTGCTTTTATTGGATTTCAACTGCCCATAATCCATGTTTGTTCTTTCCTTTCCATTCCCAAGATTATTCTCCTTGGCAGAAAAACTGGAGGCAACATGATTTCAGTAACTGCCTCTTCTCTGATATCTGTTATTATCATCCCATTCACTCCAAGCAGCAATTCTTCCTTTCTTTGATCTCCCTCTTTCCTCCAATATAAAAGAAAAATAAAACAGTCACTTTTTGTTATCCTTAGATTTCCTAAGCATTATCAGTTCCTTTAGAGCTTTAGAATCCCTGATGCTATTTCTAGCTGACCATGTCATTCTTTTCTATTCATCCCTCATTATCCATCCTTCCTTCCAACTTCTGTGCATAGCTTTTAAAAATTTTTTAGTTGATCAGGTAGTTCCCTGAGTATTTACATCAATCTCTTTGGACAATTACCCCCCTTTTCCTCTTAAGAATTAATTATCTTTGTATTGTCAGAATTTTATTAGTGAAAACCTCTACTGGGCTGACTTCCCTTGTAGAATTTTAGTCTGTGAGATTCTACAGATCTTTTCTTTACCCTTTGACATTCTCCTTACCCAAACCTATAGTATATGTCACACTTTGCCTGGCTTTCCTCTCCTTATCTATTACAAATTCTAGCATGGAAGTGTTCACTGCTTTCTAAAAGTCACATCATTTTTATTTTAGGAACTAGTTCTTTCTTGTTAAGAATCAAGTTCAGTATATCAGTTCTCCCTATTACTGCCTCTGCCTTCTGAACAGATGAAATTTTCTCTAAGGTAAGCTAAGAAATTGTTATCTACTCTGCCTTTAGCAGAAGAGGAGTTCTAATAAATGTCTGGATAATTAAAGCCACCCATCTCTTCAATAGCATTTCTATTTTCTAAACCTTCCATTAATTTATTCTTCCTCCTCAGGTGTCTATAGTATATTCCAATAAAATCTCACCTCTTCTTTGGCTATCATTGGTCTTTACATAAATACTCTCTACCCTTGCTGCTTCTATGTTCAGATTTCCAGAATCCTCATGTTTGAGTATATCTTCTCATTATAATCTCATGCTGCTGACTCTGTTATGCGTCATATGTCTTTTGAATAATATATGCCTATCCAGAGCCATCAATCATAGGTCCCATCTCTGCAAGTATCAGTGATACCTGTGTGATCCATGCCATCCCTCTGGCTCATTTTGTTGGATAGCTCTACTTTCTGAATTGATTTATGGAAATCTGAGGTTCTGTGTTTTATAACTTACTCCTTTCTTGCCTTTGTCTCTTGCGGACTTGGGGTATATTTCTATTGCTAGAATTTTTCCCTCTTTTTAGCTCTCAGTGTTATATAGCCTGATGGATGTTCATAGACTTCTCCACCCTCCTTCCTTGTCAGTTTAAAGGTCCTTTGATTATATTTGCAAAATTCTATACAAATAAATTTTAGTAGCCCTTGCTAATTTCAATGGTCACTCATTTCCTGGCCAATAACTTACATTTCTATATCTTAAATTATGTTTTAGAAATCCAAAACTGATACTCAGATACAGTATCCTTCACCAGCTATTCACTTCCCAAATCTGACTTTCTCTTCTCTATCCCTTGCCTTGAATTAGCAGCGGTGATGCAGACACTTTGTACCTCTAAGATCTTTAGTTTCTTCCTCAAGAGTTCATCATTCTAGATTCTCTCTATTTCTAGATTCTATCTGTGCCCATGTCAATTACCATAAATAGGTAAGTAGCCTTAAAATCTTGATATCTAGCCATCTAAAAATGACTGGCATCAACAGAAAACATAATAGACTCTTGGTGATGGCGATGAATGTGAGAAACAGTTCTAGAATAACATGATCATCAAGAGATGGTAAGAGAAAAGCGCTGATGTAAAGACTGACAGAGTTACCAGCATACTTAGCTTAGGGACTTCCCTGGCTAGAACCCCTCATTAATAAGACCAGGCTTAGAGTTACTTAAAGCATGTTACAAAGTGATGGCAAGGTCAAGAGTCTGATCTTGCTGTGGGCTATTTCAATCTGTTCCTATCTATGGTCACAGGTACACCACTCATTCTACAAATGGCAGCCAGTGCTCAAATAGGAAACTTGACCAGAGAAAGTAGAGGCCTCAATATAGTCCACACAAACAAAGCCAGGATGTGCTTACTAAGAAGTGATTATTTGCATGGTGCCATCCTAAATACTGAAGATAAAGAGAAGAAAGGAAAAACAACTCCTGTCCTCAAGGAGCTTATGGTTCTGGGGGTGGGAGAAGAGAAGCAATATTTACACAAATAAGTGTATGCATGATTGTTTGACTAACAAAGAGGGGAATCAGGAAATACTTGTGGTAGGAAATGACAGGGACTTGAAATAAACCAAGAACACTAGCTGTATGACTCTGAACAAGTCACTTAACCCTGTTTGCCTCGGTTTCATCATCTGTAAAATGAGCTGGAGGAGAAAATAGTAAACTGCTACAGTATCTTTGCTAAGAAAACCCCAAAATGGGAGCACAAGTCAGACATGACTGAGACACCTCAACAACAACAAGGAAATCTAAAAGAGAGAAGTGAGGAGAAAGTTCTTTCCAAGCATGTAGAACAGAC
This sequence comes from Pseudocheirus occidentalis, assembly GCA_028646575.1. Taxonomy (NCBI): domain Eukaryota; kingdom Metazoa; phylum Chordata; class Mammalia; order Diprotodontia; family Pseudocheiridae; genus Pseudocheirus; species Pseudocheirus occidentalis. Next base: position 97,146,280 of record CM053593.1, on the reverse strand, counting down.
ACATGGGCATAGTCTATAGAGGGTAATACTAAGTTCAAGTAATAGTGTGTCAGTTTGGCTTCAGGTGGACTGAATAGAGGGGAATAAAGTGAAATAAATCTGGAAAATGAACCAGGAGCCAAATTGTGAAAGGTTTTAAATGTTAAGCTGAGAAGTTTTTATTATTATTCTGGAGTAGGAGTTCTTAATCTTTTTTTTCTGTCATGGACCACTTTAGCAGTCTGGTAAAGCCTGCAGACCACTTCTCAGAAATTTTTAGAAATCCATAATTAAAGTAAATGCTAATTTTCAGTTAGAAGTTAGTAAAGTTAAATTTGTATTTTTCCCTTGAGAGTTCAAGGACACCAAGGGGTCTATGGACATGGGGTTAAGAATGCTTCTAGGGGGCAGCTAGGTGGCATAGTGAATAGAGTATGAGCCCTGGAGTCAGTAAGATCTGAATCCAAATCTAGCCTCAGACACTTGACACTTACTATCTATGTGACCTTGGGCAAGTCAGGTAACCCCAATTGCCTTGCCTCCCTGCTCCCCCACCAAAAAACAGACAACCTAGAATAAAAGCAAAAAAATTAAACATTTAAATTTAAAAAAAAATAAATAATGCTTCCCTAGATAAAAAAGGAGTCACTGAAGGTGCTTCAGGAGGGAGAGGATGTATGCAGGTTTATACTTTATGAAGATTACTTTGGCAGCTGTATGGAGAATGAATTAGAAAGGGCAGAGACTATAAGATGGGAAACAAGTTAGGAAGTTGTCACAATAGTGCTGGTGAAAGGAGATAAGAGCCTAAAGTTGGATGGTAGATGTGTGAGAAAGGGACTCAGGGCAGAGGAGACCAGTTACATGGCACAGAGATAGAGTGCTGGACCTAGAGTTAGGAGAATCTGAGTTCAAATCCAGCCTCAAGTACTAACTGTGTGGCCCTTGGCAAGTCACTTAACCCTGACAGCCTTCCACGAAAAGGAAAGAAGGAAGGAAGGAAGGAAGGAAGGAAGGAAGGAAGGAAGGAAGGAAGGAAGGAAGGAAGGAAGGAAAGAAGGAAGGAGAGAGGTGGGGAGAGAAGGGCATCAGGGGAAGAATGTAGAATATATATGGCTTACTGAATACAGTGTTCTCTTCATCCATATATTTCATTAAGATGTGCTTAGAAAATTCTATTTTGTTTCTACCTTGAGGATACAGACTAGGATTGTCATTTACTACCAGCAGTCACCTCATTCAGCCCAGCTACAGACATGGGTTTTAGCTATGACTGTATGGACCAATGGGAGGAAAGAGGAGGCATTTACAGAGGGGTTTCCTAAATTGATGCTTACATTATTTCCAGTTATAAAATATCCAGCATCCAGGTCAGAGATAAGGCTGATAGGCCCAATAAGGGGAAGGTGCCCACCTGCCAAGCAGCCTAGAGAAGACATCAGTAGGGATTGGTTTGGATGTGCCAAGCACCTAACCCAGAGAGACAGAGGTGACCAAGAAGAGACAGTGGTACATTTATCATCACCAGGAAACAGAGCTAGACGCAGGCTGGGAGGGGGAGGCACTCACCCAGGCTGTGGGAGAATATTGAGAATCAGACCTAATGTTCCCATCCTCTTTGTTTACTGCTTTCTTCTTGGAGTATGCCTATTCTAGCATACCACACACCGTGCTAATGAACTACACTGCTTTCTCCTTACTATGCTGTTTTAAAGTAATTCCTTTGTATAGTCTTGCAAGGCCAGTCGCACAGAAAGACTTAGGCAATAAGCAGCTTAGAGACAAGGATGCAAAAGGAGAATGTCACAGAAGAACAGAAGATGCTCTAAAGGAAAATAATGGAATGATGCCAAGTAAGCTTTCTGAGAGACTAGCAAATTCAGAAATGGCAGGTCAGGTAGACTGACACCAAAGAGGGATGGGGGGAAGGAGAACTGGAGAGAGGAGTACGTGGAATCTGACTCTCTGTATACAAAGTTGTAATAAAGTGTGACATGTAAAACTCAGCGATAAACGTAAAACCTGTGTATATCGCTTCAAGAGGGGAGCTGAGCAAGTTTACTGAGATGGAGCCCAGAGAGAGGGGCAGGCTCAAAGGAGATAATTGGGACTTCAGATGGCAAGCAGACATATTTGGCAATTTGTATTTCCTGAGTTGATAAAGGCTCCAGAGAGGGAGAGCTTTGATGGATTCTATGGTGGGTTTTTTTTTTTTGTGAGAATCTCATTCCCCCTCTGTCTCTACCCCTGCTGGGCCATTATTGTTCCTATGGTCCTAAAAACCCACTCCATTCTTTTGGGAGAGCCTCTGTAATAAAGTATAAGTTAATGATACATAGTCTGTCCTGTAGCCATCACTCATGGTTTTTGGGGTTTTTTTTTTACTGGGAAATTACCTCTCCACAACAATCCTCCCCATTTTCCCCCTACCCTCATCTCCTCCCTACCCTGTCACCCTAACCATATCCCCACTCTCTTCCCTCTGCCATAGCTATGTAAGGCTGAAGTTTAGCAATGAATGTTCTTTCAGTCCTGACCCTCACTGGTAGACCCGTTACTGGGGCAACCTTCCCTTCACTCTTTCTATTACATGTCCCTGACCTCTAGTGTACCCCTGTTTTCTTCCCCTATCCCTGTGAGCTTTTGCACATGCTCTGAGCTCCTCTAGAAATATTTTTGTGGTCCTGGTGTATTTAAAAGTGATTTTCTCTTTTTATTTTTCTAGTGTCTGTGTGGTAGAGGGTATCATGGCAGGAGGAATAACGTACCATTGATCCCACTATATTAGCTATTTGAGTCTTACCTGAAATTCAGACTGGCTGGAGGGAAGGAATATTACTGCCACTGCCTTTCCTAAGCACTAGACCTAGGCTTAGAGAAAATGGGTAATTGCAGCAGAATCGATTTAGGATCAATAGAAGAAAGGACTTCTAGAGGAGGTAGAAATTGTTTTGAACTGAATGGATCACCATACAAAGTTGAAGAATTGCCTCCTCTGTTAATTTTTATAACCCGGAGAGGTTCCTCCCTGGTGTGGATAATTTGGATTTCAGATAGATGGGGTCTGGAGGCAGGTCTTTGGGTCTTCCTAAAGGGATTCTCCACAAGGGCTTGCACATAGATAATTCTCCAGAAAAACTTATTGGGTTCCACTATAAGGCAAAAACAGAGCAAGCACCAGAAACATCAGTTAAAGGGAAGAATTCCAGGCAGAGTTGAGTTGAGAAAGTTCATCTTCTAATACCTTGACCTCATTAATAAAAGCATCCGTTAAAGTGTTTACTATATGCCAAATACTATGCTAACTTCTGGGGATATAACTAGAGCTAGGTCCAGATTAGTGAGCATAATGAATCCTGCAGAAGCTGTTTCATTATTTGAATATGAAAGCAAAACAGTCCCAAGACCTTAAAGGGCAGACATTTTCAGTTATTTTCAGTTGTGCTTCACTCTCTGTGACCCCATTTGGGGTTTTCTTGGCAAAGATACCAGAGTGATTTGCCATTTACTTCTCCAACTCATTTTATAAAGGAGTAAACTGAGGCAAACGTGTTAAGTGACTTGCCCAGGATCACACAGCTACTAAGTGTCTGAGGTCAAATTTGAATTCAGATCCTCTTAATCACCAGAGCTTCCTCCACTGCTCCACCTAGCTGCCATTCACACTTTAATAGCAGAAGACAATACATATAAGGGAGCGCTGACTGGGGAGGAGTTTGGGGTTTAGAAAGTTAAAGGGACAGTGAGTGGAGCCATGGGCTCCTTTACCTTTCCAGCAACAACAGTGGTAGGGATGATTCAGTGATGGCTCCAGCCTGAAGTGGAGAGAGCAAGCAAGAAAAAGACAGGGGTGTAACACAAAGCCTGGCTTAGACCAGGTAGCTCTAGCAGACCATGTAAGGTACTTACCAATCAGAACAATGGAGGCTTCAGGGCAGGGTGTGCCATCTACCACCCTGTGTATATGGCACCACTCACTATACATGTCTTTATTTTCCCCATAGTCAGTATGGGTAGCTCTGAGCTGACCATCCACTCTCCACCACCATCCTTCTTGTGAGCCTATGTTTGCTAAGGCAGCTGGGTCAGACAGTGGAGAGAGAGCTTGACTAAAGTAGTCAATCTTGGATAGTAGCCATAAAACCCTGGGCAAATCACTTAGCTGCTATCTGCCTCAGTTTCCTCACTTGTAAAATGAGAATAGTTCTATGTAAAAGAACGTACATCCCAGGGTTGTTATGAGGACAAAATAAGATAATGCTCATAAAACATTTTGCCAACCCTTGTTGTTGTTCATTCACATCGAACTCTTCATGACCCCATGGACCATTTCTTGCCAGTACTGTCCATGGTGTTTTCTTGGCAAAGATACTAGAATGGTTGACCATTTCATTCTCCAGCAGATTAAGGCAAACAGATTAAATGACTTGCCCAGGGTCACACAGCTAATAAGTATCTAAGTTTAGATTTAAACTCAGGTCTTATTGATTCTAGGATCCCTAAAGTGCCACCCCCCCAAAAAAAATACATGGCTGAAGTCAGGGTTGCAGAACAGTACTATATAAAACAGTAAGAAGATAAGTTGCCCACAAGGCAGTCACCCACGGTTAGGGCTCTTGCTTCTAGCCCCATAGAATTCAGCTAAATTATCTGGAACAAGGCAGCTGTTCAAACTAAGTCTCAGTTTATGTATTTAGAATGTGGATACAATGCTATTGTATTCAGCATGAACAAATCTCCTTGCTATGTTTGTTCATCTGAAGTTCCAACAATCTCCTTTGTGCCTGCCTTTCCCTACATACTGCATCTCCCAGATTATACTCAGCTTTCTTCTTGAAAGGATGATATATATATATACCCTAGACTTCATTAGCACTGAGTGCCAACTAACTGAACTCAAAGGCCATAAATATCTATATTATTATTCATAGCTTTGCATATTGATGGGGCTATGGTGTGTATGTGTGTGTGTGTGTGTGCGTGTTGTGTTGTATGTGTGTAAGGGGTGTCAGAATTGTATTTTCCACCTTTCTCCACTACCACCACTTATCTCATTTGAATGAGAAAGATATTTTCTTTGGTGCACTTAACTAATTATCTTATTCCAACCTCCTTTTTTTGATTACTCATTCCCTATATTCTTTCAAGGAACAGGATAATGGAGAAAAAGCCAGTCATGAGGTACTCTTTTCATGAAGACCTTCCTCTTCTTAGTCCTTTTTCTGATCTCATTAAATGTCAAAATATGGCTTCAAACCTCTCTGCCCTTACCCATCAAGAGTACCCACTATCAAAACCACCATTATCCTGTCACCAAAAGACAAAACAAACAAACAAACAAAACCATCTTGGTATCACAGTAGAAAAGAAAGCCTAGGAAGAATGAAGGGAATGAGAAAAGGAAGAAGTCAGGAGACCCGTTTTCATATCCTAACTCTGCCATTTACTCTCTATGGGACCATGAAAAGGGACTTTACCTCCCTGAGTCTTACTTTTCTATAAAATAAGGATAAGAATATGTATTCTACCTACCTTATAGAGCTATCATGAAGAAGATAGCTTATAAACCTTAAAAGTGTTACATAAATGTGAGTCAAATGCCCTTCTGGTTAATTACATCAAGCAAAGCATAAAACAAAAAGATGGTATGCCACTATCACTGAGGAAGTCCAGCATAGAGACCAAGTCAAAGTGTATTTCCCTACACTCTTTAGATACTCCTGTTTTCAGATGAAATTGTGCTCATTACTATTGGAGAACCTCCTAACAAAATCCATGATCACTCAAGAATCTGACTCAACTATCCACACAGGAAGAAGCAAGTGGATGAGGAATGTCTATTATCCAAATAATGAATTTCAGTTGTATGAACAATCCATAGTTTCATCTGTCATTAAATACATCTCATGCACGTATACTCCCACTCCACTCTTCTGCAAGAACCAACTAATTCATTCACCCTTATTTTTCTTGGCTCTGTAAGGTCACCCCTCAGTCATAGTGACCAAGGTCTTTAGTAAACACATCTTGAAGAAACAGTGTAAATGAACAATGAGCTGGACCCAGCGGGGAAAATCATGAATTAAACAGACTGGACTGTCTTTGGGAAGGCACAATATTCTTTCAATGACCCTGAGGTTCCTGAAAAAAGGCCTGTCTTTTTAATACCAATATTTTTCTTGTAATTTTAAAATGGAGTTTCTTTCTTAGCATTTTTTCTTCAAAAAAGCACTGTTGATTTTTTTCTCCTCTAGTTATTCTGTATTATACTCATGGCTACAAATTAAAGGACTTGGTAGCCTCCAGAGACTGAAATTAAGAACCCCAAGATAGCAACAGAAATGTACAAGATGGGCTTGACCTGGTGATAATAAAAATGCAAACAAATTTAAGAGGAAGAAGAATAGAAGGATATCTCTAAAGTGATGTATAATCAGAAAAAAGTATGGATCACTTATGAACAAAGAGTAAAGGATAACAAAATGGGGAGCCTTTGTGCTACATTGGTATATATGAATGGTCAAGATTTCCAGAAATCTGGTTGGTTTCTTTGCGGTAAATTTATGGGAAGATATGAACAAGGGTTGCCCAAGAAGGGCAAGCTTGTGTGGGTTGCTACCGTTGTTGTGTTTGTCATTAGAAGAAATACCTACATCTATGACATCACATATCAATTGAAGTATCAGAGTATTGATAATTATTATGTTAATTAAAGAAACTCCCTATTCAAAGACATCCTGCCTCTACTTTCCAGCTAGCAGCAAAGTAGCAGGTTTGACCTCAGACACCTTCTCCATACTTTACCTTCTGCTACTTTGTCATACTTTACCCACTGCTCTCCCAGAGGTATTTACTCAATGTGGTCGTGGTCTAAAGCAAATAAGGTTGTATTTTGGTATTGTTGTTGCTCAGTTGTTTCAGTCCTGCCCAGCTCTTCATAATCCATTTGGGGTTTTCTTGACAAAGATACTGGAGCGGTTTGCCATATTCTTTTCCAGTTCATTTTACAGATGAGGAAACTGAGACAAAAAAGGGTTAAGTGACTTGTCCAGGATCACACAGCTAATAAGTGTCTCTGAGGTCAGATTTGAACTTATTAAAATGAGACTTCCTGACTCCAGGCACAGCACTTTTATCAACTTTGGCTCGTAGGTGACCAAAATGAAGTGTGTATAAAGGCTTTAAAGGATTTCTTCAATACCATCAATCATTTATTTAAAAGCTCCTGGGGGTGGAGTGTTATATCAGAAATTTGGGGGGAAAGGTGGTAAGTAGGAGGCAGACCACACACTGGTTTGCTTATACCTTGATGGGTATATCTTGACATAGGCTTACCTGGCAGTCAGGACTCTGGATAAGTTTCTCAAAGCATTTCAAATTTTAATATTCCTAGTTACATACATGTTGTGAACTCCATAAGAATGTAAGTTCCTTAAAAGGAAGGATTGCTTTTATCTTTATATCCTCAGTTCTTAGCCCAGTGTCAGGTACATAGTAATTCCTTAATAAATGCTTTTTGATTGATTGATAAGAAGACATTCACATAGAGCAGATGTTCTTAACCTTTTTTGTAACGGACCCCTTTGGCAGTCTTATGAAACTTATAGACCCCTTTTCAGAAAAATGGGTTTAAGTGAATACAATAAAAGACCAAGAATTACAAAGGAAAACAACCAAATTGGAATGCAGTTATCATATTAATAGAACAAGTTTACAGATCCTAGGTCAAGAACCCCTGATGGAGAGTGAAGTAATAGTGAAGTATTCTATCCACTTTCTGATTGAATAAGCCAAGGCTGAGACTGAATAACTATCTTGCCCCAGAGCATCTAATGTAGTTTGGTGGGGCTGAGACAAAGGGAGGTAGGTTGCATGGCTGAGTGAGTGCTTTCCTCCTCTCTCCTCCTGATTCCTTCACTAATGGTTAGAGGTGCTTGACTGTAACAAGGCTGCATCTCCTCCTCACCTTGCTGATCAGCAGCCCACTCATTTGCTCCACAAATTGCCCATGCATCTTGTCCTTGAATCTGCATCTGCTTCCCTGCTCACAATGTGTGACTGCTGCAGTCAGAACAGAGGGAACAATCTGGAACAGGGCCCTTTAAAAAGAAGATTGGGGGAGGGGGAACTCACAGAAGAACACAGGGGGGAAAACAATCCCTTTTACTTTCCAACTGGAACGGCTTGTAAAAAAGGAACTGCTGTGCTTCAGGTCAGACCAATTAGCTGAAGCGACAGCACCAACCACAGAGAGTGAGGCTAACTAGTCTTGCTTGCGTGGAAGCTTCCATCATTGCAGAATATGCTTATTATTTTTTTTTTGTATGGAAAGCAGGCCAGTTTGGTCTCTAGCTTATACAAGCTGCTTCGTGCAGAGAAAGAGAAGGGAGAAGAGAAGAAGCTCCTCCAGACCCTATGCACCCAAATGCATACTGTTGGCTTCTGGCAGACGGGCACCAGGGCAATGACTGCCAGGTGACCGAGCTAGATGCTAGAAGGATGGGCATCAATACTGAAAAAATGACAAAGCTGATGAGCCCCTGCCCTTGCACTACTTCCAGTCCAGTCCAGTGGGGGGGACACCAAGACAAGCTAACTAGACTTATTCAGAGTTTCATTTATTCACAAAACTGCACCAATTCTCATGCTCTTTATCACAGAGAATGAGAAAAGTCAAAGAAAGTGAGGGCTGGGGGGGAGCTTTGGAGGGGGAGGGCAGGGTAGTTGGGGTTAAGTGACTTGCCCAAGGTCACATAGCTAGTAAGAGTTAAGTGTCTGAAGCCACGTTTGAACTCAGGTCCTCCTGACTCCAGAGTTGTGCCTCTATTCACTGTGCCACCTAACTATCCCTAGAGAGGTATTTATCATCAAAAGGATAGAGAGTCATAATAATAATCATAATAAACAGTAACAATAACTAGGATTTTATAGTATTTTAAGTTTTGCAAAGCTCTATACATATCATTTCATTTGGTCCTCACACCAACTCTGGAAGGTAGGTTCTGTTTTTAGTTACATTCTACAGATGAAGAAGTTGAAGCTGAAGAAGGTTAAGTGATTTTCCCAGAGCCGTACAACTAGCATGAGGCCTGAAATCAGGAAGACCTGAGTTCAAATCAAGTCTCATATACCTTCTAGCTGTGTGACCCTAGACAAATCATTTCACTTCTGTTTCCTCATCTATAAAATCAGGAAAATAACAGTACCTATCTCCCAGGATTATTATGAGGATCAAGTGAGGTAATAACTGTTTATTATTAGCAGAGGGACTGCCACATGATAAGTATCAATTAGTGTCTGAGGCAGGTTTTGAACTCAGGGCTTTCTGACTCCAATCCCAGGGCTCCATCCGTAGCACCATCTAGCTGACCTACTTAAGTTCTAAATATATACACATAGAGAATAAGGGAAGTAGTGCCTACATCTAGATCAGCGGTTCTCAACCTGTAGGTCGTGACCCCTTTGGGGGTGTCAAATGACCCTTTCACAGGAGTCATGGGGGTCTTCTAAGACCATCATAAAACACATATTTCTGATGATCTTAGGAACTGAGAGACCACTCCTCTATCCATCTCCAGGCGAATCTCGGCCCACATGCAGACACACCCACATACCAGTATTAAAGGGTCTGGCATTAGAAAGGTTGAGAACCACTGATCTAGACCAAGAGAAGTGGGGAATATTGGGGTATCCCTGGAGCCTAAGAAGGGAGTAAGTGTGTTAGAGACTTCTTTTGTATCCTATGTGATGTCTGGCCCTCATTGAAATCCTACCCGAGTAATAGTGAGAGGGGCAGACACATCTGGATATGAGACTATCAGAGAGAATCTTAGACAGAGGATGTTGGGTTCCCCCTTAAGTGTTTGGTTCTTCCTGCCTGGGGTAATCCCTCAAACACACAGGTACACACCCTATGTACATGTAAATATACAATCAACAAACCATCAGCTTGGTTGAGGCAGGGAAATAAGGATGGAATCCACGATGGGGATCCAAAAGTGTCAAGGAATTGGTGCTTTTCTTCTTACTGGAATACCGATTCAACACCTTGTGAAATGCCAGTGGTTAATGAAACAGGAACAGCGCCGATTGACACTTCACTTAGGAAGAAGCTGATGACAGTAGTGATAAATCAACAGCATTTATTTCTGTGTGCTAGGTGCTGGGAATACCAAGACAAAAGTAAAATGCCCCCTGTCCTCAAGTAGCTTATCACCTAACTAGGGACAATGACATGCACATATAACAATATGTAACAGGAATATACAAAATATATACAAAACTGATACAAGGTAATTTTACTATGCAAGGAATTCTCAGCTGACAAGGGTTTGGTTGAATGAGGCCAGAAAGGAAAGACATGTAAAAATCACATGGTCTTGTGTAGCCTCTAATGGCAACAAATGACTCAGTAATTTGTCTAGCTCCCACCCCTTGCCTGTTACTCAGCATCAAATTCTCCCCACCTGAAACCTGAACTTGCCTTGACAGCCTTCCTCTCAAATCTACTTGACAAACAACAGTTTTGAGCAGCCCCCATTCTCTGAAAAGACTTTCTGCTTCTTCCACCTGCCCACCTGACATGGGCAGATTACTGCACATGCCCAAATTTCTCCTTCATTGGAAAGACCCCCATTTTGCTGGTTCTTGGTCTGAGTCAATCTGAGAAGCATGATTCAGAAAAATAAATGAATAAATAAACATATAAATAAATGGTTGTTTTTCTGCTAACACTGGCCAAAAGATCACAACTAGAGAAAAGAGAGTTGTGGGGTGAAAGTACAGAGAAAGACATTCATAAGAAAAAAGGGGTTCTCTTAGCATTAGCCTTCAGAGGTATTCCAAATAAAAGCCCCAGAAACCCCTACTGCCTTGCCCCAACTTTTACTATTCTCCCTTGCAACAATACACACACACACACACACACACACACACACACACATCTTTGAGATTTTCCCACCAGTCACCCTCCCTCTGAGAAAATGATGCCTGGAATGTTTTTTCCTACTGCCTTGTAATTGTGAAGATGAAATAATGTGTGGTTAATTGCTGGGTAAACCACAAACAGAGCAACCTTATGCATAATTTTAGATTGGCAACAACTGTAAGTTATTGAAGATGATAACCAAATGATTAGAGCAAAGTGTGGAAAGGAAAAGAATATTTCAGGGAGAGAGGAAGGAGGTTCTAAGACCATGAGAAATAAACCATCAGAGATAAAGTACTGTAAAAGAGCTAGGTGATGCAGTGGATTGAGTGCCTGGTCTGAAGTCAGGAAGACCTGAGTTCAAATCCAGCCTCAGACATTTAACTAGCTGTGTGACCCTGGGCAAGTCATTCAACCCTGTTTGCCTCAGTTTCCTCATCCATAATCTGAACTAGAAATGGAAATGGCAAACCATTGTAGTATCTTTACCAAGAAAATCCCAACTGCAGTCAGGAAGTCAGACACAATTGAAACAACTGAAGAACAATGAGAAGAGAAGGAAGCAGGTCAGATCAGAGGCTAGGTTAGGAGGTGAAGTTCAGGCATAGGAGATAAACCATTTGCTGCTGACCTTGTTGGGTGCTTCATTTTCTCCATAGGTGTACCTATCAGTTCCTAATTATTTGTGATCATGAGGGATAGAAATAGAAAGTATAATCAAAATCCACGGATGATCCCAAAACCTATTATGGTGACACAAACCTCTAAATATCTAAAATCAAACTCCAACCAGCATCAAAAACCTTCTCCAGCATGGACTTCACATACTTTTCCAGTATTATTTCAGATCAGTCCCCTTCCCACACTCTCCATTCCAATCAAACTGGCCCACCCAACTGTTCTCCATACTTTCTCCCACTCCCAGACCTTTGAAGAAGTGGTTCCCACAAGTCCCTGATGCATTCTTTCCCCAGACTCAATTCACAGAATCCCTATTTTCTTTCAAAGCACAACTCAATTATCACTTTCTAGATTCTCCATCTCCTGCCCAGTTGTTAGGGTTCTGATCATCTTAAAATTATTTAATATATAATAATCTAAGTAGATCAGTGGATAGAGCACCAGGCTTAGAGCCAAGAAGACCTAGTTCAAATCTAGCCTCAAACACTTACTAATCGCATGACTCTAGACAAGTCCCTCTGCTTGTTTCAGTTTCCTCAACTGTATGTGGATGATAATAGTACCTACCTGACAGGGTTGTTTAAATGAGATAGTATTTGTTACAGTACCTGTAACATAGTGGGTGTTATAGAAATGCTTGTTCCTTTCCTCATTCAATATCTTTTTGCCTCAGTTTCCTCAACTGTAAAATTGAGATAATAATAACACCTACCTCTCAGAGTTCTTGCAAGGACTATATTTGTGCACTTAGCACACTGGCACATAGTAGGCACTTGAATCCTTCCTTCCTTCTTGTTATATCCCCAAAAAGAATATAAGCTCCTTAAGGATCGTTTCTCAGGGATTATTTCTTTCCCCCCCCCCAATCCATCACCTAGCATATCAATAAATACTTGTCTTAAAGTATTGTGCTTCATTGTATCGATTGCATTACATTACACTGCATGGTACGCCTTTCCCCCAGAGCAGTACCTCCTCTCTATCTCAGCCAATAGCACACTTACTGACTCTCTGATGCCCCCTAAAATAAAAATTGTGCAGTATAACATGCAGTTCTCTTTAGACTTTTATAACTTTTGGCTGCTAAGGGATCAGCTTGTTTGGACCTCTCATTTTTCAGGTGAGGAAACTGAGTTTAAGTGACTTATCTTGAGTCACACAGCTAGAAAGTGTCAATGACAGAACTTGAACTGAGATCTTGCTGAGTCTGAGGTATATTAGCATGCCATGTTGGCTCTCTTCCATAAGATTAAATTATATTAATTATATGCAAACATCTAGAATATAAGTATATATGCACATGTATATGCCTGTAGAATATAAGATCCTTGAAGGAATGAAAAAAAATTTGTTTTGTCTTTGTATCCCGATGGTCTAGAACTTGCACGTAGTAGGTACTTAATAAATGCCTCGTACACAGATACAAACACAGATCTAGAGTCTGACCCTTCCTACAAACATAATATTCTTTTAAAAGATAAAGGAAAAAGGTCAAGAATAGAGAATGTAGAGAAAAATTGATTAATCAGTGATAATGATGAAGAAGCAATTAAAGGAAACTGGATTCTCACAATCTAGAGTAAACCTTGGTAGTAAAATAAGGAAAGGTTAAAACAAAAAATACTAATAAAACAAAGATACTTACTCTTTAGAGCTCTGATTACGAGCCAGACCTGGGATGTTCCTTAATGACACTGGACTCCTATTACACTCCTGCTCTTAATTCTAAAGTTGTTTGAGAGGTTTAAGCTGCAGCCTGTAGCCAGCTTGAATCACTGCACCTCTGTCTGAATCTTCCCAAGAGCTCTGCCCTTTCCATCACATTAACACCAAAGCTCTTCCTATGGAACACAACAGCCTAACACCAGCAAAAGGGTTTCTGCCATCCACTGACTTTCTCACACTAACCGTGGCTAGGCTGAGCTACAGTAGGCTGGAATAGTGATAAGAAAGGCTCCTTTGATACACTCTTTTTGGAAGACTGGAGTTGTGGCAGGGGTCAAGCCAGTCTCAGTAACTGAAAATCCCATTTAAATACCCATCTATTCTCCCCTGTACAGTACCAGAATCAGAACTATGCCCCCATTCACACCCTACTCCAACCCTTTGGAGTAATAAAGTCATGACCACATTTCTTTGAAATTAAAAACTAAACCCCAGATAACTAACTGAACATCAGATTAAGGGGGAGATCCTATCTCTCCCCCTTAAACTCTGGTCCTAAACATCTAAGATGGAGAGAGGCAGACTAGAAATCGTTGGGGCTTTTTGCACTTCTACCCCAGACCCTTCTACCCATCTGTTGAGATGGCATGGTGCCCACTCACATATTGTTTGGAGCCTATAAAGGTGCCAGGCTGCAATGTGTTTTGATGGGCATCCTGAAGAAGGTGGCAATCACCATTCCTTTTGTAGTAAAGGCCATAGTCTATGCCAGGCCTGGCACTTCATGCCTCTGTACACTTATTCACACCTGTTGACACTCTGGTGCCAAAAAAAAGAATGTACTTGAGGCAAGAAGGATACCAGGGACATTGGGCTGGGGTGAAAGAAGAGGCAGGCATAAGAGTATTCAGTCACATTCAGTTTCCTATTAGGCAGAAGCAGGGGATAGTTTCAATTAGCCCAGAAGCCAGACCCAAACAAGATGAGATAGGTAGAGAGACAGACAGACAGACAGACAGATACATACATACATACATACATACATACATACATAAAATCTTGTTTGTACATTCAGTCAATTCTCAACATTTTTGGAGATAGCATTTCTAGAAAATTTCACAAAAGTCAAGAATTTGAATGCTAATACATTGAACCTATGAGAAAAAGGAGATTGGGTTCCTGCAACCACCAAAACTGTAATCTTTTGCTAGAGATTGCTGAAAATACATTTGTCTCCTTACAGCCCTTTATAACAAAACATCAGTTCAGATAATATATAGTTTTCCTAATGCAGTAACCATGAAATAACTCACAAAACACAGTAAATAAAATAAAATTGGTAACATGTAAAACATTTTTTTCTCACTAGTAATTCCCTAGGATTCTGTGACCTTTTATACTAACATTTCAACTTAAAAAAAATAACCACTAATTTTAGACAATACTATACTGCTGTAAACCTCTCTATCTTGGCTACCATTTGAAAACCAAGGGAGAGGTTGCTAAGATTTTAGTTGCTGCTGTCAGAAGACACTGAGACTGACAAGGTTTCTACATGACCTCCCATACCCCAGATACACAGGGAACTCTTTACAACAGTAGGGAGAACAAGACCAGTGAAGCACCTAGTAGGATACCAGCTGCTCCACAAACTTGCATACAGCATGCCTCTCATTTTTTTCTCTACAGTACATAGCTACAAATGTGCACAGTTGCCAATGCGAAAGTGAAAATGAGATTACTAATAAAATCACAGGAATTCTTGAAGTCAAAAGTTAAACACAAATGTTGTTCTAGAAAATTTCACAAAAGTCAAGAATTTGAATACTAATACGTTGAACCTATGGGAAACTGGATATTGGGTTCCTGCAACCACCAAAACTGTAATCTTTTGCTAGAGATTGCTGAAAACACATTTGTCTCCCTACAGTCCTTTATAACAAAACATCAGTTCTAATTGATTCTAATCATTTTTGTGTTTTCTCATCCTTTCAAATGTGCGCTTCTTAAGGTCAGAAATTTTGTTTATGCCTTTCTTTGAATCTGCAGAATTTAATACAGTGCATAGCATACAGTAGTCACTTAATAATTGATAATGTTTAGGCTCATGATGAACCAAATCCTGAATTGTGCATACTGAAGTTAGTCTTTGATTCCTCCTAAAAGATAGATATCCTACACTTTTGAAAATACTACACTAAGTAAGAACACCAAGATTCAAATCATGTTTCTACCATTTACTAGCTATGTGATCTTGGACAAGCACCTCAGACTTTCTTGTCCTCAGTCTCATTTGTAAAATGAGAGACGGACCAGATGAACTTTCAACACTAATTCTATGACTTTTGTGATACTCGGCTCCATGTTGAGGCAGAATGCCTTAATCCACAGGCAAAGCCTCATGATTCAATTCAAACTGGATGAAGGTTGACTAACTACCTTCTCTGTACAAAAACACAAAGAAAGAGACAGAATATCTAGATAAGACACTGTCCTGTACCCTCATGGAATTTATACACTAGAAAAGGGATAGGACACAGACACTGCTAAATTCCATAATGATCATTTAAGAGAGTATAAGAAAGGTACAAACCAAATGCTATCTGAAGCCAAGGAGTTTTAAGGAGGAGGTGGGAACATTGATGGGACCAAAAAAGGAGTCATGAAAGAGGTAACAATTAAATTGAGCTTTGAAGGATGAATAGAAATTCAATAATCCAAGGGGAAGAGAACATTCAACACTTAAGGAATCTGAAGAAAGAAAAGGAAAGAAGAAAGAAATGAAGAAATTATAAAGGAAAACTGCCCTGATATCCTAGAACTAGAGGATAAAATAGAAATGGAAAGAATACAGTTACTACCTCTTAAAAAAACATCCCAATGTGAAAATTACCAGGAATATTATAGCCAAATTCCAGAGCTCCCAGGTCAAAGAGAAAATACAGCAAATAGCCAGAAAGAAACATTTCAAAAGCTGTGAGGACACAGTCAGGATAACACAAGATTCTGAAACTTCTCCATCAAAGGAACAGAGGGCTTGGTATATGATATTCTAGAGAGCAAAGTAGCTAAAATTATAACCAAGAATCACCTACCTGGCAAAACAACATAATCCTTCAGGGTGAAAAATGGATATTCAGTGAAACAGAGAATTATCAAGGGTTCCTGATGAAAAGACCAGAGCTGAATAGAAAATTTAACTTTTAAGTATCACACTCAAAAAAAGTATTTTTAAAAAGGTAAACAGGAAAGAGAAACCATAAGAGATTCAATAAGATTAAACTGTTTACATTCCTACATGGGAAGATAATACTTGTAACTCCTAAGAATTTTGTTATTATTAGGGCTATTAGAAGGAGTACTCATAGACAAAGGGCATGGATGTGATTTGAATATGAAATAATATCTAAAACATAAAATTGAGAGGTAAAAAGAGAGATGCATTTGGGAGAAGATATAGGGAGAGGTAGAATGGCTAAATTATCTCACATAAAAGAGGCACTAAAGGGGAGGGGAAGATGGAGGAGGTGGGGGGTGGGGGACACTTGAACCTAACTCATCAGAATTGGCTCAAAAAGTAAATAACATACACACACAGTTGGGTATAGAAATCTATATTATCCTATAGTAAAGTAGTAGGGGAAAGGAAAAAAGGAAGAGGTAGGGAAGATAGAAGGGAGAACAGATTGAGGGAGGTAGTAATGAGAAACAAAACACTTTGGAGGATGGACAGAGTGAAAGAAGAAGGAAAGCAGAATAAAAGGGTGAAATAGGAGGGAAGGAAAAATATAGTAATCATAACTGTGGAAATATTTTTACTGTAAGTTTCTCTGATAAAAACACCATTTCTCTTTTTTTACCCCATTTCTCAAATAGAGAACAGAGTCAAATTTATAAAAATAAGACCCATTCCCCAATTGACAAATGCTCAAAGGATATGAACAGGCTGTTTTCAGATAAAGTGATCAAAGTTATCTATATCCATATGAAAAAATACTCTAAGTCATCATTGATTAGAGAAATGAAAATTAAAACAATTATGAGGTACTACCCCACACCTATGAGACTGGTTAATATGACAGAAAATTAAAATTACAAATGTTCAGGGAGATGTGGGAAGATCGGGGTATTAATGTTCTGTTGATGGAGTTGTAAACTGATTCAACCATTTTGGAGAGCAAATAGGAACGATACCCAAGGGGCTTTCAAACTGTGTATACCCTTTAATCCAACAGTACCACTACTAGATCTATATGCCAAAGATATTTTTTAAAAAGGAAAAGGACATATATGTATAAAAATATTTATAGCAGTTCTTTCCATGGTGGCAAAGAATTGGAAATTGATGAGATGCCCATCAATTGGGGAATGGTGGAACAAGTTGTGGTATATGATTGTGATGGAATACTGTAAGATATTATGAGCAGGCAGCTTTCAGAAAAACCTAGAAAGACTTACAGCACCAGATTCAAAGTGAAACGAGCAGAACCAGAACACTGTGCATAGTAACAGCAACATTGTGAAACGATCAATTGTAAATGATAACTATTCTTAGCAATACAATGATCCGAGAAAATTCTGAAGGACTTACAGTGAAAACTGCTGTCCATCTCCAATGGAGTTTGAATGTAAATGGAAGCATACTTTTTAAAACTTTATTTTTCTTTGGGTTTTTTGTCTGTGTTTTCTTTCACAACAAAACTAATATGACTATATATGTATAATTTATATTAAATTGTTTGCCTTCTCAATGAGGGGGAAGAAGAGGAAGGGGAAAAGAGAAACTTAAATTCAAAATAAAAAAACAAATGTTAATTGTTTTTACATGTAATCAGGAAAAATAAAATATTATTTTTATTTTTAAATAAATATTTATTTATTTTTAAATAAACATAAAATAAAATGAGGATAATAACAGCGTCTTGTTTCAAGAAGCAAATAAAATTTTATGTATGTACATATATTCATATATATTTTAGTATCGCATAAATGCTAAGTAATATTATTTATTTTTGTTTAGCCATTTTCAGTCATATTCAACTCTCCATGACCCCATTTGGGGTTTTCTTGGCAGAGACACTGGAGTGGTTTGCCATTTCCTTCTTCAGCTCATTTTGCAGATGAGGAAACTGAGGCAAACAGGGTTAAGTGATTTGCCCAGGGTCACACAGCTAGTAAATGTCTGATGCCCAATTTGAACTCAGACATCTGAGTCTTCATGATTTTAATTCTAGTGCTCTGTTCACTTTGCCACATAGCATATGTCCCTTAAAATCTCTGTAGAATGAAAGTATTCGACTTTGTTTCCTCATCTGTAAAATGAGCGAGTGGACTAATCTGCATGATCCCTAAAGATCCTTTCTAGCTCAAAATCCTTTGACCTCAGCAAAATAGGAGTTTAAGGCACCCACCCCAAGAATGGGAGTGTATCTGGGAGCCTGAAAAAAAGAAAAGATTTAGAAGCTTTGTGAAGAATAAGATAGACAGTGAATAAACAAGAGCAGAAAAGGATTACCGAACACAAGTAGTAAAGGCCCAGCTAAAGTTATGCCTCATAAACTCATAAAGGATGAAATCAACTCAATTTCATGACTTTCTCCAGTAAAGCTCAGGAGATCATTGAACCATAGACAATTCTAAGGTTGTCGCTAGTAAATCATTGAATTGACAGAGAATGGGGTCAAGGCCAGATATGGAAGCAAGTGAAGCCAGAGTCAGGGACATAGATTGGGAGAATAAGGACTCAAGGGGACAGAGGTCACGATGAGAGTGACAAGTGGATTTAGGAAGTAGAGGGCACAAAGAAGGGAACCAGTCTTCTGGGGAAAATGCAATTGCAATGATAATGAATCTCCCAAAGGGGCCCTGGATGCTTAGGATATCTAATAACTTCTGGCCTCAAAAGAAATGCTGAAAGGGAATATTAGTGCCGTAGACTTAGATCACAAACTTCAAGGGGAGTAAAAGGTATAAGAATCATGGCGTATGGGGCATATTGTCCAAAGCACAAAGGCAGCCTCCCTGTCCCACAGAAGTTCCAGAGACATGTTAACCCACCAACAGGTGACTAAAATTGGTCTCAAAGGGAGAAGTCAGGCCCTGGTCCTGAAAAGGACAATGAGGCTAAGAGAAACATCTGGACACAGGCTGGCCTTTTAAGTAAACCAAGGGGAATGAAAGCCTGTGCCTTCTCAGTGTGTAATATGCCCTTCCTTTTATAGGACAGCTCAACCAAAAAGAGATCCAGGAACATAAGCTATGCTCTTTGCCCATGGTGTTACGATGTCTACAGTCAACCGACACTGTGCCACCATGATCCAGGGTTGATAAATTGCATGTATGTCAGCAAAGTCCAGGCATGCAGCCAGACCTAAAATAAATAAATAAAGGTCTACTGCCCCTCATTCCTTCTCATTGGCACTTTGGAAAGTTTCTTCCCTGACTTCTGCCCACATCTAATCAGACCCTTTGTGCTCTGATTTCTTCTGGATGGGGTCAGACTGACCTCACCAGTCTAGGCTTCCCAGCCTCTTGGATTGAACACCAAACCTCAGCCTCAGTCCAAGGGAACTAGTTTCCATGGCTCAGGGAAACAGCTGTTCTCCCTTCTAAGGGCCTGGCCCATGCTCCTGGTGAGTAATACATGGGACTTATTTCCTGGCCTTCATCCAAGGACTTCAGAACACTTGACATCACTCATTCAGGAGGAGGAAGAAGAAAAAGGTTGTCCATGTTTTAGAAATAATAATAGTAACTCACATCTATAAACAGGAAATGTATAAGTGGGAAAACTATGCCAAGTAGGCAAAATAACTTTGTGACCCATTCATCCTGCTCCTATCCTCAAGGCCTCTCCTGATTGCAGCTAACCAAGTTCTCTCCCATTGTATCACTGAAATAGAGGTATTCTAAAGAACTGTTATTGGCTGCTAGGTAGAAAGAACAGTGAACCTAGAATCAGTAAGACTCATCTTCCTGAGTTCAAATCTGGCCTCAGACACTTCTTGTGTGACCCTGGACGAGTCACTTAACCCTGTTTGCTTCAGTTTACTCATCTGGAAAGTGAGCTAGAGAAATAAATGGCAAACCACTCCAGTATCTTTGTCAAGAAAACCCCAAAAGTGATCAGGAAGAGCTGGACACGACTGAAAAGCAACTGAACAGCAAGCTGTTGATGGAGCTGTGAATCGGTGTTACATTTTGGAAATCAATTAGAAATTAAACTAAGAACATGACTGACTAAAATCTCCATATTCTTTGACCTAAAGAATCAGTGCTAGAGTCAGAAGGACCTGAGTTCAAACCCAGCCTCAGACACTTAACACTTACTAGCTGTGTGACCTTGGGCAAGTCACTTAACCCCAATTGTCCTCAAAAAAAAAAGAGTCGGTGACAAACATGTTTCCCTCAAGAAAGTCGAAGACAGATACAGTCCCCGAATACAACAAAATACTTAGAGCAATACATCTTGAAGTTGCCAAAGACTGGAAACAAAGTAGATATACATACATGAGGTAGGTCCTGGTTAGTACAATTTTTTTGTTTTTGCTTTTTGGAGGGCAGTTGGGGTTAAGTGACTTGCCCAAGGTCACACGGCTAGTTTTTTGTGTTAAGTGTCTGAGGCCGGATTTGAACTCAGGTACTCCTGACTCCAGGG